>JALMGJ010000036.1:0-600000 GCA_023362775.1 Charina bottae
TTTTTTGCTTTCCGGCAAAAAACGCCCATTGGGGAAGCTGGATTTGCTTAACGGCTGCGCCGATTTGCTTAATGACCGCTGTAAAAATGGTTGTAAAATTGGGCCATGTGGCGACTTGACTTACGACCACAACAACTCACGATGGAAATTCCAGTCCCAGTTGTGGTCATAAGCCGAGGACTACCTGTAAATCTCCAAGTCAACCTTAACTCCAGATGGACACCTCCATTATTATTAGATCAGATTTATATCCTGCCTTTATTTTGTGCAGTTCAGGCTGGTGTACATAATGTTCCCTCCTCCTGTTTTCCCCACAACAATCACCCTGTGAGGTGGCTTGGGCTGAGAAGGAGGGACTGGCCCATAGTCACTCAGCCGGCTTTCATGCCTGAGGGAGGGTTAGGACTCACCACCTCCTGATTTCTAGCCTGGTGCCTTAACCACTACACCAAACTGGCACACTTCCATTCAGTTTTCTTGCCAATAATACTGTGGGGGGTTGGTGTTGCCTTCTTCCGGGATGTTTGCTCGACTTCCCAGGCTAAGCTGCATCCCTGTGATCTCCTAGTGGTCTCCCATCCAAGTGCTAACAGGCCCAACCTTGCTTAGCTTTTTATTTTTATTATTTATTTATTTATTTATTTTCTATCCCACCTTTATTATTTTGGGTTCGGTTCCAGTCCACCGCAATAAAGCGAATATCACAATAAAGCAAGTCACACGGATCTTTTAGTTTCCCAGTGCTTATAAAAGTTATCTACACTATACTGTGGTCTATTGAGTGTGCAATAGCATTATGTCTGCTGGCTGAGGAATTCTGGGAGTTGAAGTCCACCCATCTTAAAGTTGTCAAGGTTGAGAAACACTGATCTATGTGGTTGCTAGGGGGTCGAAAATGACTTGTGGGCACATAATCAATCAATCAATCAATCAATCAATCAAGGTTGTTGGGGTGCTGCCCCCCTGCTTTGTCATCCTAAAGGCACCCAGCTCCCCCACCACCCCATTTTATCCCATCTGGAGGACCCACAATCAGCTGCCTTCCCCTAGACTCCAAACCCTCATCTCCAAAGCGACCCCAACTCTAGCTGGCTGAGGCTGCTGGGAACTGGAGTCCAACCCTCCTGAGCACCCCAAAAATCCCAGGGGGTCCCTGTCCCATTAGGGTTACCTCCAGGGACCCTTCCCAAAAGAGGGAGTGCCCCCCAACTAGCCCCCGCTTAGCCGCTCACTTATGGACCCCCTAAGCAGCCTCCTGACCCCAACCGACCGCCCGTCACCCCCAGGGTCGCCCCCCAGGCCCACCCCTCAACTGGAACCCCAGGCCGCCCCTCTCCCACCCATGTCGTAATTAGCATACTAAGGCTCCGCCTCGCCAAACCACGCCCCTCTCCCTCCTGGCCACGCCCCTCGCCCCTTCACCTGCTCAATGGCCAGCTGCACCTCCGGCGCCAGCTGCAAGGCGGCCTCCAGCTCGTCGGCCAAGTCCAGCTCGTCGTCCTCCATCCCGGCTTCTCCTCCCCTCACGGCGGTGGCGGCGCGGCTTCCGGGTGCAGCGGCATTCTGGGATGCTGGAGGACCGCAAGGGGCGGGCGGGGGAGCCGCGGCCAATGAGCGCCGCGGGAGGCGCGGCGAACCGCAGAGGCCGCGCCCCCTCAAGGTTCCTATCTGGAGAAGGGAGCCGCTAGGTGGCGCTGGCGCCGCGTTCGGTTTGTTGGGCGAGATTTTTAAGCTTTGCGCCTTTGGCCCCGTGTCTCTCTGCCCAGCTGTGCCAAGAGCCTCTGAGCAAGTACAGAGGGCCTTCTGCTCAATAAGTGCATGAAAAAGCCCAAAGTGCACGAAAAAAATCGACCCGCGATATTGGCTAAGGAAAGAAAGAACAGGAATAGAAAAGGCAAGACCTTAGTCACCATCGTCGTTTCAAAACGTCCTCCTGATTTCAAAAAGTATTAAAGTGTTTTAATGGGTGGGCGGCAGACTTGGTGCAGGCTGTGAACAGGCCCTAGGTCCCCAAGCCTTTTCTGATCTGTCCTGTTTGGAAATCAGGCTTTTATTGCCTTGACTGGCAAATCAGGTTGCACAAATCAGATTGCAAGGCTTGTGAGTGATGTCTCCTTTGACACAGGGAGTCCTTGTCTCCAGACAAATTTATTTGTTTTATTTATTTAATTAATTAATTAAATTTAAATAAATAGGTGGCAGGAATATTAGGTATGTTCGCTGTATGTGCACACACACACACACATTCACACACATATTTTGTTGTTGTTGTTCAGTCGTTTAGTCTTGTCCGACTCTTCGTGACCCATGGACCATAGCACGCCAGGCCTTCCTGTCCTCCACTGTCTCCTGGAGTTTACTCAAATTCATGTTTGTTGCATCAGTGATGCTATCTAACCATCTCATATACACACACACGCACAAATATAGAATGGTAGGATAAAAATAGGAGGAGGAGGAAGAGGAAGAAGGAAGAGGAAGAGGAAGAGGAACAAGAAAAGGAGAAGGAGGAAGAGGAAGAGGAGCAGAAGAAGGAGGAAGAGGAAAAGGAGGAGGAGGAGGAGGAAGAGGAGGAAGAAGAAAAGGAGAAGGAGAAGAAAGAAGAGGAAAAGAAGGAGGAGAAAGAGGAAGAGGAAGAAGAAAAGAAGGAGAAGGAGAAGAAAGAAGAGGAAAAGAAGGAGGAGGAAAAGGAAGAAGAAAAGAAGGAGAAGGAGAAGAAAGAAGAGGAAAAGAAGGAGGAGAAAGAGGAAGAGGAAGAAGAAAAGAAGGAGAAGGAGAAGAAAGAAGAGGAAAAGAAGGAGGAGAAAGGAAGAGGAAGAAGAAAAGAAGGAGAAGGAGAAGAAAGAAGAGGAAAAGGCGGAGAAAGAGGAAGAGGAAGAAGAAAAGAAGGAGAAGGAGAAGAAAGAAGAGGAAAAGAAGGAGGAGAAAGAGGAAGAGGAAGAAGAAAAGAAGGAGAAGGAGAAGAAAGAAGAGGAAAAGAAGGAGGAGAAAGAGGAGGGGGAGGGGGAGGAAGAAGAAGAAAGAAGGAAGGATAGCCAGTACCGGTAATAGAGGTAGTATTCACCATTTAGAACCACGAGGCCATACACCAAGTTTCCTGATGTGTCAGTTTGGTTCTCATCCAACTCTGATGATAACCGGAGTAGATTATTTTGCAGGACGTTCCAGTCTGGCTGGCAAAGGTTTCCTTTTTTTCTAATTGTCCCGTGATAGGAAATGGAAAAGGAATTTATATGAATGAATTTAAGTGCCTGGGTTGTGCTGTGCAGGGAGTAGGTAAAGCAACAATTGTTATGCCTATGTTGGAGGAACCAACCCCTGCCTTTGAAGCATCCGGTTACAAACCCCTCGGATCACCTCTCTCTGCTTCGCCAGCGCTTGCAATACATGCACGCATCATCCTTCAGCAATGCAAGCAAGAGATGACACACAGACCTGAGCTTTTAGCATGAAGGATATCATCGGGCATCACTGTGAGGCCCAGTTAGCATTACAAGCCAAGCCATGGTTTGCTTTCTTGGGTTTATTTTGCTTAATAAGCCTCAGTTGGCTGGTTCACACGTGCTGCTCAGCCGTAGTTTTTAAAATGCCGATTTCTTGAGTTTTCTGCACATGCTTAAGTTTGCATAACACACTGAAGTGGAAAGCAGGTCAGCCACATTATGTCACAGAGCAGAGTTTTTTTCAAACTTGGCCACTTTAAGATGTGGGGACTCCAACTCCCAGAATGCCCCAGCCATAGAGCAACATTGAACCTGTTTATTTATTGACATGCCTTTGTGTACCACCTGCTCCCAAGATTCTGGGTGGCTTATAACCACCAAAAAATGAGATCCCACCAAAATCTCAGCATCCATCAACCAGATTCAGTGCCCTAAGGGCCGTCAGAAAAGAGAATACTGTATATAGAAATAAAAAGAGAAGCCCATCTTCACCGTAAGACCAGAAAAGAACAAAATTATCAACAATCCCAACCAACCAACAATCCAGTAGCTTTCCTAAAGGATGGAACTGGCCGTCTAATGAAGAGCGTTGGCTTTATCAGCTTGGGGTCCAGCAAAGAGGATAATCTGATGGAATCGGAAAGAAAGCCTCTCCTGATTTTTAAGGAAAGACTACTGGATATGAGGTTCTTTTTTTTCTGTTTTGGAAAGTCTTTGCGCTCTAAAAGGGCGAAGGTGATGCATCATGTGGCTAGCTAGACGGTCCTGATTTATGGATCAGCTCAACAGCGGAATTAATTCCATACAGATATTTGTACATACCATACAGATATTTTGTCGATGAAGGTTCTCAGTCATCCAGGTGGAACAGTCTGTAGCTTGAATCATGTCAACTGGATTTCTATTTTTCTCAGTGGAAACGTTTCGCTCCTTATCCAAGGAGCTTCTTCAGTCTGAGCAAAGTTGGTAAGGGAATCCTTAAATATGTTTCTAGGGTGGCTGTGTGACCTTGCACCTGGGGCTAGGTCATGGTTATTTGAGATGTTTATTTCTAAGTCCCTTTATCATCCAAAGGAGGATCGTTAAGATTACCTGGCTGTTGTTGAGATTGCCAAATGGTCTTAATCTTCCTAGGCACAGAAGACAAAACAGGAAGGAAAATAGGGGAAAGATTGTGCCTGTGGCCCCCACCTCTATTCAAAGAACGATTTTCCAAGTTGGCATAAATGGATTCCTTGACCCCTCTTTCAAACCACTTATCTTCCCTGTCTAAAATGTGAACATTAATGTCCTCAAATGAGTGTCCTTTTTCCTTTAGATGAAGGTAAACTGCTGACTCTGGTCCTGTGGTGTTACTCCTCCTTTGTTGGGCCATCCTCCTGTACAAAGGTTGTTTGGTTTCTCCAATGTAGAGCTCAGAGCACTCCTCACTGCACTGGATTGCATACACTACATTGCTTTTCTTGTTTTTTGGAGTTTGATCTTTGGGGTGTACAAGCCTCTGTCTCAGTGTGTTGGTGGGGTTTGAAATATACAGGTATGTGGTGTTTGCCAAATATCCTTTTTATCTTTTCAGACACGCCAGCCATATAAGGAATGACCAGGTTCTTCCGTTTACTCTGAGTCTCAGCCCTGTCTGTCGCTGTTTTAGGTCTGGTAGACTTATATTTAGTGAAGGCCCAATTTGGATATCCACAGGCCTTCAGAGCTGTTCTCAGGTGCTGATTTTCATTCTTTTTGGAATCCATGGAGGTGGGGATGGTTTCTGCTCTGTGTGACAATGTCCTGATGACTCCTAGTTTGTGCTGTAGTGGATGGTGGGAGTCAAACATCAGATATTGATCTGTGTGTGTGGGTTTCCTGTAGATCCCTATTTCTAGCTTGCCACCGGTCCCAATGAGGACTTCACAGTCTAGGAATGCCAGTCTGTTGTCCTTGGTGTCTTCTCTGGTGAACCTAATGTTGGCATCTATGGTGTTTATATGGTCCGTGAAGGCCTGTACTTCCTGGGCCTTGATTTTGACCCAGGTGTCATCCACATACCTGAACCAGTGGGTGGGCACCGTTCCCTGGAATGTGTTGAGTGCTTTCTTCTCCACTTCTTCCATGTATAAATTTCAGGTCCAGAAGATGGCAGATCTGGTTTGGGTTGAGATGGTTTATTTATTTTATTAAATAAATAAATATTTTATTAAATTTAATAAATTTATATTACCGCCCATCTCCCCCAACGCGGTTTCTCCTTTCAAGGGTGCTGTCCTCTTCTAGTCTCTTCCTGACCGCGGATAGAGCATGAGTGGTGGGGATGCTGGTGAAAAGGGAGGACACATCGAAGGAGATGCTGGTTGGGCTTCTGCATCCTTGCATTCATCCAAGAGCAAGGGAACAAGGCAAAAGTCAAGGCTCTTGATACCTCACTGTTCATATTTCTCGTTGGCAAGACGCTGTTGCGCTCTCCTGCATGAAAAAGGCAGGAGCTGGATTATTTGCTGTAAAAATGTATTTTTTTTTAAAGAGAGAAGCGATATCTAGTGATGATTTCAGGTAATTAGCTACGTCCTTCCAAGACTCAGGGCAAACTCATTGGAAATGCTGTTTTGCTTCTTTACACGTTGCACGCATGGGGGTGGTGTATCTGTTCCTCTGACTCAGGCATTGTCCCAACTTCCTTCCTGCTCAACAGCTGGAGGGCAAACATCGAACCATTGATTCTGTTTTAAATCCAGGCTCAAGACAAATTCCGCCAAGGCGGCACCTTTCGGCCATCCGTTAAAGCCGCCGGTCCTTTTCCAGTCTTCCCCCACAAGCCTAAGCGATAGGTGTGGCTGCTTTAAGCAGCCAATTCATTAAGGGGAATGCAATTCTTAAAGCAGTCCCAACTTTTTTCCAGCTTGCCCAGAACCCTGAAAAAAACAAAAAAAAAGCTGCTTTAATGAATTTGAGAGAGGTGCTGCACACACTGAGGTCCAAAGCATTTTTCCAAAGCATTTTTGAAAAGTCCACTGCCCTAATATTTAGGAATCTGGGACCCCTTGAGGTGTAAAAAAAATCCATATCGGCTGCATGATATGAGGTTATCTGAGGGACCGCCTCATCCCCATTACATCGTCCCGTCCTACTCGATCTTGCAGAGAGGGCATGCTGCGGACCCCCTCTATGAAAGAATTCCACCTAGCGGGGTCTCGGAGGCGAGCCTTCTCTGCAGCGGCACCTGCCCTATGGAACATCCTTCCCCCGGAGATAAGACAGGCCCCTTCACTCCTGGACTTCAGGAAAAAATTAAAAACTTGGCTCTGTGATCTCGCCTGGGGCAAGAGGGAAAGTAGTCAAGCTTGGGGACGGCTGATTTCTTAGAGCCGCCTCAAATATTTTAAATATGTTCAGTTTCACAGTATGAACCACCTGCCACTTGGTTTTTATTATATTTATTGTATTTATATTTTTATTGTGTTTTTATTGTATTCTAATGATGTTGCTGTGGCTGTGAAACGCCCAGAGTCCCTCCTTGAGGGGGAGATGGGCGGTCATAGAAATTTAATAATAAATAAATAAATAAATAAATAAATAAATAAAATGGCAGCCACTCTGGCTGGGCCTAAGAATCCAGCTGCCTGGCCTTGTGACCAACGTTGATTTTTGGATTAAGACTCCGGCTGACTTCCTGCAAGGCCCCTAATGTCCCAATATCGACAGAGATTCTGGGAAACAAAGAGATGGCCAGACAAACCTGCTCAGGTTCCTGTGAGACAGTATGGCCGGGGTCTGCAGGATATGGTCAAAAAAGTCAAGATGGCAGCCATGATGGTGCGATCAAAGCTCTGCCGGCGGTTGCCATCTTGACTTTTTTGACCATACTCTGCAGATACCCCTGGACGGGTGTAGGAAGGGAAGAGAGCCCAAACGTAAACCCTCAAGAGATAGGAGGGGACTTATCTCATAAACAGCAATGCAGCCTGGGTGAGAGGGAGCAGGAAGCACATTCAGGCTTGCAAGATTCTGTTACTGTAGCTTAAAGTAGTTCTAATAGAAGGGAATCTCTGTAGCTCAGGGTTGAACTGTGGAGTCCTTGGTGCTCTCTGAGCTTGGTGGTTGGCTTGACTAACCTGCAAACCAAAGGACTATATATTCAACATTTATCCATTTGTTCCCTAGGAGACCATAAACTCAAAAACTTTACTAAGATCAAGATATATTACTGTATATCTGCAGCATTCCCTTTGTCTACCAATTTCACTCTCTCAGGAAAAAGTTAATCGGATACAACTTGTTCTTGATAAATCCATGCTAGCATTCTTTTCTACTTCTAGAAAAATAATTTCCCTTGGTCAGTGGGGACAGTTAGCGAGGGACCATGGAAAAATGTGCTCTACTCCCACTGTGCTTGCTTGCTTGCTTATATTTAATTATTTATTAACCTTATTTTGCACATTTGTTTGTTTATAAATTAAATACATTAAATAAAAGCTGTGCTTTAACTTTGCTTTTTATTGATCTGCTACCAATTGAAGAGAATATTTTTAGCTCAGGGTTGAACTGTGGAGTCCTTGGTGCTCTCTGAGCCTTGTCGTTTTCTTGCAGATGTTTCATTGCCAGACTAGGCGACATCTTCAGTGCGAAAAGGGAGTAGGACTTGCTCTCTGTTTATATACCATGGCTTGTCCTGCTTGTGTTGGTGGAGGTGTTGTTCTCTCCTTAGTCGTTCCTTAATTGGGCTGTTGTTTGCTACTTGGTTGATTGACTGAGTTAATAGTTCCTTAATTAGGGTATATTGTGCTGTTTGATTGTTCCTCTGGTGCTAATCCTGGTGTTAATCTTTGCATATCTGGGTGTTGATTGCTGGCAAGAAGGTGTTCTGGATCTTTTAGCTTTTCTATTGTCTCTTTTGAATGGTGTGTAAATGTGGTTTTATCTCTATGTGCCTGTTGATGGCTGACTTGTCTGAATGCCAAGCTTCCAGGAATTCCCTCAGAGTTTTTGGATTTGGCTTGGTCTAGGATGCTCACAATTTCTTCCCAATTGAAACTGTGCTTGAGTCTGTCCATGTGTTGTGAGATTAAGGAGTTTTCATCATCTTGACTGCTAGTTGGTGTTCATGGATGCGCTCTGCTAGTCTTCTGCCCGTCTGTCCTACATAGTGGCTCTTACAGTCCTTGCATTATACAGTATATCGTAGATAATTCCTGTTTTTTCTTCTTGGGCTACTGGGTCTTTTGGTTTGCGTAAGATGTTCTGGAGGGCTTTGGTTGGTTTGTGTGCTACGGTGATGCCAGGTGGTAGTATTAATCTGCTTTTAGTAGCAAAATGCACATTTGGAGCATGCCAAGCTGGAGAAAATAATTATCTTGTTTCTCCCTCTTGCTTCCTTTCTATCTCCTCCTTTATCTGCCTGGAAACAGAAAGCTGAATATTTAGCCACTGCATAGGAGCCCAAGACTAAACCTTGGATCATTTTGTCCTGGCCAAAGGAACACGACTTGGTATCTCAGATGCTTAAGGTTTTAAGGTTTATTTTATTTATTATTGTTCTGCATTAACATGTTTCCTTTGTCAATTTATGTTCCTGTGTTAGATTTGTTGTTATCAAGATTGCATGTTTGAAATGTATTATTTGTTTCTTTGTTTGTTTTACTGAGTTTCACAGATTTATTTATGGAATAAAAAAAAAATTATGGAAAGAACCCACCACAAGATCCTTTGGAAGGTAGACACGTTGTCAATTCTTAAAATAAATATATAGTTTAATAATTGAATCGGTTTTTTAAAATGTTTGTTATTATACAGTTTCTCTGCATGACATTACATACAACAGCTTTTACTCTATTATCAGGCTGTTTAAATTTAGATTTTCCATAACTCCTGGTAAGATAAAATCCTGCCAGTCCTGATAAAGGGATGATTTCCTGCTTTGCTTTTTAAATATATGATTTTTATCATAAATCTTCTCAAGTAGGGCAACTTTACCAAACAATTTTTCAAGTGAAAGATTATCCAGATAGTCACTGGTGCATTTTGCTACTAAAAGCCGATCAATAAAAAGCAAAGTTAAATCACAGCTTTTATTTAATGTAATTAATTTATAAATAAACAAATATGCAAAATAAAGATAATTAATAATAAATAAATAAAGTTGTAATCCAGTGCCTCTGGAGAGCACCCGATTGGGGAAAATTGGATTGTGACATCTAATCAATTTATAGTCGAAGGCTTTCACGGCTGGAATCCAATGGTTGTTGTGGGTTTTCCGGGCTGCGTGGCCATGTTCTGGCAGTTTTGGTTCCTAACGTTTCGCCAGTAGCTGTGGCTGGCATCTTCAGAGGACAGGAGCACAGCTAGAAGATTCTCTTGAACTTCAACTCTTGCAAAGTGTACAACTTGACTTGGGCACAGAGAGAATATTCTAGCTGTGCTCCTGTCCTCTGAAGATGCCAGCCACAGCTACTGGCGAAACGTTAGGAACCAGAACTGCCAGAACACGGCCACGCAGCCCGGAAAACCCAAAACAACCATCTAATCAATTGTTTGGAGAAGGAATTCTACAATCAAAGCCCTTTTAAAAAAATCAAAAAAAGTGTGTTTCTGCAAGAGGAGGAGGAGGAGGGAGGAAGAAGAGGAAGAAGAAAAAGAGATGAAGAATGGAGGAAGAAGTTTTAAACCAGTGTTTTTCAACCTTGGCAACTTTAAGATGGGTGAACTTCAACTCCCAGAATTCCCCAGTCAGCATGCTGGCTGGGAAATTCTGGGAGTTGAAGTCCACCCATCTTAAAGTTGTCAAGGATTGAGAAATACTGATATAGTCCAACTGTAAATCCTAGGATGTAGCTGCAGTGCACAGATTGCAATCAGAGCAATCTTAATTTAGGCACAAGTAGATGTTTTTTCCCAACTTCAGGGAACCATCAAGCGGTGTTCCCAAATGCTGCTGAGTGGCTGATGTACCAGTTTTTCTAACCGAGAACATATATTTGCCACTTGCCTATTATGAACATAATTAATGCTTGTGGGATTTTGTTCTCACACCATCAAGAAATAAACCTGATACCAGATCAGGCTGTTACCAAACCAAGGGACAAATGGAAGCTGTCTCTCCGGCCCCAGAGAGACTAGCATCTGGGTAGGAGAAACAGGCGCAAGGAATTTGAACACAGATTGCGATCAAAAGAGCTCGCCTTTGATATTCGGCAGAAAACCCTGGAACACTCTTATAATGGCTCCATAGTTTTGCGGCAATAAATCTAATCATCTCAGCCTTCACGACCTGGGAAATATATTCCACTGTGTTTCTCCTGCTTAGCCCAGAGAGGCCTACAAAATGGATAATAATTCTCTCTAGTCGCAAAAGGGTGGGTTAAGGGGTTATTATAACAATCAGCACAGCAGGAAAACAGGTCTACCAACCCAGGAGGCCAAGAGTGTGTGTGTGTGTGTGTGTGTGTGTGTGTGTATAGAGAGAGAGAGAGAGAGAGAGAAATTGTATTAAAGAAATTCTTAAGAGAATAAAAACAATACAAATTATGGGGAAAAAAAGTAAAGAAAGTAAAGTAATACGTGAAAAAAGGTGCAAAGAAAGAAGGAGAAAAGAAAGAGAAGGAAAAGAAATAGTTATAAAGAAAAGGAAAGGAAAAGTTATAAAGAAGCGGCTTCCAATCTTCTTAACAGCAATTACAAGTACATTTATATTTTACCCTCTCTAAGGTTACAACATACAGGTAGTCCTCGCTTAAGAACCATTTGTTTAGTGATGGTTCGGACGTATGACGGTGCTGAAAAACCAACTTACGACTGGTCCTCACACTTACGGCCATCGCAGCATCCCCACGGTCACGTGATCACAATTCGGGCGCTTGGCAACCGGTTCGCATTTACGACCGTCGCAGCACCCTGTGGTCACATGGTCGCCATTTTTGACCTTCTTGGCTGGCTTCTGGCAAGCCAAATCAATGGAGGACTGCGTGATTTACTTAACGACCACATGGTTCGTTTAACGCCTGCGGTGATTTGCTTAACAACCGCCACAAAAAAGGTCAGAAAATCAGGTCGGATTCACTTAATGACTGCTTCGCTTAGCAACCAAAATTCCGGTCCCATTTGTGGTTGTTTAGCAAGGACTACCCGTAATTTCCTTCTTTCCATAATCTACTCTTTCTTATCATCAAACTCATAAATCCTCTCTTTCCTTTTTCAGCAAAAAGTCCATACGGGGTTTCCAGTGACAATTGCCAATTGTGTGTTCTTAAATGTTTTTTAGGTTGTCATGGAACTTTGGGAACAGGAAACAAGGAACAAAGTTGCTAGTCCTCAGGGTGGCGAGTGGCTGAAAGATTGGAGGGTAGAAGCCTGATGAAATGATGGAAATTCAAAATGTACGTCCAGTGGTTGCATCCACCAATTTTAATTCCCCTCATTACTGGATAAATAGATGAGCACCTTTAAGCTTGCCTTTGGATGTAGTAATAACTGAGATTAGAGGAAGGGCAACTGGCGATTATGGGGTTTGTCATCCAAGAGATCTGGAGGGCATACAAGATTTAAATTTAAATTATCCTCAAGGGGAATTGATGGAAACAGAGTCATACCATCAATTGAATTTCCCTAATCCAAGATTCTCCCCAACATTTGTTTGTTTGTTCGTTTATTGCTCGCATTTATATAGGCGCCCATCTCACACAAGGAGAGACTGGGCGGCATACAACAAAGTTGCCTCAAAGCCCAACTTCCTAATCAGGGAATAAATGCATTCAATTTGCTTTTGAGCAGGCAGTTCTTGGAGTTATTCAACATTTTATTAATGACCTGGATAATGGGATCAATGGGTGCTTCTCAAATTTAGAGATGACCCAGAATTGGAGAGAGGGGTCTGGCCAACATCTGGATGATAGCACAAGATTTCAATCTAATCTAGAGAGCTTGCAAGGGTGGGCAGAAAGGAACAAGATGTCCTTCAAGAGGAAGAAATGTAAGATATATCCAGCAAGGAAAACTACAAGACGTAAATGCCAGAGGAGGGGTCGATGGCTTGGAAGCCCAATGTTGGAGAGGAACTTGGGGATGGTCATCAAGCTGAACGAAGACCCGCCAAGTCCTTATTCCTCTCTACTCGGCACTGGTGAGACAATGTTCAGGAGTGCTATGGTGCCACACTTCCAGGTGGATATCGATGGGTTAGATTAGAACTAGGCTGACCATACGTCCTGTTTTGAACAGGACAGTCCCATTTTTTTTAGCATTTTTCAACTGTCCGGTCGTTTTGATAAAAATCTCAATTTTGTCCTGTTTTTTAAACCCAACGGGAATGGCGTGGGAGGAGGATCTGAGCCGGACGTGCCGATTGGAAGCCCTCCCGCCTATCAGCGCGCGGCAAAGGAGGGACCGGGGGGCAGGGTTTGCAGGCGGGAGCCAATCGTACGGACCGGGGGGCAGAGTTTGCAGGCGGGAGCCAATCGCGTGGACTGGGGGGCGGGGACCCCTGTCTTTTTCATGCATACGGAATACTCCCGTTGGGGGAGATGGGCGGTCATATAAATTTAAATAATAAATAAATAAATATTACATAAGACCCCATCTTGTTTCGCCATCCCAATGTCTCGTTTTTGTCTCAAGAAAATATGGTCAGCCTAGTTAGAACAGGGTCAGAGGTCACCACAAAGGTGGTCCAGGGACTTGAGAACATGACCTTGAAGAACAAGATGGAGGAACCAGGGATGTTCAGTCAGAACAAAGAAGATGGAAGGGTGACAGAAGACCAGGATGGAGGCCCACAAAGAGAAGATACAGAGAAGATGGTCAGAAACTCTCTTAGGTGGCCACAGAAACTAGCCCCAGAAATAAGGGGTAGAAGTTTCAACTACCTAGATTTCTTTAAAAACATAAGAAAAAACTTCCTGTCAATAAGATAGGTACAAGAGTTAAGGTGCTAAGGGCATAATCATGACAGGGTCACCAGCCAAAGTGTAACTTGGATTAAATCAGTGTTTTTCAACCTTGGCCACTTTAAGATGTGTGGACTTCAACTCCCAGAATTCCCTCAGCCAACATGCTGGCTGCGGGAATTCTGGGAGTTGAAGTCCACCCATCTTAAAGTTGCCGAGGTTGAGAAACATTGGATTAAACTGAGTCAACACAGGGAGGATGAGCAAACCTGCTCACCACTTTTTAAAGCAAAAGTGTAAATCCTTCTGCATGGGGTGACGCGGAGGAGGAACCAAAATGTGGCTGAGATCTTCAATCTCGATCTACACGCCTAAGCAATTAAAATGTTTTTTTTTAATCACGTTGGTTTCACCTGGTAGCCAATGGTGCCATTTTAATAAATTATCTGCCAAGTTATAATCAAAGCCATGATTTGGATCTTGCTTTTCCTCCCGGCGTTTGAGACAACACGGACAGCGCTCCCTCCTTCGTTTGTCCTCCCAACCACAACCCTGTGAGGTAGGCTGACGTAAGAGAGCGATTGGGCCAAAATTACTTGATGAGTTTCTGCAAGGGCATTTGAACACAGTTAGGAGGAGTGAGGCAGCAGGGGCATCTATTATTATTATTAATATTATTATTTATTTAATTTATTCCCCGCCCATCTCCCATACAAGGGACTCTGGGCGGGTTACAATAATTAAAACTTAAAAATTTAAAATATTTAAAACCATACAAGATAGAAAATGTATAAAAATATATGCAAATATAAAATAAAATAAAATAAAATCCAAGATGGATTGGGGACCGTAGCACAGGTCATATTGCTACGGGGCCAGCCAACCCCAGGAGGCACTACCACCTCCGTTGTCCCAGGCCAGGCGGCAGAGCCAGGTCTTAATGGCCTTCCGAAAGGCCAGGAGTGAAGGGGCCAGTCTCACCTCCGGGGGCAAGATGTTCCATAAGGCGGGCGCTGTCGCAGAGAAGGCACGCCTCCTGGACCCCGCTAGATGGAATTCTCTTGTCGAGGGGGTCCGAAGCATGCCCTCTCTGCACGCACGGGTGGGGCGGGCTGACGTTATCGGGACGAGATGGTCCCTCAGGTACCCTGGTCCTATGCCATATAGGGCTTTAAAGGTAATGACCAACACCTTGAATTGGACCCGGAAGCAAACTGGCAACCAATGCAGCTCGCGTAGCAGAGGTGTTACATGTGCCGATCTCATGGCACCCGTAACTGCTCGCGCCGCCGCATTCTGTACCAGCTGAAGCTTCCGGATACTCTTCAGGGGTAGCCCCATGTAGAGCGCATTACAGTAGTCTATGCGGGAGATGACAAGGGCATGAGTGACTGTTCAGAGGGCCTCCTGATCCAGGAAAGGGCGTAACTGGCGCACAACTCGAAGCTGTGCAAAGGCCCTCCTGGCCACGACTGCCACCTGCTCTTCGAGCAAGAGTCGCGAGTCCAGGAGGACCCCCAGATTCCGCACTGGATCTGAGCGAGGTAGTGCCACCCCACCCAGAACCAAAGATGACAACTTCCCGGATCTAGTGGGGGCATCAATCCACAGCCACTCTGTCTTACCAGGGTTCAGTTGAAGCCTGTTGTTCCCCATCCAGACCCCCACAGCCTCCAGACACTGAGATAGGGCATCGACCGCATCACCTACTTCACCCGGGATGGAGATGTATAACTGGGTATCATCAGCATATTGGTGATACCTCATCCCGTGGTGACGGATGATCTCGCCCAGCGGCTTCATGTAGATGTTGAACAGGAGAGGAGAGAGAAACGATCCCTGCGGCACCCCACAAGACAGGGGTCGCGGGTCAGCCCTCTCCTCTCCTATCAACACCGACTGGGAACGGCCCTGGAGGAAGGAGGCGAACCAGCGCAAAACCACGCCGCCCGCCCCCAACTCCCTGAGCCGCCCCAAGAGTATACCATGGTCGACGGTATCAAAAGCCGCTGAGAGATCTAAGAGAGCCAGGATGGACGCACTCCCTCCATCCCGCCCTCGCCAGAGATCATCCATAAGCGCGACCAATGCAGTCTCTGTCCCATATCCTGGCCTGAAACCTGACTGAAAAGGGTCCAGATAATCCGTTTCCTCCAGAATCCCCTGGAGTTGCAATGCACCACCTTCTCAACCACCTTTCCCAAAAAGGGAAGGTGGGAGACTGGGTGAAAATTGCCCAGAATAGTAGGGTCCAAAGATGGTTTCTTGAGGAGGGGGTGCACCAGCGCCTCCTTAAAGGCAGCCTAGCTGACAATGTCTAGCTGACATTGGCTATTCTTGAAAGTTGGACCTGGTTACTACCAGGATAGGAGACCACCATGAGAGCCAGCTTGGTTTAGTGGTTAAGGTACCAGGCTAGAAACCGGGAGACTGAGAGTTCTAGTACCGCCTTAGGCATGAAAGCCTGCTGGGTGACCTTGGGCCAGTCACTCTCTCTCAGCCCTAGGAAGGAGCCAATGGCAATCCAGGATATGGAGAGTTCTAGTCCCGCCCTAGGCATGAAAGCCGGCTGGGTGACTTTGGGCCAGCCACTCTCTCTCAGCCCAACTCACCTCACAGGTTTGTTGTTGTGGGGAAAATAGGAGGAGGAAGGAGTATTAGGTATGTTCGCCACCTTAAGTTACAGGTAGTCCTCGCTTAACAACCACAATAGAGACCGGAATTTCTGTTGCTAAGTGAAGCGGTCATTAAGTGAATCTGACCCAATTTTACGACCTTTTTTCTGGCAGTCATTAAGCAAATCACCATGGCCGTTAAACAAATCACGTGGTTGTTAAACGAATCACGTGGTTCCCCATTGATTTTGCTTGCCAGAAGCCGGCCAGGAAAGTCGAAAATGGATGCTGCAATGGTCATCAATACGAACCCGTTGCCAAGCACCCAAATTGTGATCACGTGACCACAGGGATGCTGTGATGGCCGTAAGTGTGAGCACTGGTTGTAAGTTGGTTTTTTCAGCAAGTCTGAACTGTCACTAAACAAATGGTTGTTAAGCGAGAACTACCTGTATTAGTAACTTTGTGTTTTAATTGTTGAATTTTTAATTGTTAGTTTTGTATGATCGTCTTTTTTAATGTACGCCGCCCAGAGTCACAAATCTATGAGATGGGCGGCTATATAAATATGATGCATAAATAAAGAAATAAATACATGCTCCGACACTATTATTAGACGTTAAGATCACATTGTTCATGCTCTCTCCCGGCACTCATGTATAGTCACCCTTCCTACTAGTTAGTACAGATGTTTCTTATCTGTGGTCAGCCACCATGGCTACAGAGGCAGCGCCTGCAGTAAACAACAACACCTATGCCTTTAATCTTCCTTTCACACAACTTTCACAAGTGCTGGTTTAAAGAGCTAGCCTCCTGCCCCCCCCACCCCGCAAAATGTAGTCCTCGCTTAATCACCATTCATTTAGTGCCAGTTTGGACTTATGACGGTGCTGAAAAAACTGACTTGCATCCGGTCCTCACACTTACGACCGTCACAGCGTCCCCGTGGTCACGTGATCATGATTTGGGCACTTGGCAACCGGTTTGCATTTATGACTATTGCAGCATCCCGTAGTCAGTGATTGCCATTTCGACCTTCCTGGCTAGCTTCTGGCAAGCAAAATCAATTGAGAACCACATGATTTGCTTAACGACCACGTGGTTCACTTAATGCCCATGGTGATTCACTTGACAACCAACGCAAAAAGGGCGTAAAATGGGGTTGGGTTCGCTTAATGACCGCTTCAGTTAGCAACCAAAATTCCGGTCCCAATTGTGGTCGTTAAGCGAGGACTGCCTTTAATTTGAAAGCTAAAGGTACCACCGAATTGGACTCACACTTCCAAATTGCTCTGTGAATCTGGTAACCTTTAGATCAGGAGTGGGGAACCTTTCTTCTACCAAGGGCCATTTGGATATTTATAAAATCATTTGCGGACCGGGGGGCGGGGTTTGCAGGCGGAAGCCAATCGCGTGGTAGGGGGTGGGGTTTGCGGGCAGGAGCCAATTGCGCAGAAGGGGGCGGGGTTTGCGGGCGGGAAACAATCACAAGCACCAGGGGCGGGGTTTGCGGGCAGGAGCCAATTGTGCGGAAGGGGGCAGGGTTTGCGGGCAGGAGCCAATCGCGCAGAAGGGCCTGCGGTTGCCTTGGGAGGGCTAGACCAAATGATTTCACGGGCCTTATACGGCCCGCGGGCCGGATGTTCTCCACCCCTGCTTTAGATGCACAATATTCCTTTTCAAATGTTATTAAAATATGATTTATGTAAACAGGATACCCTGGGGCACATTTGTAGATTATAAAAACAAGCTCCACAGATAACTCTGTCTTATTTAATAATCATTGTTAATAACAGATTATTATTCTTTCCTTTTGTTTTGAACCAAAGCAAAGCCAACCAACCAAGATTCTTTGTTGCTTTTCCTGGCAATTGTTATCTAAACATAAATAGCAGTCTTTTTCGACCAGGCACCCACAGAGTTTTATCAGATGCAGAAGTCGCCCATTGATCGACTAGCAGCACAAAAATATGCCTATTTGCAATCTGGGCCTTTGAATATCTAAAGCAGTGTTTCTCAACCGTGGCAACTTTAAGATGTGTGGACTTCAACTCCCAGAATTCCCCAGCCAGCCAGCATTAAAGTTGCCACGGTTGAGAAACACTGGTCTAAAGGGTTTCTGTGAAGATGTTATGTTGCTCAGGGGAAGGGAGGCTTAGGACCAAGAACTATAGGCATCACATTTGGGCTGAATATCAAGAGAAATGTCAAAAGTGGAGAAATTTGCCTTAGGGGTTGGGGTAGAACTCTGCACGGAGCAGAGGAGAGAACGAAAGCAGCATTAAGAGTATGGGGCGCTCTCACAAAATGGCTGCAGGAGAGGGCTAATATGGGGACACAGACAGTTAAAGATCCCACCAGTTTTCCTGCTAACCTCGGGCCATTTTCTGGGAAGATGCAAAATTTCCAAAAAAAGGACTGGCCTGGATCACTCGCTTTTTTATTTTCTAAGATTTCAGGGAGTGGGCCGAGCAGAGGCATATTTGGAAATGTATCTTTTTTGGGGTTTCCTTTTCTTTTTCCCCTTTTATTGCCATGTTAAAGATCTTGATACGTTGTATTATTTCAATGCAAATTTCAATGCCATAATATTTACACAATATGATTAGAAATTATGAACATTGTCCAGGTAGTCCTCACTTAACAACCATTTGTTTAGTGACAGTTTGGACTTACGATGGTGCTGAAGAAACCACTTTCAACCAGTCCACACACTTACAACCGTTGCAGCACCCCGCAGTCACATGATCACGATTTGGGCGCTTGGCAACCAGTTCGTATTTATGACCGTCGCAGCATCCTGTGGTCACATGATCGCCATTTTCAACCTTCCTGCCCAGCTTCTGGCAAGCAAAATAAAAAGGGAACCGCGTGATCTGCTTAATGACCACCGCAAAAAAGGTCATAAAATCGGGTCAGATTCACTTAATGACTGCTTCACTTAGCAACCAAAATGCCAGTCCCAATTGTGGTCGTTAAGCGAGGACTACCTGTATTTAGAAAGCTTAAACTATTGAAGATGAAAAGAGAAAAGTGAAAATTCTATCAGTATTCATTGCAGTTCTGGATATCAGTATTACAGACATAAGATTATTTGACTTTTCATCCAATGTTAAGTATAGCATAAAAAAGGAACCACTGCAATTCACATCAAAGTATTAGTTATATAATAATAGTTTCGGTCTTGAACTATTTGCTTAATATTAATATCTCCATTTTAATATCTCCAGTATTATTACTTTGTGTGTGTGTGTGTGTGTGTGTGTGTATTGATAAAAGGAAATTGGAGAGAGACGAAGGAAATTTAACATTTTTTAAAAAGTTTTTGTTAGTGCATAAGCTTTGACAGATTATTTAAACAGAAATCACACAAGAATAAAGATACAAAAAGCAAAGTAGAAGATAAAGTGTGAGATGGGTGGCGATACAAATTTGATAAATAAATAAACAAACAACTTGTACTGTCGAAGGCTTTCACGGCCGGAGTTCAATGGCTGTTGTGGGTCTTCCGGGCTGTGTGGCCGTGTTCTGAAGTTGTGGTTCCTAACGTTTCACCAGCATCTGTGGCCAGCATCTTCAGAGGGCAGGAGCACAGACAGAAGCGCTCTTTCTGTGCTCAGGTAGAATGGCAATGTTTGGCAATGTTTGTTTTCTATTTATAGAGCTAAGTTATAGGAGATTAGGTGGGGTTTTTTGTTGTGTTGAAATGTTAACGAGTGGCTGCTGAGCGTGATTAGCATGTTCATTGTGAGAAGTATTCCCATGTCCTGGTAGTTGAGCTGAGTTTGTTGACCTTTTGCAGGCTGTGATTTTCAGGACTGGTAGCCAGGTTTTGCTAATTTTTAGACTTCCTTCTTTTTTATTGTAACTGTGCTGGTGTTAGGGGTGTGGTGGCTCAGCGGGTAAGATGCCAGGCTTGTCGATCGGAAGATCGCAAGTTCGGAGGTTCGAGACCCGAGTGCCACGTGACGGAGTGAGCTCCCGCACTAGCCCCAGCTCTTGCCAACCTAGCAATTCGAAAGCATGCAAATGCAAGTAGATTAATAGGTACCACTTCGGTGGGTAGGTAACAGCGTTCCGCGCGCGTCATGCCGGCCACATGACCACGGAAGCGTCTTCGGACAACGCTGGCTCTTCGGCTAACAAACGGAGATGAGCACCGGCCCCTAGAGTCGGACATGACTGCACAAATGTGCGGGGGGAACCTTTACCTTTTTGTGCTGGTGTTTGTGAATTTCAATGGCTTCTCTGTATAATCTGGTGTAGTGGCTTTTGGTGTTGTCCAGTATTTCTGTGTTTTCAAATAGGATTTTGTGTCCCGTTTGCTTGAGAGCATGTTCAGCTACTGAAGATTTTTCCGGTTGCTGTAATCTGCAGTGTCTTTCATGTTCTTTTATCCTGGTGTGAATGCTTCGTTTTGTGGTTCCGATGTATACTTGTCCGCAGCTGCATGGTATACGGCAGAGCTTTCCAAACTGTGTGTCGCGACACAAAAGTGTGTCGCCACACACAGTCTGGTGTGTCGCCGCGGGAAAACTTTGGAAAGCCCTGGTATACGGTATACTCCTGCAGTGGTGCGGGGATCCCTTTTGTCTTTTGCTGATTTTAGCATTTGTTGTATTTTTCTGGTGGGTCTGAAGACTGTTTGAAAGTTGTGTTTTTCCATCAGTTTTCCCATGCGGTCAGTGACTCCTTTGATGTAGGGCAGGAATACTTTGTTTGTGGGGGCTGTTTTTCTTCAGTTGGATGTTGTTTTCTTGGTTTGATGGCTCTTTTTATTTCATTCTTGGAATAGCCATTCGCCTGTAGGACCCAATTCAGATGGTTAAGTTCATTATTGAGAAATTTGGTTTCACAGTTTTGATTAGCACGATCCACCAAGGTTTTGATCATGCCTCTCTTTTGTCATGGGTGGTGATTGGAATTTTTGTGCAGATACCGGTCTGTATGGGTGGGTTTTCTGTATACTTTGTGTCCTAGTTTGAGGTCCGGTTTGCGTATGACCAGCGTATCTAAAAATGGAAGTTTGCCATCAGTTTCTTTTTCCATAGTGAATTGTATATTGGGGTGGATGCCGTTTAGGTGGTCCAGAAATTTCTCCAGTTCTTCTTCAGTATGACTCCAAATTGCGAAGGTGTCATCTACGAACCGGAACCAGACTGTTGGTGTAATGGAAGCCGATTCCAAAGCCTGTTTTTCAAAATGTTCCATGTAAAAGTTTGCTATGACTGGGCTCAGGGGGCTTCCCATGTCAACGCCATCCATCTGTTCGTAGAACTCATTCTCCCATTGAAAGTAACTAGTTGTTAGGCAGTGTTGAAATAAAGCTGTAATGTCTTCTGGGAAGATTTGCTTGATGAGTGCCAGGGTGTCCCTTACTGGGACCTTGGTAAACAGGGAGACCACGTCAAAGCTGACCAGTTTGTCTGTGTGGTTGAGTTTTAGGGTGCTGATTTTGTTGATGAAGTGTCCTGAGTCTTTGATGTGGGATGGAGTCTGTCCAATGTGGGTCTGTAAAAGGGTTGCCAAATGTTTGGATAGTTCATATGTCGGGGAGCCAATGGCACTTACAATGGGTCTGAGTGGGATCGAGTCTTTGTGGATTTTGGGGAGTCCGTATAGTCTTGGTGAGAGAGCTTCTGTCTTGCAGATACGTTGTAGTACGTTGGGATGCAGGGAGGAGCTCTTTATCAGTGTGTTGGTTTGCTTCATGATTTTGCTGGTCGGATCCCGTCTTATTGTTCTGTATGTGGTGGGGTCTAGTAGTTCTCTGATTTTGTCTTTGTATTCATCTGTGTTCATAATTACCGTGGCATTGCCTTTGTCCGCTGGAAGGATGATGATGTCTGGGTCCGAATTGAGGGTCTCTATGGCGTTTCTCTCCTTCTTGGTAATGTTGCTGGTGGGGGGCTTTGCTTTCCTTAGGATTCTTGCCACTTCACCCCTTATTTCTTCTGCTTCTTCCTCCGGCCGTTGGTGAATGGCTGATTCCACATTGGCAATGATATCTTCCACCGGAATTCTGGTGGGTGTAATTGCAAAGTTTCCTCCTGTGCTTAGGATGGAGGTTTCTTCAGGAGAGAGTAGGCGTTCTGTCAAATTGATGACAATGCGTGAAGTATCCAGTGCCGGTTTTGGTTGACTGTTTTGGCATTTGTTGAATTTTTGCTTTTGTCTGTTTGTGTAGTCAATGATGTCCTTTTCCATTTTTCTGTAGGATATTTATTTATTTATTTATTAATTATTGTATTTATACCCCACCTATCCCCTCCCTAACGGAGGACTCTAGGCGGCTTACATACATAGTAAATTACATTTCATTATACAGTATACATTTTTAAACCACGCGCTTAGGGGAAGGGGTAAGGGAACCAACTCTTCTGTGGCTACTGGACTACATGTCCCACAATGCCTTGCGTCGGAGCCAGCTGCTGACATCCTGGATGTTGCTGCTTCGGGTTCCGTCGTCGCCGCCATTCATGAGATCTTTTTCCGTTTGGTGGCCGACCCCCGACAGGACGCCAGCAAATTTACCCACTTAAGGTGGTACCCATTTATCTACTTGCTAAGCTTTCGAACTGTTGGGTTGACAGGAGCTGGGACTAACAACGAGAGCTCACCTCGTTGCGCGGGGATTCGAACTGCCGACCTTCCGATCGGCAGTCTACAGCTCAGCGGTTTAACCCACTGAGCCACCGCGTCCCATTGATATGGTATCAATCTTGTCCCAATCCTGGCTTCTCATATCCTACAGAAAAATGGAAAAGGACATCTTCCACGACCGGTCCCTGGTGCCAAAAAGGTTAGGTCCCCCTGCCCTAAGATATTGAGATGAGACTCTAAAGATTTGATCATTTAGACCAGGGGTCCCCAACCTTTTTGGCACCAGGGACCGGTTCTGATAGGTGGAGGTGCTTCCCCTTCAGGGTCCCCACCAATCAGCTGCTCCGGCTCAGGCTCTGTCTTTGCGCCTTCCCAGCTTCTTCCTGCTACCGGCTGCTCTTCCTCCGACTCATGGCGGCAGGGACAGGCTCCTTCCTGACACCACCGCTCACCTCCTGCTGTGCGGCCCACTTGCTAACAGGCCGCGGCCCACTAGTGGGCCGCGGCCCACAGGTTGGGGACCCCTGCTTTATAGGGGACAACTAGCCCCTTGGATTGCATCCAGAAGCCAGCTGGTCACCTGGGCAGCTCATGAAGCAAGTGAGACCCATTGTAGGCCAGTTACAGCTTCCAGATGCCCTTCAAGGGCAGCCCCGCGTAGACTGCCTGGCAGGAATCCATTCAGGAGGTGACCAAAGTTTGAAGGAGACAATCCCACAACAGGGAGCGAAGCCCCGATGGCCTTCAGAGGTTAAAGCCAGGATTTTGCATTATTCTTGGAAACCTTGTGGCAACGAACCTCTGCCAGCGAGGGCACTGCCGCATTCTGCCCCACTGGCGTCCAGGTTACCTTCAAGGGCAGCCCCAAGCAGGGTGTATCGCAGTAGTCTAGCCTCAGCTTGATAAGGGCATGAGTCGCTCGGTTCCTCCCACTCCAAACAGGGACACAACTGGTACAACAGCTAGTCCTGGAGAACACAGAAGGGGACCATCTGCAAGTTAAGCAGGAGCCACAAGTCTAAGGGGATCCCAAGTTGAAGAGCCTGCTCCTTTAGGGTGGGTGTGACCCTGAACAGGCCCAACATACAGGCCAACAGGGAACCAGAAGGAGCCTCTGTCTCGCTGGGATTTAGTCATCTTCTCCAGAAGTAGGATCATCTAGCCCTGTGAATCTGACTCCTAATTGGGTGTCAGCCCTTCGAGGTAGGCCACGTCAGGAAACAGGCACCATAAGGAGGACCAGAACCCTCCTTTATTGTTATAGGGTATAATAACAGAATCTTGAAAGCCTGAAGCATTTCCCTTTCCCTCTTTGTCATATCAAGGAGAATCAAGGGGGGATAATCTTGAGTTTCTTTCTCACGCGTTCCTGTTTTCCCGGGCTAAGCTCCTGTTTTCCTAAGGTCGCTTCATGTTTTCTCCGGGGCCATCTCTGTGCTCCTCTACTACACCAAGGCGTCTGCAAGAGGCAGTCTGAAAAAGTCAAAACGGCAGACATGACCGTGCATAAAAAAAAAAAGGGGGGTAGACGAATCTGTAGTTCACAGGACTGGTTGACTAGTTGTTTCTGCCTGTCCCAGTAGGTCACACCGGATGGGCGTGCTCCAGGACCCTTCCTTGAAGCAGTGTCATCTAATGGGACCTAGGAGGACGTGCCATCTCCATGACTGAACCTGCCCTTTGGGATGACCTCTGGCTCCGACCCTACAGGTAGTCCTCACTTAACGACCATTCGTTTAGGGGCGGTTCAGACTTACGACGGTGCCAAAACTCGACCTGCGACTGGTCCTCGCACTTACGACTGTTGTGGCGTCCCCGCAGTCACATCATTGTGATTTGGGCACTTGGCAACCAGTTCACTTTTAAGACTGTCGCAGTGTCCTGTGGTCAAGTGATTGCCATTTTCGACCTTCCTGGCCCGCTTCTGGCAAGCAAAATCAATGGGGAACCCTGTGATTTGCTTAACAACCACGTGGTTCACTTAACGCCCGCTGCCGCAAAAAAGGTCATAAAATCAGGTTGGATTCACTTAATGATTGCTTCGGTTAGCAACCGAAATTCAGGTCCCAATTGTGGTTGTTAAGCGAGGACTACCTGTGTTGGCCTTCTGTAATGCCGTGAAGACCTGGCTCTTCTTCCTTGCATTGGACCAAGACAGGAATGGAGCCTCAGCTATGTATGTACAGGATGCTGTGGTGGTTTATATTGCCTTTGTACGCTGCCTGTCAGCCTTCCCAGGTGGACCAGACAGGGAACACGACCAGATGAGCTAATTCTACTTTATCGTAAAGCTACTTTGACAGAATCTTGCAAGTCTGAAAGTGCAATTCTCCCACCATCTCTTTTCACAGTTTGAAAAGTTAGGGAGGGTCCCTTCTGAGCCTCTTTCTCCGCCCATTATGCAGCTGTGGGCTGCGTCCCCTCTTATCTGACTCTTCCCTTGGCAGCATCTCTTCGCCAGTCCCTCAAGGTCTTTCTCACATACCATTAAAGCACCCAGAGTCATAAATTATGAGTTGGGTGGTGTTATACATTCTTTAAACAAATCAACAAAAATAAATAATATGGCTCGCTGAATGCACCCAGTGGTGCGCCCAACACATTACACCACAAAATGTAGTTTATAAACCACAGCAGCTGAGTGTGAACAACACACAAAACCAAAGTATATTATATGGGAATTGGATTAAACATTAAAAGCAATAGCTTAACAAAGTTATTTGAGAGTTTGGTGTAGTGGTTACGGCACCAAGCTAGAAACCAGGAGACCGCAAGTTCTAGTCCCACCTTAGGCACAAAGCCAGCTGGGGGACCTTGGGCCAGTCGCTCTCTCTCAGCCCTAGGAAGAAGGCAACGGCAAACCACTTCCAAAAATCCTGCCAAGAAAACTGCAGGGACTTGTCCAGGCAGTCTCCGAGAATTGCACAATTGAACAGATTAAAAACACAAACCAACAAAGAAGTGGGACCTGGCTGACTTTGGCTTGAGCAGTGTCTGCAGGATCGAAGTGGGGGTCAAGTGTCAAGCCATAAGTCTCGCCCCTTTTGTGCCGGGTGTAACCTCACAATGCCAATACAAAAGGGGTAGATCCACGACAGGGCAACGCTGCTCTCACCATTTGCCCCCGTGGACACTTATGCCTTGGCTGATATAGAAAAGCTGACGATAATTAAGAGTTGGATGGGAGACCACCAGTCGATCCCAGAGGGGTAACCAGGCCAGGTAAAGACCTAGCAGGGCCATGCTAATGCTCTGTATGTGGGCATGTTTTAGCATGCTGTGCAATCCAGCCGGTTTGATTAGTTTATGGATTAATGCCAGTGAACCCACAAAGTGGTTTCATTTAGTAACCAGATGAAGCACCCTAGAGGCTCCGTCATAAACAAATAAAACATTGAGCTTGCATATTATTATATTAGCTGAAAGAGTGTTAACCCATTCTTGCCTTTAAAACTGTGTAATTTTAGTCAGGGTCTAAAATAGCCTATATCTAAAGGCAGTATAGTACAGTATAAGACTTGAAAAAGGTCACCAACGTGACTGCTTACGAAAATAACCGTGGAACTATTTAAAAAGCATGCAAATCCCATGCGTGGGCAGGAAAATTACATTCTGAGGGCTGTTCGCAAGGCAAATGCGGATCCTAGCAATTAATTAACAACACAACAGAGCCCTTATTCTAAAACATCGCCCATGAATACAGGAGCGTGGCCCTATTTTGTACCTTTTCTCCTAGGAGGTACTCAACCTCCAAGGAGGTGTGGAAAAGAGAAGACACCTTGATAAAAGAAAAAAACACTGCAGGCTGTTTGTATCAAAAAATAAATAAACCCCACAAAACGGGGGGTCAATAATGGGGACAGAAATTTTTTAGTAAATTAAAGGATTCTGTTAATGCCCGTCTGTCTGAGAAATGCAGTGTTTCTTTGGCAATGCTGGGGTTGATGGAGCAGGATGTAGGATTTCTTGGGGCAAGAGTTTAGAGCAGTTTTCTCAACCTTGGCCACTATAAGACGTGTGGACTTCAACTCCCAGAATTCCCCAGCCAGCCTTGCAAGTTGAGTTGAAGTCCACACCTCTTAAAGTGGCCAAGGTTGAGAAACACTGCTTTAGAGCAACATTCTTTTCAGCAGCAGAGAAAGAAGGGGGAACAACTGAAGCACTGAAGTCATCTCTAAAATTACATTTATTTCTGCTCAGAGGTGGGTGCAAATCCTAATTGCTCTAAGGATGGGTGTGTGTGTGTAACTTTGCTCCAGAAATTAAAACTGAGCAAAGCTGTAACAATTCAGAGAGGCATCACCTCTTCTTTTTTACAATGGGACACGTGATGTTACCCCCCCCCCCCAAAGCGGATGGGGCAGGGGGGAAACTGAGCTAGACAGGAGCCTGGAACCTCTGGGGTGGATGGAGAATTGTAGCTTAAGGGTGCAAGCAATGTGGGTCACGTTTCTTCACTTCCTTGAATTTTGTAGCACCATATCCCTATTTAGGTAAAGGTAAGGGTTCCCCCCCGCACGTTTGTGCAGTCGTGTCCGACTGTAGGGGCCGGTGCTCATCTCCGTTTGTTAGCCGAAGAGCCAGCGTTGTCCGTAGACGCTTCCCCGGTCATGTGGCCGGCATGACGCGCGCGGAACGCTGTTACCCACCCACCGAAGTGGTACCTATTCATCTACTTGCATTTGCATGCTTTCGAATTGCTAGGTTGGCAAGAGCTGGGGCGAGTGCGGGAGCTCACTCCGCATGCAGGGCTAGGGATTCGAACCTCCGAACTTGATCGACAAGCCTGGTGTCTTACCAGCTGAGCCACCACACCCCTTATCCCTATTTACATACCCCCGATAATTATATCTGGTTGTCCGACTTCAGGAATCAGCTTGGAAAGGACAAGGAAGGCCCAATGGTTGCAAAATTTGTCCCAAGTTTTCCTGTCTTGGTAACCTTCTCCCCAAACTGGACCTCAATGCCCAGCACAGGGATCCCCAACCCGTGGATCCCCAACACTAGTGGGCCGTGGCCTGTTAGGAACTGGGCCGTGGGGCTCCCGCTCGCAAACCCTGCCCCTTCTGCGCGATTGGCTCCCGCCCTCAAACCCCGCCCCCGGTGCTTGTGATTGGCTCCCGCCCACAAAACCCGCCCCCCGTCTGCAGAAATCCCGCAAACCCCGCCCCCCCAGTCCGCGGAAAAATCATCTTTTGAAACTGGTCCCTGGCGCCAAAAAGGTTGGGGACCCCTGGCTCTAGCACACCCACTGCCAATAGGGAGGGTGGAACTGGTGGGTCCTGTGCAGGAAGAAGAATGCAGGGTTGGAGGGGTGGTCTGGTTGCACTGAGATTCTTGGAAAAGGGTCACAAGGATGGGACAAGATACAGGTAGTCCTCACTTAACAACCATTCGTTTAGTGACGGTTCGGATTTATGACAGTGCTGAAAAACTGACTGACGACCGGTTCTCACACTTACGACCATCGCAGTGTCCCCGCAGTCATGTGATCATGATTTGGGCACTTGGCAACCAGTTCGCATTTATGACCGTCGCAGCGTCCCGTGGTCACGGGATCGCCATTTTCAACCTTCCTGGCTGGCTTCTGGCAAGCAAAATCAATGGGGAATCCTGGGATTTGCTTAACGTGGTTCGCTTAACGACCGCCGCAAAAAGGTCGTAAAATCGTGTCGGATTTGCTTAACGACCGCTTTGCTTAGCAACCGAAAGTCCAGGCCCAATTGTGGTCGTTAAGTGAGGACTACCTGTAATAAATAATAATTTATTAAATGTATATGCCGCCTGAGTCCCAGTGACAAAGATGAGGCGGGGGGGGGGAGCTGTCTATTCAAAGGGTAGATGCTTTATTTTATTCTGGATTTTCCTTGGTGAGGCTAGAAGTTTCCTTTTCTTTTTCATTGCTTTTTTTTTTAGGTTGCACTTGGGTTTGGGTGGGTACACACACAATTATCCCGGGTTAAAAGAAATACAAGGGCAATGCAACGCGTAATATTCAAAGAAATACTGAAGGGCCTGGTTGCCTCCAGTTTACAGTACCCTAATCATCATCTGCCCAGCCCCACTTAGGTCTTGTGGGAACGCAGCCTTTGAGTGCAAAAAGGACTCGACTTGGCTGGCGCAGTTGAAAGGACCGGGGGGGGGGGGGGGGAGACGACTCCCGGCTGCGACGCCTGGGGCAGGGGACCCTCCTGGGACTCACAGGAACGCCGCCCCCCACTTCCTTATTCCTAATTGATACAATGTGGCGCGTGGCCCGAAAACTCCGGTCTCGCTTCCGACGAGCTTCTGCCTTAAGGCATACGTTCCCTGCTTCTACCGCGTCGAACTGAAGCGCTCGGCCGGTTTCGAATTCCGCGCCAAGAAGCCCCTTGGGAGTCCATCTCCGCGGTCGCGATCCAGCGGTCGTGGGCGGGATGGAACGCTCGGAGTCTCAACGTTCGGCCGGATGGGACGCCAGACACCTCCAACGTTCCAACCGGATAGAACCCTGGCAGCTCGCCCGCCGCCCGCGTTCCAGGCGGGCCACGCCCCCCTCCACTCCCGGACCGGGCCGCTGCCTGCAGCGGATCTTGCGCAGGGGGGCCCGGTCGGAGGAAAGGGGGCGGGCTGGGAGGGAGTCCGGGAGCTTCTTTTAAGGGCGGCCGGGCCTGCAAGGAAGCGACTCGGCCATCGGCTCCACGCCCGTCCCTTCTAACTCTCTCCCGCCCGACGGTCGCAGCAGTGGCGGCCGCGGCGGCTCCGCCCCTCCGCCTTCGCCGCCGCCCGGCCTGCTGTTGACAAACACGGCTGGGGAGGGAGCGGCTCCGGAGTCTCTGCCTCTGCCCCGCGAGGTGCACCCTTCGGTGCCGACTCTCGGCGAGCGCCCGGGCGACGGCGGCTGGCGGCCAGGCGGAGCAGAGAAGCCGGCGGCCGGGCACGGCGGGGCTGGAATGTGGCAGACGCTGGCCCTCGGCTTCGTTCTCTTCCCGGCGCTGTTCGCCCTCTCCATCCGCAGCCTGCTCTGGCTTGCGCCGGCATGGAGCCTAAAGGACCGGATCCTTCTCAGCGGCAGGTACCGGCTGGCACCAGGCGACGGAGGGAGGGAGGGAGGGGGCGGGCGGGCGGGCAGCCGGCCAGGCAGCATCCCGGGAGCGAGGCGGGAGGGGAGGAAGGCGGGCGGGCGGGCGGGCGTCCACCGGATCTTCTTATGAAACCGGATGGAGCGGCGCAAAAAGTGGTGAGCGGGGCGGCGGGAACCCGCAAGCCCTTCCCCACGATCCAAGAGGCCGGAGGGATTGGACAGGCTGGCGGGAGAAGCGCCGGCTGGCCGGCCGCAACTCCTGCAAACTTGGGCGCTTCGGTTCGGATCGAAGCGCCGGACTTGTTGCTTACAGGGGAAAACCGCCGCCGCCTCCTCACTTGCAGCGGGTTTTTTCTTCTTTTGGGCTGGGGCAGCGAGGGGCTGGGGAAGAGCAGAGCCGGCTTGGCTACTTCCCCACGCGTGCCACCCTGGGCGTCAGTGCCCACCTGCCCCGCACACGGGGGGCGCCAGGTTGGTGAGGCCGCGGAGCACCGATCTGCCACCAGGCCGACGACCATAGGCTATGGCTCGGTGTGGCTAGGATTCAGTGCTGGTGCCAGCGCAGAAACCGGGTTGAGTCAACCAAGGATGAAACATGCGGTGTGAATATGACAACCTTTGCGTAATTCCCGGGAGCCCCTTCTGACATTACAGACTCCCCGATGTTTCGCCATCGGAAGGGTAGTTTCCGGGGGTATGTGCCTTTCTGGCCAAGAGTATAAAAAGGGTGATCTGGATGCTAATCCAGATTAAAGGAGGAAGCATTAATCCAAAAGGGAAACCTGATGTTTCAGGGGCAAACTTTCTCAATAGCAAATATTAAGGCTCCCCTTTTCTAGACGTTGGGAAGAAGCTAGTGGCTGCATCCTAAAGGTGGCATAATTACACTTTAGGTAGTAAAAGGTAAAGCCCCCCACCCCGCACATTTGTGCAGTCGTGTCCGACTCTAGGGGCCGGTGCTCATCTCCGTTTGTTAGCCGAAGAGCCAGCGTTGTCCGAAGACGCTTCCACGGTCAAGTGGCTGGCATGACGCGCGCGGAACACTGTTACCTTCCCACCAAAGTGGTACCTATTCATCAACTTGCATTTGCATGCTTTCGAATTCCTAGGTTGGCAAGAGCTGGGGCTGGTGCACGAGATCCCTCCGTCACGCGGGGCTAGGGATTCGAACCTCCGAACTTGTGATCTTCTGATCGACAAGCCTGGCGTCTTACCCGCTGAGCCACCATGCCCCTCTCAGCCCTAGGAAGGAGCCAATGGCAAACCAGGAGACTGAGAGTTCTAGTCCCGCCTTAGGCATGAAAGCCGGCTGGGTGACCTTGGGCCAGTCACTCTCTCTCAGCCCTAGGAAGGAGCCAATGGCAAACCAGGAGACTGAAAGTTCTAGTCCTGCCTTAGGCACGAAAGCCGGCTGGGTGACCTTGGGCCAGTCACTCTCTCTCAGCCCTAGGAAGGAGCCAATGGCAAACCAGGAGACTGAGAGTTCTAGTCCCGCCTTAGGCATGAAAGCCGGCTGGGTGACCTTGGGCCAGTCACTCTCTCTCAGCCCTAGGAAGGAGCCAATGGCAAACCAGGAGACTGAGAGTTCTAGTCCCGCCTTAGGCAGGAAAGCCGGCTGGGTGACCTTGGGCCAGTCACTCTCTCTCAGCCCTAGGAAGGAGCCAATGGCAAACCAGGAGACTGAGAGTTCTAGTCCCGCCTTAGGCATGAAAGCCGGCTGGGTGACCTTGGGCCAGTCACTCTCTCTCAGCCCTAGGAAGGAGCCAATGGCAAACCAGGAGACTGAGAGTTCTAGTCCCGCCTTAGGCAGGAAAGCCGGCTGGGTGACCTTGGGCCAGTCACTCTCTCTCAGCCCTAGGAAGGAGCCAATGGCAAACCAGGAGACTGAGAGTTCTAGTCCCGCCTTAGGCATGAAAGCCGGCTGGGTGACCTTGGGCCAGTCACTCTCTCTCAGCCCTAGGAAGGAGCCAATGGCAAACCAGGAGACTGAGAGTTCTAGTCCCGCCTTAGGCAGGAAAGCCGGCTGGGTGACCTTGGGCCAGTCACTCTCTCTCAGCCCAACTCACCTCACAGGGTTGCTGTTGTGGGGAAAATAGGAGGAGGAAGGAGTATTAGGTATGTTCTCCACCTTGAGTTATTTGTAAAAATAATAAAGGCGGGATAAAAAATAAAATAAAATAAAGAAGGGAGGCCAGAAAATGTTGAGCTGTTGATGCAGGGCTCCAAAAGGGGCGGTGGGCGGTGGAGACAGACAAAGAAATTAAGAGGATGCTGTTGACAAGCATAAGGAGGAAAATGCTGCCAAGGAGAAGAAAAACACATTTTTGGAGCCAACTGAGATGGTCCTTAGTATAAATGCTTGCCATTCACAAGTGTGCAGTGTCGCAGTTAAGGTGTTGGGCTAGGAAGACCTGGGTTCAAATCCACCTCAGCTGTTGAAGGTTACTGACTTTGGACCAGTTACTGTCTTTCAGCCCAACTTCACAGGAGTGTTGTAAGAAACCTTGGAGGAAGAGTGTGCTATGTGCCCTGCTTTCAGCTCCAGGACGTGGGGTATAAACCTAACCCTCAGGTTTTTTGAGCCTGGAACAGCTGGATTATGGATGGTGAATTTCAGGGCCAAGGAATTTGAACTCGTGGCACCCATCTGGCCTTGAGCACTGGATTAACCCCAGGAAGTGGGGTGTGTCCTTGTGCACCCACAGTGAGGGAGGGGTCCCTTGGCAATTAATATGACCATAATTTCCTCTGACTTTTCCAAGGGAGAATGTGGCAACGTTCGATCTAAACCCCGTCATTGAGTAACACCTTTATTAGGACAGACCAAACAGCTGAGGGGAGCGGGCAAGCTGGAAAAGCCAAGGGGATCTTATTTGTTGAAATCTAGCCACTTGAGGGTATCCCTCCTCATTGAGGTCTAGCTGCTTGGCACTTCGGACGGTTTGGGATTTCCCTTGCCACAAAAAAAGCCTGGCCTGTTTTCAGCAGGACCCCTGCTTGGATAGGGTGCACCCTCCCTAGAGTTTTTGCTCAGAAGGTTTTCTGGTTGACAGGAGGACGTTGCGCTTCTGGGAATGCAACAGGGTGGCGGATGTAGTCTTCCAGCCAGTCTTGAGGTTTGGCCCCTTAGTTCCTCTGATAAAAGGCTTAACCCCGGAAGCCCCTGCAGTGCGCAATTCTGGCCTTTGATCGTTGGTTTTGTTTCTATAGAAAAGACTTCCAGTATTTTATGCACCGCTGATTTGCGTCCAAGGAAGAATGCGAGCTGGGGATTCCAGCCACGTTGTGCTGCTTTGGGACCACCCACTGCTCTCTGAGGGACTGTACAGGCCGTCCTCGTTTAGCGACCACAATCGGGACGGGCAAATTGGTTGTTAAGTGAAGCGGTCGCTAAGTGAAACCACGCCTGGGCTTATGATCTTACTGGTGGTCCTCGCTTAACAACACTCGTTCAGCTACTGTTCGAGCTTGCGACGGCACTGAACGAGGGGGACTTATGACCGGTCCTCGGAGTTCCGGCCGTCGCAGCGCCCCCGCAGTCACGTGATCATGATTTGTGACCTTCCCTGCCGGCTTCCCACAAGCAAAGTCAATGCGGAAGCCAGCAGGAAGTCAGAAGTCGCAGTCACGTGATATCTCACTTAACGGCGGTAGCCAGGACTGCCGTAACTTCTGTTGTTCTTTACGACTGCATTACTTAGCGACAGAAATTCTAGTCCCAATTACCAGCGTGAAACGAGGACCACCTGTACTGCTTTCCTTTGCTTTACAGACCTGCAAGGGTTGTAAGTGCGAGGACAAGTCGCAAAGTGATTTTTTTCGTCACTGTCGTAACTGCAAACGGTCGCTAAACAAGGCAGTCGCTAAACGAGGACTGCCTGTAGTCCAGATAGAAAAATGTCGGAGTAGCTGCTTCAATTAGCCGAGCTCATTATCCTTAAACATGCCCCACCAACTGCGGCATTAAATGGCACTTCACGTGGAGTCCTTGGTGCTCTCTGAGCCTGGTGGTTTCCCTGCGGACGTTTCATTAACCGACTAGTGCACTGATGATCTTACCTAGCCGGGTTGTGAAATGTCCGCAAGCCCAGAGAGCACCAAGGACGCCACGGTTCAGCCCTGAGCTCCAGAGATTCTCTTCTGTTGGAGGTACTTTATGTCTCAGATGCTCAAGCAACGATTCCACGTGCTGAAAAAGCTTAGCGGGAGCACTTATGGGTGATGCTGCTTTACAAACAAGAAATGCTACACATGGTTTGCTAGGGGATGCAGTATCCTGCCTTTCGGCCAAAAGTTTCTGAGACCAGTTTGCAAACATCAGGAGTATAATAGAGTCCTGGCTGTCTGGCTTTGCAGGTGGAAAAATATGACACACGAGGAAAAACAGATGGGGAGGGAGAAGGAAAAGAGCAGGCATAACCCCCGTTTTTAGAGTGAGGTTCTGGGAGAAACAACTGGGATTCCCGTCAGGTTAAAGCAGAGGGAACTTCAGTAACGGTCAGACCTCAGAAGCGTTTAGAAGGGAATTGCTCCACTTCCTTCTCCGCTGCTGACTTTGGGGTGGCTTCTGCTAAACAATCAGTCGGGGAGAAAACTAAATACTGGTACTTATAGGGGATGGAGACAATAGCCTTCAATGGTCATTGCTCCACTGCAGCTGATATTTGGAAGCAGACTGCCCTTGAGGCTGGAGGCTCTATAGCCGACACATTTCCTCTGCCAGGGGACCAGAACAAGCCCGCTTGCGTTCGCGAGCAACGCGGCTGGCCTCTTGAAACAGAACCGTGGCTGCTTTTTGCAAATCTTGCCCGCCTCTGCTTCCGTTTTGGGAGCTGGGAAGGGTCCATCTTCCCCTTGTTTGATTTGCCCAACGATGCCTCTCCCAGGAGGGCAAATGAACCAACAGAGGAACGTCTTAAGTGCTGGACGCACCGTGCCAGTTTTGACCAAGAGTGGATGGTGAGTAGGATGAAAGGCAAGCCAAGGCTTATTGATCTAAGGATATTTACCCTGTTGATCTGGGCACACTGACCTTGCCAGTTTGCACTGAGAGACATTTCTGGCACGGCAGGAAGTATTTCTTCAGGTTTTCTTCCCTCTCTACCTACCTCCCCTTTCTAAATTCAAACAGTTTGGAGCTACACCTGAGGCAGGCCTGGTTCCTGGCTTCATCTCCAACGCAGGAGGGAGAAAAAAAATACAGGCAGTCCTCACTTAGCAACCATTTTTTAGTGAAGGTTCAGACGACAGTGCTGAAAAAAATGACTTATAACCGGTTTTCGCACTTACGACCGTTGCAGGGTCCCCACGGTCACATGATCACGATTTGGGCGCTTGGCAACCAGTTCGCATTTATCGCCATCACAGTGTCCCGTGGTCACGTGATCGCCATTTTCGACCTTCCCAGCTGGCTTCCGGCAAGCAAAATCAATGGGGAACCGTGTGATTCACTTAACGCCCACGTGGTTCTCTTAATGCCTGTGGTGATTCGCTTAACAACCGCCGCAAAAAAAGGTCGTAAAATCGGGTCAGATTTGCTTAATGACCACTTTGCTTAGCAACTGAAATTCTGGTCTCAATTGTGGTCGTTAAATGAGGACTACCTGTAAAGCTTTTGGCCTACCGGTCAGAGTTCTTGTTCAAAAAGACAGTCAAAGAATACGTGTGAACTTCAGCCATGATATGCAAATTTTAAGTTGGTTTTTTTCACTTTCTTTTTATGTTTGGGGGCAGGTGAAGTGGAAGGAACGGGGCCTCCTGGGAGTTGGGGATTTAGGCATTTGAAACTCGACTGTGTAAGTGGGTGAACAAATGCGGGTTGCCTCACAAGGAGAGGCTTTCCTGGGGTAAACCAGCTCGGCCAACTGCAGATTCCATGTCAAATGGAGGGGAAGTTAGAACTGTGAAAAGGTAGAGTTGGAAAGGTTTTCCCAAGTTCATCTATTCTAGCCCATCCCTGCTCACTGTGGGGACCTTCCTTGTTCCTGTCCGGGTTTGTTTTCTCTGTCGTCCTTGTTTCTTTGTCTGATGTTTTTTGTATTGTTACTTGTTTTTAAATGTTTTTAACGATCTGTAAACTGCCCAGAGCCGCTTGGAGTTGGACGGCATATAAATTGAATAATAATAATAATAATAATTGTTATAATAATCTAAAGCATCCAGACAGTTGAGTATCTAGCCCATCGCTTTCCAAAGTGTGTGTCACGACACACTACTGTGTCGCCTGCGGTGTCCTGGTGTGTCGTGCAAAAAACCCGGAAGCGCTGATGGGGGAACCGGAAGACGCGGCACCCCCGCCAACCAGCGCCGCCGCCACTGCCGGTGGCAGCAGCGGCGCTGATTGGCAGGGGTGCCGCGTCTTCCGGTTCCCCCATCAGCGCTTCCGGGTTTTTTGCACGACACACCAGGACACCGCAGGCTGCGCCGCCGCCGCCACCACAGCCGTTGGTGTGTGTCGCCAACGTGAAAAGTTTGGAAAGCTCTGATCTAGCTCACACTTGAACGTGACCAGTGAAGGGAAGCCCGGCTCCCTGGTTCCCCTGTCAAATTGCCCCAAATTGTCCTTGGTCTTACGATTTTTCCTCCTAATATTCAGTCAGAATCTGCCTTAAATATTTCCCCATATTGGGTCATAGAATGAGCTGTGCTGGAGCAGAGCAAAACATCTGTCTGCTCCTACGGTTTCCCTGCAGTGGCCAACCATATGTAAAATGGAAAAGGAGGGGTTTTTTTCTGGTTATTTTAATTTTGTTTTGTATTTTGTGATTAGAGTCTTTATCATTCATTCATTCATTGGGTGGATTATTTTGTTGTTACCATCCGGGATTATGTATATAGGATGGGCAGCCATATGCATTCTCTCAATACATAAATAAAATGCAATATTATTTCCTGGTATAGTAATTGGTATGGAGAGGTTAAGTGATCATGCTCACACAGTCAGGAGGTTCCTCCTGATGTCTAGCTCGAAATTCCTTCCTTGTAGTTTTTAATGTTCTGGTTCTGGTCCTTCCTTTGGGGCGACAGAGAATAACTCTCCTCCCTCTTCTGTGTGACAACTTTAAAATTTGAAGCCTGCTATCATCATCTCCCCTTGGTCATCTTTTCTGTAAGCTAAGCATGCCCAGATCGTTCAACCCTGCAGAACATTCTTGATCCTCATGCGTCTCTTACAGGTTTTCTTGTCCCCTCCAAATATTTTTCATATTTTTGCAGGTCTGTTTCCCTCCCTTCCCCTCCTCCATGGGTCATGCCCCTTATTCTGATTTTTTTCCCCCTCCTCCTCCAGGCTGGTATCCTCCATACAAGCCATCATGGCAACCCTCTCGGGAATTGTAGTCGTCTTCAGCTGCAGAGACGTGGTGCATGACAGGTAATTAACAGTGTGGCATGGCGAAGGAGGAAACCAGGCATCTGAAATCCTGGGTGGACTTTGGAAAGGATTTTCACCTGCCAGAATCTGATGGAATGTAAAACGGATTGCCGGGTGACACCAGGTGTTGTTGAAGCCAAGAGTGGGTAATGAGCACCGGAGGCAGAGCATCAATTGCAGAGTTGCCGGTTTGGGGACCCCAATGCAGAGGGCTTTGTCTTGCGAGCAAAGGCAGACATTCCCTCTTTATGTCAAGCGAACAGTGCAGATATTTTGCATTCTGCTTCAGTCCGAAAGAGCGCTGTTCTTGTGCAGAGTCCCCGAGCGGCTTCTGACAGTGCTATTTGAGGGCAACAGTCTGATATGATCAAGGAAAGGGAGCATGATGACCACAGGCTAAGCCAGAGCTTTCCAAACTTTTCATGTTGGTGAAACACTTTTTAGACATGCATCATTTTGCGACACACTCTTACAGCAGGGCACAAGGCAGGCACTAGGACCTGCGCGGAATCACAGCAGGTTTGGAGGCAGCCGGGCACAAGGCAGGCACTAGGACCTGCGCGGAATCACAGCAGGTTTGGAGGCAGCAGGGCACAAGGCAGGCACTAGGACCTGCGCGGAATCCTGGCAGGGCAGGTTTCGAGGCAGCAGGGCACAAGGCAGGCACTAGGACCTGCGTGAAATCACAGCAGGTTTCGAGGCAGCAGGGCAAAAGGCAGGCACTAGGACCTGCGCGGAATCACAGCAGGGTTGGAGGCAGCCAGGCACAAGGCAGGCACTAGGACCTGCGCGGAATCACAGCAGGGTTGGAGGCAGCCAGGCACAAGGCAGGCATTAGGACCTGCGCAGAATCACAGCAGGTTTGGAGGCAGCAGGGCACAAGGCAGGCACTAGGACCTGCGCAGAATCACAGCAGGTTTGGAGGCAGCAGGGCACAAGGCAGGCACTAGGACCTGTGCGGAATCCTGGCAGGGCAGGTTTCGAGGCAGCAGGGCACAAGGCAGGCACTAGGACCTCCGTGAAATCACAGCAGGTTTGGAGGCAGCCAGGCACAAGGCAGGCACTAGGACCTGCGTGAAATCACAGCAGGGTTGGAGGCAGCCAGGCACAAGGCAGGCACTAGGACCTGCGCGGAATCACAGCAGGGTTGGAGGCAGCCAGGCACAAGGCAGGCACTAGGACCTGCGCGGAATCACAGCAGGTTTGGAGGCAGCCAGGCACAAGGCAGGCACTAGGACCTGCGCGGAATCACAGCAGGTTTGGAGGCAGCCGGGCACAAGTCAGGCACTAGGACCTGCGCGGAATCACAGCAGGTTTGGAGGCAGCAGGGCACAAGGCAGGCACTAGGACCTGCGCGGAATCCTGGCAGGGCAGGTTTCGAGGCAGCAGGGCACAAGGCAGGCACTAGGACCTGCGTGAAATCACAGCAGGTTTGGAGGCAGCCAGGCACAAGGCAGGCACTAGGACCTGCGCGGAATCACAGCAGGGTTGGAGGCAGCCAGGCACAAGGCAGGCACTAGGACCTGCGCAGAATCACAGCAGGTTTGGAGGCAGCAAGGCACAAGACAGGCACTAGGACCTGCGCGGAATCACAGCAGGTTTGGAGGCAGCCGGGCACAAGTCAGGCACTAGGACCTGCGCGGAATCACAGCAGGTTTGGAGGCAGCAGGGCACAAGGCAGGCACTAGGACCTGCGCGGAATCCTGGCAGGGCAGGTTTCGAGGCAGCAGGGCACAAGGCAGGCACTAGGACCTGCGTGAAATCACAGCAGGTTTGGAGGCAGCCAGGCACAAGGCAGGCACTAGGACCTGCGCGGAATCACAGCAGGGTTGGAGGCAGCCAGGCACAAGGCAGGCACTGGGACCTGCGCAGAATCACAGCAGGTTTGGAGGCAGCAAGGCACAAGACAGGCACTAGGATCTGCGCGGAAGCACACGCAGATAATTGGCAGCAGCTTAATTTTTGCCAAAGGTAAAAAAAAAAATACTTCAGTCTCCCTGCAGCCAGGGGATGTGATGATGACAGTCGTTAACCTGACACTTGAAATTCATGGCAAGGAACAATCTTTTTAGGAGCACTGCCCACAACAATTATGTAGAAGCGCCATGTTCGGAAAGAACGTATCGGTGTGTGCTTGATTAAACATTTTGGTTACCTTTACGCATACCTTTCTGTTTCTATTAATAGGAAAGATAGCTTCTTAGGACTATGGTGAAGGTGAAACTGGTGGAGCATGTATCTGGCTGGGTCTAATTCAGGAAAGGAACTGGAATGTCAAGATTTGCTTTGCTCTGATACGTGATTTAAGGATTGGGTAACTGTTACGCCAAACCTGTTAATATTTGTCGTTAAGGGAGGAGCTTGTAATATTCGGGAAATACTGAAAGGAGCTTTTAATATTTGGGAAACCGACTCTTTAGAATTTGGCACCTTCATCCGAAACTTCATGCTCCTGGGCCTTATTCCAGGCTTGCTCTATCTGGCTTTGTGAAAAATGGCCATGGTGACTGAATCAAAATCCATCAATCATTCTTGCTTGCTTTCTGTATATAGTCATTTGATGAATGCAAACGTTTCAAGCTGGAAATTTAGCGTTTTCTGATTGGCCTTGTTTCGGAAACCAAAGCTTGAGTTCCGAGCACGGAATGCTCCATATTCTGCCAATATCATCACTGATCTGATGCTACTTAATGAGGCTGTGTGTTGTTATTCTCATTTTAAATGTGTTTACAGGTAGTCCTCGCTTAATGACCACAATTGGGACCGGAATTTTGGTTGCTAAGCGAAGCAGTCACTAAGCGAATCCAACCCAATTTTACGAACTTTTTTGCAGTGGTTTTTAAGCGAATCACTGCAGACGTTAAGTGAACCACATGGTCGTTAAGCGAATCATGCAGTTCCTCATTGATTTTGCTTGCCAGAAGCTGGCCAGGAAGGTCGAAAATGGTGATCATGTGACCACGGGACACTGTGACAGTCGTAGTTTGAGGACCAGTTGTAAATTGGTTTTCCCAGCACCATCATAAGTCTGAACCGTCACTAAATGAATGGTTGTTAAGTGAGGACTACCTCTATGCAGCCTTGGTATTCCCCAAAGAGCTTCAGTTAAGAAGTTGGATAATATTATTATTATTATAAGTTGGAGACTTAAGGTTCCCAAATCTGGCCGTCCTTAATAGTCTTATCTCCCCCAACAGGCACTGGATTGCCCGCGAATATGTCTGGATTGTTGTGTCCTACATGATGTACGATATCTACGTCATGTATCTTTGCCACTGGCACAAGAGCCAGGAAAAAGAACAGGCAGACAGAAAGTACTCATTCAGTAGCATCAGAAGATTTCTGCAGAAGGAACGGCTGATGGTCACCCATCACATCTTCATCCTCCTCGTCTTAACGCCGGTGGCTGCGGTGAGGCCGCCTCTTGAGGGTCAAGCTGTAGGCCTGATGTTGGTCAGGACATCCACGCTGTAGCTAATGAAGTCAATTGACAACTTGATTCCCAGATTTAAAAAAAAACCAAGCAGAGGGCAGCAAAACATTATATATTTTTAATGGGGCTTTAATTGTTCCTTGCTGGGGATAGCAAGCCTTCCTGGCTTGCTTTTTTGCCAGCAACCACGAAACAAGAGGTGCTTCTGTAGCATCTGAGCATGTGCAGTGACATCACTAGGCAAATACTGCCCCACTTGATGGTCGCATCGGTGAATTTTTTTATGCTGACCCTGGATGAGGATACAGAGTTCCTGCTGGAACAGGGACACGGTGGTTAATTATTTTTTTTATTGTTTGCACATTTTTAGCCTGCGTTTCTTCCAGAGTAGCGTACATAAAAAAAAAACAGAAGAAATTGCAAGCAAGTCAAACAAGAAGAGGTAAAGAAAAATCCTCTTTAAACAGTATTTTGGAATCATTTAAAAAACATGAACAACTACGATATGGGATCATCTCAAACTAGATCAGAGAACACCTGGGTGAGCAGATGCTTCTTAGCTCCCACTTAATGTGTAGGAGACGTGTCGCCAACCACATCTCTAATGGGCGGTGCAGACATTCTGCCTCAGGTCCTCTGTGTTCCCCCAAGTGGGCATCAGAGACGCGTCCCGTTTGCCTCTTGGGCAGCCTTGTAACTTTTTGCTGCGCCTAGATCAAAGCCAGCCTCCCTCCCACACCCACTCCTGGGAACGCGAAGAGGAGGACATTGCATCTGTGTGTGGCGCCTGGGAGCTTTCCAAAGGATCCAAGACCTTGTCGTGGTTTGTCCTGTTTGCTTTGATCCAGCAGCCGAGCCTTTCTGAGGTCGAGCCTTTCTGGAGGACTCTGAGCCCCTAGATTGGGGGTGGACAACGTTTTTGGGGGCGGGGAAGCACTTTTTATTCTTGACTTTGGACCCTGGAAGTCTGTTGGTTAGAAATGTGCAAACCTTTCCAAGGTCAGAAAGTTTCAACTTTGAGATAGATAGCCCAGTCTGACCTTCCCAGAAGTGTTCCAGATTCAGAACGTTTGAGCTTCAAAAGGTTTAACGTGGTGAAGTCACTACAGTGAATGTGCAGAGAGTCCTCGTTTACTGACCACAATTGGGATGGGCAACTTGGTTGTTAAGCGAAGCGGTTGCTAAGTGAAACATAACAATTTTATGATTTTACTTCCGCTTTCCTTTGCTTTACAGACCTGCGAAGGTTGTAAATGCAAGGACTGGTGGCAAAGTTGCTTTTTTTGCACCGTTGTGACTGCGACCAGTTGCTAAATGAGGCATTCGCTAAAAGATGACTTCCTGTACTGGAACAATCCTCCCCTCTCCCCTCTCCCCTCGTCTTTCTTTCTTTCTTTCTTTCTTTCTTTCTTTCTTTCTTTCTTTCTTTCTTTCTTTCTTTCTTTCTTTCTTTCTTTCCCTGACTCCTTCCTCCCTTCTCCCCTCCTCCCCTCCCTCCCTCCCTCCCTCCCTCCCTCTTTCTTTTCTTTTCTTTTCTTTTTTTCTTTTCTTTCCCTGACTCCTTCTCCCCTCCCCCCCCTCCCTCCCTCCCTCCCTTTCTTTCTTTCTTTCTTTCTTTCTTTCTTTCTTTCTTTCTTTCTTTCTTTCTTTCCCTGACTCCTTCCTCCCTTCTCCCCTCTTCCCCTCCCTCCCTCCCTCCCTCCCTCCCTCTTTCTTTTCTTTTCTTTTCTTTTCTTTTCTTTTCTTTTCTTTTCTTTTCTTTTCTTTTCTTTTTTCTCTTTTCTTTCTTTCCCTGACTCCTTCCTCCCTTCTCCCCTCCCAAACCCCTCCCCCTCCCTCCCTTCCTTCCTCCTTTTCTTTTCTTTTCTTTTCTTTTCTTTTCTTTTCTTTTCTTTTTTCTTTTCTTTTCTTTTCTTTTTCTTTCCTCTCTGACACCCCCTTCCCTTCCCTTCCCTTCCCTTCCCTTCCCTTCCCTTCCCTTCCCTTCCCTTCCCTTCCCTTCCCTCTAGCCCTCTAAATCATCATACAAAAGAAAAAAAATGAATATTGGAGGGAGGGGATGAAAGCTTACACAAATCAGATGTTTAATTCCTTTCAGAGTTTAAACACTCCTATATTCAAGCATTTGAATTTACAAGAAAAAAAAAGCCTTCACTATTGAACAATCTTCATTTTGTCATGGAGGTTGTTGTCTGAAGGCTGCAAACTGTGTGTGTGTGTGTGCCGGGTGATCCAAGGATGGCCCGTAGCCCTAGAAGTTTTAGGTGATGCTGCAAACATTTTGGATCTCGTGAACGGCTCTATGGACGTCCTGCCCCCGAGCGGATCCCTGGACCCAACCCTGTTTGTGCCTGTTTTGGTCTACAGCATCTGCGAGGTGAACTCGGGGACTTTTTCGTGGGCTGCATCTTCACAGCCGAGCTGAGTACCCCTTTTGTATCGCTGGGCAAAATCCTGATGCAGGTAAGCGTTTCAGGCCTGGGACATCCGCTTGTCTCCTGGTGTTGATTGAAGGATCACAGGGAACAGAGTTAGCTCAGAATTAGCTACGTCCAGGGGTAGCTACAGGACTGCAACCCAACGGGCAGATGCTTCCAAGACACATAATTTCCCTTCATTTTCATGTCATCCCCAGCCAAGCTTCCCTCAGTGACCCTGGGCCAGTCTCTCTCTCTCTCTCTCTCTCTCTCAGCCCAACCTACCTTACAGGGTTGTTGTGTGTGTGTGTGTGGGGGGGAAATGGAGAGGGGAGTGCAATGGATGCTGCCCTTGAGGACCCAACTCTCTCTCAGCCCAACCTACCTTACAGGGTTGTTGTGTGTGTGTGTGTGTGGGGGGAAATGGAGAGGGGAGTGCAATGGATGCTGCCCTTGAGGACCCAACTCTCTCTCAGCCCAACCTACCTTACAGGGTTGTTGTGTGTGTGTGTGGGGGAAATGGAGAGGGGAGTGCAATGGATGCTGCCCTTGAGGACCTGGTAACAATGAAATAATATTTGTTTATGCATTTGTTAGTTAGATTTAGATAAATCATTAAACACATACCAAGACTTAGAGCAGGGTTTCTCAACCAGGGTTCCGCGAGAGGTCACTAGGGGTTCCCTGGGAGATCGCGATTTATTTTAAAAATTATTTCAAATTCGGGCAACTTCACATTAAAGAGGTAAGTTCCATTCTTTATTTTCAGTTTAAGAACACGGTTAATGCGTCCAGACAGACCTACCCATGAAACGGATAGAATAATTTTGCAACGTCCGGCCTCTATTTGAGCCTGAATGTGCAGGGGTTCCTTCCCCGAGGCCTGAAAAATATTTCAAGGGTTCCTCCGGGGTCAAAAGGTTGAGAAAGGCTGGGATAGAGACTTGCCTCGTGCAGAGAAATAGTAGGATTTCTCCAGCCCACGACTGAGGTCGAAAGGGAAGGAAGTTAGAACACAAAGCATACAGAGAGGCAGCAGACCCCCTCCCGCCTGAATTAAAGGAGCTGCTAGCATTTCTCGCCACATGCTTATTTGTAAGGCAGCCCTTGCCTCTTCTTGAATCTTCTCACTTTTTTTTTTTTTTTTTTCTGCTGACAGCTGAAAATGCAAGATTCCCTCTGGCACAAGGTCAACGGGGTCCTCATCCTGGTCACCTTCTTCCTCTGCCGGATCGCCCTCTTCCCGTACATGTACTGGGCCTACGGGCGACAGATGAACTTGCCCCTGTACGAAGTGCCCTTCCGCATCCCCCTCCACTGCAACGTGGCCAACGCTTTGCTGATCGCCCCCCAGATCTACTGGTTTGGCCTCATCTGCCGCAAAGCGATGAGGCTCTACAGCGGCTCGCCTGCTCCCGACCGCGCCCGATAGCGGCGCCGGACGCCGGTCTCACCTTTCTGAATCGGGGACTTTGGGGCGCCGCCGTTTCGGAACCGGCCGCGGTTCTTCCCAGCCGGGGTGGAGAATCACCCCCATTGAGGTCCCTTCGTTGCTGTGGGACAGCTGCTGGCCTTGAGGTGGTATGTTTCCCAAAGCCTCCCCCCCCCCCAACCACGCACAGCTTGCTGGTCAGTGACGGCAGCTGCTGCGGTGTTCCAGATGCGGCCAGATGTTGCAGCTGGAAGCTGGGGTTTGTGGCTGGCCGGCCGGAGCCATGAGAGTTCTGTGCGTCTCTTTAGCCCTGGGGTGTCTCGTTGGCTGCTTAGGGCCACGAGAGGAAAGGGCACCACGCAGACTCATCCGCGCGTCCTCCTCCGATGTCCCTAATCGGGGTCTGCCCTGATCTTTTCTCTCCCCCCCCCCCGCCTTGAAAGATTGCCTGCCATCTTTAACTTCCCCACCCCCACCCCCGTTTCCAAGCCTGCTTGAAGATGTTCACTGTTGCGCCAGGCGGCTGGTACAATGTCGATAGCCTTATTTGGGCATCTTGAAGGCTGCCTTGATTTTAAGAAAAGTGCCGAGGAATTGCCTCTGGAGAATTTCAGCCTCCTTTTTTTTTTTCTTTTAAAAAAAAACCCACCTAAACTTTCTCATGCTTCTAGTTCATAAGGAATGCCTCGCCCAGCAAAATAGCGGAAGCTGGGGAAGAGCATTCTCGCCTTTGCCCCAAATCATAGAAAGATGCTCAGTTGGAACAGACAGCATTGCAGAATTCTGCATTTTTAACATTTTTGCACACCCCAGGTTTCCTTTTGATGCACCGTATGGAAGACTTGGCCAACTCCAGGGCCATTTTGGAACAGATACCAACATTTGAGGTTGATAACAAGCTCCCTGTTTTTCAGGAATTTTTTTTCTTTTTGTTTTTCTGTTATTCAGGAAGACAAGGCCAACATATTTCAAGAATCCAAACTTAGCTTTGGATGCTGGCTTAGGTGCCGGATTTTGGACTGGGGAAGAATAGAGAGCCTCACACTCCCTCCAAAGTCTGGACCAGAATCGGCACTCTTGAATCCTTGTTTACTGCTGAACATTTGAACCAGGGACATCTACAGGCAGTGGTGGTGGTGGTGGGGAGTCAAACAAGTCAAGATGGCAGCTGTGTGATGCCAAGCCCACCCCTTTTTTTGATGCTTCGTTCGTGTGATGCACATAAAAACGGAACGGGGCTTCAATCATGCAGTTCCCATTGTCATCTTGACTTTTCTGACCACCACCCCCTGCAGATGCCCCTATTGAACAGAGAAAGGAAGGAAAACCGAGAGAGTGAGTGATCCGAAATGAAGAAATATTAAACAGACAAAGCAGCCATCAATAGACACATAGAGGTAAACAACATTTACATACCATTCATAAGAGACAATAGAAAAGCCAGAAGACCAGAACACCTCCTTGCCAGCGATCAACACCCAGATATGCAAAGATTAACACCAGGATTAACACCAGATGAACAATCAAACAGTACACTAGAGACCTTAATCAAGGAACTATTAACTCAGTCAGTCAACCAAGCAGCAAACAACAGCCCAATCAAGGAACTACCAAGGGGAGAACAACACCCCCACCAACACAGGCAGGACAAGCCAGGGTATATAAACAGAGAGCAAGTCCCACTCCCTTTTCGCACTGAGGATGTTGCCTAGCCTGGCAATGAAACGTCTGCAAGAAAACAACCAGGCTCAGAGAGCACCAAGGGCTCCACAGAAATATTAAAGGTGGCTGAGGATAGACTGAACCAACTGTATTTGCTCTGCGGATCTGGAAGAAAGGAACCCTCGTAAGATTCCCTCTTGCCTCGTGATTGTTATTCTAGTCCCCTGAAGTCCGTAGGATTAGCAAGCCAAGATCGCGCACTAGACGCCGATTCACTTGCACCAGCAACGTGCCATGTTTCTTATCAGCAGCCAAATCCAATACCAGCTCCCTCCTCCACTGGGCCTAATACAGGCACAAGAAGAGAGATCTGTGGCAAGAGAGTTTGGTGTGTCTCTGAGGCTTCCACCCCTTTGTATAGAGTGGGCCCATTTCCATTCATTTTGGGAAAGAAGTTGGGCGTTGCGCCCTCTGGGTCGTGTCTTGGGGCAGAAGAGAAGGAAGGAAGAAATCTTTCCCAAACCTAATCAATGGTCGAGTCAAATCGATGGACCTCGAAGGCGGCCCAGAACATTATCCTGCACACTTGCTGCTAGTAAGAGTTGGGTGTGATCGCCTAGGAGCTAAGTGGGTGTTTTCTTAACTCAGGCGAACTGAATAAACCACAGTTTACTGGCTGTGTCTGGAGGACACGCTGGACCGTGGACAAGCAAACCAGGTTTTGGTGTAAAGTTGTAATTTCTGCAGGCGTTTTGCTTATGGCAGCAAACAGCTGCTTAGGTTTAAGAAGTGGGTTTGGGGTCTTCCCACCAAGTCAGCAAACAAATCCGGTAGCCAAGGTACAGGTAGTCCTCGGTTAACGACCACAATAGGAACCGGAAAATTGGTCATTCAGCAGTGTGGTCATTAAGCGAGGCATCCCATTTTTACGCACCCGATTCACGCATCCCATTTTACGATATTTTTTTACAGTGGTCGTTAAGCGAATCACCACGGTCATTAAGTGAATCATGCGGTTCCCCATTGGTTTTGCTTGTCGGGGGCCAGCTGGGCAGGTCGCAAGTGGCGGTCACGTGACCCCGGGGTGCTGCAACCATCGTAAATACCTGCCGGTTGCCAAGTGCCTGAATTTGGATCACGTGACCGCAGGGACGCTGTGACAGTCGTAAGTGTGAGGACTGGTTGTCAGTCACTTTTTCCAGCACTGTCGTAACTCTGGTCGCTAAACGAATGGTCGATAAGGGAGGACTACCTGTCTTAGTGAATCATCAGTTGGTTTCCAAGAAGGTAGCACAGCTGAAGCTAGTACATGGGGGTAAGAAGGCTTTAGCAACGGATCTTTAAAGAACAGGAAACTCCCAGGCTCTGTTGGAGCCCAGCTGGCACTGAACACTCCTGATCCCCCGTGTTAAGCTCCTCCGAGTAGCCTTGCCTGTGCCCGTTACTGTGCCCCTTATATATCCATGCGTTCCTCTGCCTTCACCCACGGCAGCGGCGACGTTCTCGAGGGCTTGACGTGTGCAGCCAGTTCAAGATCTGAATGAGATTTTGCAAAAGTTTCAAATGCGACTTGTTTTGAACTGGGCACACCCTCTCTCAATTTCCAGTATACTGTCCCGTCTACTCTGTTGGAAACGTTGCAAGTTTGGAACAGCCGATTTGAGCTGGATCACATTGGGAGCGATTTGAGTACTTCCGGTAGGTCAGAAGAGCTGTTTCCGTCCTAAAATGCTTATGTTTTGAGCTTGAAATGTATCCCATTGGAAAATCTTTGCCTATAGCTGGTCTTTATCAGAAGAGGCAGGCATTCTTCGACCAGTGTTTCTCAACTTCGGCCACTTTAAGATGTGTGGACTTCAACTCCCAGAATTCCCCAGCCAGCATTGCTGGCTGGGGAATTCTGGGAATTGAAGTCCACACATCTTAAAGTGGCCGAAGTTGAGAAACACTGTCTAAGACTAAGAAAAACTTTATGGGTATTTTCTTCCCTATTTCTGTCACTCCCTTGAAATACCTGTTGTTTTCATGCTGCCCCACGTGCCAAGCCTGGTTCGCTTTTTCCTGTGGCGTAGTGTGCGTAGTGAACCTGGTCCCTGTCGTCAACGTATTTTGCACATCCAGAGAATGAGTTACTGCAGGAAGCAGATTAAAGGTGTTCTCTGACAGTCCTGGTTTGTATTAATAAATCCTTGCCCCCCACCGGAGCACTTTTTCCCCCCCCCGTGTTAAAGCCCTCAGTGGTGTTACATCACCTTGCAATTTTGTTGCAACCCCCCAAAGTGCAATATATAGATACGTGCGCGCGCGCACACGCACACACACGTACAATGGAGAACTGTTAGGCATTTAAACACTGCCCTGCAGCCCAACAGGGTTTTCCCCCAGTCCTTGTTAAAAATATTAACAGGAGGTGGTGTGCTGGTTACCAGCTTGGCTGGCTTCAAAACAGGGTAGGATCAACTCCTGGAAGTCCTGGGGATCCACGGCTCAGCCTTGCTGGCAGTGGGACTCCCTCCGAAGGCCATCTGCTGGGAGACTCGTGGGCTTCCTTGGGCGGTTGGTGGGCCACTCGGAGAACAGGCTGATGGGCTAGATGGGCCAGGGGCCTGATTCAGCAGGGCACGGATTCCTCCTCCTCCTCCTCCTCCTCCTCCTCCTCCTCCTCCTCCTCCTTTTCTCCTCCTCCTCCTCCTCCTCCTCCTCCTCCTTTTCTCCTCCTCCGAAGGCCATCTACTGGGAGACTCATGGGCTTCCTTGGGCAGATGGTTGGGTGCTGGGAGAACAGACGGCTAGACTAGATGGGCCGGGGGTCCGATCCAGCAGGGCATGGCTTCTGTTCTTATGTTGTTGGTCCTCCCCCTCCCCTCCCCCTTCTTCTTCGAACTGCTCACAACTATGCAGCTGTGGACTATGCTCCTTATCTGACCGTTCCCTAGGCAGCATCTCTTATCCCGGTCTCCCAAGGTCATTCCCACATACCATTACAACTTCTCCCCCCCCCCCTTCCTCTGAAGGCCCTCTGCTGGTAGACTCACGGGCTCCCTTGGGCACTTGGTGGGCCACTGGGAGAACAGGCTGCTGGACAAGATGGGCCGGGGGTCCAATCCAACAGGTCACAGCTTCTGTTCTTGTTCTTAAAGTCGCTGTTTTTGTGATAACCCCCACCCACCCATGAATGCTCATGTGTCTGCTGTATTTATTTCTTCCGCTGTGATAAGGCATGCAAGTGTTTTTCTGTGGAAAGGCGAGCTCTACATGCTTGTGCTTGTGGTGGAGCAGAAAGACCCCACCAGCGTTGAAGTGCTGTTTAACAGTTTTAGAGGAGTAGGAACAATCTAAGGGGGGGGGGAATAAAAAGTAATAACTTAGAAGAGTTGACTTCTAATGCCGTTAACTATCTTCACACTCCTGAAGAATAGTCAGAAAAATGGGGGGGGGGGGGTAACGATGCATTTTTGACCCTTCGGAAGATCAAAAATGGGGCCAACTGCTTTTGAAAAAGCATTGCTCGGGTTGATGTCTGAAGCGATCAGGAAAGATGGAGTGATTTGCCAAGGCATACAACCTGTTTGCGTTTACACTACATTTGCCAGATGTTGGGGCCACACATAGATGGGACGTTTTCTTTACAGCCCTGAAAAACGGGTGACGACAAGGTAACATACAGACAGAGCGCTGGATTGCCGCCCCCCCCCCCCGACTTGAGCCCTTGATTGTTGACGACCAATAAAAATGATTTCAGTTGAGAAATGGCATTTTCTGCAGAGTTCCTGCTTCTTCGATTTCTGTTAATGCAGCCTTGGTTGGTGGCCCAAGGGTAACCCTTTCAGGGTAGAAAAAGGGCAAAATAGAAAAGCTGTGTTCCCGAAATATTTCCGGGTGAAATCTCTTCCAGAACTTCACACCACCTACTTCTAGAAGAGACATTTCAAGAAATGGATGAACCCCGGAATGCTTAGATTGGCCCATCCTGAAGGGAAAATGGATGGAAGCAGATATTTCCATTTACACTTAAGTTTCATTCATTGGCGATCACTCGTAGCCGAGTAAGATTGTCTTCCAAAGGTAAAATTTTAACAGTGGATCCGTAAGTGGCTATAAAGGTCAATTCTGGATCCGCACAACCTCCCACAATGAGGTGTTAAACAGGGATGTGTTATTGCTCCAACCTTATTCGCTATCTTCATCGCTATGATTATACACTTAAGTAGGAGTTCAACCAAAGCAGTTTTTTTTTCAAACTTGGCCACTTTGAGATGGATGGACTTCAACTCCCAGAATTCCCCAGCCAGTATGCTGGCTGGGGAATTCTGGGAGTTGAAGTCCATCCATCTCAAAGTGGCCAAGTTTGAAAAAGACTGAACTAGGCCCCCCTCAAAGTGTGCTTCATTTGATGCAAGTTAAATGTGAAATTTAATTGGGGGCTTGGTTCCACCCCGTTTTTGGGAAGGCACCACCTGCTTTTCCGAGGCAGAGAACAGCCCTTGGCTTAGAAAAACGCATGTGCAAAAGAGCCCAATACAAATTTCTTTAGTTCCACACTTAAATAAAAGATGCCCCAATAACCCTCTTGGTTCATCACTTTCCAGATCTTACCAGTCTCATTTTAAATACCCCCTCAACTGAGATAATGGTATTGTTTGTTTTATAATGTCTTCCCCATGCTGTTTCACGCATCCCGTTTATTAAACCTATTTGCATGCCGCTGTATTAAAAAATGACTCCCAGCAGCTTACCGGAATGGCTTTGTCATCCACCCAATTTCAGTGGTTGGAGCAGAAATGTCATTTATGTCTTATTAATCTTACTGATCTGGATATTCTTAAAAGGAGTCCTGGGGGTAAGAGCTGATAACTAGTGGAAGATTGGGCCTAGAACCCTGGTGAAACCCACCAATCCGCCCCTTGCTGGAGGTCTTTAAACAGGACTGGATGGCTACCCTGCAGGGACGGTTTAATGCACTGAACAGAGGGCATGCATTCTGATTCTAAAGTCTGCCTCCAAGCTTGTATGCATCAAATTATTTATTTATAATTAAATTAAATTAAATTAATTTTTATTTATTTATTTAAATTAAATACATTTAAATTCGAGGGGCGTGGTGGCTCAGCGGGTAAGACGCCAGGCTTGTCAATCGGAAGATCGCAAGTTCGGAGGTTCGAATCCCTAGCCCTGCGTGCGGAGTGAGCTCCCGCACTAGCTCCAGCTCTTGCCAACCTAGCAATTCGAAAGCATGCAAATGCAAGTAGATGAATAGGTACCACTTTGGTGGGAAGGTAACAGCGTTCCGCGGCGTCATGCGGCCACATGACCGTGGAAGCGTCTTCGGACAACGCTGGCTCTTCGGCTAACAAACGGAGATGAGCACCGGCCCCTAGAGTCGGACACGACTGCACAAATGTGCGGGGGGTACCTTTACCTTTTTTTTTACATTTAAATTAAATTAAATTAAATCTGATCTCAGCACATGGGGGTAAAGGCGGCAGACTCTACCCTTGCCCGCCAGGAAGGAAAATGTCTTCTCGGCTCCAGAAAAGACAATACAAATCTATTCGGAGGAAAAATGGGCCCTGCGCAATGCTAACAAAAAAACAATTCGATTTCGTTACTGAGACTGACGCAGGAAGCCCAGCTCTCTCACCCCCGTTATGTTGTTTATTCGTTCAGTCGCTTCCGACTCTTCGTGACTTCGTGGACCAGCCCACGCCAGAGCTTCCTGTCAGCCGTCACCATCCCCAGCTCCCCCATGGTTGAGTCCGTCACCTCCAGAATATCATCCATCACCCCCGTTATGTTCCCTTCTAATCGAGAAATGTGAATTTTCTGAGAGCTGAAATTGCTTTGCCTTTGTGAATCTGGTGCCCTGCAACAGATTTGCCTTCCTGGCAGAGAATGCTGGGAGACGGGCACCCCCAAATATCTGGAGGGCAGCTAAGTGGCCAAAATGGGGCCAATCCTGCCTCCGTTGGAGGGTTGGTGGTCTCTCGAACAAACCTTCCTGCATTCATCCCATTTTTAAACTGTCCCAGGAGGAGGATCCTTATGACATCTTGTGGCAACATATTCCACTGGTTAATTGCTCTGCAGGAACGGGGACCTCTGTCCTGAATTGCCCCTCCACATCAATCTCTAGTATGAAAGAAAACTTGTTTTTCTATATTATACTTAATCCAGCCGGTTTAAACAAAGGAGAATCTTGCGTCTCCTGAAAAAGCTGGTTCTGTTGTCAAACTCCACCGGTCCCATTAGGAAATTCTTCCTGATGTGCAACTATAATCCATTTCCTTGCCATTTCTTGTCCTTCCTTCTGGAATAACTCAACCCTTCTAGCCATCTTCTGCACGGTGGCCCTCCAGATACTTGAAGCCCACTCAGGTCTTCTCCAAGGCTAAACCTTCCCAACGCTTCACTCCCCTTGATTTTCCCTTCCAGATCAGGAATTCCACCCTATCTGCTGCTTGGGGTACCTCAGGTTGATGGAGATCTTCAACATCTACTGTATATACTCACAGATAAGCCCATGCGCGGGTAAGCTGACCCTCGAAACTTCAACCAAAATACCATGAAAAAATGCATCACCCGCAAATAAGCCAACCCTTGAATTTGTAACCAAAAAATGTTGTTAGTTGCTCCTGCTAAGCATTCAGCTGCTGTATGCATGGTTGGTCCGTGATAGGTTTTAAAAAAATCTGAGCTCAGGTCCACAGATAAGCTGAACCCATTTTTCTGGTGTATTTTGGAACCTAAAATTCTCGGCTTATCCACAAGTATATACGGTATATGGTTTCATGTACATATCGAAGGGGACAGGGTTGAGCCCTGGGGCGCACCATATTGGAGTGCCCAAGAGCTCACCTCTCCTCCTCTACCAACATTGACTGGAGCCGCCAACTCAGAAGAGGCAGAACTACTGAAGCACAAGGCCCTCTGACTGGTGGCCCAGAATGTTAGTAAGAGACTAGGCAACCTGTGACCCGCGGCGTCATCGTTTCAGAGATGTTTCCTTACCAGATTCCGCAATGCCTTCAACAATGGCAGAGCTTCTAATGTACTGGAAAAGTTCTTAAAAATTCAGGGAGATGTTCAGAGATGTACCTGCCTTGAAAGTAGCCCATGTCGAACTGTATGGCACAGTCAAACATCAGGAGTTGACCACAGGAAACGTTTAATGACATTTTGTACGAGGTCATAAAATGTTTCATAACATTTGCCAAATTTCTATTCCACAAGAGTCATGGATCCTGGATTTTGGATGCATTCTGTAAGTTAGCCCATTTGAGGTACCTGGGTTCAAAAATGGTTGCCCTACGATGCACCGTTTCGCCCAGTTAAAGGTTACAAACAGACACAAGAGTTTTAGTAGTATATAGATAAAAAGGTAAAGGTTCCCCCCGCACATTTTGTGCAGTCGTGTCCGACTCTAGGGGCCGGTGCTCATCTCCGTTTGTTAGCCAAAGAGCCAGCGTTGTCCGAAGATGCTTCCGCGGTCATGTGGCCGCATGACGCATGCAGAACGCTGTTACCTACCCACCGAAGTGGTACCGATTCATCTACTTGCATTTGCATGCTTTCGAATTGCTAGGTTGGCAAGAGCTGGGGCGAGTGCGGGAGCTCACTCTGCACGCGGGGCTAGGGATTTGAACCTCCCAACTTGCGATCTTCCGATCGACAAGCCTGGTGTCTTTCCCGCTGAGCCACCACACCCCCAGTATATAGATAAGCAGGTGTAATGGGAATAACCTTTAGGAACAGGAGGAAGAGCCACAAGCAAGGCAACGGCCAGATAAAAGAAATCGGAGTCCGAGGCAGAAATGTAACCTGCGTGTCTCAGACAAGATCCTCCCTAGTTGTCACGGAAGAGGGAGTGAGTGGGGAAGCGCATCCAGACTTACAGGATTCTGTAACTGTAACCTTATAATAAAAGTAGTATCGGCATGTGTGACTTTGGTTTCCTAGTTTGATCTACCTCCAAGGGCTGCTATCAGGTCCGTGTCTCATGATGTCAGCCTCAAGAGCAACCCATGGGTGTTTCCACCCCATGCCTGCGTCTGAACCCTGACTCTGAAGATCCAGCTAGTCAGCTCCATCCAGGGCCTTCTGCAAACGCTACCACCTTCTCAACAACCTTCCCCTAAAAGTTAAGGTTGGACATGGGGCAGGTTATCCACAACACTCGGGTTGTGGGATGGCTCTTGATGGGGACGTGCCACTGCCTCTTTCAAGGTTGGTAGCAATCCGCCCCCCAAGGTGTTTGCTACCACCTGAGCCCGTTCCCTTGCCCCCTCGCTGGCAGCTCAAACCAGCCAAGAGGGACAAAGATCAAGACCACCAATGGTGGACTTCATCTCACCACCAAACTCGAGAACCTTTTTCCAGTTCAGACTTCAGTGGGATTTATGACTGTTTGGTCTAACCTGCTGTAGCACCAGGCTCCATCCCAGTGAACAGCAGGCAGTACAAGCCCACAGGATTGGACAAATTAGACACACCCCCTTTGGCAGCTTGGTAGCTCATCCGTAGCCTAGACCGTTTCCTACATTCATTCCTTCAATGACATGGGGGGGCCCCAAGTTGGCATATGCACCCCAAGTGCACCGTTTAGGATCTTCTAGACCTGTGTTCCTCAACCTTGGCCACTTGAAGAGGTGTGGACTTCAACTCCCAGAATTCCCCAGCCATGTCATCTAAATACTCCGATTACAAAAAAAACCCAACCATAATCTCCTCTCTTCCTTCCACCCCCACCCCCACCCCCGGGAAAAAACCTCCAAAGAAAGAGATAAAGGTTTATTATAGATCTTGCGAGTTTCCCGTTGAGATTCCTGGCGAAGTTCTCTCCTGTGGTGAAAGCTGCTTTGGTTTGTGTCGAAGACCAGGCAAGCGTGCGGATGTCCAGAACGCTTACTGTGCTCCTACCAAAATGTGAAGCCAGCTCTCAGAGCTTACGAAGCTTCTGGAGAAGCATGGTCCGAAGCTCCTTGTTGGTGACGTTCTCCACGATGGATTCCAAGAAGTGGGTCTCATTTGCCTTGCGCAGAGCACTCCCGAGGGATTCATCAACGTCATAAAGCATCTCATACTGCGAGAGGATTTCTAAGGAAAGCAGCAGGAGAGGTTCCCCAGTCCCATCGTTGGGCAACATGGCAGCCACGTGAAGAGTGTGGCAGAACATCTGGATGTAAACGAAGGACAGCTCCCGGGTCACATTTTTCTCTTCCACAGAGTGCCACTGGCCACGGGCAATGCTCTTCACCGAGCCCAGCAGATCGGATAAGCTAAGGCAATACAGCCTTGCCATGTGTTTCCATGCCTCTGCTGGCATCCACGTTACACCACTGGAACTGCAGAGGAACTGGAAGGTCCGCAGCAGAAGCACGGACAACTGGAGATGATACGCAAAAGGCCGGAAGTTCAACAACGGCAAGTACTGGACATACTCTAGGGAATAAGGCACGTAGAGGATTTCTCGTTCCAGGAGGCTTTTGACCACGTGAACAAGTCTTCTCCACTCGCTTTGGCTACACCATGGAAAGACCTGGACAAGGGCCACCAAAAACCCCTTGCTGAAGAGGTTGACTTCTTCAGGGTTGTCCACGTTGACCATGAGGAGTACAAGCATCTGCTCCCGCAAGGCTGTTGAGACGCAGCAACTTTCCATCCAGGCCAGCAACCCACTGCCTGCCCCATAATTTGGGAGTGAGCGGGATGTCCATTCCTCCTCTGGAAGCTTACAGATCTCAAAAAGGGTAGCTGGGACTTCATTCCTGAAATGTTCTCCAAAGATGTTCTTCAAGCGGAGGCCAATGGTCCAGTCCAAGACTCTTATTTTCTTGTGCAACCATGCCACAGATTGGACCCACAACTCTGGAGACAGGGAGTCCTTTTGGACCAGAATAACATCACAGAGCTGTGCTAAGTTGGTGGCCACCAAATCTTTGGTCTCTAGGGAGTATCTCTGTTGGTCTTGTGGTTGGTGCCAATATTGTGAGAACCCATCAAGGAGTTTGCAGAGAGAACAGATGAGTGGAAACGGGTGGCAGGTATGAACCCAACTCTGTTCAGATGGTGCTTTCAAAGCCTTGTCAAGGATTTGCAAGCACAGCTCAATTTGAGGAGAGTCTGACTTCAGAAAAGGGAAGACCACGCTTTGGATCACCTCTGCAGGAGAGAGGAGGGGGCTGGCTCCAGTCGGTTGCATGAGATGAACTAGGAACTCTAAGAACTGCTCCTTTTCCTTGGGGGAAGAGAGACGGTCCCAAACCGTCTCTTTCAAGCATTCTAGGAGTAGGTTGACGGATACGTCTGGTTGATCCCGAGGCTCTTGGAAGTTCAGGGCTGGGAAAGAACATAGGATCTCGGCCAAGAATTGATGGGTTCCCAAGTTGGCTATAGCCAAATTACTTATCTTCTTGATGGTCCCTTCTGGGTTGAGTAGCACCAGCCGAGATACTGAGAGTACGGCCTTCTTAAAACCTTCACCAGAGGCACTCTGGATGATCTGGTTCAAGGCAACGTTGAGTTCCTCCTGGAATCCCTCTGAAAACACTGCCATCACCTTGGAAAGGCCTTGTCTGCCCCAGGTGGCCAAAGCACCAGTAATTACTTTGTTCTTGTCTGGCAAGGAGAGTTCCATGTAACAGTCCAGGATGATCTTGGCCACCTTAGTTTGCTGCTCCCGGTTTCCGGCAGAATCATCCGATTGTAAAGACGCTACTGTCTCCAGCAACTTCAAGATTAGCTCTGGGTCCTGGAAGAGTTCTTTATTCTTAACAAGGCAAGCAACCCAATCCTGGCTCAAAGCCCAGCTCTTCTCCTTAGCAAACACAGAACACATTTCTTTGTGTCGGTCCATTTTTTTGTCAATGATCACCATAGCTACCGAAGCCACCAGGTCGCTGCCGGCACTCTTGCCCCAAGACTCGGGGCTGATCTTCTTCAGGAAGTCTGCAGTGGCTTTGCCCAACTCCAACATCACTCGTGCCGTTTCCTGGTCAAGGTCCTCTGAAACAGAAGAGTCGGTCAACTTCTTCGGCAAGGCCGCCACGCAGTTGAGGAGCCGGTAGCTTTCGTAGCAGACCTGCTGAGGGTCGTTCAAGAAGACCTGCAGCTCTGAAGACCACTCCTCCATCAAGGAATGGAGAAAGCTTAAGGTGCAGAGCATGGATTTATTGGACAACTTGACCGTGTCAAACAAACTCATGCTCCTCTCGGCCTCCTTCACCTTCACGTCGAAGTCGTCCTTGTTGTACCGGTTTTCACAGTCACTGCTCCAGAGGATCACCACCGAGGAGATCTTTTCCAAGTAAGCCTGGGGAGACAACGCCTTTCCTTTGCATTCTGTTGCCACCAAGGCAGACAGCACATCCACTAAGTTGGCGAGAGCATAACACTTCATCCTGGCTGAGCCAAGGCGGTCTTTGATCAGTTTCAGCCCTTCGGTCAAGATCGGGAGGACGATGGGGATGGCAGAGGCCTCGGGCGTAGAAGACGGGTTGCTTTTGAATCTCTTTGGAGGCTGGCCCAGGTCATCTGACTCCAAAAAGTGCTGGTGGGATACACTCTGGAACAGCAACGTCAGCCGGTCCTCCTCACCTTCTTTGTGTTTCATAATCTCCCACCAAACGTCTAGGAAGAAAGATGCGTCCGCCAGAGAGGTCTCCTTAGCCACGTACTCTACGAACAGCTGAAGCTCCTTTCGGCAAACATGATCCGGCAGCACCAAAAGCAGCTGGGTAAAAAGCCGGGGTGCGTTCACTGCCTTGAACAGCTCGAAAAGGACGGTGTGGTTGATCTCAGGGATCATGTTGCTCACAGAGAAGAAAGCATCGTTCTTCCATCTTTCGTCGGACGAGACGCCTGAGAGGAGAATTTTGGACCAGAGGACAACTGCAGCTTTCTTCTTCCAGGTGTTGGGCTGGGGCGGGTAAGAAGAATACGACGTACAGATCTCCTGCAGGGCTTCCAGGATCGGCTTCCCCACCAGGGACCAGTCAGACTTGGCCAGTTCTGATAACGGCTTGGGATGGCACAGCCTGGATGCCAGCAGAAATCCACCGTGCAAGATGGTCACTTCCCCGCAGATGGTCACCGGGCCTGTTTCAAACAATGAAAGACACATGGAAACCAGTGAAGGGCGAGCCTACGAAATGGCGTGTGGGAATGACCTTGGGAGACAGGGGGAAGAGATGCTGCCTAGGGAACGATCAGATAAAAGAGGACGTAGCCCGCAGCTGCATAATGGGAAGATAAAGAAACTCAGAAAGGAACTTCCCTAATTTATCAAAAGAGACGGTGGGAGATTTGTACTTTCAGACTTGCAAGATTGATGTCAGCCTTCCCGGGTAGACCAGACAGGGAACACGACCAGATGAGCTAATTCTACTTTATGGTAAGGCTACATTAACAGAATCTTGCAAGTCTGAAAGTACAAATCTCCCGCCGTCTCCTTTACAGCCTGAGAAACCAGGGAGGGTCCCTTCTGAGCCTCTTGCTCCACCCATTATGCAGCTGTGGGCTATGCCCTCTCTTATCTGACTGTTCCCTAGGCAGCATCTCTTCCCCCCACCGTCTCCCAAGGTCATTCCCACTTACCATTACAGCATAGTTAGCCCAGGATTTTCTCTTCAAATGGCCTTTTGATCTCAGGAAATGAAAAATCTTGGCCTCCCACCCCACCCTTCTATCTGGAGATGCCAGGGACCTTCTGAATGGAAAACAAAAAGAGTTAGAATTAAGTATGAATAGGACTGCATCCAGACCATTTGCCACACTCACACATGACTAGCCAAGCCACACTGCGCTTAATTAGTAATAACCTCCTTTTAAGATCTCACCATCCTCTGGATTTTTTCTATTTATTATGATATTGTATTTTAATGATTTATAGGTTTTTAATTTTAATATTTTATTGTAAACCGCCCAGAGTCTACTGCTGTAGAGATGGGCGGTGATAAATTTGATTAATAAATAAAATAAATAATAATCATAGTTTAGTGAATTCATAAACCTCACAAAGCCAGTGAATTGTAAGAATACAGGAGTATGACTTTTATTTTATTTATTTGTTGAATTTATATAGTGGCCCATCTAACCTATGCGACTCTGGGTGGCTCACACAATTAAAACTGTGTATTTCAACGAAAAGGGTTTGTCAATAAAGCTTCATGCTCAATTCGTGCTGAGCAAACGCTTCAAATTCAGCGACACTTGGGGGAAAATATATAATTTTACGCTCCCGATTAAGCTGTCATCCTTCCATTTTGAAAAGTGTTGCTTAGCAAACAAATGCCAAACTGAAAAAAAATTCGCGAGAATGGTTTTTTACACCAGGGAAAGGACCAGCAGTTCCACAACCAACAAGCAGATTCCTTCGCGAAAGAGAGGCCCTACCCAGAAAGAGCAGGAGAAAGGGGGAGGGGCGATTTTGCCACCTTCACTACGTGTCTCACTTGAAAGCTGGGCACAAGCTGGATGTCCTGTGTTGTAACTACTGCCTAAAAGGTAAAGGTTCCCCCCGCACATTTGTGCAGTCGTGTCCGACTCTAGGGGCCGGTGCTCATCTCCGTTTGCTAGCCGAAGAGCCAGCGTTGTCTGAAGACGCTTCCGCGGTCATGTGGCCGCATGATGCGTGCAGAACACTGTTACCTACCCACTGAAGAGCAGTGTTACCTACCCACTTTGGCCACATAATGAGAAGACAGGATACCCTGGAGAAGAAGCTGATGCTAGGGAAAGCGGAAGGGAAAAGGAAGAGGGGCCGACCAAGGGCAAGATGGATGGATGATGTTCTGGAGGTGACGGACTCAACCATTGGGGAGCTGGGGATGGTGACGGCCGACAGGAAGCTCTGGCGTGGGCTGGTCCATGAGGTCACGAAGAGTCGGAAGTGACTGAACGAATAAACAACAAGCTGAGCAGAGTTGCATGGCAAGTGGGCAGCCGTATAAATTGAATAAATGAAATAAATAACTAGGTTTTCAATGTAGTTTTATCGTATACCTATTTTTAACTAGATTCTAAACCAAGAATCTATTTAATTATGGCAGTTTTAAAAGAAGCCCCATAAATTCAGGGCAATAGAAAATATTCTGATTTAATTTATTTCCCTGAGAATATTCCTAAAACATTCTCTGAACAGCACAATTAACAAATACCCATCCTTTTCCTATTAACTTTAGGAAGTAAGTATTAAATACTTGGGTTTTTAATGTTTTTTTTTATTTATGTTTGACTGTTTTATGGTTTTGTTGTTTGTACCCTGCCAAGAAGCATGTTATGTGGGATGGGCGGCTATATAAATCTGCTAAATACAGTAAATAACTCAAGAATTCCAATCCCATTGTGTTCAAAAGGAATTTCTTTCCTGCAAATTTCTTTTGCTCTGCAGGGTAAATTGCTTTGCTTTCCAATGTGTACTGAAAATTTAACAAAATATTGTGATGTGGTTAAGCTATATATTTTACCTAGAGCCCTTTAAAAAAAAACACAAGGCTTTATCGAAGCAAATATGGAATATTTGCTCCTTTGGAGATGGATGGGCCTCATCCTTTGAAGCCTTCAGCTTTTGGCTGTTGTGGGTCTTCCGGGCTGTGTGGCCGTGTTCTGGAAGTTGTGGTTCCTAACGTTTCGCCAGCATCTGTGGCCAGCATCTTCAGAGGGCAGGAGCACAGACAGAAGCGAACTCTCTGTGCCCTCTGAAGATGCCGGCCACAGATGCTGGCGAAACGTTAGGAACCACAACTTCCAGAACACGGCCACACAGCCCGGAAGACCCACAACAGCCATCGAACTCCGGCCGTGAAAGCCTTCGACAATACCTTCAGCTTTTATTTGCAATTATGCATAATACATCTATAGTGTACATCAGGGCTTTCCAAAGTTTTCCCGCGGCAACAAACCAACCGCCGTTGGTGTGTCGCCGCGGGAAAACCCGGAAGCGCTGATGGCCTGGTGGCGCGCCATCAGCGCTTCTGGGTTTTGGCGTGACACATCTGGGTCCCGCAGGCGACACACTTTTGTGTCGCGACACAGAGTTTGGAAAGCTCTGGTGTACATATTCAAAGTATTTTGCATGTTATCTAACAGCTGTATTGTGGATTTCTCTACCCTGGCACCCTCCAGAGGTATGGATAGCTTCTACTCTGCTCTCCTTCAGGAAAGGAATAAAAATATATGTTTTGGTTCAGCTTGGGAGTTTAATTTACTAACCAAATACACTATATGGAAAGGAACAAAGTAGTTGGCAGTATTTATTTATTTTATTTATTATTTAAATTTATATCACTGCCCATCTCCCCCAACCGTATTAAAAGTATTATTAGGGGATCACTTTTTGAGTTTGTTAGGAGCTTTTATTTGTGATTTTATGGTGTTGGATTGCAATCTGTGAACCACCTGGAGTCTGGCTGTATACAAACACTGCAATAAATATATTAATACATTCAGGAAGAACAGCTGCTTGTCTAAGGCCACCAAAAAGTATCAACAGGGCGGGACAAAGCTGGAGTCTGCCGTTTGCATTTCGAACTGGGTGCCTTTATCGCGGTAAGCCCGTTTCTTTCATCATGGCTTGTTGGACAAGCCACGAAGGCAACCCCGCTGCATCAACGGATCACCCGCAGGCTCCAAACCACAGTGGCTGGGCTTGCGCGCGCACCATGCTCAACCCAACCGGATGGTGGTTGGGCTTGCTGCGTGAACCCTACACGTGGCGCTGGCTGCGTTCGCATGGCTCCACTGGAGCCAAACCTGTGCAGACCCCCCCCCCCCCCAGGGGCCCATGATCAGACGAACCCAAGGGGCGAGCACGTCGCGCCAAAGTCCATCCAGCCCTCGTTCCGAAATGAACAGACCCCGGTGCCAAAATCAGGCAAGGCGCCAGGGAGGAGGCGGCTCTGCCTACCTCGCAGGACTGTTGGGAGGAGGAAAGCGGGGCGCGCCGCCACGCGCTCCCGGGAAGGGAAGGGGAAGGGAGGGGTGGCTAGGCGGCCAGGGCGCCCGCCTTGGCTTACCCACCCACCTATGTCCATGGCTGCCACCGGGTCGCATCGCAAGGCGGCTCCTGCCGGCGAAGGGAAGGAGGCATGGCCGAGGTCCGGGCTGCGCGGCCGCCGCCTGCCCCCAGCGGGCTCCGGGAGCCGGCCGGGGGACGGCGCGGCGGCGGAGAGTTGAGCCATTGTGCGCTCAGGGCGCGCGACACAAAGCGCGGTCGGAGACCGGAGACCGGAGACCGGAGCCGAGAGCCGCCGCCGCCGCCGCCGCCGCCGCGCTCCCCAGCCGCCGGCCCGGCCCGTTTCCTCCGCCTCCCTCCTCCGGCGCCGCTCAGCCAGCGAGACGGGGCTGCGCAAGGCCAAAGACCGTCGGAAGAGCTACCTCTGCCGGCTCCTGCGCAACACTACACGCGGGGCCCGCGCGGCCCATCTGCCCGCCTACACGAGCTGGTAACGCGCCGGGCTGCAGCCCCCGGGCGGCCGGATCGCGCGCCGGCGGGGAGGGGAGAGGCTCGCTGAACCTCCCCGGCCCCGCGAGAGGGCGAGAGCGCCCCGGAGCCTCTCCCTCCCCGCGCGCAAAGAGGAGGGCGGCGATGCCGCTCCGTTGCGCGCAGAACGGCGGCTCGGGGAGGGCGGCGGGTTCTTGGGTGGCCGTGCCTTCCAGTCCGTTTTGGGACTCCACGCGACTGCCTGGCCTCCTCCCTGGAGTTTTCTTGGCAAGGTTTTTTTTCCGGAAGTGTTGTGCCATTGCCTCCTTCCTAGGGCTGAGAGGGTGGCTGGCACAAAGTTGTTTTAACACCGGGCAGCTTTTCAGAGTTTAAGAACTCATCTGGGCTGGCCAAATTTTCCATAGCTGTGATTGGCCCAAAGTTTAGCTTCTGAAGACTTCCTATTCCATCACCAGTGCCGTGACTTCTGATAACTAAATGTAGGTGATGCGTTCCAGATGCAGGAAAGAGCTATCGAAATGTGGTACAGTACATTGCCTCAGATTGGATCTCCAAAAGGGGCTAAACCAGGGTTTAACAGGCGTTCTGCTTGTGGTAGCCACAGCTTGAGAGCCAGTTTGGTATCATGGTTAAGGCACCAGGCTAGGAGCTGGGAGACGGTGAGTTCTAGTCCTGCCTTATGCATGAAGCCAGCTTGGATAACTTGGGCCAGTCCCTGTGTCTCAACCCTAGGAAGGAGCCAATGGCAAAGCAGGAGACTGAGAGTTCTAGTCCCGCCTCAGGCACGAAAGCCGGCTGGGTGACCTTGGGCCAGTCCCTGTCTCTCAGCCCTAGGAAGGAGCCAATGGAAAACCAGGAGACTGAGAGTTCTAGTCCCGCCTCAGGCACGAAAGCCAGCTGGGTGACCGTGGGCCAGTCCCTGTCTCTCAGCCCTAGGAAGGAGCCAATGGCAAACCACTTCTGAAATCTTGCCAAAAAAACGTCAGAGACTTGGGATCTGGCCAGGCCAGGAGTCAACGCTGACTCGAAGGCCCACTCTTATCATATCTCTTATTCAAATAAACAGAAGGTCTACAGCAGAGCTTTCCAAACTGTGTGTCGCGACACAAAAGTGTGTCGCCACACACAGTCTGGTGTGTCGCCACACAACCCGGAAGCGCTGATCCTAATCGGCACTTCCGGGTTTTCCTGCGGCGACACACCAATGGCGGTGCGCAAAAACCCGAAAGTGGCAGCAGCGCTTCCGGGTTTTTGCGTGCTGCCGCAACGGCGGCACTTCCGGGTTTTCCCGCGGCGACACACCAACGGCGGTTGGTGTGTCGCCGCGGGAAAACTTTGGAAAGCCCTAGTCTACAGTGAACTGATTTGACCAGGGTTAAATATATGTTGTGATTTTTGGGAGCTATTAATGGGATTTCTTTGTGACCAGGACTGAATGATGAGGTCTTAAGGATCTGCTTATAAATGGGGAGAGATTTCTTTTGCTTTATTGTTTAGAGAAAGTGATAAATTGGATTATAAAAGGGATTTTTAAAAAAATTAAGCTTAAAATACATGTATTATTACTTCTGGTAGCTCTTAATAGACTTTTGCAGATTAGGATTGAATGATGAGTTTTTTATTTATTTATTTTATTTATTATTAAATTTATATTACCACCCATCTCCCCTATCGGGGACCCTGGGCGGTTCACAATAAAGTTTTTATAATTTATTTATGGATAAGGGTTGAGATATGGGAAGAAAAGATTTACTTTTTTTGTTTCTTGAAAGACTAGAGGTGGTTTTAAGTTACTGAATTTGTTTATACTTGACTAGAGCAGTGTTTCTCAACCTTGGCAACTTTAAGATATGTGGACTTCAACTCCCAGAATTCCCCAACCAGCATGGCTGGCTGGGGAATTCTGGGAGTTGAAGTCTACATATCTTAAAGTTGAGAAACACTGGTCTAGAGGGACGGGGGTGCCTTTTATATATTTTCTTTTCTTTCTTCTATCTCTTCCTTTTTTTATTTTCTATATATTTTAGCTTGTATTAGTTTTTTATCTATTTTTAAATTCTAATAAAAATTACAATTGAAAAAAACACTGACTCGATGGCCAAAACAACAACAACAACAACGGGCCACAGCTTAAGTTTCGAAGTCTTCAGTCACCTAAAAGGACTCTCCATTTCTCTCCCCTCTGGCGTGCGGCGGACGGACCTCCAGGGATAGCCCTTACAAATCGGACACCCGCTTGATCTGCCGCCGGTCGCTCTGCACGGGCCTGAAGGAAGGGGCGCTGATGACGACGTGCCACCGGCTGAGATTGAAAAAACCTCTGCAGTGGTCACACAAGTGAGGGCAGCTGCTCCCGGTCAGGAAAGGTGCGGTTCGGCCTTTAAAATTGGTGACCGCAGACAGCTGGGGGTCAGCGGCTTCCGGGGAGAATGGCCAAGCCGGAGGAGTGGCAACCTGGGGGAACCGTAAGGAGGGAGCCGTGAAGGAGGAGCTTGGCGGAGCGGAGAGACAGGAATGAAAGCAACGCCCCGCGTTGTGGCAGGAGCCGTCTGGCGCTGAACCCGGACGCCAGCTGCTTTTCTTGTCTTTCCCATTCCTTCTGCGGCAGCGTTAATAAAGGGCAGATGAAGTAGCCCCTTGGTGCGTCCAAATTTTTGGCTTTGTTGTAAGCAGTTTCCCAACCTTAGCCATTTTAAGACGGGTGGACTTCAACTCCCAGAATTCCCCAGCCAGCAAAGCTGGCTGGGGAATTCTGGGAGTTGAAGTCCACCCATCTTAAAATGGCTAAGGTTGAAAAACACTGGTTGTAGGGATTAGCCTTGCTGGTATGGGACCGTACTACATCAAGATGCAGAGGGGAAGCAACAGGCCTGAACACCCCATGCTAAAAACAGAGGAAACAGACCTTGTTTGGGTGACCTCAAAGGGGCTAAAGCAGGGTTTCTCGACCAGGGTTCACTAGGGGTTCCCTGGGAGATAACGGTTTATTTAAAAAATTATTTCAAATCTGGGCAACTTCACATTAAAGAGGTACAGTAAGTTTCATTCTTTATTTTTAGTGTAAGAACACTTTTTTTAAAAAATAAATTTTATTGAATTTTGAAATACATATTAAAAGTATAGTTTTTTAACCATTTTATCCTGTAAACCGCCCAGAGTCCCTTATTCCGGGAGATGGGCGGGGATAAATTTAAATAATAAATAAATAAATAAATAAATAAAAGTTAGAACAAGAAATAAAAAAAGAAATACAAAGTAAGAAAAAAGTAAAAGAAAAGTGAAGTCAAGAAAAATAATAAAAAAATAATAAACAGAAGAAATATAGAAAATAGATGGCCTCCAATCTGTCTTTGGTCTTTAAGTACAATATTTGCTTTAAATGTTGGTCTTTCATACAGTACACAGGAACTTTTCTTTGTCATGTACATTTCAATTTCTATAGTCTAATCTTCTAATCTTCATGTAGGTTTCATCTTTCTAGCAATTCTCCAATAGTCCATCTGTAGTTTCCACTCCTTGAAGTAATATCAATTTAAATGTTCTTAACTGCATCAATTTCCATTTTTACATCCATATTTACAGTATATCCTTGATAGAATCCAATTAGTCTTAAAACATACATACATACATACATACATACATACATACATACATACATACATACATATATAACAAGTAAAGGCCTTATTTTGTATCAACAGTAATTTATATTTTATTTTAATTCTAATAAAATAAAATATATTCTATTCATACATATCCATAAAAAGAACCCTAATTTAAATTTAGTCTAGATTTAGACTATAATTATACCATAATCTACATCTTCCTACATATTTACCTCTTTAACAAATTTTTATATCTACCTATTCCCCTAATCCCCTTCATGGGTCACTGCCTTGTCGTGGCGAAGGGGCTTGCGTAACTCAATGAAGTCAGGTCAAGAAGAACAGGTCATGATGGAGAGTTCTGACAAAACGTGGTCCACTGGAGGAGGGAATGGCAAACCACTCCAGTATCCTTGCCAAGAAAACCCATGGACAGTATCAAAAGGCTAAAAGATATGACGCCGGAAGATGAGCCCCTCAGGTCGGAAGGTGTCCAAAATGCTACTGGGGAAGAGCGGAGGGCAATTCCGAGTAGCTCCAGAAAGTGTGAAACGGCTGGGCCAAAGCCGAAAGGACGCTCAGTTGTGGATGTGTCTGGAAGTGGAAGGAAAGTCCGATGCTGTAAAGAACAATATTGCATAGGAACCTGGAATGTAAGATCTATGAATCAAGGTAAGCTGGATGTGGTCAAACATGAGATGACAAGATTGAACATCGACATCTTGGGAATCAGCGAACTAAAATGGACAGGAATGGGCGAATTTAATTCAGGAGACCATTATATATACTACTGTGGGCAAGAATCCCTTAGAAGAAATGGAGTAGCTCTCATAGTCAATAAAAGAGTGGGAAAGGCAGTACTGGGGTACAACCTCAAAAACGACAGAATGCTTTCAGTTCGAATCCAAGGCAAACCATTCAACATCACAGTGATCCAAGTCTATGCCCCAACCACTGATGCCAAAGAAGCTGAAGTTGACTGGTTCTATGAAGATCTACAACACCTTCTAGAACTAACACCAAAAAAAGATGTCCTTTTCATCATAGGGGACTGGAATGCTAAGGTAGGAAGTCAAAAAATAACCGGAATAACGGGCAAGTTCGGCCTCGGAGTACAAAATGAAGCAGGGCAAAGGCTAATAGAGTTTTGTCAAGAGAACACGCTGGTCATAGCAAACACTCTTTTCCAACAACACAAGAGACGACTCTACACATGGACATCACCAGATGGTCAATACCGAAATCAGATTGATTATATACTTTGCAGCCAAAGATGGAGAAGCTCTATACAATCAGCAAAAACAAGACCTGGAGCTGACTGTGGCTCAGATCATGAGCTTCTTATCGCAAAATTTAGGCTTAAATTGAAGAACGTAGAGAAAACCACTAGACCAATCAGGTATGACCTAAATCATATCCCTTATGAATATACAGTGGAGGTGAGGAATAGATTTAAAGGATTAGATCTGGTAGACAGAGTGCCTGAAGAACTATGGATGGAGGTTCGTAACATTGTACAGGAGGCAGCAACTAAAACCATCCCAAAGAAAAAGAAATGCAAGAAAGCAAAGTGGCTGACTGATGAGGCTTTACAAATAGCTGAGGAAAGAAGGGAAGCAAAAGGCAAGGGAGAAAGGGAAAGATATAAACAACTGAATGCAGAATTCCAGAGAATAGCAAGGAGAGATAAGAAGGCCTTCTTAAATGAACAATGCAAAGAAATCGAGGAAAACAATAGAATGGGGAAGACTAGAGATCTCTTCAAGAAAATCGGAGATATCAAGGGAACGTTTTGTGCAAAGATGGGCATGATAAAGGACAAAAAAGGCAGGGACCTAACAGAAGCAGAAGAGATTAAGAAGAGGTGGCAAGAATACACAGAACAACTATGCAAGAAAGATCTTAATATCCCTGATAAATACGATTGTGTGGTCACTGACCTTGAGCCGGACATCCTAGAGAGTGAAGTCAAGTGGGCCTTAGGAAGCATTACTAACAACAAAGCTAGCGGAGAAGACAGTATCCCAGCTGAGCTATTTAAAATCCTAAAAGATGATGCTGTTAAAGTGCTGCACTCAATATGCCAACAAATTTGGAAAACTCAACAGTGGCCACAGGATTGGAAAAGGTCAGTTTACGTTCCAATTCCAAAGAAAGGCAATGCCAAAGAATGTTCAAACTACCGTACAATTGCGCTCATTTCACATGCCAGCAAGGTTATGCTCAAAATCCTACAAGCTAGGCTTCAGCAGCATGTGAACCGAGAACTACCAGAAGTGCAAGCTGGGTTTCGAAGAGGCAGAGGAACTAGAGATCAGATTGCCAACATTCGCTGGATCATGGAAAAAGCAAGAGAGTTCCAGAAAAACATCTACTTCTGCTTCATTGACTACGCTAAAGCCTTTGATTGTGTGGATCACAACAAACTGTGGCAAATTCTTAAAGTGATGGGAGTACCAGACCACCTTACCTGTCTCCTGAGAAACCTGTATGTGGGTCAAGAAGCAACAGTTAGAACCGGACATGGAACAACCGACTGGTTCAAAATTGGGAAAGGAGTACGACAAGGCTGTATATTATCACCGTGCTTATTTAACTTATATGCAGAGTACATCATGAGAAATGCCGGGCTGGATGAATCACAAGCCGGAGTTAAGATTGCCGGGAAAAATATCAACAACCTCAGATATGCAGACGATACCACCCTAATGGCAGAAAGTGAAGAGGAACTAAAGAGCCTCTTGATGAGGGTGAAAGAGGAGAGTGCAAAAGCTGGCTTGAAACTCAACATTAAAAAAACCCAGATCATGGCATCTGGTCCCATCACTTCCTGGCAAATAGAAGGGGAAGAAATGGAAGCAGTGACAGATTTTATTTTCTTGGGCTCCAAGATCACCGCAGACGGTGACTGCAGCCATGAAATTAAAAGACGCTTGCTCCTTGGGAGGAAAGCTATGGCAAACCTAGACAGCATATTAAAAAGCAGAGACATCACCATGCCGACAAAGGTCCGTATAGTTAAAGCTATGGTTTTTCCAGTAGCAATGTATGGCTGTGAGAGTTGGACCATAAGGAAGGCTGAGCGCCGAAGAATTGATGCTTTCGAACTGTGGTGCTGGAGAAGACTCTTGAGAGTCCCTTGGACTGCAAGGAGGTCAAACCAGTCAATCCTAAAGGAAATCAACCCTGACTGCTCATTGGAAGGACAGATGCTGAAGCTGAAGCTCAAATACTTTGGCCACCTAATGCGAAGAGAGGACTCACTGGAAAAGACCCTGATGCTGGGAAAGACTGAGGGCAAAAGGAGAAGGGGACGGCAGAGGATGAGATGGTTAGATAGCATCACCGATGTAACGAACATGAATTTGAGTAAACTCCGAGAGACAGTGGAGGACAGGAAGGCCTGGCGTACTATGGTCCATGAGGTCACGAAGAGTCGGACACGACTAAACGACTGAACAACAACATTCCCCTAATACATAACCTAACAACAATTCTCAATATTCATACTAGTAATTATAAAAATAAGTCATCCTGTAATAGTATTAATTCTAATTCAAACTCAACATCCCATCCTTCATATATCTCCCTAAAATTTTTTTCTAGTTTTCATATACTCTATAACATCAATTTATATTTATATCACTAATTTTATAACCTTTTATCTTACGATTAAAATATCACATTTTTATACATCCAGTTTCTCATATTAATTTTTAACATTTAATATTCCCAGTTATATTACTAGTTAGAACTTGATTTATTTAGTACATTTACAAACTCAGTATCCAATTAAAATCCATGGTTTCAATACCTTTATTTCCCACATAGTGTTAACTGAACCCTGGTAAGACGGAGTGGCTGTGGATTGATGGCCCCCCTAGATCCGGGAAGTTGTCATCTTTGGTTCTGGGTGGGGTTGCACTACCTCGCTCGGATCCAGTGCGGAATCTGGGGGTCCTCCTGGACTCACGACTCCTGCTCGAAGAGCAGGTGGCAGTCACGGCCAGGAGGGCCTTTGCACAACTTCGTGTGGTGCGCCAGTTACGCCCTTTCCTGGATCAGGAGGCCCTCCGAACAGTCACTCACGCCCTTGTCATCTCCCATATAGATTACTGTAATGCGCTCTACATGGGGCTACCCCTGAAGAGTATCCGGAAGCTTCAGCTGGTGCAGAATGCCGTAACGCGAGCAGTTATGGGTGCCATGAGATCGGCACATGTAACACCTCTGCTACACGAGCTGCATTGGCTACCAGTTTGTTTCCGGGTCCAATTCAAGGTGTTGGTTATCACCTTTAAAGCCCTACATGGCATAGGACCAGGGTACCTGAGGGACCGTCTCGTCCCGATAACGTCGCCCCGCCCCACCCGTGCATGCAGAGAGGGCATGCTTCAGACCCCCTCAACAAGAGAATTCCATCTAGCAGGGTCCAGGGGGCGTGCCTTCTCTGCGATAGCTCCCGCATTATGGAACATCTTGCCCCCGGAGGTGAGGCTGGCCCCCTCACTCCTGGCCTTCCGGAAGGCCCTTAAGACCTGGCTCTGCCGCCGGGCCTGGGACGACAGAGGCGGCAGTGCCTCCTGGGGTTGGCTGGCCCTGTAGTAATATGATCCATCCTACGGTCCCCCCTTCTTGGATTTTATGTAATTTATTATTATTATTGGATGTATTTTAGATATTGTTTTTGTATTTTTTAAACTTTCAATTGTTGTAACCCGCCCAGAGTCCCTTGCAAGGGAGATGGGCGGGGAATCTGCTGTTGCCAAGCCTGCAGCCTGCAGTTAAGTCTCCTATTCAAGTTATGGCAAAATTATAATATGTAGCCTGTTTTGTTCTGTGTCTCGTGTAGAATGTCAAAATATTTTTCTTGACCTTTCCCCCCATTTCACAATATCTATCAAATTGCATGTTCAGTCTTTCTCCTAGCCTCAACTGCCCTAATATGTTTGTACCAAAATTATAGTGTGTAGCCTGTTTTGTTATCTGTCTCATGTAGAGTGTAAGAATGTTTTTTTGAACCAATGTGTTCGAAATTCCCCTTTCTTGTTTCTCCTCTATCTCAAAATTTTTTTCTTCTGCTTCCATTTCTATCTTTTGTTCCTTTTGTTCCTGATCTTGCAAAAATAAAATTTCCAGTGATTTCTTAATTTCCGAAAGAGCTTCACAAATCTCCACCTTAAGCTCTTGAATTGCTGTTAAGGTTGCTGTTAAAAAACCCATTCTTCCCCACCCCCTCTTTGTTCTCAGGCTGCTGCAGCGGCCGTTCTAGCCAAAACAAATAAATAGTCAGCTGATCTGTTCGAGTGGAAAATTACCAGTAGGGTCCATTAAGTAAAAAGTTTTTTTAAAATAAAGGAAGAAAAATTTCGATAATCAAAAATAAGCAAAAAGGCAGTATTTCAAACAGTTTATAAAAGGAGAAAGATGAATTTCTATCATTATAAAAAGGAAAGGAAAATAAAAAACCCAATTCAATAGATAATCCAGCAAAATATATTCAAAAGATATTTAATATAAACTCTTATACTTCCAACTGAGACAGAGTCCTCTGATAGGTTAGAAAGATAAAAAAGAAAAAGTAAAAAATGCAAGCATTACTATGCTTCAAACATAAAATCTGTTATATTTCCACCATATTGTTATAGCAAAGAAAGTACAAAATTTGCCAACATTTTGTGCAAAGTCCAAAGATAGACCTTAGATGATAAAACAATCTAATCTAAAAAAATAAAATAAAGTGATCTAAAAGCCAGCTTTAGCTCTAACTTACGATTCCCTGGAAGAGCTTGATGTTTCTCAGGTCGTTTCACTGTCTCCAGCCCCCTGCTCTCTCCATGGCAGAAAACTACAAAAAAAGCAGGAGGGGGCAATTCCAACGACCCCGTGAGTAATCTTCTGGTTCTCCCCTCTCCAGGGAGAAAACTTCAGTGGTCTTATAATTTCTATAGACCACCGCAAACAGGGAAAAGCTAGCCAGGTCTTCAGCACTCTGAAAAATCTGACTTGTCGAGCTGCCAGCTGACTCGGAGTCAGAACACTGTTAATGCATATACACAGGCCTACACGTGAAACGAATAATTTTGTAACTTCTGGCCTGTATTTGAGCCTGAATGTGCAGGGGTTCCCCGAGGCCTGAAAAATATTTCAAGGGTTCCTCCAGGGTTGAAAGGTTGAGAAAGGCTGGGCGAAAGTCATAGTAAGCACATTCTAAGGATGGTAAACCATGAATCGCAGTTCAGTGTGTGTAAAGCAGGCCACTGGGATGTATTTGGCAAACCATGGGTAAAAAGAGAAGTTCTGCAGGGTCAAAAGTGAGCGGGGAGGCTTTTCCTATTACTTCCACCTTGGTCTTTTTAAAATTAGAAGGTAAGATTAAGGGACACTAGATGGCCTCAAGCGTCCCTTCCAAAATTGTACAGGTAGTCTTCGCTTAACAACCCCAATTGGGACCAGAATTTTGGTTTCTAAGCAAAGCGGTCATTAAGCGAATGCAACCCGATTTTATGACCTTATTTGGCATTGGTCATTAAGCAAATCACCGCGGGTATTAAACAAACCACATAGTTGTTAAGCGAATCATGCAGTCCCCCATTGATTTTGCTTGCCAAAAGCCAGCCGGGAAGGTGTAATGGCAACCTGCGGAAGACCTTTGTATTTCGAGGAGTTAGGTGGCATGTTTTGATTTTCCTTCCCCACACCTAGGAGATTAGAGTTTGTTTTGAGTTATACTGATGTTTAATTGGCTTGTTTTTGTTGCTGTTTGGCATGAGAGGGAGGAGAGAAGAAGCATATGCTTATTCCTCCAGCAGCCCTTCAGAACATATCTCTGTGGGAAGTGGGGGGAGAGAAAGTCCCCAGCTTGTTAAGTTAAGCATAGGTTCACTCCTCCAGCCACTCCTTTAGCGGCTTGGAATGGGGGGGGGGGGATGATAAGAGATTGTTTTGGTTAAGCACTGGCTTATCTGATGGTTTCCCATATTATTGGAATGATGTCATGGTCAGGTGCTGGACCACATGAAGAATCCCAGTCAATGTCAGGCCATGCAGCTTCAGTGCCCTGGAACCTTGGTCACAGGGTTTGGGAGCCAGGCTTTGATAAAAGCCTTAGTATTGTCTTTGGGGTTTGGGAGTCCACACAGACCTGAGTGCTGGGTGCTGTGAAAATTGCCACCGTGGGGTATCTCCGCTGTCCTTATTAGAGGGCTCCTGGCAGCCTATAGGAGATTAGGTATCACCTTGTTTGCTTGGTATGTATGTATGCATTTCTTTCTGTATGCTATGCTATGCTTGTTATGCTTTGTAAACTGTGTTTAACTTTCTTTGTTTATAACAAAGCTTTAAGTTTCTTTATCCACTGGTGTGCTATTATCTCTGGATCTAAAAGAACTAATTGCCCTAGCCCCTGATCAAAGAGGCGTGGACTCTTGGCAATACAGAAGGTCGAAAATAGCGATCATGTGACCATGGGATGCTGCGACAGTCATAAATGCAAAGCAGTTGCCAAGTGTCCAAATGGCAATCACGTGACCGCGGGGATGCTGTGACGGTCGTGAGTGTGAGGACCGGTCGCAAGTCCAAACCATCACTAAACGAATGGTTGTTAAGCGAGGACTTCCTGTAACAATCTAGTATAGGCCTTAAGTGAATATATAAGTAATTACGGTACACCTGACTGGCTGGGATGACGTGCATGTTTACTGCCTATACCCAGGATTCCAGTTTTTACAAGAACCACCATACCCTGAAAGAAACAGACATATCAAAACTCTTTTTATAGGGTTTTTTTTTATTCCATAGATCTCACATTTGACACTTTGCAGGCAGTGCAATTCTCAGCAGCAGTTTTTCCTCCCCAGCTGGCCTCTAAATCAGGTTTAGTGTGTGTGTCTTCTTTGAGCTGGGTGTATTGTTCGTAAATCTTGAGTTTGATGGAACATGTACTAATGGTCGGGGGAGGGTGGGGGAGAGAAAAAAGGCCGAGAGGAGCATGGGGGGTCAAAAAAGTCATGTTGGCAGCTGTGACCAAGCAATCAATGCCCTGCCCTCTTTACAGCCAGGCTGGGGATATGCCACATTGAATCAATGCCCCCCCCCCAAAATGTGGCACTGTCTGCCCACTCAAAGTTCAAGCCACATTTAGCCAAATGGAATGCAAATTTGCTGGAATTAGTATCAAGGGTTTGGAAAAAGAACCTCCATTCTAACACGCAGGCCTGGACAGGTTGAGGTCTCAACTGCAGTCAGTTCAAGTAATTTCCTGGCCACGGTTCAACAATCTGGGGCTTTCTCAGCTAAACGCGAAAAGAAAGCGTGCAAAACGCCAGCAAGCAAAGACACGTAGCCACAATCGGGTCTGGTGGGTGGCCCGGGTTGCGTTAGCTGGAACACGCACGGACCCCCCAACGCGAAACGCTGCGAGACCCAGAAGAGGAAGAAGTAATCCAGGAGGAGACAGGAAACACACACCGAAGAAAAGAAAGGAATTGGGCAATACCGTGAAGGTGGGATCTACTCTTCCTTCTTGCCAGGCCAGAGGGAACCAAGTGTCAGCAGATCCCTGTGAGTTAGGCTGAAGGCTTGGCGAGGTTACGTTTGGCAAACCACTCGTGGCTTTTATCAGCCGCCATTGCCTGCGGGGAAGAAAAAGGAAAAATTGGGTGGATGATGGCCGAGCCTGATTCTAGAGAAGAGCAAGTCGGTAAATGAATACAACCTAGCCCAAAGAGATTTGAGTTTGGATGGAATTAGTTCAGAGCAGTGTTTCTCAACCCTGGCCACTTTTAAGATGCCTGGACTTCAACTCCCAGAATTCCCCAGCCAGCCATGCTGGCTGGGGAATTCTGGGAGTTGAAGTCCAGGCATCTTAAAGTGGCCAAGGTTGAGAAACACTGGTTTAGAGAGTTTTGACAGTGATGTACAGGTAGTCCTTGCTTAACAACCGTTTGTTTAACAAAGGTCCCAAGTTACAACGGCATCAGAAAAAATGCTTTACAACCTGTACTCACACTTACAAATGTCGCAAAATGTCGCACCACCCCTGCAGTCACATGATCGCAATTCGGGCACTTGGCAGCCGGCTCGCATTTACAACCAGTTGCAGCGTCCTGCGGTCACGTGATCGCGATTTGCGACCTTTTTCCCCGGTTTCCAGCAAAAAACATCAATTGGGTAAGCTGGATTCGCTTAACGACCGTGGTGATTTGCTTAATGACCATCACAAAAATGGTCATAAAATCGGGTCCAGTCACTGGGTGACTCACTTAACGACCGTACTGCTTAACAACCAGTTTTCTGGTTCCTATTATGGTTAAATGAGGACTACCTGTACAATCACGATCCCTGATTTTTGCCCAGGTTTGTAGATCTCATGAACACAGGGCAAAATGTATATCTGTTTACCGGATGCTGAGATTCTGGAGGTCAAAAGAGCCGCTGCCCAGACTGAGGATTCAAGAATTAGCTAGACACCAACTCACCTCATCCAAGAGCTGCTCGCCGTTTGGGTCCAGCTTGGAAAGCTCCCTGAAGGCCTCATCCCCAACAAAACATATTTCGTGGCCGTCCTACGTGAAATCGAAGAGGGAGATGAAAACAATCCCAAACGAGACAGCTGCCATTGGGCGGCTGTAGTTGTTACTCAACAAGAAGCAGAGCTGATGATCAGTACAAATTTGGTTTGCCTATCCAGGTAGTCCTCGACTTACGACCACAGTTGAGACCGGAATTTCCATTGGAAGCCGTTGCGGTCATAAGTCGAGTCATGTGACCGGACCCTGATTTTATGACCCATTTTTACGGCGGTCGTTAAGCAAATCCAGCTTCCCCAATGGGCGTTTTTTGCAGGAAAATGGCAAAAAAGGCACAAAATGCGATCACATGACTGTGGGGTGTGTGCGATGTTTTGCGATGCTCAGAAGTGCTTTACAGGCCGTAAGGCACCCATTCCAAGGCCATCCTAACTTCAGACTGTTGTTAAATGAACAGTCGTAAGTCGAGGACTACCTGTATAGGTCTTTGAGACTATCCCAAACTTGGAAGAAAACACCAAGGTATTTTCATCTCAGGCTATTTGTGTGTGTGTGTGGTGGGGGGGGGCAAGGAAAGAAGAGTCAGGCACAGATCTGGGGCAAGTCCACAAGAGAGGATAGATTTATTCATTCATTTAATTTTATCCCTCCTTTAAGTTTTTGGTCACGTGACGGCTGTGTACATGTCTAAGGATCCAGTTCTCTTCTCTAGAACATCTTTAGGCAAAGCCTAAAGGCCCAGAGAGTTCTTTAATATCGCCATGATTCTTGCACAAAAGAGAGCGGAGATTAGCAAGAGATTCAATTACTTGAAACTCCAGAAGAGACTCCGCTGAAGATGAAGAAGAACTTCCCCACACGACGGGCAATTCAGCCATGGAAGCAGATCCCCAGAGGGAGCGATGGGCTTCCTCTTGACAGGCATTTTCAGTCAGAGGCCAAAAAACTAACTGGGCAAGGCTCAAATTACGGGACTCCAAGGGGGTTGGGCTAGATGACCTCCCACAACCCCACCGGTTGCGTGATTCTACCCATCCTTGGGCTAGCTTTACGATTAATGCAATTTTTAAAATTCTGGAGCCGCAGAGAGAGACATTTCTGGTTTTGCACTGGACTCCTGAGTTAGCCAGCGGAATGGATGGTCAGCTGGTCCAGGACACACAGACAAAACCTCTCCTTAATGGAATTCACTTCCACAAAATGTGTCACAGACCCTAAAATATTTCTTGAAGAAGTAACCAAATCGGTGGAGAATACCATCTGCCACCCGGGGTCTGAGACATAATTGCATCATGGAGCCGTCACACGTTCAGGGGCAGCTTATCCCCGAAAGACAGGGGCTGGAAATAAATGGAGCTCTGCTCACCCCACCAAGATATCGTCTTATGCATAAGATGGAAAGGGCACTCACAGGGTCGGCCAAGATAACAACTTGCACTGTTGCTTTTCCGGGTGTGTCCAGGCTCACAAGTGGCGTCAAAATCTTCTGCTGCTCCTTTATCATTAAGGCTTCAATAACGGGTAACTTGGCAAATGCGAGAAACAGGATCCAAGCAGGAAGAGAAAAAACAAAAATGGGGGCGGGGGAAGCGAGAGAGAAGGCGAAATAGAAGATGTGCACTGTCATCTGCTGCAAACAACCGCCCTCCCCTTTTGGGAAAGTATTTTAGAAACACCTATCTATATACTACCAAAACTCTCGTGTCTGTTTGATACTTTGTAACCTTTAACTGGGCGAAACGGTGCATCGTAGGGCAGCAATTTTGGAACCCAGGTACCTCAAACGGGCTAACTTACAGAACGCGTCCAAAATTGAGGACTCCCGTGGAATAGAAATTTGGCAAATTTTATGAAACATAACATAAAAATTACCATAAAACATTTTATGACATAACACAAAATGTCATAAAACATTTCCTGTGGTCAACTCCTGATGTTTGACTGGGCTACTTTCAAGGCAGGTACATCTCTGAATGTCTCCCTGAATTTTTAAGAACTTTTCCAGTACATTAGAAGCTCTGCCATTGTTGAAGGCATTAAGGAATCTGGTAAGGAAATATCTCTGAAATGATGACCCAACGGGTCACGGGTTGTCTAGTTACTTATAACCCTCAACCCCTTCCTCACGCCTTTGTACTATAAACAACGTAACTGATGCCAATCCAACCCAGAAAAAAATGGCAAAATACGTTTCCTGATGGATTCCTAATGAAATACGGGCAAGGAAAAGGAAGGGGGAAACCTTTCTGCACTTCACATGGCCTGCTTTGTTGAGAAATGTGCACCTGCGTCAGACGTCACTGAAGAAACAGGGTGATAAACTTCCCAATGAGGTTTTCACGTCCTGCCGTGATTCTCGCAAGTAACAAAGGCTTTTATGACAGAAAGCATTTCAGGAAAGGTTTTAAACATTTGTCTTCATAGATTCCAAAACAGCCTCCGAGAAAATTTGGAAACGACATGACAGATAATGCCAAGCCTCAAAATCCTCATTTCAGAAGATAGAAATTTCCTGAGCGAACTGACAAGAAGATCATGGAAATCTTTTTAAGCAAAATGATCCTTATTCTGCTGTTTCTTCAGTGATAGACTGAGACGTGTTCCCAGACATGGATCCCTATACATGTTTTTCCCTTAATTTCCTTGTGATGTTTTCCCCTTCAATATCCATTACAAAATGCATATACATCTTCTCCAATTCCAATAAGGCACACCAATAGAAAAATTGTGCTATTATGTCCTGGCCAATGCAAAGTTGAATTGTCAATGGAATCGAGTCTAGTTTAAAGGGGTGCAGGATGTGGCATTAGATCTGCCTCCCATGCCCCATTGAGATGTGGGCATTTGTCTATACCAGTGTTTCTCAACCTGGGCAACTTTAAGCTGTGTGGACTTCAACTTCCAGAATTCCCCAGCCAGCATGGCTGGCTGGGGAATTCTGGGAGTTGAAGTCCACACAGCTTAAAGTTGCCCAGGTTGAGAAACACTGGTCTATACAGTCATCACAACTTGGGCCTGACTCAACGACACTCAGTTAACTGTGGCTGTAGACTCTACAGTTTAGAGCCAATCTAAAACTGGAAAGCCACGGCGCCCGTGTGTGATGTAAAATGGGCAGGGGCTTCAATCGCACCGTCACAGCCACTATGTTGTCGATGAAGGTTCTCAGTCATCCAGGTGGAACAGTCTGTAGCTTGAATCAGGTCAACTGGATTTCTATTTTCTCAGTAGAAACGTTTCGCTCCTTATCCAAGAAGCTTCTTCAGTCTGAGCAAAGTTTGTAAGGGAATCCTTAAATATGTTTCTAGGGTGGCTGTGTGACCTTGCACCTGGGGCTAGGTCATGGTTATTTGAGATGTTTATTTCTAAGTCCCTTTATCATCAAGCCACTATCTTGATTTTTTGACTTGCGGATGGCCTTTGCTGGAGATGAAATGCATTAGTGAATCTTGGAGACTTCAGTTTATAGCTGGCATGCCAAGCTGAAATTGACCCTCCTGCTCTAAATCCACCAGAGCCAACTAAATTGTACACCGGGCTTGGGACACGCCTCTCGCACAAGGGTCTCACCTCTTCCTTCGGGCAAGAGAAGGCAATTCGCCCAAAGGCTGTGCCATGGCCCACAGCACGGCCAACGCCTTGCAGCTCGAGTTTGCACTGGAAGTGAAAAAGAAAAACAGTCGGGTTTGCAAAAAAGCCGCACAGAACGACACTAGTCAGTTCCCACGCAGCTCCCAATCTGGGACAGGATGTAAAAACTTTATTGTAAATTTTGGTGGACTTCTACAGTCTCAATCTAGCTTGTCTTCTGATGGAAAGCAGCTCTCCAATGGCCTGAAACAGGGGTCGGCAGCCTGTGGTCCTCGGCCCGCCGGTGGGCCGTGGGCCGTGGGCCGTTAGGAAGTGGGCCGCAGGATGAGCTGGAGCAGCTGACTGGTGGGGGCCCGGAAGAGGAAACACCACCTATCAGCGCACGGCGGTGGCAGCGTGCGTGCGCCCAGTGAGGCTTTTCGCCTCCCTGCCGGAACCGAGGGCATTTTTGGGGTCCCCGGAGCCTGCCCTTTCGAAGGGGCAGGCTCCGGGGACCCCGAAAATGCTCTCAGTTCCGGCAGGGAGGCGAAAATCGTCGCCGCGCGTGCGCACGCTGCCAGGCACAAAGCTGATCGGCGCAGAGATTTTCCACCCCGTCCCCCCCACGCCGATCAGCTGTGCGGCGGGGAAGTGGCCCAGCAGCATGCACGGCGACGATTTTCGCCTCCCTGCCCCTGAAAATGCCCTCGGTTGCCCGAAAAAACGCTGCATGGAGCAGAGGGCCTGCAAACCCCACCCCCGTCCGTCCGATTAGCTGCCGCCCGCAAACCCTGCCCCCCTGGTGCTTGAAAAAATTTTTCCAACAGGGGTGGTCCCTGACAGAAAAAAGGTTGCTGACCCCTGGCCTGAAAGGGCGAGGTCTTTTTCCACTGTCTATTAACTGAATGTTTCAATAGGAGATGGACCTGAGGGTTGTTGCATGCAAAGACATTGCATTACATTCGCCGTGTGGACTACGCATCGTCCTCCCTCCTGTCCATAAAGGCACCTGACAAAGAGGTACAGAGAGAGCTTTCTTCCTGACCGTGTGAAATCTGATTCTGATGCAACATGCCGTTGATCCCAACTGATTTTAATGTATTCAGTAGAACCACCAGTGATAGTGCAAGGTGAATCCGGGTCTTGGCTAAGTTCACGCCACAACACGCTTGGCCAGGGGTGGTCCTCAAGGTGTGGTCATAAAAGGCAGGATGACGGCTGCAACGCTGCGATTGACGCTTTGCCTGTTCTTTGTGTGTGTTGATGTGATGGAATGTGAGGGTGGCCTTAGAAGACGGGGAGAAGAGATGCCGCCTAGGGAACGATCCGATAAAAGAGAAAGGAGCCCCCAGCAGAGTAACGGCCAAAGAAAGCAAGTTAGAAAGGGCCCGCCCTAACTGCTCTGGCAGTAAATTGAAGGGCGGGAGATTTGTACATTCAGACTTGCCAGATTGATGCCAGCCCTCCCAGGTAAATCAGACAGGAAACACGACCAAATGAGCTAATTCTACTTTATTGTAAGTCTACATTTACAGAATCTTGCAAGTCTGAAGTACAAATCTCCCACCCTCCCTATTTACTGCCAGGGTGATTAGGGCGGGCCCTTCCTGAGTTTCTTTCTCTGGCCGTTACTCTGCTGCGGGCTCCTTTGTCTTCTACCAGATTGTTCCCTAAGCAGCGTCTCTTCCAAGGTCACCCTCCCATTCCATCACAGTTGCACATAAAACACACATAAACACCCATAAAAACAGGCGGAGCTTTGATCGCCCCATCGTGGCTGCCCCCTTGACCGTTTTGACCATATGCTGTGGATATCCCTGTGCTCGGCTAAAAGGCCATTGGCTCGACTGGAGCTTCGTCCATAGAGAGCGCGGCGTCCTGCCTTCTGAACCAAGGTAGCAACTAAAAGCAAATCTAAAGAACCCTTTCTGACACGCGTAATCCAGGAGCAGCTCTGAACCTGTCTCGGCCTGATTTCACACAACATGCTAGCTAGGCTAGAACAGTCGGGCAGATCGTGTTTCGGCAAGCCCAGCCGTTCTCTTCACAACTTGTGTGCCCCGGTCCTCAAGCCGAGCCGTGACACAGCTGGCAAGGTGCGAACACAGCCTCTGAGAACATCAACCTCACCTGGTTGTTCGCGTAGCCAAGCAGAACTTTCTGCTTGCCTTCGTCCTTCTCAAACACTTTCATGCCCAGCAACTTGGACCAGTAATCCACGGATTTCGGCAGGCTGGAAACGGCCAGAGTCAGCTTGAGCACCGGATCTGGAGGATGACGCCAACGTAGGTATTATCTACGGCTTGAGGGCAGAGTTTGATGGGGGAGGCTAAGGAGGCTGGGGGCCACTTGGCCATTCATTGGGCTGGACCAGAGACTCACCCTGCCATGTTCTGACTCCTCAGGGCTCAACTAGAGGCCTTCCCACAGCAACACGGCGCATCCCAACGAGCAGTCGATCCCACCCTTTCCCATCACCTTCTGATTTGCTCTCAAGGACTTTCTCGTGACCGGCCGATCATTTCCCCTGAATCTAGGCCACAGAGCATCATCAGATGCGCACGCGAGGTGCCTGCAGCCTCATGGTTCTACCTGCTCCTTACCTTCTTGGGGTTGCTCTTTGTCTTCCAGGAAGAACTTATATCCTCCTGGGGCTTCTGTTTCATAGACGCCTGCTGAGATCTCCTTCAGTGGCCACTGCAGTTTTCTGGCATTGTTCACAGCCTGGCTGGATGCCACAGTCATCCCCTGGTATAACCAGGTGGAAAAAATACAGATATAATAATTATAATAGAACATGGAGATACAGAAGCACCTTTCCCCTTTGACTTACACATTGTTATATTTGCAACTGGGCACTATGAGGCACTATGCAGGTGGTCCTCGTTTAGCAACCAGCAACTCGGTCACTAAGTGGAAAATCAGGTGACCGCATCTGTGCTAACAATTTTACCTCAGCTTTCCTTTTTCCCCATTCTTTGGAATGCTTACCCCAACGCTGGGATAATTAGCAAGAAGGGAATTATTTATTTATTTATTTATTAAATTTATATTACCACCCATCTCCCCTATCAGGGACCCTGGGCGGTTCACAATAAAACATAGTTAAAACATAAATATAAAATTTAAGTATAAATGATGTTAACAATGGTAATACTGGGAGGCTTCATGGGACCAGCCATCCCCAAGAGGAACTGTTGGCATTTCCCTCCCAGGCAAGGCGGCAGATTAATGTTTGTATTTACTTTCATTGGAGAGGAAGGGATTACATGAGAGTAAGCAGGTGCACAATGGGGAATACACATGGAAAGGAATGCGCTAGCAGCACCAGCCACTTAGGAGGTAGACAAAAGCCTTTAGTGTGAAATTAATTAGAGTCTTATCAATTTCAGGCAGCAGCTGCCAGCCTGCAGGCTCTAATCAGCTAATTAAGGTCACAGAGCTGAGCTTGTTAACTTGCACTTAGCACCTTTTGGGGAAAGCAGCTCAGGAAGAGATGCTTGTTTAAGCAATCTCTCTGTGGTGGTGGTGGTGGGGGACCGGGTCAGGCACAGGACAACTTGTAGTAACTGACTGTAATGACGAACACGACTCAGAGAGAGAAAGTTGCAAAGGTTGTAAATGCACGCCTTGGTCACAGAGTTATTTTTCAGCAGCGTCGTACTTCAAATGCTTGCTGCACAAGGCAGTCAGTAAGCAAGGTCTACCTGTATAACCAGTTTCATCCTGTAGTGGGACTCATCAGGCACAGACAGCCTCTGTTTATTAGATGTTAACATACAACCCTTGGAATTTGAACCACAAGGGGGAAAAAAAAGGAAGGAATTTCTCCATACTATCTTTCCTCCTCCTTCTTGTGCAAATTCCAGATTATAGAGTCAAACCTATCACAAAGCAGTATTGGGAATGAGGCTTACCAGAAAATCATTGCCAAGATGGTAATTCCCGACACCATAATTGTAAGTTAGCTCTGCAACGAAGTGATCATCCTCTGGACCGTAGCCCACCATAGTTTTACTCCATTTGCCATCATAGGGGCTAGAAACATATCCACTTTAATTTCTTTACAGGAACAGCATCACAGAAAAACATCTCCATTACTTCTCCTTTCCCCCTCTGTCTTCATTCAGGTCAATGGGATGGTTGGTTTAGTGACAATGAATAAAGAACCTTCCTTCATATGGAGAAAGTCTTAAATCCATTCCATAGCATCTTTTTGTTAAGATTAAGGTGAGAACAAACATAATTCTGAGATTTTGAAGAGCCACTGCTAATCAAAGAATACTGAAATGGGCCAGATTTTTCTTTATCTTGAAATGGGACATATTTTTTAAAAAATTCCTTTTAGCTCCCCACACAACTTCCTCGCTCCCTCAGATAGATAGATAGATAGATAGATGATAGATAGATAGATAGATAGATGGATGATAGATAGATAGATGGATGATAGATAGATAGATAGAATGATAGATAGATAGATAGATGGATGATAGATAGATAGATAGATGGATGATAGATAGATGGATGGATGGATGATAGATAGATAGATGGATGATAGATAGATAGATAGATAGATGGATGGTAGATAGATAGATAGATAGATAGATAGATAGATGATAGATAGATAGATAGATAGATAGATAGATAGATGATAGATAGATGGATGATAGATAGATGGATGATAGATAGATAGATAGATAGATGGATGGTAGATAGATAGATAGATAGATAGATAGATAGATAGATAGATGATAGATAGATGGATGATAGATAGATAGATAGATAGATGGATGATAGATAGATAGATGATAGATAGATAGATAGGGCTCATTTCCTCATCCAGTCCCTTCCCTACCCTGATTAAAACTGTTTTTCTTGTTGGGGTTTTATTGCTGGCTCTACTGCCTTACATAGATAGAATGTTTGCAAATATTCCATAGAAACCATGGTAGCTGTATAGATTCACAGCCGATACCTGATATATATAATAAAAGGTATTTCTTGGACTCTTTGCCAACGTATCTCTTGGCATTAAAAAAAATCAGATCAAGTCAAATTGTAACAAAGCAGTAAACATTCTAAATTCCATTTCTGAAAATGTGCAACAGCCGCCCAGTAAAAATAGAGTACAGCAGCTAAGAGAACCCAAAGCTAACACAGGAGGCAAAATCACCATAATTGCTGGAGGGCTGCAAATAGAAGGTGACAAAATCGATGTGGAAGGAAGACAGAGAGCAAGCAAGTTCTGCCTTGCTGCCGTCGTTCCCTGCACATTCCTTGCTCTGAGACAGCACAGCATGGAAATATTCCAGTCCAGACAGCTTCCGTGATAAGAAAAGCCAGGATGAAATCCACATACCCATTGCACGAAGCCTTGCAACCTCCTTCAAATTCTTCATGCCTCAGGACCTGTTGGTTCAAGCCCACGTTAAACTGGTCAGTATTCAAGTCGCTTGCACAGAGAGAGCAACGGGCAGTCTTTCTTGAAATTGATTTATTTATAAAACATATGGCTATCCTGCTGCAGTCCAAACAACACTCAGTGGCTCACATAGAAAAAATAGAATATGCAACATGCCCAGTACAAAACCAAAAATACATTAGCACTATGACAATACAAAAAGAAAAAGTAAAAATAAAAAAGTGGCAAGATCAAATCAAAGGAAGGAAATGCCAGCTCTTTCAGTGAAGGTAAAAGGTATAGCTAAAGGTATCTAAATCTGCAAATGCGTCTCCACTTCCCTAGGACTACTCAACACCAAAAGGTCTTGTTTAAGAATTGCATCTAAGTGGGAAGGGTCTCAGGATTATAGATGTAGCATTTTATAGTAGTTTTGCTGTAAATGGGGTATCATGGGGTACACTGACTTCCTTACATTTATGGAATTGTCACTGTTGCTAGTTAAATTTTTGTTGGTTGTTGATGTCAGTTGTGGATACTCATCCGTTGTTACCCTTCTCAATCCTTGACCCTTTTTAATATTTTGGTTCTTTGGATGCAAGTGCTGCCTCCTTGTTACTTTAGATCAGTGTTTCTCAACCTTGGCAACTTGAAGATGTGTGGACTTCAACTCCCAGAATTCCCCAGCCAGCTATTTGGAGTATTTATTTATTTATTTTATCTTATTTATACCCCGCCTATCCCCTCCCTAATGGAGGGCTCTAGGCGGCTTACAATCATGTAAATTCAATTCAATTATACAATCATATTATATTATATTAACCGCGTGATTAGGGAGGGGGTGAGGGAACCGGCTCTTCAACCGCAGGTCGGACTACATGTCCCAGGAACCTTTGCTTCTGAGACGGCTGCTGACGTCCAGGAAGTTGTCATTTTTTCGGGATCCGCCGTCCTCTGCCGTCCTCCGCCGCCATCCACGGGAACCAGCTTTTCTTCTTGGTCCGAGGGCGACCCTCCGAGCAGGACGCCAGCAAATTGGCCCACGTGAGTGGTCCCCATTCATCTACTTGCCGGTGGCTTTCGATCAGCTGGGTGGGCTGGAGCTGGGGCTAGTGACGGGAGCTCACCCCGCCACGCGGATTCGAACTGCCGACCTTATGGTCGGCAGACTAACGGCTGAGCCACCGTGCCCCCTTAAATGTATCCCTTATTTGGGATACATGTTGTGATTGAGCCGGTTTCCCTTAAATCGAAAGTTGGGCTCTTTACCTGCTGATCTGTTACAAAGGTGGAAGCATGTTACTTCCGTCTTACTTGGATTGGGCTGTAACCTCCACTTACGAAAATATTTATCCAGTATGTCTAGATCGGAAGTGAGGACATCTTCAGTTGTCTCAAAGGGTTTATGTTGAGTGGCTATAGCCCAATCATCCGCATAGCCAAACTTCCTAGAATTGTGTGTGGTATGTCAGCTATGTATATAGATTGAAAAGAAGGGGTGCAAGAACCGAGCCTTGTGGTAGTCCGTTGTTTAATATTTTAGGGATGCTAATATCCTCTCCTATAGTCACAGAGAAAGTTCTTCCAGCAAGCATATTATCAATAAGTCGGGTAGTTTTTTGGCATGGAGTTACTTGTATTAATTTATAAAGTAGTCCATGTCTCCACACTGTATCATATGCTGCACTTAAATCTATGAAGGCAACTGATGTTTTTTGCTTCGCCTGATACCCTGCTTCTCTGTGGGTTGTTAGTGAAAGCACTTGGTCAGCACAGCTTCGTGCGGGACAAAATCCAGCTTGTTCCACTGGAATTATCTGGAGTATCTTCTGGCTGATTCTATTATGCAGAAGCCTTTTGAGAAGCTTATAGACAGTGCTTAGCAGTGTAATTGGTCGGTAGTTCTTTGGTTGGTCATTTGTTTTTCCCGGTTTGAGTATTGCAATGATTTTTGCTTGCTTCATCTTGTGTGGTATGATACCGGTTTCCATAATATCCGAAAAGAATTCTGCCAACCATCTTTTTGCGTATTTTCCACAGTGCAGGAGGAATCCAGGATGTATACCATCATGCCCAGGTGCCTTGCCAGCTTTTATGTCATTGAGTGCGTTTGTAATTTCAAAGGGGAAAAAAGGGCGTGAATATTTAGATTGTTCAGGACAGATAGTTTTGAGAGCACTAAGTTTTTGTCTAATTTGTCTTGTATGGACTTTGTCCCTTGTAGCTCTAGATGTAGACAATATAAAGAACATATTATATATTTTATATTTTATATAAATATATTTTTAGTATATATTTATACTAAAAGAAGAACAGAGACGGATGAAAAGCAGTGGACCCATCATCCCACACTTGTACGGACGCCCCAAAATACACAAGCCCGACATACCACTCCATCCAATTGTATCATTACCAGGGACCCCCACATACAACATAGCTAAAGAACTCACAAGAAAACTTGGGCATCTCACAGAGGAGAGCGAATACTCTATCAACTCCCCACTACAGTGCCTCCAGAAAATCAAAGACCTAAAAATAGATGAAGATGAAATTATGGTGTCATTTGATGTCACTGCACTCTTTACATCCATAGACCAAGCACTAGCGATGGAATCCATGGCAGCAGCTCTACGCAACACACCTGACCTAACTAGATACCCCAAGATCAAAATACCCAGAATCATGGACGTCATCAAACTCTGCCTCACCACCTACTTTCAGTTTGATGGACAAATATACCAACAAATCAAAGGAACACCTATGGGATCACCACTCTCAGGACTCATAGCAGAGATAGTAATGCAATGTCTAGAGAGGATAGCACTCCCACGCATACAACCCAAACTATGGATCCGGTATGTAGATGACACCATCGTCATAATAAAAAAGGATCAATTGGAGGAAACACATGAAACCATCAACAACATCTTCAAAGGAATAAAATTCACAAGGGAAGAAGAAAACAACAACACACTACCCTTCTTGGACATCCTCATCAGTAGAGGAAATGATGGCATTCTAGAAACAAGTGTACTGGAAATCTACCCACACTAACCAAGTGCTCCACTACCAAAGCAATAACCCTACCTCCCACAAGAGGAGCTGTGTAAGAACACTATTCAGATGAGCACAAAAGCACTGCAGCAACCCAGAACACCAGAGAAAGGAAACAGACCACTTATATAGCATCTTCCAGCAAAATGGATACCCACGCAACTTTATCAAAAAGTGCCTGACCACTCAACCCACCACAGCAAAACCAACAGAAGCTATGAAAAGGATTACACTGCCATACATCAGAAACATCTCAAACTACTAATAGATTGTCACAACCACACGGCATCACCGTAGCACAAAAACCAACCAAAACCCTTCAGAACATCGTAAGTAACCCAAAAGACCCAGTAGCCCAAGAAGAAAAAACAGGAGTTATCTACAAGATACAGTGTAAGGACTGTAACAGCCACTATGTAGGACAGACCGGCAGAAGACTAGCAGAACGCATTCACGAACACCAACTAGCAGTCAGAAGACATGATGAAAACTCCTTAATCTCACAACACATGGACAGACTTAACCATACTTTCAACTGGGAAACTGGGAGCATCTTAAACCAAGCCAAATCCAAAAATGCTAGAGAATTCCTGGAAGCTTGGCACTCAGACAAGGCAGCCATCAACAGACACATAGAGGTAAACAACATTTACATACCATTCATAAGAGACAACAGAAAAGCCAGAAGACCAGAACACCTCCTTGCCAGCAATTAACAACCAGATAGGCAAAGATTAACACCAAGATTAGCACCAGAAGAGCCATCAAACAACACAATAGACCCTAATCAAGGAACTATTAACTCAGTCAATCAACCAAGCAGCAAACAACAACCCAATCAAGGAACTACCAAGGAGAGTACAACACCCCCACCAACACAGGCAGGACAGGACAGGGTATATAAACAGAGAGCAAGTCCCACTCCCTTTTCGCACTGAAGATGTTGCCTAGCCTGGCAATGAAACGTCTGCAAGAAAACAACAAAGCTCAGAGAGCACCAAGGACTCCACAATATAAAGAACACCTGATGAAGACTGCTGCCAAACTGAGAAGTAGAAACAACATTCTACACAAACTATGCTGCACTAGCTGGGGCTCGACAGCTGATACGCTGAGAATGTCTGCACTCAGCTTGGTTTACTCAGCAGCAGAGTACTGTGCCCCAGTGTGGCTTAATAGTCCGCACACGAAAAAGATTGATACACAATTGCATGAGTCAATGTGCATCATTAGTGGGACGATACGACCTACTCCCACATACTGGCTGCCTGTTTTGAGCCATATACCACCTCCAGATGCAAGAAGAAAGAGCGCCCTTCTTCAAAAATATCGGAAGATTATTGGTAATCCCCAACTACCAATACTAAATGACATAGCCTGCTTGGAGCGAAACAGGCTGAGATTGAGACATCCAGACATTTCTACCGCTAAAGCTCTTCTAGAAGACGATTTCAATGTCCACAACATGTGGAAACAACATTGGCTAGGAAATTACCCTCCACAATGCCGAAGCTTGCCCTGCATCTTGGAAAAACCACCTGGATTTGACCAGCCCCGTGCGACATGGACAACCTTGAACCGAATTCGCACGGGTCATGGTAGATTTGTAGATGCCCTTTATAAATGGGGCAAAACAACATCAGCGAATTGTGACTGTGGGGCCGAAAAACAAACTATCCAACATATAGTGTTGTTGTTGTTGAGTCGTTTAGTCGTGTCCGACTCTTCGTGACCTCATGGACCATAGCACGCCAGGCCTTCTTGTCCTCCACTGTCTCCCGGAGTTTGCTCAAGTTCATGTTCATTGCATCGATGATGCTATCTAACCATCTCATCCTCTGCCGTCCCCTTCTTTTGCCTTCAGTCTTTCCCAGCATCAGGGTCTTTTCCAGTGAGTCCTCTCTTCGCATTAGGTGGCCAAAGTATTTGAGCTTCAGCTTCAGTATCTGTCCTTCTAATGAGCAGTCAGAGTGTCAAAACCGAGCCTACAATTTGCTGATTTCCTGGCTGTGACAACTGAAGCAAAAAACTGTATTTGTAACCTAGACATACGTTTATAATTTTCCTGTCTATATTTTATATTTATTATGCTCAATGTTTTTTTTATTGTAAGGCGATGTGAATGTGCCATACGATAAATAAATAAATAAATATGGACAAGTGGCTACGGTCTTTCTTAGTCCATAGAAAATAATTTAAATCTTTAAACAAGACTATGATTGGCGAAGGCAAACGACGCTCCCCAAGGAAACTTGGGTACAAGAGGTAGCCGTAGCGCTTTAGCCGCTCTAGGGACACCTCATCTCCGTGGTCTTCGGCTTCAGAGCACCCGTAGCAGTGACGCCATCGCTTACGCTTAGGGTCCCCCCGCGCTTTCTCGAGCCTCTTGCGAAGGGCCCACATCCGCCTCCCCCCATAGCTCCACTTACGCGCATGCCCAGTAGCTCTCGGTAGAAACGGATGGTCCGAGCTCGGTCGCCGACTTTGAAGACAAAGTGTAACGCGCGTCTCCCCTTCATTTTCTTCCCTCTAAAAACCGCGAAAGTAGCAGGGACTCGTGGCTATTTTATTGCGTTGCGGACTGGCGCCGCGTGATGACGTCACATGGCCGGAGAACCGCCTCCATGGGCGCCTTTCGCTCCGGAAAATCCCTTTTTCCAAAGATAATCACAGCCAATAGGAGCTGCTCTTTCTAACCGGAAGTTCCGTCTGTGTCTGTGTCGCTCTATATCATTGCCTCTATGGCTAGGCAGAACTATTTTATCTCTTCGATTGGAACTATTTTATTCTGTCGAGGCCGCTATCAGCCACCTTGGCATCGAAATCTCGCGAGGCTATCCGTAACTCTCACAGCTGTGCCTACTTCCGCCCGCAAGCAAGATGGCGGCCCTGTTCAGGCATGCATGGGTTCCTCTGCTCTTGTCGCCGGGTCGGGTTAGCGTTGGGAGCCGCCGCGGCGTCCGCGGTCTAAGAAGGACACCTCTCCGCGTGCTGCCCTCGGTCGCGCAGGTGCAGGAGCAGCAGCGGATCGTCCCTAGCAAGGTTAAGGCCAGTTACCTCCCAAAAGCGCCCGCTCAGGAGCGCCAGCCGGAACCGGAACCCAAAGAGGCAGAGCTGCGCTACGAGCGGGCCGAACCCAACGAGAAGAGGCTGAGGTAACCTCATTCACGTAGAGCATCCTGGGCGCTGTAGTGCGGGCTGCTGGGGGAGGTAGACGGAAAGGGAAGGAGCGAACCACAACTCCCAGGGGTGAAAGAGGGCAGTCACGTGGCTTGTGAGCACTTGCAGTGTTTTCTGGGAGTTGTAGTTTTGAAGGGTAATCGCAGAAAAAGCTATACAGATAGTCCTTGCTTAACATCCACTCATTTAGTGATGGTTTGGACTTACGACAGTGCTGGAAAAAACTGACTTGCAACCGGTCCCCGCACTTACGATCGTTGCAGCATCCCCAAGGTCATGTGATCATGATTTGGGCGCTTGGCAACTGGTTCACATTTATGACCATCGCAGCATCCTGCGGTCACGATTGCCATTTTCAACCTTCGCAGCCAGCTTCTGAGAAGCAAAATCAATGGGGACATGCGTGATTTGCTTAATGACCATGTGGTTCACTTAATGACCGTGGTGATTCGCTTAACGACTACCGCAAAAAAGGTTGTGAAATTGGGTCAGATTTACTTAAAGACCGCTTCAGTTAGCAACCAAAATTCCGGTCCCAATCGTGGTCGTTAAGCAAGGACTACCTGTAATTTTCTTTCTTTGCTGAGAAATTCACCGGTCACGTTCCATTTCCTTTTTTCCCATCTTGGTGCTGTAGCTGACGTGTTGGACTCCAACCCCTGATTTCCAACAATGCCCATCATTCCCCAGCCAGCAGCACCAGTGATGTTGGACTTCACCCTTGCTGTCCTGTAACGATAGGAATTGTAGTCCATCATGTCAGGAGTGAACTGTCTGAAAAAGGCCCATTTTCTTCTTTATTCGGTGACATATTACCCTGAATTCCATTTATGTGAAATATTTTGGAGTGAAAACAAGCCATGTACGTGCAGTTGGTTGACCGTGGTTTAAATGCATCCACCCCAAATCAGGCCAAAATCAGAAAAGAAGTCACTCTCGCAAAGCATTCCAGGATTGCCAGTAAGGGGGGAAACCTATTTCATGTATATCTCCCAGTCGGATGCAAACCGTAGCTGGTGTGCAGCAGTTGGATTTGGATCAGGGTTCAAGTCTGCTAGGTAACTACTTTGCAGGAGCTGCCATTTCCCCTCCTCCCCCTTCTCCCCCTCCTCCTCCTCCTGGCCCTTGAGGTCTGGGGCTTGCACCCTCCAGAGAGCCCCCAGACCCCAATGGCCAAGAACGGCTTCCCCGCCTTTGCAGGTGGAAAATGCACAGAACCTTTCTAAACCCTAAAAAAAAAATTGGAATTTTTTTTTTTTTATATAAAGGGAAAAATTGTGGAAAAAATATGGTCTCATCCCCTTTGAACATCATTCCACTCACTCATCTCTTCCTTGACCTTTTTAAAGTGCCAGAGGCTGAACCAAATGGGCGGGGGGGGGGTCTGGGGGAGGGAAAAAAATTCAAGATGGCAACTGCAGTGCATGTAAAAAGGAGTGAGGCTTTGGTTACAGCTGCCAGCTTGGCTTTTTGGACCGCCCCCCTCCCGCCACTGGACAACTAGTACCCTCTAGGCATCTTAGATTTCATCTCCCGAACAGAAAAACCATTGGCAGGGGATTGCGAGAGTGAGTGTAAAACCTTTAGGGAGCATCGTGGTGGTGTGCGCTGGAGAACCATGCTCTGCTTTAAGCCTCTTAAGTAGCAGTCCCTTGAGATAAGCCTGGTCAGGAAATGGACATCACAAGGATTCCAGGAATGCTCCTTTATTATAACAGTGTGTGATACCAGAATCTTCAAAGCCTGCCAGAGTTTCCCTCTTCCCCCCCACCCCTTATACCAAAGAGAATCAAGCGGGGATTATGTTGAATTGAGTTTTTCTCATGCCTTCCCCTTTTCCAGGCCTGAGTTGTCTTTTATTTTTCCCTTAATAGCCCCTGCATGCTTTCCCCATGGTTGTCTCCACATATCTCTGCACTCTACATCAGCGGTCCCCAATCTTTATGACACCAGGGACTGTCCGTCGTGGAAGAAAACTTTTCCACGGATGGGGGGGCGGGGTTTGCAGGCGGGAGCCAATTGCGTGCACCGGGGGGCAGGGTTTGCAGGCGGGAGCCAATTGCGTGCACCGGGGGGCGGGGTTTGCAGGCGGGAGCCAATCATATGCACCGGGGGCGGGGTAATCACATGCAGGGGGGGGACAGGGTTTGCAAGAGGGATCCCCACGGCCCACTTCCTAACAGGCCGCGGTCCACAGGTTGGGGACCCCTGCTCTACATCAGTGTTTCTCAACCTGGCAACTTTAAGATGTGCGGACTTCAACTCTCAGAATTTCCCATGCATGCTTGCTGGGGAATTTTGGAAATTGAAGTCCACGTGTCTTGTAACATACTGGCTGGGAATTCTGGGAGTTGAAGTCCCTGTGTCTTAAAGTTGCCACGGTTGAGAAAAACCGCTCTACATTAAATGAAGTCCATATTAATTGAGAAAATGTGAGGTGTTTCTGAAAGTCTCCCAAGATGGTTGGCTCCTTTGATTGAGACCTAACCTACAAGCTCGCTTCCTTTCCCCTCTGCTAAAACCTACCTTCAGCCTTTTCCACTGCTCGACTCCCATCTTATCACTTCAGGAGCGCAATGGTTTGAGCCGCTGAATCTTGAGAATGACCCCGGGGAAGTGGGTATAATCTTTGCATAAGAGCTGGCCACCGTCCAAGCTCTGAGTGGCTCTTGAAGTGGTCAGGATGGAATCCGAAGTATGACTTCCATGTGCTTGGAAAGGGAGATGCAAAGCAGATGATCGCGCTGAGTCTCCCGGCCCAGCACCGTAACTATTCGTCCGAGGTTGGCAAGTTAATCGGCGCTCCCCTGCAGCCAGCCCAGTGCCAAATGTCCCTCTGGAACATCCTCCCCCCAGGGATAAGACAGGCCCCTTCACTCCTGGACTTCAGGAAAAAATTAAAAACTTGGCTCTGTGATCTCGCCTGGGGCAAGAGGGAAAGCGGTCAAGCCTGGGGGTGGCTGATTTCCTAGAGCCGCCTCAAATATTTTAAATATGTTCAGCGTCACTGTACGAACCACCTGCCACTTGGATTTTATTGTATTTATATTTTTATTGTTGTTTTTATTGTATTTTTATTTATTTGTTATTTAAATTTATATGACCGCCCATCTCCCCCAACGGTGGGTGTTGTGGCTGTGAACCGCCCAGAGTCCCTCCTTGAGGGGGAGATGGGCGGTCATAGAAATTTAATTAATAAATAATAAACGTAAATAAATAAATAAAACTCTCTGATTTGGGATGGTGTCCCCCTACTTTCCCCTGCTCTTCTTTGTTGATACCTTTGTTTTACAGCCTTCCCCCCCAGGGGCACTTTCACAGACCCCCTTTTTCCCAACAGCAAATTGGTGACACTTGCCAAGTCGAGGGCGTTTCGCGAGAAGCATGGGAAAATTCTCCTGGAAGGCCGGAGGCTCATTACCGACGCTCTGGAAGCTGGGGCCGTTCCCCAGATGATCTTCTTTAGCATGATGGAGAACCTCAAGCTGCTGCCGGCAGCCAAGCTCAAAGGGGCCACCCTCGTCAAAGTGAAATTCAGTGACATCAAGATCTGGTCGGACGTCATCACCCCACAGGGGTTGATAGGTAAGTCCCAGGAGCAGAGCTTTCCAAACTTTTCATGTTGGTGACACACTTTTTAGACATGCATCATTTAGCGACACACTCTTACAGCAGGGCACAAGGCAGGCACTAGGACCTGTGTGGAATCCTGGCAGGTTTGGAGGCAGCCGCAGCCGCGACACACCCAGACACTGCAGCCGGCACATTAACGCAGAGCTTTCCAAACTGTGTGTCGGGACACATTAGTGTGTCGGCTGCAGAGTCTGGGTGTGTCGCGGCTGCTGCTGCCTCCAAACCCTGCTAGGATTCCATGCAGGTTCTAGTGCCTGCCTTGTCCCTTGCTGCCTCCAAACCTGCTGTGATTCCACGCAGGTCCTAGTGCCTGCCTTGTGCCCTGCTGCCTCCAAACCTGCTGTGATTCCACGCAGGTCCTAGTGCCTGCCTTGTGCCCTACTGTAAGAGTGTGTCGCAAAATGATGCCCTGCTGTAAGGGTGTGTCGCAAAATGATTCATGTCTAAAAAGTGTGTCACCAACATGAAAAGTTTGGAAAGCTCTGCATTAACGTGTCCCGACACAGAGTTTGGAAAGCTCTGCCCAGGAGGAATCCGAGAGCTGCGGATGGGAGGGATTTGTCCCCGGGTTAGCAGCCTGGCTGAGTAGGATCTCACGGGAACCGCCTCTGAGAAGAGTCTCCTGGGCCTTGCTCGGTTCTTTTCTTTGTTGAGCAATCCTGTCTGCTCTTTTCAAAGCGTGAATATAAATCACTTTGCAGCTGGCTGCTTTCCAGTAGCCACACCTTCTCAGTTCCCTCCTTTGTGTTTTTTTGCCTCCAGGCTGGTCCAGAGGGCCTCTGGCTAAGGACTGCTGGGCCACTCTGGATTTGCTAAGGGGGGGGGGTTCTTGCAGAATGAAGCTGGGTGGGTGGATCCCGGCCTGACGTGGAGAAAGCAGCTCGTGGCTTTTAGGGAGAGGTTGTTGTTGTTGTTGTTGGTCAGTCGTTTAGTCGTGTCCGACTCTTCGTGACCTCATGGACCACAGCACGCCAGGCCTTCCTGTCCTGGGACATTTCTGAACTCTTGAGGGTGCTGGAGAGAAAGATTGGAAGCCATGCTGCCCCATCCCTCTGCCTTGCTGGGGTCCCCCTCAAGCTGAGGCCATGGGTGGAAAAGGTGCAGCAGCCTCTTCGTTGTGCGCAGGTGCCAACCCTTGATCTGTTGAATCAGAGAAGAGAGATCGGAAGGCCTGCAGAGAATGCAAAGTCAGGACAATCTCTGCTTTTCCCCAGCCGGCCCCTTCGAGAACCTGGGGCCACAGCGGCCCTAATCTGCAGGCAGCGCGGCCCCAGGAGATGAGGAATCGAGCTCAGCGCTCCGTGAGTCTCGATCGCCTCCCAAAAAAAAGGCTGTTTCATGTCCCGAAAGCCCTCCCTCGTTAGAATGGAAGTTGGAGCATCAAGAACGGGCGTCTTTGGGTGCAGCAGGCCGGCTGGGAGCGGATTGCAGAAATTGTGGGAAACGGGGCCCGGCAGCAGCGTGGGAGAGCAGAGGAAAAGCAATTGTGAAGCATGATACGATCTCGGTAAGGCGTTCTTACCCAGAAATAAGACTGGGAAAGCCTTAAATTGATGCCATGAGGTTAAAGCTTACCTACCCTCTTGATATCCCAGCTGAACTGTTTAAAATCTTGCAATATGATGCTGTCAAGGTGATGCATGCCATATGCCAGCAAATTTGGAAAACACAAGAATGGCCATCAGATTGGAAAAAATCAACTTATATCCCCATACCAAAAAAGGGAAGCACTAAAGAATGTTCAAACTATCGAACAGTGGCACTTATTTCACATGCCAGTAAGGTAATGCTCAAGATCTTGCAAGGTAGACTCCAGCAATTCATGGAGCGAGAATTGCCAGATGTACAAGCTGGGTTTAGAAAAGGCAGAGGAACTAGAGACCAAATTGCCAATATCCGCTGGATAATGGAGAAAGCCAGGGAATATCAGAAAAACATCTATTTCTGTTTTATTGACTATTCTAAAGCCTTTGACTGTGTGGATCATAACAAATTGTGGCAAGTTCTTGGTGGTATGGGGATACCAAGTCATCTTGTCTGCCTCCTGAGGAATCTGTATAACGACCAAGTAGCAACGGTAAGAACAGAGCACGGAACAACGGACTGGTTTAAGATTGGGAAAGGAGTACGGCAGGGTTGTATACTCTCACCCTACCTATTCAACCTGTACGCAGAACACATCATGCGACATGCTGGGCTTGATGAATCCAAGGCTGGAGTTAAAATCGCTGGAAGAAACATTAACAATCTCAGATATGCAGATGATACCACTTTGATGGCTGAAAGCGAGGAGGAGTTGAGGAGCCTTATGACGAAGGTGAAAGAAGAAAGTGCAAAAGCTGGGTTGCAGTTAAACCTCAAAAAAACCAAGATTATGGCAACGAGCTTGATTGATGACTGGCAAATAGAGGGAGAAAAAGTGGAGGCAGTGACAGACTTTGTATTTCTAGGCGCAAAGATTACTGCAGACGCTGACTGCAGCCAGGAAATCAGAAGACGTCTACTTCTTGGGAGGAGAGCAATGGCAAATCTTGATAAAATAGTTAAGAGCAGAGACATCACACTGACAACAAAGGTCCGCATAGTTAAAGCAATGGTATTCCCTGTAGTAACCTATGGCTGTGAGAGCTGGACCATAAGGAAGGCTGAGCGAAGGAAGATAGATGCTTTTGAACTGTGGTGTTGGAGGAAAATTCTGAGAGTGCCTTGGACTGCAAGAAGATCAAACCAGTCCATACTCCAGGAAATCAAGCCAGACTGCTCACTTGAGGGAATGATATTAAAGGCAAAACTGAAGTACTTTGGCCACATAATGAGAAGACAGGATACCCTGGAGAAGAAGCTGATGCTAGGAAAAGTGGAAGGCAAAAGGAAGAGGGGCCGACCAAGGGCAAGATGGATGGATGGTATTCTGGAGGTGACGGACTCAACCATTGGGGAGCTGGGGATGGTGACGGCCGACAGAAAGCTCTGGCGTGGACTGGTCCATGAAGTCACGAAGAGTCGGAAACGACTGAACGAATAAACAACAACAAACCCTCTTGATGTTCCCCCTTTCTTCCTCCTCCTCTTCTTCGTTGCCTCTTTCCTGTGTTGTGGCCAAAAGCCTGGCTCACCCAACGCACCCACATCGCTTTGAAGATACACCTTCATTAAGCAGGCAAAGCACGAACAGGGCACATGTCAGCCTCGCATGTTCGTCTGCCATGCTTCTGACTGTTCTACACGTGTCTCAGGCTCCCCAGAAAAGCACTGGCATCTCAGCTTCTTGAGCAGCTCCGAGCAAAAGAAGACCCTCAGCGTATACGCCTTCAGCCCACCCCATTTCCAAGACAGAGGCAGACCCAGTGCGACATTACAGCCTGACGCTGGAATGTTTTTGATAAACCCATCTGGGTGAGCTCGTTATTCCTCACTTCTTCCTAAGTCAGCGTGGCAGCTATACAGGCAGTCCTCGCTTAACGACCACAATTGGGACTGGAATTTCAGTCGCTAAGCAAAGTGGTCATTAAGTGAACCCGACCTCTTTTATGGCAGTCGTTAAGTGAATCGCCGCAGGTGTTCAGCGAACCACGTGGTCGTTAAGTGAATCATGTAGTTCCCCATTGATTTTGCTTGCCAGAAGCCGGCCGGGAAGGTTGAAAATGGCGATCACGTGACACTGGGACGCTGCGACGATCATAAATGCGAACTGTTCGCCAAGCGTCCGAATCACGATCATGCGACCATGGGGACGGGGCGACGGTCGTAAGTGTGAGGACCAGTTGTAAATCGAGTTTACTGTCATCGTAAGCCCAAACCGTCGCTAAATGAATGGTAATTAAGCGAGGACTACCTGTATATAGACCTCCCTCCTCCTCTTTTCCCATAACAACAGCCCTGTGAAGTAGGCCGGGCTGAGAGAGGGTGATTGAGCATCTGCGGCTGGGAGAGGACCAAGGCCTGCTTCTCCCCCCTCCTGGCTTCTTCTTCCCCTCCTAGCCAAGACTTCTGGTCACCCCCTGCCTCTCTCGCTTTCCCACAGGCATTTTCGCCATGCCCCATCACTCCAAAATGAGGTACCCAGACGTCCCACCGGAGCACGTCCTGCCCCTCACGCTGATCTGCGACAACATTCGGGACCCCGGGAACCTGGGCACCATCCTGAGGTCGGCGGCTGGGGCCGGCTGCTGCAGCGTGCTGCTCATCAAAGGTGGGGAGCGGCCGCTGGGCACGGCGGGGGAGAGGCTGGCTGGGTTTTGGCCCGGCTCTTCCTACGTGGGGGGGGGGGGCAGCGTGGAGGGGGTGGATCTGCTCTTCGGGCCTCTGCCTGGCAATTTCAGGGGGAGCTCTAATCCCCGGGCAAAGGAGTTAAGGGTTTTGTGAGCTGAGGGTGGGCGGGAGCCCGGATCTGCAGGACTTCCGTACCCTCCCATTTGGAAGGAAGGAGAAGGAATGTCTTACTTCTGCGCGCCTCCCTTGAAGAGGAACCGTGAGGAAGAGCTATCTCAGCACGCTTCAGGGGCTTCACTCAGTCTGGGGGACACTCTAGAGCAGCCTTTCTCAACTTTTTGACCCTGGAGGAATCCTTGAAATGTTTTTCAAAATTGTTATATTCATTTCATGGGTAGGTCTGTATATATGCATGAACAGTGTTCTTAAACTAAAAATAAGGAATGAAACTTACCTCTTCAATGTGAAGTTGCCTGGATTTGAAATAATTTTTTAAATAAATTGTGATGTCCCGGGGAACCCCCAGTGACCTCTTGTGGAAACCTAGGGTGCCACAGAACCCTGGTTGAGAAACCCTGGGTTAGGGCGAGAGCAGTGTTTCTCAACTTAGCAACTCTAAGATATGTGGACTTTTAGCTGGCTGGGGAATTCTGGGAGTTGACGTCCACCCACCTTAAAGCGTGGTGGCTGGGGAATTCTGGGAGTTGACGTCCACCCACCTTAAAGCGTGGTGGCTGGGGAATTCTGGGAGTTGAAGTCCACCCACCTTAAAGCGTGGTGGCTGGGGAATTCTGGGAGTTGACGTCCACCCACCTTAAAGCGTGGTGGCTGGGGAATTCTGGGAGTTGACGTCCACCCACCTTAAAGCGTGGTGGCTGGGGAATTCTGGGAGTTGACGTCCACCCACCTTAAAGCGTGGTGGCTGGGGAATTCTGGGAGTTGAAGTCCACCCACCTTAAAGCGTGCTGGCTGGGGAAATCTGGGAATTGTCCACACATGTTGAAGTTGCCAAGGTTGAGAAGTAATGCTGAGGAACCCACAGTTTAGACAGGGATCCATAGTTCTCTTTTGCTCAGTTTCTTAGCAGCATGGATTTAGAGGCATGTTCCCTCTGAAATTCAGTCTTGGGGGACCAACTTTATTTTGTTTACTTATTTGAAAGATTTGTATGGCCGCCCATCTTAAAGCACAACACTGGCTGGCTCACAGCAACAATAAAGCTACCAAGCCATAAAATGGAAACTAAAAACCCGGCGCCTCAGCCATCCTCTTAGGATGTCCCAACAACCACCCACAGGCTCCGATTGCTCTACCCCAGCGACGGGGTGAGAAGCCTCCAAAGGAAGTAGATGGTCTCCACCGGCTTCTTCTGGCCTGCGTTCTTGTTGACGGGGCAGCCAGCCCGTTGGAACTGCAGCCGTGTCTTTGATGGGGCCTTGACTTGGAGTGGATTTAGGGGGACTCACACTGAATGCCCTGAATGCCTTCTCCGTCTCAGGGCCTGACCTGTGGAACATCACCCCACCCGCCATCTGGATGGTCCCGATCTCGTTAGCCTTTCGCAAGGCACTAAAGACCTGGATCAGAGCTTTTCAAACTCTGTGTCGGCTGCAGTGTCTAGGTGTGCTGCGGCTGCCTCCGAGCCCTTCCAGGATTCCGCGCAGGTCCCAGTGCCTGCCTTGTGCCTGGCTGCCTCCAAACCTGCTGTGATTCCGCGCAGGTCCTAGTGCCTGCCTTGTGCCCTGCTGCCTCCAAACCTGCCCTGCCAGGATTCCACGCAGGTCCTAGTGCCTGCCTTGTGCCTTGCTGCCTCCAAACCTGCCCTGCCAGGATTCCACGCAGGTCCTAGTGCCTGCCTTGTGCCTTGCTGCCTCCAAACCTGCCCTGCCAGGATTCCACAACGGTCCTAGTGCCTGCATTGTGCCCTGCTGTAAGAGTGTGTCACGAAATGATGCCCTGCAGTGTCTGGGTGTGTCGCGGCTGCTGCTGCCTCCTGGCTTCCACCCAGGTCCTGGTGCCTGCCTTGTGCCTTGCTGCCTCCAAACCTGCTGTGATTCCGCGCAGGTCCTAGTGCCTGCCTTGTGCCCTGCTGCCTCCAAACCTGCCCTGCCAGGATTCCACGCAGGTCCTAGTGCCTGCCTTGTGCCCTGCTGCCTCCAAACCTGCCCTGCCAGGATTCCACGCAGGTCCTAGTGCCTGCCTTGTGCCTTGCTGCCTCCAAACCTGCCCTGCCAGGATTCCACAACGGTCCTAGTGCCTGCCTTGTGCCCTGCTGTAAGAGTGTGTCACGAAATGATGCCCTGCAGTGTCTGGGTGTGTCGCGGCTGCTGCTGCCTCCTGGCTTCCACCCAGGTCCTGGTGCCTGCCTTGTGCCTTGCTGCCTCCAAACCTGCTGTGATTCCGCGCAGGTCCCAGTGCCTGCCTTGTGCCCTGCTGTAAGAGTGTGTCGTGAAATGATGCATGTCTAAAAAGTGTGTCACCAACATGAAAAGTTTGGAAAGCTCTGACCTCGATGTTTCCTCTGGCATTTGGGCCAGGAGGTGGAGCGACCCCCATTAGTTCACTGTTTAATTATAGTTTTAACGCTGAAGTGGAATGGTTTTTTTTTTTACCCCATGCACTTGGTATATTTTGGTATACAGGTAGTCCTCGACTTACAACCACAATTGGAACCGGAATTTTCTTTGTAAGTCATTGCGGTCGTAAGTCAGTCACCACGTGACCGGACCTGATTTCACTACCATTTTCACTATGGTTGTTAAGCGAATCATCACGTCATTAAGCGAATCCAGCTTCCCCAATGGGCGTTTTTTGCCGGAAAATTGCAAAATAAGTTGCAAAATGTGATCACGTGACCCGGTCATAAATGTGAGCCAGTTGCCAAGCACCTGAAATGCGATCACGTGACCGCAGGGGGCGGTGCAATGTTTTGCGACGCTCGGAAGTGCTTTACAGGTAACTTTGGACTGTCGTTATACAAATGATCGTAAGTCGAGGACTACTTGTAATGTTTTATACACAGTGTTTTTGTTCCTTTGGTTTAATCTTTGTATGCTGCCTAGAATTATGTTGGTGAAACGGACGGCTACATCACTCACATAAATCAGTGAATAAATTTGGGCTAACACAACTCCGTGGCTATGTGGTGATGCCTAGACCAATAAACCAGAAGATGGGCTGATGGGATGGCCAGTTCCCCCAACACGCAAACCAGACACTGTGCTGTTTTAGCCAGGCCTCGTGTGCTGTGTGAATCCAGCTCTAGCCCTGGCGGGTTCTTCATGGCAGTCTCCCCCTGTGCCCTCACCCTTCTTCTCTTTCCCTTCTCCAGGCTGTGTGGACGCGTGGGAACCCAAAGTGCTTCGGGCGGGGATGGGCGCTCACTTCCGAATCCCCATCGTTTCCGACGTGGAGTGGGAGCTTGTGCCCAATTATCTGCCCGCCGAAGGCTGCGTCCACGTGGCTGACAGCTCCCATGAGGGCCCACAAGCGCAGGCCGAACGGGCTTCACCAGCTCAGGCTACTCGCAGCGACTGGACCCCCGGGCCCTCCAGCCGAAGGGGCCGGCCAGCCCCATCCAAGGGGAGCCAGGAGGAGGAGGAGGAGGAGGAGGAAGCAGACTTGCTGCCAGTCCAGCCTTATCACGAGCCATGGATGGGTGCTCCCGCAGCCGTAGTGGTTGGCGGGGAGACCCACGGGGTGAGCGCCGAAGCCAAAGAGCTGGCACAGAGGAGCGGAGGGAAGCAGCTCGCCATCCCGGTGATCCCGGGCGTGGAGAGTTTGAACTCCGCCATGGCTGCCAGCGTTCTCCTCTTCGAGGCCAAGAGACAGTTGCTGGTCAAGGAGGGCAGGGCTTCCGGGCTCCGGTTAAAACTTTGAGGACTGGAATCCTGACGTGAATTGTTCCCTTTTTTTGGAACAAGCTGAGCGGTCCCCATTTCAGCGTCTGCCCCTTTGAGGCTCCGTGGGTCATCGAGGGGAGTCAAAAAAGTCAAGATGGCGACTGCAAGGAGGTAATCAAAGCTCTGCCCTTTTCTTTTTACATGCGAGACTTTGATCGCACAAACCTGGGTGGCCCACTTGACTTTTTTGACACACACACATGTGCAGACCCCCCCCCCAATCAGTCTCTCTCCTTTCCCACTGGCTAAAGGGGACAATTTTTGGCAGCCAAGTGAGGGGAGAGGATGGCAGGAGTTAGAAAGGGAGTTGTGCAGTTCTGAGTCAGGCATTTGCACACTTTCTTGCCAAGTGCAAGAAGAGATTGGGTGAGGTTTCCTAATAAGCATTCAGAAGGACCCTGGTAGCCCTTTTTCCCCCTAACAAACTTTATCAAAAGGCCTAAACCTCCGTGACGCGATGCATCTGATGAGGCGAGCTGCAGTCCACGGAAGCCAATGCCTTTCGATAAAATTTTTTAGTTGGAAAAGGGGCTCCCAGACGCTTCCTATTTTTTGCTGCCATAGACCCGAAACCGCTCTCCTACAGTGTAATAAACGTTCAGCAGCAACCCGCCCATCTCGCCCGATTGTACTACTTCAAGGGAAGCAAGATGTTTCAACCGTCCCTCCATGGTCAAAACACGCAAACAGCCTCTTGCTGCAGAAAATTAGCACATGGGGGGAAATTCCACGGTCACTTTGTCCTTGATGGGTTAACTGTGCTCATTCCAGAAGCTGGCAGCTGTTTTTTCACCATTAGTAGAAGTTTCCCCAAACACAGCCTCTGACCTTTCTTTAGCTGTCTGGTTCGTTTTTCTCACTGTCACCTGTTTTTTTAGAACGGCGTCCGTCCACTCCTTTTGTTTGGAAATCCAAAGCTGACAAAAGTTGTTTCAGGCCGCCGAGCTGGCGAGGACGAACGTTCCCGGGCTGCGTCTGCCAACACGCACCCAAGAGTCTGGATCCTTCTGGGTCTTTTCTCGCCGGAAAAAAAGTTTATATTGTAGTGCATAGAATTCACTGGCCCCAGCAAAGCACGTGGTGACATCACTACTTCTCTCTGATCCTTTGCCAAAAACCTGGACAGCCTCGCTCGCTGCTGTACTCCCAAATTTGGCCTTGTTTGTTCAGGAGGGCAGGGTCACTTTCTTCTTTTTAGCACTTTTCCTTGTATTGAACAGCCCTTCCTTTGCCGAGCTTCCAACGTCTTTCCGTTGTAAGCTTTGGGAAAAAAGCCTTTTGTGTCCCCCCCCCTTATTTTTTTCCTGCTCTGAATCTGTGCATTTTAGTGTACTAAACTTCTCCCCAAACATGAACATTTCTTTCCACTGAAAAGCAATTGTAGGGAGTTGGCTTTGGCTCTTTGGCTGAGAGGGACGAAACCAGAACTTATTTACGTATCTCCATGTTCTCTGCAAGCCAGTTTTTATGCAGAGAACAGGCGCCAAGCGGTGATTGTTCTCTGCAGCTCGCCAGATCACCTGCCCCGTTTGCTGTACTCCAGTTTTCACCTTTTGGGACGGCGGTTTTAAGGGAGGAAGCGTCTCTTCTTCCTATGCTTCCCCTACGATCCCGTGAACCAGTGCTTTCCAAACTGCCGCCGTTGGCGACACACCAACGGCGGCGCGGGGGCGCGTGCGTGCACGGCAGTGGCGCGGGGGGCGCACAGCAGCGGTGTGCGCGGCGGCGGCGGCCTCACTAAACCGCGGAAGCGCTGATGGAGCGCCGCTGCCGTGCACACCGCCGCCGCCGCCGCTTCACGAGACACTAAAGTGTCGTGACACACAGTTTGGAAAGCTATGCCGTGAACAGTTATTCAGGTGGGTTTCTTTTGAATATCCAAGCCTTGCACGCAGAATTCAGTTCTGAAAGTTTAAGAAAAAATATCGAGACCAGCGCAGCTGGGCAAGATCAAAGAACCACCCAGACTTCAGTAAAGGAGCTTGCACACTCATCTTGGGCTAAATACAGATGCTTGGAAACCGCGAGAGGCATTTCCCAGCCTCGTTCCTCCTGAGGGAATTAAGGTGGAGTTACTTTGAATCATCTGAAACGCTTCTTCCTGGATTTCTCCCCACCGGGGCCGAGTTGCCATTTACAAGATAAGCAACCAACAGGCACCCCTTCTCTCCCAAGGGCTTATAGCAGTGTTTCTCAACCTTGGCAAGTTTAAGATGGGTGGACTTCAACTCCCAGAATTCCCTAGCCAGCATGCTGGCTGGAGAATTCTGGGAGTTGAAGTCCACCCATCTTAAATCATGCTGGCTGGGGAATTCTGGGAGTTGAGGTCTAGCCATCTTAAAGCAGGCGGGCTGGGGAATTCTGGGAGTTGAAGCCTACCCATCTTAAACTTGCCAAGGTTGAGAAACACTATATATACTACTGTACTGTATATGTCTTCTCTTCCTGGTCTTCCCGTAATCTTTCAGTTATTTGTCTTTCCTTTGGGGTCTTTGGAAACAGGCTGGAGAGCTGCTCCTCACCAGTAGGTGGCGACGTGTTCACTGTCCTCCTGGGCAAACCCCCCCCCGCCCCCCCCTTGTTTATTATTCATTTATGTCATTCAATTGAGGTGCTGCCCGACTCCAAGATTACTCTGGGCGGCTCACAATATCAAACCAACAAGAATTAAAAACAGACGCACAATGCAGTGTAGATGATGATGATGACATGCCATCAAGTTGGCTAACCCTCTTAGCGACCACCAAGATAGACCTCCTCCAGGAGGATCTGTCCACGAGCTGGTCCTTCAGGTCCCCCAACGGTGCCCCCATCACTGTGGCCATCCCCCTTGATGCTGGTCGTCATCCTCTTCCCTTTCCCCCCACCTTTCCCAGCATCAGAGCCTTCTCCAGAGAGCATTATGGGTCTTCGCATCATGTGTCCAAAGTAGGATAATTTGAGCCTGGTCATTTGTGCCTGGAGTGAGAACTCTGGGTTGATTTGTTTTCTTGGATGTCCGTGGGATTCTCGGGACTCTTCTCCAACATCAAAGTTCAAAGGTGTCCATACTCTTCCTGTCCTGCTTCTTCAAAGTTCAACTTTCACTTCCGTAGAGCGTCACAGGGAAAATGTAAATAAACAGGAGGTCCATATGCTACATACGGGGGCGTGGTGGCTCAGCGGGTAAGACGCCAGGCTTGCCGATCGGAAGGTCACAATTTTGGAGGTTCGAATCCCTACTCCCACGTGACAGAGTGAGCTCCCGCACTCGCCCCAGCTCTTGCCAACCTAGCAATTCAAAAGCATGCAAATGCAAGTAGATGAATAGGTACCACTTTGGTGGGATGGTAACAGCGTTCCATGCGCGTCATGCCGGCCACATGACCGCGGAAGCGTCTTTGGACAACGCTGGCTCTTCGGCTAACAAACGGAGATGAACGCCGGCCCCTAGAGTCGGACACGACTGCACAAATGTGCCGGGGAACCTTTACTTTGCTACCATATGCTACATATACAGAAACTCATCTAACCAAGCTGGGTTTTCACCATACCCACCCAACGCCTGGGAGGACAGCTGGGTTTTTAGAGGCCCTTCAGAATGCCATCGGGGTGGGGACCATCGGGATCTTGCAACAGAGAAGGCAGCAGGCAATGCTGTTATTTGTGCTGTTGCGGAAGTCCAGCAGAACAGGAGTGGGGTGATTCCATGTTCGGTCTGACCAACCCTAACTCCATTTCCCATCATTTATTTATTGATTAATTAGACAAATTTATATGGCCGCCTAACACACACGGTGACTCTGGGCGGCTTACAAGATTAAAATCCATAAAACAAAACACCCCCCCCCCCCAGAAGCAACAGACACACTCAAATTAACCACTGGATCGGCTCCGTAGTGACCTGGGGCCCATCATCCCCTGCCATTCACCACCAGCTGGGAGTTTCATTCCACGTTGCCTTTAATGTACAAAAAAGCAACTAAAAAGTCAGGAAAAAAGGTGCCACAGCTCAGGCGCTGTTGGTAGAAATGTTTGCATCCTTCCTGTCGCGCGCACCCAAACACACCCAGCCAAGAAGTGAAATGGGGTTTCCTGATGCCTTTTTTGCATGTTCACCTGCTCAAGGCAGCTTTGCCTGGCATAGAGAACAGATTAAAAATCACAGAAATTAATACAAGCCAACAAAGCATGTGCCCATCTGCGGCGCTTATTTAAACTTTGACTGTCTTAACTGCTGGGTGAGCTCAAATAATTCTGTTTTGGAAAGGAACTTTTCACTTTAAAATGGGACCGATGAAGGCGGCGGCGGCAGCAGGGGTGAATTTCTTAAGCAAATGACAGTACACTCCTGGCCCATTCGTTTATTAGAACCGTTTTTATTACAAAGTTCCAATCACCATGTACAGTTTTTACAACTTCCACTCAGCCAGAGGAGGAGAAGACAATGTGTTAATTGCAATTCACACGCCCCCCCACCACGACTAAAAATCAGCAGAGTCCATGGTAGAGTCCTATCTATAGACAATTGTTCTACCGAGAGGTGGAGGGGAACAGAGGCAAAAAGAGGCATTTCATGTGGATTAAAAGAAAGGGGGGGGGGAAGATCTAAAATCATCCTGGGTGTTATTTTCAGGTGGTGTTCCCCAGCTTGGCGCCCTTTGTATGCATTGGCACTACAGTTCCCAGAATCCTCAGCAGTTGGAATGTTCCTGAATATTCCATACACCTCCTGGCTTTAAAAAGGGGCCGGTTTCAACTAATTGCTATAGTTATTACAATTAATGGCTTAGGGTGGTTAAGACGGCAACCTTCAGAAAAATCTCTGGGGTTTCCACCATGAGTTGGGGGGGGCAGGGAGGACCAAGTTCAGGGCAGTCCCTGAAACAATGACATCTTTCATTGTCCAGCTAGAAACCTTTTGGCGTAGTTCTCAAATGGCACGATCGAAAAAGGCCTTGCAAAGTCACCTGGGGATTTACCACCTTCCAGAAATCCACAAGGGCTCATCTTAAATCTCCCTTGTGGGCATCCGGTGCAAGCCACAATGACATCCCGTGCCTGGTTGTGCAAATGATTTCGGCATCACCTGTCTGAGCTATGAGTGCCTGGCAACACCAAGCCGCCCCCTGCCCCCCCCCCCCCCGCCAGGAAAAGACCCCAGCATTTCAGAGATGCCAAATGTTTGCTAGAGGATTCTGGCTCTTCCCCTCTCTCTCCAAGACACACAGACCCACCAACCAAGTCACCACATTTATCATGTGTGAATCCAGATTCCGTGGTCATTTTTGGATTCTGTGTCTCAAGCAAAGCTAGGAGACCAGGTTGAGTGAACCATGGTTCAGCGTCCTGGGGGATCCCAATCTGTCAATTCCCTGGGAGGGATTCGGGACCCTTAAAACACCTTTCCTGCCCCCCAGCGAACAAAGAAGCGTGAAGGTTTTGCAATCAGGGATCTGCATACGGTCTTCTCCTTCATCTGCTCAGCTTGCTGTATATCCTCTGCTTTACCCATCTTTAAACAATCATTTAGATGGGTTGACTCACTCCCCCCGCCCAAGCTCTCTGCTCTGGATGGAAGAAAGAAAAGGTTTTCATTTCCTCGCTAAAAGCGGGCACTGAGGCGGCAGGAACAGAATTTGCTCGCTGCTTCAAGCGCCGCTTCTGAATCCGTCAGGATGGCACAGGGACTCGGTTCTCCTGGCACCCCTCCCGCCCCCTTTCCCCAAAGCAAAGTCTTCCCCACGGAGTCCCCCCCACCCCTCACTTGCTTGCAAACAGCACCTGAAAAAAGTTTGGGAGCATTGAATGGAGAGACGGTCGTTCTGGGTTAAAACAAGGCACCGCAAGGACATCATGGCCGGCCTGCACAGAACGCCAGGCCAACCCTGCCACTTTTAAATAGCGTCTGAGAGGTGGGGCGGGGGGGGGGGGGGGAGGCGCGAGAAAAGCCCTCCCTCCCTGCCTCAGCTCAGCTTTAGATGGGCTCAGGTTTCAGCTTGTCTGCGAGAAAGTCATTCACGAAGGCTTCCACAATCGTGGGGGTGATTTCTTCCACATCCATGACGTACTTGGCTCGGGCGGACATGTCCAAGATGGTGAGAAGGGGGGCGGCTTCCGGCAGGTTGGTGTAATCCCGAAGAGAATCGGTCATGTCATCCTGGGTAGGTGGGCACACAAGGAAGAAAAGAGAACAAATCCCATTAGAGTCGGTTTGGGGCAGGGCCGCCGCAGCCACGGGAATAATCGGAAGCAAATGAGCGAAACCATGAAGCCATTCAAATCTTCTTCTTGCAAGAAAATGCTGAAAGCATCTAGTTTCCCCCCCCCCATTTTTTAAAATGAATGTTATTAAAAGTTTTACAAAGAACATAAAAACTAACACAAACTAATAGAGAGTAAAAGAAGGAAGGAAAGAAAGAAAAAAAGAAGAGAAATGGAACTAGAAAGAAGCAGCTTCTGATTCTAAAAGCATCTAGTTTTCGAGGCCAGGGTAGCAGAAGCCCTGCGGTTGCACAGAGTCTGCTTGTGTTCCTTTTGGCACCCCCAAAAGGGTGAGACCCATTTTTTCTGCCTTTTGGCAGGGGGGTGGGTGTCAAAATGAGTGCAGGGAGCCTTCAGCGGGTGCTAAGGCATCTATGGATTTTCTCTCCCAAAACGGGAGGGATCCCCTACCCACTTTCGGGGTTCAGGCCTTGCTACGTGGCCCCTTGAATGGATGGACGTCGGACAGCCTTTTAAAAGGGAACGCAAAGCTAATTTTCTGCAGGTGGAGACTAGAGAAGGTGGCTTCCAGCTTCTGCCTTTTAATAAAATTTATTAGTCGGAAAAGGGGCCCCCAAGCTGCTCCTCATTTTTTGCACGTATACAAACAGCTTGAAATTTATTTCTCTACCAGAAAGCCTATTCTGCCAGTATTTTTCTGCAAGTCTGCAGAAACGTCAAGGATTCAGATGGGAGAGAAAATTCATCAACGTAGGACCAGATTGGTTTTTTTGTACATCCTCGCAACCCGCAGGTTAATTTGGCCACCGGTCACTTGCATTTCGGCAGACGGCTTCAGGCACCCTCTGGACATTGCACGCCACGCCCGAGTTTACGATGCCGATTCCAAAAGCTGAAATCTCAGTGCAGGCAGACGATGTTGGGGTGAAGAAGTCCGCCTTAAAAATAGCTGCTCCAGCCATGCCGGAGTCAAAGAGCTTTCACCAGGATAAGGCTGAGATCATCCTGCGGGCTAAAAGCACTGGGTTTAAATTGCATCATCCCCCATTTGGGGACAGCCACGAGGAGGAATCTCTAACCACATCTAGGTTTCCTCAATTCTGGATTTTCCTGCTTGCAGAGATTTCTCAATATCAGACTTATTTGAAGCTTAAATTATTGGCTTTTATATCCTTCCCAGGTGGGGTTTCAAGTCTCTTCTGCCTGCTTTATTCAAAGTCTCCTGTTTATACTTTGCTTCTCAAAGCCTCAATAAAGCAATATTTTATACACTTCTGGAGTGTACAATTAACAGTCGTTTTTTTTTAAAACTTCTAAATCCTGCCTGTCTTTAACAGCACTTTCCACTCCCATCACTTTTATCCTGAAAACTTCAAACTTCAGAGGTAGACTCAGCTGTAAGGTGAACAACTGGCCCAAAATCACACAATTATCTCTAGAGCAGTGTTTCTCAACCTCAGCAATTTTAAGATGGATGGACTGCAACTCCCAGAATTCCCCAGCCAGCATGCTGGCTGGAGAATTCTGGGAGTTGAAGTCCACCCATCTTAAGCATGCTGGCTGGGGAATTCTGGGAGTTGAAGTCCACCCATCGTGAAGCATGCTGGCTAGGGAATTCTGGGAGTTGAAGTCCACCCATCTTAAGCATGCTGGCTGGGGAATTCTGGGAGTTGAAGTCCACCCATCTTAAGCATGCTGGCTGGGGAATTCTGGGAGTTGAAGTCCACCCATCTTAAGCATGCTGGCTGGGGAATTCTGGGAGTTGAAGTCCACCCATCTTAAGCATGCTGGCTGGGGAATTCTGGGAGTTGAAGTCCACCCATCTTAAGCATGTTATTGTTTAGGGAGGTTACATCCCTCCCCTTCCTGTTTCAAAGGAATTTTTCAAGCCCCTAGAAAGAGCCCAAGCCAAAAAAAAAAAAAAAACCCTGCAAAGTAAGATGTGCACAAAATTATTTGCGTGCTAAATTTACATTCCTAACACAGTATAGAATTTTTACATTAGTCTTGGGCCAGTGCTGCCAGCAACCATCTTGCTTATTAGATTTCTTATAATCCTCGTTCTCTGCTTTTCGGAAGAGCAAGCTAAAATAGCAAGTAATTTAGCAATATTAAACAAAGCTTCTCCAGTTGAATGGCGCCAAAGGTCCCCTTCCCTCCCCAAGCCTCAGCCTTCCGATCTGCAGTATGGGGATAATAATAATGGAGTGGGTGGAGGGCGCGGCAGTGTATTTAAGCAACTGATATGGAAAGCTTGAGCCCCCTAGGACAGAGCTCTGAAATTGCGAGTCTGGACCTGCTGGGGAGTCACCAGCAGCTTGGAGGGAGGGGGGCGTTTCAGGAATGGGGGGGGGTTGCAGGCAGGAGCCAGTGCGGGAACACAGCCTAGCAGGGATCCCGTTCCAGGTGCGCGTGCCTGGGGCTGGATGGCCGTCCGTCCCTCCAGGGGATGGGAAGGGAGCGTGGTCCTGTGCAGATCCAGCCAGGGGGTCCAGCCACCTCGGTGCCCCTGAAATCACTGGTTTTGTGCATAGGAGGTGGGGAGGGGGAACACATGGGCTGGTCAGTGAGGGAGGGGGGACATGACAGCACTGCAAAATTTGGGAAGTCTTAACCAAAACAATTCTATTTATTTGGGGGATATCTATCTATCTTTCTATCATCTATCTATCATGTATCTATCTATCTATCTATCTATCTATCTATCTATCTATCTATCTATCTATCTATCATCTATCTATCTATCTATCTATCTATCTATCTATCTATCATCTATCTATCATCTGTCATCTTTCTTTCTTGCTTGCTTTCATCATCTATCATCTATCAATCATCTATCAATCTATCATCTATCTAGCAATCATCTGTCTGTCTGTCATCTGTCATCTGTCTATATCACAGCTTTCCCAACTGTGTGCCGCAACATTTTAGTGTGTGGCAACACACAGTCTGGTGTGTCGCCACACAACCCGGAAGCGGCAGCAGGGGCGTGCATGGCGGCGGCGGCAACGGCGCGCCATCAGTGCTTCCATGTTTTAGTGGAGGCCGCTGCTGTTGCCGCCGCCATGCATGCCCCTGCCCGCCCCCTGCCCGCCCCCACCCCTGCCGCCTCTGCCACCGTTGGTGTGTCGCCAACGGCGGCACTTTAGAAAGCATTGGTCTACATCCATCCTCTATCTATCTATCTATCTATCTATCTATCTATCTATCTATCTATCATCTATCTATCTATCTATCTATCTATCTATCTTCCATCCATCCATCCATCCATCATCATCATCATCATCATCATCATCATCATCATCATCATCATCATCATCATCTGCTATGTATGCTCTGCAGTCCCCTCCCAATATTATACTTTCATAACCCCCCCGTGAGGTATGTCTGCCTTCATCCTTTCCCGCTTAAGGGTGGTCACAATGCTCCCTCCCCTGGCAAGTTGGCACCCACCAAGGAGGGCCCCTTTTTTCTAGGGCCCCCCATCTCTCTGGAACACCCTTTCCTACCCCAGGTTTGCCATGCCCCAGTAGTGCCAATATTCAGGAAGAGCCCTTGAGATGCATTTCTTTGTCTCGACTTTTTCCTGAGTTCCAGTTTTGGGCATCGGCAAAGTTTTAAGTAATTAAGTAATTTGGGGTTGCAGCCTCCTCCGTTTTAGTATCATCGCCGGCCTTCATTAATTTGCTTTTTGGTGGTATTGTTCTTCTCCACTGTCAGCTTTTCTGAAGCCAGGAAAGGCAGCCTAGAATTATTTTAAGTCAGTAAAAATAAATCTCACCCTGGCGCTTCGCTCTGGCTTCCTTCTGCGGCTTTTCGCTGAGATGCCCAAGCGCAAGAGGCTTGCTAGAATTTATTGCTGAATTTATTGCTTCCCCGTGGCTTTGTCTGGTCCGCCCTGGCCCTGCCCGCGGTCCACCCGCCTCCGTCCATCTCGCTTTGCCTCTCTCCCATTCGCAAAATGGCGGGTGCAAATCCTGAAGGCTCAAAACCACGAGAGGGCAGGGCTATTTTCAAGGGGGGGGGGCTCTGAAACTGGCATGCCATTGTTCCCCCCGGCTCGAGAGGGATGCTCCGGTGCAGCCGAGACCCCAACATGGAGACCCGAGATGATGCACCGGGGGTCGAAATCCAGAAATCCCGGGCCCCAGTCCTCCTCCCTCCATTCCCAACCTGGAAGAGCCTAGGAGAAAAAAAACGGAATTTGGCGCAAGTTTCCTCCAAGGGATTTCCTTACCCCACACTCTCCTAGGGTCATTGTGTTGATTCCCCAGAGAATTGCTGTTTCCTGGCGAGGGTGAATCCACGCCCCCGTCCTTCCTGGCGAACAGGTGTGTTTTCCTGGCTCCGGACCCTCCCCTTGATTTTTTCGGCTCCCTTCTTTCTTTGCTTTAAGGACACGCGCTGCGAAGGCCACCCCACCTGCTGCAGAAGGGCCAGCCCCCCGTCGCCCACGCCGTGGCCTCTTCCTCGTCGCCTGCCGCATCCCCCTTCCCCTCGCAGGGCTGGCGCGAAGGAGGGTTCGGGGGAGCGCCGAGGAGGAGCCGCGGTGGGGTTGATGAATGGGTCATTCAGCGAGCTGTCAGCGAGCCGGCAAGCAGATGGTGTGGCGAATGAATGAAGGGCTGTGTTTTTTAAGGCAGCCGGGCCACGGAGTCGCTTGGAAGGGAAAAGAGGAATGATGGCGTGGGGGGGGGGGAGAAAGGGGCGCAGAGGGTCTTTTGTTTTAGAATTCATTTTGCCAACAACAGACACATTCAGCCATCTCAGGCAAGCAAGCTGGGGGCGGGCGGGTGGGTGTCTCCTGAGCCTTTGGAGGGAGGAGGAGGGCAGAGGGGTGGGAAACGGGCTTGGTGGTCCCGGGCAGGCACGGAATGGCTGATGGGTTAGGGGGCACTTGCTTAAACGAGGGCGGAGGTTGCGCGGTTCCCAAGTGAGCGACGTCGGAGCTGAATGCTCAGCCCCCTCCACCAGGGATGGGCAACGTGGAGGGTCCCTTTTGCTGACATGTACCTCCCTTGTCGAAAATGAGAGGTATGACTTCTGACATTCTGAGCAGGGCGGTGCTCAAAATGTCACGGGTAAAACCCAAAGGAGGCTGAATACCACTTTAAAAGGAGGACAGACACTCAAACTCCGTTCCCAACCCCGGAAAATCATGGATCCGCTTGCTGCAGAATCTCTCCCAAATGCTGATGGTCATTCCCAGCCAGCAAAATGTTCTCTCGTTCTACCCAAACCTCTTTAATATCGTCACTTTGCTGGATCGTGACCCACAGCTACATCCCTACAGGTAGTCCTCCCTTAAGGACCATTCGTTTAGTGACGGTTTGGACTTACAACGGTGCTGAAAAAACCAACTTGTGACCGATCCTCACACTTACAACCGTCGCAGCGTCCCTGCGGTCACGTGATCACCATTTGGGCACTTGGCGACTGGTTTGCATTTATGACCGTTGCGGCATCCCATGGTCACGTGATCGCCATTTTCGACTTTCCAGCCAGCTTCTGGCAAGCAAAATCATTAGGGAACTCCGTGATTCGCTTAACGACCGGGTGGTTCGCTTAATGACTGTGGTGATTCACTTAATGACCGCTGCAAAAAAGGTCGTAAAATTGGGTCGGATTCGCTTAATGACTGCTTCACTTAGCAACTGAAACTCCGGTCTCAATTGTGGTCATTAAGCGAGGACTACCTGTATCTATTTCTGCAATAAATGGTTCCACTCTCTTAACAAGTCTATGGCTGGGATGAGACAGCAGAGACAGTCACGTCATGTTGTGGGCAACATTTTAGAAGTGGCTTCCCATTGCCGTCTTCCCTCATGGTTTTCTTCCCCATCTACCCTATGGCCCGGCGATCTCTGGGTGGTCTCCCATCCAGGTTCTAGCCAGGTCCAATCCTCCTTTCTCTTTAACATCAGCCATTTGTTGCCCCCGCTGTCCAAAGCGATTATGATCTTTCTTCTTCTACACTACAACGGGAGATCAGTTTTCCTCCATGGAATTCTGGGTATTGTAGTTCGGCGATAGTCCTGTGGAACTCCCTTGGCTGATCCTGCAATTCTGAGAGGGTTTTCCCCAAGCCGGGCGTTCTCCCAAAACATGAACTTCAGCTCCCAGCATTCCCTAGGCAGCGTGGCTATTGCCGAGGCTTCTGGGGGAGATGTCCACCCATCTGGAGGATCCCAGGTTGTGAAAACTGGGGTAAGGAAGGCTGACAAACCTAGTTGCGAGCCCCAAGCACAGCTGCCCCTGGAAACAGCTGTCCGTAAGCCACGAATGCCAGCCAGTCCGACGCTGCCCGCCAATTCTCTTCCCTTCCCCATACCTCTCCAGCCACGAAAAACAGCAACGGAGTCTCCTCATCTTTGGCTTTGTATTTGGCAATGATCTTCTCCGCAATGGGCTGGATCAACTGCTTGGCCGCCTCGGATTCTCCGTCGTCATCAGAATCTGCAACACGGGGACACAGGAGGAGGAGTGGTGACCACGTTCCCGAAGGGGACTTCAGACAGAGGAAGCAGAAAGGGAGAGAGAGAGCAGAGCACACGGTGTGGAGGGTTGCTCTGAAGCCAATACAGGTAGTCCTCGTTTAACAACCATTCATTTAGTAACAGTTCGGACTTATGACGGTGCTGAAAAAACGACTTATGACCGGTCCTCACACTTATGACCATTGCAGCGTCCCCGCAGTCACGTGATCGCCATTTTTGACCTTCCTGGCCGGCTTCTGGCAGGCAAAATCAATGGGGAACTACGTGATTTACTTAACGACCACGTGATTCACTTAACACCTGTGGTGATTTGCTTAACAACTTCTGCAAAAAAGGTTGTAAAGTTGTGTCAGTTTTGCTTAATGACCGCTTCGCAACTGAAATTCTGGGCCCAATTGTGGTTGTTAAGCGAGGACTACCTGTAACAGAGTTTCCTCTCAATTTTAGGGTGACTGCTGAATCCGGAAGAACGTGCATTCCAAGGTTCTAGTCCTCATTCTTCAAAAGCTGCTTCTTTTCTGCTTCTGCTCATATTCCTAGGCTTTTTTTGTGGGCCTTTTGTTCTCTTTATTTATTTTAAACATTTCTGGGCTTTTTTTTTTAAATGAGGATGACCACAATGACAATGCATTCAAAATGTAAGATTTAAAACCATCAATGAACAAGGGCAGTTACAAAAAGGGGCATTCACAAGTGGGGAGGTGAAAGGGAGAGAAACGTGGTGGGCCTTTTAGGCTGAGATGCTGTACCTTTTTTTGGCAAAGCTACTTGCCTTAACCAAACATTGCTGGGTCGGACACAGAAAGCCCCCCACCGCCAGGCCCAGCCAGTTGCGCAGGTATTACAGGACAGATCCTAACAAGGCAAGAGGCTCAGACAGGCCTGGACACGGTGACCCACAAGCTTGCACTGCAGAGATGGTGATTTTAAGGTTTCCAATGCTGCCTGTCCCCCTTCCAAGGAGCCACAGTTGTTCCGTTGCTTCCCCCTCTTGGCCGCACAGCCTTCGTTCCACACGGCACTCTGCAATCATCCGTTCTCCTGACCTACACGGGGTCCCTTTCCACCTGCGCTAGCAAGATGAGCTGCATCGTCAGACTGAAATGGTGACGTCCATTCCCTTTCCAAGATGGGGCCCTGGCACAAATGTAAGTTTCATTAGAATGAAACCGAGTCCTGGAAGAATCAGGACAGACCAAAGGAAATATCGTTTTACACAATGCGAAATTCAGCTTTGGAATTTCCTATCCCGAGATGCGTTGCTTGGCTGGCTTCAAAAAAGGGTTGGACCAATTCATGGAAGTCCTGGGGATCCAGGGCTGTTAGTGGGGCTGCCTCTGAAGATCCTCTGCTGGGAGACCGGTGGGCTTCCGGGTGCAGTCGGGGGGGGGGGGGGCTGGGAGAAGAGTCTCTGGAGGAGACGGGCCAGGGGTCCCGTCCAGCAGGGCACGGCTTCTGTTCTTCTGAGGGGTTCGTCTCTCTGTGCGTACATTGGCACCATTATCTGGAACGGCTAGATTTGTATTCTATCTGCTGATGCAGCAAAGCTGTTCCAAGAACGGAGCTTTGAGAAAACAAAGATTTAAGAGCGGCGCAGCATGGAAAGGATCGCTGGGTGCCCCCCAAGTATGGGGGGCAGAGACAAGGCGGCCACGGCTGTTGAGCAAATGACTTGAGATGGGGGGAGGCAAAGGCACTCTTGATGGTAAACGAAAAGCCCCCCCCCCCAGGACAGTTTGGCAGAATCTCAGCATGTTTGCACTTGGGGATGGGAGTCATGTATATTGGACATGCCGGGGTGGGGAGGTGGAGAATTGGTCTGCGCCCCCCTCCCCCAAAATGGGCAGTGCGCCTCAGTGTTATTTAAGCCCAGGAGAGAATCTGCAGAGACAGAAACCCGCCCCGGCCTCTCTGTGTTTGCATTCAGGGAGGAGAGATTATTAATGGGATTAATTTTGTCCCCCCCAACAACACCCCCCAAAGCCCCTTGGCTCAGCGCCAGCTCCCTTGTTTTCTGACTGACCTCTCCTGCAGCTCCCACGGAGGGGGCAAATATCAACGGTGTGAAACCGATTAACAAAGCTCCCCCCCCCAGCGCACCCTTCTGTTAAGCCTCCTGCTTAAAGAAAAGGCATTTGTAATGGAAGGAGGGAGTGGGGTGGGGGGGGGGGGAAGAGGGGAGTGCAAAGCAGAACTCTGCTGCCAGGATTCTCCAGCCCAGTGTTTCTATGCTGGCTGGGGAATTCTGGGAGTTGAAGTCCACACACTTAAAGTTGCTAAGGTTGAGAAACACTGCTCCAGCCGAACGCAAAAAGGGAGCAACTTACGGGCATGACAAGACGCTGAGTCTGATGCAAGGTGAATAGAGCACAGCAGGATTATGCAAAATATTGAACAAAGGATTATGCAAAATATTGAACAAATGGAAGAACTGAATGCTAGCCCTGGGATTCAGTGCGATTCAGTCAAGCTGACGCAGAATTGCATCCACCTATGTTGAGAACTGGATTTTTCCATGCAAAATCTTTAGCGTTTTTCTAAAATCAAGTTTCCAGGCCTCGTGAACATGTAAATAGATTGTCGGCAAGGCCTGATGCGAAGTCACCCACCAGCAGAGAGGGATGAAGATTTTCAAGGCCGGGGCAAGTTGAGGGCACTTCCAAGGTGATCGGAGTCTGTTTTGCTTTTGGAAAAGGTTGCTTTGAATTCAGGCACCGATATTTGGTACAACCCTTGGCAGAGGTTAGTATCGGAACTGGGCTTTTTATTCTATTTCTTCTTCTTCTTTTATTCTCTCCCAAAGACAAATTAAAAGTAAAACAGCAATGAAAGAACCCGATAAGAACCCGATAAGGAGATGGCACAGCACTGTCCTAACAGAAGGGATGGAGGTGGTAATTTCTTTTTCAAAAAAGGGAAGTTTTCTTCCTAGCAAAGCGACGGATCTGGGCCACGTCTGGGTCTCCCGGATCCCATTGTATCAGCAGTGCAAATAGATGATGTATTTTCGCCAAAGTGCTGGAAACATCTGGATCGTTCTAACCTCGCCCCTCTCGCTAAACACACACAATTTCAGCCCCTTCAGTGGACACAAAGGAGCGAGACGCGACTGCACAGCTCTCCCAGGGTTATCCATCACTGGTGAGACAGCCCCCCCCCCATCAATCACACCCAATGCGGGTAGTGTGAAAATTTATTCCCCCCCGCCCCCGAAAGCCAGGGAAATGTGCACATTGTGAGATTCCCCCCCCCCTTAAATAAACAAGCAGGATCACCGCAGACAACCGATAGGGAGCAAAGAGGAGGGGGGGTGTAGGTAATGAATTGTTGGGGCGATAAGGAGAGCCCCCAGGAGGGGGAAAAAATAGGCTAAACCTGGAATTCAAGATGGCCTCTTCCTTTCTTTCCCTTCCTTCCTTTGCTCCTTCCTTCTTTCCTTCCTTCCTTCTCCTTTTCCTCCCTTTTCTTTTTCTTTTCTTTCTTTCTCTTCCTTCCTTCCCTTCCTTTTACCTTTTCCTTCCTTCCTTCTTTCCCTTTTTTCCTGCTCTCTTTCTTTCTCATTCTCTTTCCATCTTGTATTATTTGTTCTTCCTTCTCTTTCTCTTTCCCTTCCTTTACTTTCTTCCACCCTTTTCCTTTTTTCTTCTTCCTGCTGCCCCTCCCTTCCCTCCTTCATTTTCCCTTTTCCTTTTTATTCCTTTCCTCCCTCCCTCCATCTTTCTTTCCTTATTTCTCTTTGCTTCCGCTTCCGCTTCCTTCCTTCCTTCCCCTCTTTCTCCCTTTCTCTCCTCCTTCCTTCCTTCCTTCCTTCCTTCCTTCCTTCCTTCCTTCCTTCCCCTTTCTCCCTTTCTCATCTTCCTTCCTTCCTTCCTTCCTTCCTTCCTTCCTCCTTCCTTCCTTCCTTCCTTCCTTCCCCTCTTTCTCCCTTCCTTCCTTCCTTCCTTCCTTCCTTCCTTCCTTCCTTCCTTCCCCTTTCTCCCTTTCTGATCTTCCTTCCTTCCTTCCCCTCTTTCTCCCTTCCTTCCTTCCTTCCTTCCTTCCTTCCCCTTTCTCCCTTTCTCATCTTCCTTCCTTCCTTCCTTCCCCTCTTTCTCCCTTCCTTCCTTCCTTCCTTCCTTCCTTCCTTCCCCTTTCTCCCTTTCTCATCTTCCTTCCTTCCTTCCTTCCCCTCTTTCTCCCATCCTTCCTTCCTTCCTTCCTTCCTTCCTTCCTTCCTTCCTTCCCCTTTCTCCCTTTCTCATCTTCCTTCCTTCCTTCCTTCCTTCCTTCCTTCCTTCCTTCCTTCCTTCCCCTTTCTCCCTTTCTCATCTTCCTTCCTTCCTTCCTTCCTTCCTTCCTTCCTTCCTTCCTTCCTTCCTTCCTTCCTTCCCCTTTCTCCCTTTCTCCCTTTCTCATCTTCCTTCCTTCCTTCCTTCCTTCCTTCCTTCCTTCCTTCCTTCCTTCCTTCCTTCCTTCTTTCCTTCCTTCCTTCCTTCCTTCCCCTCTTTCTCCCTTTCTCTCCTTCCTTCCTTCCCTCCTTCCTTCCCCTTTCTCCCTTTCTCATCTTCCTTCCTTCCTTCCTTCCTTCCTTCCTTCCCCTCTTTCTCCCTTTCTCTCCTTCCTTCCTTCCTTCCTTCCTTCCTTCCTTCCTTCTTTCCTTCCTTCCTTCCTTCCTTCCTTCCTTCCTTCCTTCCTTCCCCTCTTTCTCCCTTTCTCTCCTTCCTTCCTTCCTTCCTTCCTTCCTTCCTTCCTTCCCCTCTTTCTCCCTTTCTCTCCTTCCTTCCTTCCCTCCTTCCTTCCCCTTTCTCCCTTTCTCATCTTCCTTCCTTCCTTCCTTCCTTCCTTCCCCTCTTTCTCCCTTTCTCTCCTTCCTTCCTTCCTTCCTTCCTTCCTTCCTTCCTTCTTTCCTTCCTTCCTTCCTTCCTTCCTTCCTTCCTTCCCCTTTCTCCCTTTCTCATCTTCCTTCCTTCCTTCCTTCCTTCCTTCCTTCCTTCCTTCCCCTCTTTCTCCCTTTCTCTCCTTCCTTCCTTCCTTCCTTCCTTCCTTCCTTCCTTCCTTCCTTCCTTCCTTCCTTCCTTCCTTCCCCTCTTTCTCCCTTCCTTCCTTCCTTCCTTCCTTCCTTCCTTCCTTCCTTCCTTCCTTCCTTCCTTCCCCTTTCTCCCTTTCTCATCTTCCTTCCTTCCTTCCTTCCTTCCTTCCTTCCTTCCTTCCTTCCTTCCTTCCTTCCTTCCTTCCCCTTTCTCCCTTTCTCATCTTCCTTCCTTCCTTCCTTCCTTCCTTCCTTCCTTCCTTCCTTCCTTCCTTCCTTCCTTCCTCTCAACAGTTGCTAGAAGCAGCTGACTTCTAAATAAGGAGAAGCGAGGCAAAAGAAAAGCCATTAGGGGAAGATAAAGACTGGAAATGCAGGGGCTAAAAAGAGCAGGCTTAAAGGGTGGGGATGAGGCCCCCCCCATCCTTCAGCTGCCCCGCCCTCGAGCTCCCGGGCTCTTCCTGACTCTCAGCCTCCTGACCGGCAGGCTAAGGGGGAGACGGAGTTGGGGAGAATCACCTGCCTGGTCTAGGGCTCCTCGGAGGAAGGTGTGCTACGAATGTCACAAACCCACCCAAGGGCAAACCGTGTGCAAACGCATGCCCATCCGTGCCCCCCGCTTCTCTCTGCTTAACCAACCGTCGCAGAACACAGAGGATAATGAAGCCAGTGCACAAATTGCACACCAGCCGCTCTGGGTCGGCACACCAGCGCGTGTGAGAGCGCCAGGCTGCTAAGAGCAGCAGCTTCCAAGCTGCGAGCGTGCGGGTGTGTTCTGCACGCGAGCAGCCCCCCTCGAACAAGCGCAGTTTTAGGGAGGATAGCCGGGGAACGTGCCGATCGAAGCTTAAAAGCCAAAGAATTCATTGCGGGCAGAGCTGCACTCCTAGCCAGACACCCCGTGTTCTTCTCATAAAGCCAGAGAAGGAAAGAGGGGCTTGAATGCACGTGCTGTTTAAAAACGGATGAGCTGCGCTGGTTGTGCGCTCCAGGGGTTTTACAAATACCCCATTCAGACACAGCAGGGCACAGGCAGAGTGGCTGCGATGGCGGGGCACGCGACAAATGCGGCATATGGAATTGTCATGTACACAGAGAAAAGGCACGGCGGCGTTTCCCTTTGGGAAGGATCGGAGCCTTGATCGGCCGGAACGGACCTCCGCTTTGCACCGATTCCTTCATTCTCACACCTGGGAATTCTACGGTCGGGGGACACAGTAGGGCAGCGTTTCTCAACCTCAGCAACTTTAAGATGGGTGGACTTCCACTCCCAGAATTCCCTAGCCTTAATTACCACAATTGAGACCGACATTTCGGTTGCTAAGCAAAGTGGTCATTAAGCGAATCCGACCCGATTTTACGACCTTTTTTGTGGCGGTCATTAAGCAAATCATGGCGATTGTTAAGCAAACCACGTGGTCGTTAAGCGAATCACGTGGTTCCCCATTGATTTTGCTTGCCGGAAACTGGCCGGGAAGGTCGAAAATGGCGATCACGTAACCACAGGATGCTGCGACGGTCATAAATGTGAACCGGTTACCAAGCGCCCAAATTGTGATCACGTGACCGTGGGGACGCTGCAGTGGCCATAAGTGTGAGCCCCGGTGGTAAGTCGGTTATTCCAGCACCGTTGTAAGTCTGAACCATCACTAAATGAATGGTCATTAAGTGAGGACTACCTGTAGTGAATTTCCAAAAGCGATCACACAAATAATGGCACTGATACACTTTTCACACTCATTGAGCTGGCAGAGAATTTGCTGAGCTGTAACAGTTAACAAGGTTGGTGACTGCCCCCTGTGGGTTTTAACGCAAGACCTACCGCCTATTGTGGGGTGGGGTCGGGCTGGGCATAACCAGTCACGGGCACAGAGATGCTTTGTGTGGGTAACGTAGGTTATTTCTGAACGTGGGTGTAGCATTCGTTTGAATGCGTGTTTAAACCTGCATCCAAGAATCTCTCAGCTGACGGGATGCAGGAATGGGGGAACGGCGTGGCATGAAGAACGAAGCAATTGCTAACAAGCACTCTCCATTTTTGACCAGGGTTGCAACACAGCGGCGTTGCTGGCAGGGGGTCAGTTCTGTCTTCATGGCTGATAGGGCCAGAAGAAGGTCTGACCCCTTGCAATCAACGGAAAAACATTTTAAAAGTTCAGCCATGCAGAACTGCTTGTTAGCAGAAGCAGCAGACATTCGATAAGGAGAATTCAGGCTGGCAGAAGCTCCCTCTTTCGTTACTTAAACTGACCCCTGGGCAGCACAGGATTAGCACAACCCCCTTTTTAAAATATACAACTCGCGCCGTGCATGCTAAACACGTGTTTAAAAAACAGGTCTAGCGCGCTTTCGAAAGGACGCTAGACCCGTGTTTGTAAGGAGCCCACGTACGGCTGACAAGTGCTCCCGAAAGCATCAGTCTGGCATCAGTCTAAGGGAGCAGCTGTGCCAAATGTCCATGGAGGGCAGTGCCCAGAGACCGAGGGGTGGGGGCATGCCCGCAGCATCCTAAAATGGCCAAGAGGACCTGGGGACCTTCCCTAACAGCACCAGCATCTCAGTCACCAATGAAATGTGCTAGATGGTACAGGTAGTCCTCGCTTAACAACCATTCATTTAGTGACAGTTCAGACTTACAACGGTGCTGAAAAAACCGGCTTACGACCGGTCCTCACACTTATGACCGTTGCAGCGTCCTGTGGTCACGATCACCATTTTTGACCTTCCTGGCCGGCTTCTGGCAAGCAAAATCAACAGGTAACCGTGTGATTTGCTTAATGCCCATGGTGATTCGCTTAACAACCGCAGCAAAAAGGTCGTAAAATTCGGTTGGATTTGTTTAATGGCCGCTTCGCTTAGCAACCAAAATTCCGGTCCCAGTTGTGATCGTTAAGTGAGGACTAGTTGTATCTACAGGAAAACCTGTGTTGGGAGATGAAGGAAATCACAACTTTAAAACAGGAATTGCATAAGAAAATTTTAAGCTGCCTCAGCTGTGGGCTGAGAACATCCTGAGGGCACAACACAAAATAGGCAGGCAGGGGCACATCTGTGCCATGATCAGGGGAACACGAAGACGAGGCCTAAGAAAGAAAGAAGGATGTTGTCTGGGGAGGAACAGAGTCTGCACATTTGTTCCAAAGTGATTCCAGATTATGCAACGTAACGCTCTTAACTCCCCTCATGCCACACGTTTCTTTTCTTGGGCACATTCCTCTTCTCTTTCCAGCCTAGCTCTAAGAAGGGTTAAAGCAGGGCTTTCCAAAGTGCTGCCGCCGGCGGCAGTGTGGCGGTGGTGCGCGCGTGCGCGCGGCGGCGGCGCACGGCGGCGGTGGCAGCCTCCGCTAAAACGCGGAAGCACTTATCCCGCGCCGCTGCTGCTGCCGCCATGCACACGCGCGCCACCGCTTCCGGGTGGTGTGGCGACACACCACGCTGTGTGTGGCGACACACTTTTGTGTCGCGACACAGAGTTTGGAAAGCTCTGGGTTAAAGGCTCATGCAGACCGCTTCATAAGCCAATTCCTTCAACACCAGGAATCTGGTTCAACCTCCTCACTTTTTGGCACCTACCACCCCCACAAGCATCTCTTTGCAATGATGAGGACTAGAAACTTCATCGGAGTTAGGTACTTTTACAGAAAGCTACACTTGCACCAGGAGGTCGCCATCTTCCAGATTTTTGCTCCCTCCCTGCTTGGTGGCAAAGAGAGAAAAATGACAGCAAAATCCAATTTAATTTGGGGGACCATTCGGGGTGGGGTGGGGTGGGGGTAGTTTGCATACCTACAAAAAGGACAAGACAAGGACCCTCGTTCAGCTGGACAGCGTTGGAGTCAGTCAGCTCTAAGACAGGCTTGGGGTGCCAGGGGAACTCCTGGCATTCAATGTCGTTCAGCACCTCTACCCGGCCTTGTCGGGTGATCACGTCCCCCTTGGTGTCCAAGACTATAAGAGTAGGGATACCTGTGATAGGACAAAATAAAAAAGAAACCAAGATAGGAGAGGGGAAGGGGGAAGAGAAGTAATCGCATTATTTCACATTACATGCTGTATTTCACATCACTGGGTACTTAGTCAAAAGTTGTGCTGAAGTCAAGATATATTATATCTACAGCATCCCCACAATCTACGTATTAAGGAAATTACCTGATTCAGACAAGCAATACGATGAGTCAGACAAAATCTGTTCTTGACAAATTCGTGTCCTCGTATGAAGGTGAGCTGCTTTTTGGCTGGCAAACAAGGAACAAGATGTCCTTTTGCAGCTTCTGAACATGTGCAGTGATGTCACTACACAACCCCCACCCGTCAGTGATATTACAATGCAGGTATGCAAAGGAAGGGGTCGTGCAATAATATCACTGCAGGGAAGGGCTGGTCGTAATCAGTTTCACCCTTAGAATTACAGGACCGAGGTGCTGGTTTATAGCACTATTCATTTCGTTACTAATCCCATCCCAGCAGGGGAAACGCTTGCTTCCTGGAATGCCTCTGCTCAGGTGGAAAACTCAGGTAACAGATAAAGTGGGGAACAGTCAGAGAAATAAAATTGGGGACAGGACAGGCAAGCGGTGAGGAAAGGGACAGACACACTAATTTCTTCTCCAACTCTTCTAAAAGGAACAAGAGCCTGCTGCAGGGTTTCTCAGCCTTGGCAGCTTTAAGGTGGGTGGACTTCAACGCCCAGAATTCATGCCGGCTGGGGAATTCTGGGAGTGGAAGTCCACCCGTCTTAAAGCAGGCTGGCTGGGGAATTCTGGGGGTTGAAGTCCACCCGTCTTAAAGCAGGCTGGCTGGGGAATTCTGGGGGTTGAAGTCCACCCGTCTTAAAGCATGCTGTCTGGGGAATTCTGGGAGGGGAAGTCCACATATCTTAAAGTTGCTAAGGTTGAGAAGCGCTGGTCTACTGTACAGGCAGCTTACAGAACCCTGGTGTATTGCAAACCACCATCTCCCTTTCCGACTCAACTGCTCCGTGCTCTTTCCGGCTCCCTCCGCATTCCGACCCTATGGCTTCAGATCTTGGACAGGCTCCCAAACGGCTCACGTACTTTCAGACTCAACAGGGTCTTTGGACTAACAAAGGCTTCTTGAGCGGAGAGCGTGATTTGAGCCTCCTCTCTTGTCCCACCCAGCGCACTTCGGGACCAAACCCTGTCTGTGCAATGAACGCCTGGGCATTCCCAGGGAAACGGGCGCGCGGCGCGATGCCCTCTCTTCCACTGCAACAATTCTTTTTTGCAGGCACCAGATTGCAGGTTCAGTTCCTGGTTAAAAGGATCCAGTAGGAAGGAAGGACTTCCTTTATATTTTATATTTTGCATTTTTTAAATTTATGTGTACTATTATATGGTTTTAACGATATTTTAATCTTTAATTGTTTGTAAACCGCCCAGAGTCATTGCAATACGAGATGGGCGGTAAAGAATAGAAAGAAAGAAAGAAAGAAAGAAAGAAAGAAAGAAAGAAAGAAAGAAAGAAAGAAAGAAAGAAAGAAAGAGGGAGGGAGGGAGGGAGGGAGGGAGGGAGGGAGGGAGGGAGGGAGGAAGGAAGGAAGGAAGGAAGGAAGGAAGGAAGGAAGGAAGGAAGGAAGCTGAAAAACTTGCTGGTTGGAGCTTGTAAGATGTGTTGGGAAAATAGCGTGTCCTAAACCAAGTGAAACCCTCTCTAGTTTTGCCTTTACAGATCACTGGACTCCTTGCTGTCACTTCTCTTGCTGTCAAATCTACACATTGCCGGAGAAACCTGATAGATGTCAGGAGACGGTCTGTCCGCAACAGCCACCTGTTCTTCAGCTGTTCTGGAATCAGGTTTCCTGCAAATGTGGCCGTGTGCAGCCTCAGCCCTCCCAACCCTTCCTTTCCTCCCTCTTTAGCAGGCAAACAAAACAGCAACCACTGCAGGCTGCCCATAGGCCACTTGCGTGATGCTGCTGCAGAAAGGGCACATGTGATTGTTGGCTGATTGAAGAGAACCCAGAATCCCAGGGGGCAGGAAGGCATTCAGGGTTGAGCTAAAATGATGCCACTCTTCCTAGAAGCTGTTCCTTAGCAGAGAAGGTTCAGGGCAGCATCCTGCCTTGTAGGCATTCAGAACAAGCCACAGCATCACCTGCACTGCAAGGCTGTTTTGCAAATGATGCGGTCTGAGTAGGCAATCTGGTTTTCAGGCTTTCTGGAGGCCCTGGAAAACATCCTACCATCCTTTTCTCCAAATGATGTTTTAGTGCCATCTTTACAGGATTGTTGTACATATGACCATGGTAATACAGGTAGTCCTCGACTTGCGACCATTCGTTTAACAACCGTTCAAAGTTACGACGTGCTGAAAAAAGGGACTTGCAACCGGTCCTCGCACTTACGACCATCGCAGCATCCCCACAATCGCGTGATCGCAATTTGGGTACTTGGCAACCGGCATGTATTTACAACAGTTGCAGTGCCCTGGGGCCACGTGTTTGCAATTTGCGACCTTCCCAGGAGGCTTCTGACAAGCATAGTCAATGGGGAAAGCTAGATTCGCTTAACGACTGTGGAGATCTGCTTAACGGCCGCGGCAAAAAAAGGTTGTAAAATCAGGCGCGACTCACTTAACGACTGCATCACTTAGCGACAGAAGTTCTGGTCCCAATTGTGGTCATAAGTCGAGGACTACCTGTATATGCAAAGGATGTTTGACACGTTGAATGTATGGGTGGGGGGGCCCACCCTATCATAAGCCAGCTGGTTTTGGTCTCCTCCCAGACCAGGCAGTCTGAGGCAGGGTCATGTGATACTTTTAACTCAGTCAGCCACTAACCCAGTTATAGCTTCTTACCTGGGAGCAGGAAGCACACGGTGTGGTAAACTGGGTCAAGGGCTACCACACTAGAAGAGACTATCCATTCATTTTGCCTATCTTCACTACTATCCCATGAGCCCTTCCTTCTCCTCTGCATAATATGGCATTTCCAGCTGCTTTGTCCCCCAACACATCTGCAAAGCCTTCCAATCTAAATAACCACACCCCACCTCTGCATAGTAATTCCAATTTACAAGACCACATCCACCTCATTTGCATAGCTCCACCCTCAGATCTGCAGACCTCTCCCCTCCAAATAATCCCCACCATGACATCTGCATAGTTCTGTCTTTCCAGCTGCATAGCCCTTCCGATCTGCATAGCCACGCCCAACCCATCTGCATAGCCCTTCCCATCTACATAACCACACCCCATCCATCTGCATAGCAATTCCAAAACACAAAACCACATCCAACTAATCTGCATAGCTCCACCTTCTCATCGGCACAGCCCCTCCCCTTCACCCAATCCCAGCCTGACATCTGAATAGTTCTGTCCTTCCAATTTATGTAACCACTCCCAACTCATCTGCATAGTCCCACCTTCTCATCTTCATAGACCCGCCCTTCCTAGGTGCAGGGTCCAGCCCACAATCCTGCTTCACAGTCATGCCAAGACAGCGCCAAGCCCTAGAAAACTGGCTTGTGTGAACATGATGAACTGCATGTTTTGCCACCCCCTCGCCCCTGATCAGACCCTTTGCCAGGGATGCTGGGAGTTGTAGTGCAGCTACATTTGGAGAGCTTCCCGTGAAATCCAGAAGGGGCTTGCTTTCGCTTACCTTGAATGCCGTACAAGCGGTTCAGACGCGACCGCCGCCCTTCGTCGGCGTAGGGGACCGCTAGCCAGGGCATCTCACTGAAATATTGTTTGAACGACTCCTCAGACCTGCAGGGGACACAGGAATCGGGGGGAAGCCGGGTGAGTCAACCCCAAACCGGTGCTGGATTCCAGTGGGGGGGCTGGCTGTGGGTTGCGCTGCTCAGGAAGAAAGCGGGTGGGGGGTGTCTGTGCTGCTTTTTCCAAAGGGGGTCCCCCAATCTGGGGGTATGGAGGAGGGGAGACGGGCTGGGATCCAAAAATACGGATATTTATGGCATGGCAAATGTTAGCAGTTGAGGGGAGTCCATCAAATTTGCACTACAGGCAGTCCTCGCTTAACGACCACAATCAGGACCGGAATTTTGATTGCTAAGCAAAGCGGTCATTAAGCGAACCTGACCCAATTTTACTACCTTTTTGTGGCGGTCGTTAAGTAAATCATGCAGTTCCCCATTGATTTTGCTTGCCAGGAACCAGCTGGGAAGGTCGAAAACGGTGATTATGTGACTGCAACGGTCATAAATGCAAACTGGTGGCCAAGCGTCCAAATCGTGATTATGTGACCATGGAGATGCTGCAACGGTTGTAAGTGTGAGTACCGCTTGTAAGTTGGTTTTTTCAGCACCGTCGTAAATCCAAACCATCACTAAACGAATGGTTGTTAAGTGAGGACTACCTGTAGTGATTCTGGCCCATTGGATAATGCATCGTTTTTCTGCCTTATTTATTTATTTATTTATTTATTTATTTATTTATTTATTTAATTTATTCCCCGCCCATCTCCCATACAAGGGACTCTGGGCGGGTTACAACAATCAAAGTTAAAAACAATACAATAATTTTAAAAAATACAATATAAATAAATAAAATACAAGATGGGGGACGTAGGGAACGTAGCATAGTGTTGCTACGGGGCTAGCCAACCCCAAGAGGCACTCCCGCCTCTGTTGTCCCAGGCCAGGTGGCAGAGCCAGGTCTTAAGGGCCTTCCGAAAGGTCAGGAGGGAGGGGGCCAGTCTCACCTCCGGGGGCAAGATATTCCATAGGGCGGGCGCTATCGCAGAGAAGGCACGCCTCCTGGACCCCGCTAGATGGAATTCTCTTGTTGAGGGGGTCCGAAGCATGCCCTCTCTGCATGCACGGGTGGGGCGGGCCGACGTTATCGGGACGAGACGGTCCCTCAGGTACCCTGGTCCTATGCCATGTAGGGCTTTAAAGGTGATCACCAACACCTTGAATTGGACCCGGAAGCAAACTGGCACCCAATGCAGCTCGCGAAGCAGAGGTGTTACATGGGCCGATCTCCTGGCCCCCATAACTGCTCGCGCCGCCGCATTCTGCACCAGCTGAAGCTTCCGGATACTCTTCAAGGGTAGCCCCATGTAGAGCACATTACAATAGTCTATACGGGAGATGACAAGGGCGTGAGTGACTGTTCGGAGGGCCTCCCGATCCAGGAAAGGGCGTAACTGGCGCACAACTCGAAGTTGTGCAAAGGCCCTCCTGGCCACGACTGCCACCTGCTCTTCGAGCAAGAGTCGCGAGTCCAGGAGGACCCCCAGATTCCGCACTGGATCTGAGTGAGGTAGTGCAACCCCACCCAGAACCAAAGATGACAACTTCCCGGATCCAGGGGGGCCGTCAATCCACAGCCACTCCGTCTTACCAGGGTTCAGTTGAAGCCTGTTGTTCCCCATCCAGACCCCCACAGCCTCCAGGCACTGAGATAAGGCATTGACCGCATCACTTACTTCACCCGGGATGGAGATGTATACCTGGGTATCATCAGCATATTGGTGATACCTCATCCCGTGGTGACGGATGATCTCGCCCAGCGGCTTGATGTAGATGTTGAATAGGAGAGGAGAGAGAACCGACCCCTGAGGCACCCCACAAGTCAGGGGTCTCGGGTCAGCTCTATCCTCTCCTATCAACACCGACTGGGAACGGCCCTGGAGGAAGGAGGCGAACCAGCGCAGAACCACGCTGCCCGCCCCCAACTCCTCGAGCCGTCCCAAAAGTATACCGTGGTCGACGGTATTGAAAGCCGCTGAGAGATCTAAGAGAGCAAGGATGGACGCACTCCCTCCATCCCGCTCTCGCCAGAGATCATCCATAAGCGCGACCAATGCGGTCTCTGTCCCATGTCCCGGCCTGAAACCTGACTGGAAGGGGTCCAGATAATCCGTTTCCTCCAGAATCCTCTGGAGTTGCAACGCCACCACCTTCTCAACCACCTTTCCCAAAAAGGGAAGGTGGGAGACTGGGCGAAAATTGCCCAGGATGGTAGGGTCCAGGGATGGTTATGATATGGAACCTCTTGATCCCAGCGGTAAAGAATAAAAAAGCAATTTCTCTGGGTTCATAAAGGAATTATCCACGTTTGTGTAACGGTGTCTTCCGACAGATAGCCCCATACACTTAACTCAGTTTTATTTCTTGTCAGTGTATTCTGCCTCTTGTTCAAGAGTTCAATGCAACGTTCAAAGCACTCACTCCTCCCATTTTTCTGTACAACAACCCTGTAAGGTAGGTTGGGTTGAGAGCTGAGTGATGGGTTCAAAGTCATTCTGTGACTTGTCGGGGGAGGAACCAGAATCTGGGTCTCCCCCTCCTAGTCCAGCCCCTTCTGTCGAGGGAGCTGAATGAACCCACATTTTGCATTTGCACAATGTGCATAAATTAATCCAACAGAGAGAGTTCACACAACAGGCCACAGCACAAGCGATCAAACCAGTCTTTGCGTCTGGTAGATATTTACATCTTATTAAGCATCTTATGTGAATAAAGCCCTGGATAAAATAAGGGGGGAAAGAATGGGATTCCAAAAATCTCAGGAAACCTGATTCTTGGAAGAAAGGCGTTTTTACACCCTCGCACCATGCACAACGAGACGCAGACAGAAGATTTTAAAAGCATCAGCCACCAGAAAGCTGTCTTGGATGCAGGGGAGTCCCGGGGGGGTGCTAAAAAAAGGCAAGGTGGCGGCCAGAACGGTGCGATCAAGGCCCTCCCCGCTTTTACAAGGCCCCTAAAAAGGGGCCGGGGCTTCACTCTCGCATTGTCCGAGAATTACTGAGAAAGCAACATGGGCCATGCTCGTCTCCAAGAAAATGTTGCCAGGACGCACAGAGAGGAGCCATTTTGGGTTTAATATTGGCCTGCCTCTCTGACCATTTCATTATCTTTCCGTCAGACCGCTCTGCAGGGACGGTGTGTGGATCCTAAGAATGCAGCCACTTGGGGCAATCAAGCACGCATACTACGGTGTGTTTATGCGTCAATGCTGAACGTTTCCCAGATTCTAAAATGCAATCAGGCAAGGGACACACACACAAAACCCTTATCTTAGGGACTAGAAACTTGTTTTTCTTCCTTCCTTCTCCCTTTGTACAGAATAATTCACCTATCTCCATTCTACACAGGTATATAAAGGGCTGTAAAAGCAAACTGGGTTTATGCATAACGGTTTGTGATTCCTTATGTACCAGATGGAATAAGCATTACCTGTCTGCACTAACAAAGACGATCTCAAATTTTTGGCCTGCTTCTTTGATTTTCCGGTAGGATTCCACTAGTACCCGAGTGAGGCTTCTACAGGGTGGGCACTGCAGAAGGAAAAATGCAGAAAATGAGTTAAAATTAAGATAAACAGCCTGGGAATCAGCTGTCCAGGGAAGCTTTTGGTTTATTGCAAAAAAAAAACATTGTTTTTTCCTGACATGCTAGCAGGCTGGCAAACTGAAAAATACTGTGGACTAGAAACTTAAGTAGGCTTTTCCACACCAAAAAGCCAATACGGAGGAAAATTCCTGCTAGGAAATGCAGACAGATAAGCACCATTACAAGCTAAGGAGGAATCAGAATAAAATTTATTTAAGCATAAGGCCACAGAACCACGCCAAAAATATGCAGTACATACTGTCTCTTTAAATTAAATCAGGAATAAAACAACATTAAGGGCAAAATGTCCAGCTTGCAGCCCTGCTGATCTTACTAGGGGGGTATAAATAGCCCATTTCAAGGTCAAAATGGTTGTTTCCCCCCTCAAACCAGCTGCTTCAATCATCATAAAAGTGTTTCAGAGTCAAGCGCAGCGGATTTCCAGCCCCAAACACTTTCAAAACAATTGGAACAATTCACTCTGAATGTAGAAAAAGGAGTGGAAGCTGCTTTTTCCAAATGGAGTAATTCGTATGCAAAACAGCTTGGGGTTGAAATGTTTTGCACATCGCTGATACTTATTAATTGTTACTGCGTCTACTGAAGCATGATATATTCAATTTGCCATGTGCCCAGATAGGAAGTTGGATTCCTCCTGAAAGAAATGGGTGCAGAGAACGGATCCTTTAGCATAGTGTTTTTCAACCTTGACAACTTTAAGATGAGTGGACTCCAACTCCCAGAATTCCCCAGCCAGCATGCTGGGAGTTGAAGTCCACCTGTCTTAAAGCATGGAATTCTGGGAGTTGAAGTCCACCCATCTTAAAGTTGCCAAGGTTGAAAAACACAGCTTCAGCACATCCCTTAAAGGTAAAGGTAAAGGTTCCCCCGAACATTTGTGCAGTCGTGTCCGACTCTAGGGGCCGGTGCTCATCTCCGTTTGTTAGCCGAAGAGCCAGCGCTGTCCGAAGACACTTCCCTTGCCGGACCCCAAAAATATCTGCAGGTCAACCTCTCTGCACCAGAACCAGAGGCCCGGGGTGCATTTCTGGCCAGCATCTGGACCCATAAGCAACCAGAGCATCCGAGGCAGTGAGTTCAAGTCTGCCCCAAGTGCTCCATTCTTTGCACATAAGTTGCCTCGGAAGGATGGGGAAAATGTGTCTGACTTTCTAAGTCAGGATCAAGACCGAATCCCTCCATCCAGCCCTCTCCAAACACTTTTAACAATCCGAGTAGCCGAAACCTGAAGCCCGAGCAAGAAGGCCGAAAGGTCGTGCAATTTCAAGTCACGATAACAAATTCAGGGCATCCTTTTCGGGAAACCAGGACGGAAATATCCCCAAGTCCTCCCTCGGAACAGGAGGGAGGACGCAAAGGGGGGGGGCTCACCCAGTGCGCAGAGAAGTAAACCCCGACATGACAGCCATCCAGGACGCTGCTGTCGTGGGGCGGCCCGCTGTTTCGGAGAAAAGGCCCAGCAACCACCTCGCTGAACGGCCGCGGACCCCAAGGGAACTCCAGTCCTGGGAGAGGAAAGCCGAAAAAGGCGGTCAAGACTCAAGACTCATGGATGCTGCTGGTCGCTATTTCTAAATTGCAAGCCCTTTCCAGCAAGGGCTCGATCCTCTCGTCTTCCTACGACACCCAACCCGTTTCCCTCCTGTTCCAACCTGGCCCAGCGAAGCCTTCTTGGTGCAAAAAGGAAGAAAACGTAGGGCTGGAAAGGAAAACTCTCTTCCCCGCGCAGTTTAAGCTATCGATTAAATGCAGAAAGAAAAAGAAAAGTTCTTTTCTGGTTATCACTAATAAAGTTATCACAAAGTTATCCCTAATAGCAAAGCAAGACCATTTTTGAAGATGGGTCGGTTCAAAACACCCACCTGACTCTCCAACTTTGCTGAGCGATGGGGAAAGGGGGCCACTTCGGTTAAAACAGGAACGTGCCCTGGATGGGTGGGAAGACCTTGGCATGACAACCACCACGCTCCCTCTCCTCTTACCTTCTGGGTCATCTCGGATAACCAAGAGGCCGTTCCGGCAAACAACTTTCCCAGTGTTGGCATCTATAAATATCAGCGAGGGGATGTTGGAAACCCGGAATTTGTTCCACAGTTTCAACTGGAAGGGCAGACAAAAAGAAAGAACGGGGAATGAAAACACACGATGGGACAGAAAGGCAGTAACCGGTTGCAAAGCAAGGAAGGAAATTATCTTTATAGTGCTTGATTTTTCCTCCTTCCTCCAGCGCCCCGTTTAGGATCACAATTCAGACGGTAAGAGGCTCTAAGCCAGAGCTTTCCAAACTGTGTGTCCCGACACAGGCTGCAGTGTCTGGGTGTGTCGAGGCTGCTGCTGCTGCTGCTGCCTCCGAGCCCTGCCAGGATTCCGCGCAGGTCCTAGTGCCTGCCTTGTGCCCTGCTGCCTCCAAACCTGCTGTGATTCCATGCAGGTCCTAGTGCCTGCCTTGTGCCCTGCTGCCTCCAAACCTGCTGTGATTCCGCGCAGGTCCTAGTGCCTGCCTTGTGCCCGGCTGCCTCTAAACCTGCTGTGATTCCACGCAGGTCCTAGTGCCTGCCTTGTGCCCGGCTGCCTCCAAACCTGCTGTGATTCCACGCAGGTCCTAGTGCCTGCCTTGTGCCTTGCTGCCTCTAAACCTGCTGTGATTCCACGCAGGTCCTAGTGCCTGCCTTGTGCCATGCTGCCTCCAAACCTGCTGTGATTCCACGCAAGTCCTAGTGCCTGCCTTGTGCCTTGCTGCCTCTAAACCTGCTGTGATTCCACGCAGGTCCTAGTGCCTGCCTTGTGCCTTGCTGCCTCTAAACCTGCTGTGATTCCACGCAGGTCCTAGTGCCTGCCTTGTGCCTTGCTGCCTCTAAACCTGCTGTGATTCCACGCAGGTCCTAGTGCCTGCCTTGTGCCCGGCTGCCTCCAAACCTGCTGTGATTCCACGCAGGTCCTAGTGCCTGCCTTGTGCCCTGCTGCCTCCAAACCTGCTGTGATTCCACGCAGGTCCTAGTGCCTGCCTTGTGCCCGGCTGCCTCCAAACCTGCTGTGATTCCACGCAGGTCCTAGTGCCTGCCTTGTGCCTTGCTGCCTCTAAACCTGCTGTGATTCCACGCAGGTCCTAGTGCCTGCCTTGTGCCCGGCTGCCTCCAAACCTGCTGTGATTCCACGCAGGTCCTAGTGCCTGCCTTGTGCCCTGCTGCCTCCAAACCTGCTGTGATTCCACGCAAGTCCTAGTGCCTGCCTTGTGCCTTGCTGCCTCTAAACCTGCTGTGATTCCACGCAGGTCCTAGTGCCTGCCTTGTGCCTTGCTGCCTCTAAACCTGCTGTGATTCCACGCAGGTCCTAGTGCCTGCCTTGTGCCCGGCTGCCTCCAAACCTGCTGTGATTCCGCGCAGGTCCTAGTGCCTGCCTTGTGCCTTGCTGCCTCCAAACCTGCCCTGCCAGGATTCCGCGCAGGTCCTAGTGCCTGCCTTGTGCCCGGCTGCCTCCAAACCTGCTGTGATTCCGCGCAGGTCCTAGTGCCTGCCTTGTGCCCTGCTGCCTCCAAACCTGCTGTGATTCCACGCAGGTCCTAGTGGCTGCCTTGTGCCTGGCTGCCTCCAAACCTGCTGTGATTCCGCACAGGTCCTAGTGCCTGCCTTGTGCCCTGCTGCCTCCAGCCCTGCCAGGATTCCGCGCAGGTCCTAGTGCCTGCCTTGTGCCTTGCTGCCTCTAAACCTGCTGTGATTCCACGCAGGTCCTAGTGCCTGCCTTGTGCCCAGCTGCCTCCAAACCTGCTGTGATTCCACGCAAGTCCTAGTTCCTGCCTTGTGCCTTGCTACCTCTAAACCTGCTGTGATTCCACGCAGGTCCTAGTGCCTGCCTTGTGCCTTGCTGCCTCTAAACCTGCTGTGATTCCACGCAGGTCCTAGTGCCTGCCTTGTGCCCGGCTGCCTCCAAACCTGCTGTGATTCCACGCAGGTCCTAGTGCCTGCCTTGTGCCCTGCTGCCTCCAAACCTGCTGTGATTCCACGCAGGTCCTACTGCCTGCCTTGTGCCTTGCTGCCTCTAAACCTGCTGTGATTCCACGCAGGTCCTAGTGCCTGCCTTGTGCCTTGCTGCCTCTAAACCTGCTGTGATTCCACGCAGGTCCTAGTGCCTGCCTTGTGCCTTGCTGCCTCTAAACCTGCTGTGATTCCACGCAGGTCCTAGTGCCTGCCTTGTGCCTTGCTGCCTCTAAACCTGCTGTGATTCCACGCAGGTCCTAGTGCCTGCCTTGTGCCCGGCTGCCTCCAAACCTGCTGTGATTCCACGCAGGTCCTAGTGCATGCCTTGTGCCCTGCTGCCTCCAAACCTGCTGTGATTCCACGCAAGTCCTAGTGCCTGCCTTGTGCCTTGCTGCCTCTAAACCTGCTGTGATTCCACGCAGGTCCTAGTGCCTGCCTTGTGCCCGGCTGCCTCCAAACCTGCTGTGATTCCACGCAGGTCCTAGTGCCTGCCTTGTGCCTTGCTGCCTCTAAACCTGCTGTGATTCCACGCAGGTCCTAGTGCCTGCCTTGTGCCCGGCTGCCTCCAAACCTGCTGTGATTCCGCGCAGGTCCTAGTGCCTGCCTTGTGCCCTGCTGCCTCCAAACCTGCTGATTCCGCGCAGGTCCTAGTGCCTGCCTTGTGCCCTGCTGTAAGAGTGTGTCGCGAAATGATGCATGTCTAAAAAGTGTGTCACCCACATGAAAAGTTTGGAAAGCTCTGCTCTAAGCAGAAGCCTGTTGCATTGCTCTAACAATTTCATCTGCACAAGCTGGTGGGTGAATCGGCCGTGCCCACTTTCCCCTCCAAATGTGTGGGGTTACAACCTCCAAGGCCCCCACTGGCTGTGGACAATGGGAGTCAAGATCCAATAAACCCAGAAGGCCTCACATTGGAAAAGCCTTAAATTAATGCAGCTTAAAAAACAAAAAATAAAATCCCCCTCTTTTTATTTTTATTTCTTTGGAAATAAATGGATTAAATGAATGTTCAGTACAGAGTAGTTACAAAAGTGGGAAGCGAGGAGTGAAAAGAGGCATTCCTCATCTTAATTTTATTACGAGAGAGGAAAGTTACTTCGGGGTCACGCATGATGCAAAAGCTAAATTTGCTTCTTTTAAATAGTTTATTTATTACAGCAGAATCGATTTCTTAAGCGAATCAAAACTGTTCACTGACTTGAGATTGGAATCCTTCATGTGTTATGAGCCAGGAACAGTAATAATATTTATAAGGATAGCCAAATCAGAAAAACTCAAGACACAAGGTTTCTTTAAACAAGCATCAAGTACATTAGGTAGTCCCCTGGTTAAGAACGTCCAGTGGACGACTCATAGTTAAGAACGGAGCCCATTATAGCAAAATTTGAGTTAAATACATACAGGTAGTCCTCACTTAACAACCATTCATTTAGTGATGGTTCAGACTTATGAAGGTGCTGAAAAAACCGACTTACAACCGGTACTCACACGACCGTCGCAGCGTCCCCACGGTCACATGATCATGATTTGGATGTTTGGCAACCAGTTTACATTTATGACCATTGCAGCGTCACGTGGTCATGTGATCACCATTTTCTACCTTCTCAGCCAGCTTCTGGCAAGCAAAATCAATGGGGAACTGCGTGATTCGTTTAACAACCACGTGGTTCACTTAACCCCTGCAGTGATTTACTTAACGACTGCCACAAAAAAGGTCGTAAAATCGGGTCGGACTCACTTAATGACCGCTTGGCTTAGCAAGCGAAATTCTGGTCTCAACTGTGGTTGTTAAGCGAGGACTACCTGTAATAGGTTGAGTTAATTACACAATACTACTTATACAGTATTATACAATAATACTGTTCCGGCTTACATACAAATTCGACCTAAGGACAGACCTTGGGAACAGAACTCATTCTTAAACTGTATTTTATTGCACAGTTTTATCTGGCTCCAGCCTTTGCTCTGATTTCTGCAACCCCCCAACTCTCTAATTAAATTATTTTGTGTTACCTTTGTTTGGGTACTTATGCAGTTACTGCTTTATTATTATGCTTTAAAAAACTGCATGACCCCTTCACTTTGTGAACAGCCACAGGAATGGCTGGGGTTATACTGCCCCCAAATACAGTGGCAATGAGTTCCATAAGTTAACAGTGGATATATGCAGATGAAACTGACTTATTTTAAACTTCCTCCCCCCCCCGCCCCCCCAATTTGTGTGCAGCCTTTCTTCCAAGTAGTTTTGAAAAGGATGCAAGGTTGGCAGGTCCAGATTCACAGCTCACCAGCCATTTTAATTCAGCCCACATTTAATTATTTATGCCAGAGGCGCGTAACTAGGGGTCTAAAGACTACAAGTGGCTTTCAAGCCCTTCAAAGTTCCAGCAAATTGGAATTCTTAATGTGATAAGACAAGAGGATGAAGTACAGTCACATTAACTGTATTTAAGTAATCCAATCTACTTTTCTTTCCAGTTCAATTAAAGCTAAGTTAACTTTCTGTTCGTTTTGATCCTGGCTCTACTTGATTTTTAAGAGGGTGCTCACCAATGGGTCACCCAACCGGGGGTATCCCGAGGAGGCCAAAAAAGTCAAGACCGTGGCCACCATCGTGTGTAAAAACCCCATCCTTTTTAAAACATGCAATGCATAGAATTTCCTTCCGTAATCAGAACCGTGATGACACTACCGAGTTTAATGAAAGTCCATTTCTACCACCACCATTAAACAGCCCTGCTAGGCAGCTTATTTGCCTTTCAAACTGGAAACCTGTCAGCTGCGTTCGCTTAGCCGTCTCTCACTCGAAAGGAGCAGACCCTGAAGAAGGAGGAATTTCCAGAGCCCGCAGGCTTTGGACCGGTTCCAAGATTCCAAGAGAGTATTTGCAAACTCTCTAGCAGAGCGTCCACTTAAAAACGGCAAAATCCTTGTGTTTGCTTGGCCAGGCGCTGCAACCTCTGCTCCTTGAGTTGCATCAGCCTTTTTGGCTTGGAGACCGTGAGCGGGTTCGTCCGTGCATTGCGGCTGACCGATGTGGCATGCGCTCAGACGCGCAGGAAGCCACGGGCCATCTCATGAGCTTCAGGAAATGAAAGGAGGACTTTGCTAGATGACAGCAAGCAAGTGGGGTGGGCGAGCGAGCGAGACGTTGAGTCAGGAAAATGATTACTATATTTTTTTTAAAAGGTTCCATTGACGAAAAGGATCAGATCACATCAAACCGAGCACTTTGAGGTTCACGAAGTTTCAACAGCTGCATAATTTTCCGCTGAGTGTTGTGCTGCAGAATGACACACATCTCAATTCTTTGGGGAAAATATTGGGACTGGCTACCTGGGTCACGGAAGAGCTAATCAGAGAAAGAATTCCACAGCTTTCTAGTCCTTATTAAGGCCAGGAAGGTCGTCTGAGGAGTATTGGGGAAAGGGTGCTCTCCTGGCAGTTTTTATAACAGCCCCAGGAGGGTTAAAATCTTCACCTGGTTATGGTTATCCTTCACAGGTGTTAATCTCTGCTTAGTTGGCTGTATTAGATTGGGAGCTGCCCTTGAAGACTGTTCAAAAACTGCAATTACAGGTAGTCCTCGCTTAACAACATCATGGCTTGTCCTGCTTGTGTTGGTGGGGGTGCACAATATACCCTAATCAAGGAACTATTAACTCAGTCAATCAACCAAGCAGCAAACAACAACCCAATCAAGGTACTACCAAGGAGAGTACAACACCCCCACCAACACAGGCAGGACAAGCCAGGGTATATAAACAGAGAGCAAGTCCCACTCCCTTTTCGCACTGAAGATGTTGCCTAGCCTGGCCATGAAACGTCTGCAAGAAAACAACCAGGCTCAGAGAGCACCAAGGACTCCACAGTTCAACCCTGAGCTACAAATATTCTCTTCGAATGAACAGAAGTGAAAACCGATGCATTAAGCCATTTTTTAAAAATCAAAATTCTGGAAGAAAGTTTCTCATTTTCCATGAGAAAATGATACAATCACTGTTTTTGTTACCATTATTTCATTTGTTCCCCATCTTTCTGCTTAGAGAGGCAGTCATAGAATCCCAGGGTGGGGAGGGACCTTGTGGGTCTTCTAGTCGGACCCCCCGACTAGGGCAGGAATCCTCAGGCCATTCTGGACCAGTGGCCACCCAGTCCAATATTTTCTTGAAAACCTACAGTGATGGAGCCCCCCACAACTTCAGGAGGCAGGCTGTTCCATGGCTTAAAGACTCAAGGCTGCTTACAACAAAATTTAAGAGTTTTCACCCAGTGCAAAAAGGAAAAAGTCCCCTTGTGGGGGGAGATGGGCGATGATATAAGTTAGAAATAGTAAATAAATAAATAAATAAATAAAATGGCAGAAGATGATCCATCGCACAAGCTCCTTTCAACAGCCCAGTAGGTCAGAACTAGGCTGACCATACGTCCCGTTTTGAACGGGACAGTCCCATTTTTTAAGCATTTTTCAACCGTCCCGTCGTTTTCATAAAAATCTCAATTTTGTCCCATTTTTCAAACCCGATGGGAAAGGCGCAAAAGGAGGATCCGAGCCGGAGTGCAGACCGGGGGGACGGGGTTTGCAGGTGGGAGCCAATCATGCGGACTGGGGGCGGGGTTTGCAGGTGGGAGCCCATCTCGCGAACTGGGGGGCGGGGTTTGCAGGCGGGAGCCAATTGCGCGGACCGGGGGGCGGGGACCCATCTTTTTCATGAATACGGAATATTACATGAGACCCCGTCCCGTTTTGCCATCCTGAAATATGGTCAGGCTAGCCGGAATGCAATGGAGAGAGGGTGAAACCGGTGGACAAACCTGGTTTGCCTTAAAACAAAATTCCAAAATCTGAAGTGAGAGAGGGAATTCCCACTGCACACGAAGCCGGTGAAAGGATATGTGCCCATGGGCATTTGTTTATATGCGTTGCACGCCCTAGATTATTTGACTTTTGACCTTCTTGCTCTACAGGTAATCGTCACTTAACAACCATTCGTTTAGTGACAGTTTGGACGTAGAACGGTATTGAAAAAGATGACTTACGACCAGTCCCCACACTTACGACCATTGCAGCATCCCCGCACTCACGTGATCACGATTTGGGCACTTGGCAACCAGTTCGCATTTATAACCATCACAGCGTCCCGTGGTCATGGGATCGCCATTTTCAACCTTCCCAGCTGGCTTCTGGCAAGCAAAATCAATGGGGAACCACATGCTTCGCTTAACAACCACGTGGTTCGCTTAACGCCCGCAGTGATTTGCCTAACAAACACCGCAAAAAAGGTCGTAAAATTGGGTCGGATTCACTTAATGACCACTTCACTTGGCAACCGAAATTCCGGTCCCAATTGTGGTCGTTAAGCAAGGACTACCTGTATATGCGTCGCGCGCCCTAGATTCTTTGACTTTTGACCTTCCTGCTCTAATAGGCTTATTATAATGGCTCTCGGTTAAGACAAAAAGGATTTTTTTAGGAGAACTGGCTAACGTTAACTCTGGAGGCAGGTGTGAACTACAATAGTCTTAATCCAACAGGATTGGGAATTCCCAGCCTATGTGGTTGACTGCAATGCCAACAGGCCACTGGGTTTGGAGAAAATGTACAACATGTTTAATGCACGCTATTGGTTTATCGGCTTAACATCCATCAAAACCGAAACCCAGGATGTTATTCATTATATGAAATAAAAAGCAAAAACTGACTACAGAGACTCCAGGCAATTATCTTGACAGCAGTGATTTGTGGTCACCTTCTTCGGGAATGCTTTCCAAGTTCCCCGTCAAGCCTACACCCCTGGCATTTCCTAGTGGTCTCCCATCCAAGTCCTAACACGCTTAGACCCTGCTTAACTTTCTGAGCTAGGGCCGACCCCCAGCTAAGCCCATTTGTTAATGCAATTTATTTATTTTATTTATTACCGTTATCAACCACATCAACAAGGTTTGTTTTTATTTGCGTGCATTAATTCTTACTAATAGGTATTCAAAGCTATCTCCCAGAAGCAAAAAAATGTGCTGCATTTAATCTTCCCCCAAATAAAAATCATTCCGTGTATTCCAGAGAGGGCTTCCCTGCTGCTTTGAAATGAAAGCCTCGCTGTGTTTGGGAGGGACGGATTCAATCAGAACAGCCTCGTTCTTTCATGGATGGATGGCCAGAATCCACCATAGCAAGCATGTTAAATGCAGACAGATCAAAGCAGGACTTTTCAAAAACTGTTGTGGTTTCATGGAAAAGTAAATTCGTAAAAGAAAGAAGTGGTTTGCTCGTGTTCATGAGCAAGGAAGGAAAGATTAGAAGGGTGGGCCTGGAAAAAGATAGATTATACTTAAGAGACCATTTGCTGGTGATTTCAGATTTCTGCAAAAGTCTGGGTCTGATTTCATAGGACTCTCCTCGGGTTTTTACGAGTGAAACCACTAGGACATACTGTTGAAGTTTGTAAAAGTATACATCAGAATTTACAATAGAATAGAAGCCATTATAAGAAGAAGTGCTGAGTCATGTGCACTTTTCCTGGCTAAACAGAGCTTCCCTATTCAGTAGCAACATACCCTTAAAAGGCATCTCTTTGGAGAACAACACTGGGAAAGATGTATACATTGTGGGCTCGTAAAAAGTATCACTGTAGAGCAGTGTTTCTCAACTGTAGCAACTTGAAGATGTGTGGACTTCAACCCCCAGAATCCCCCAACCAGCATATCTTAAGGCTTGCTGGCTGGGGAATTCTGGGATTTGAAGTCCACCCATCTTAAAGCATGGAATTCTGGGAGTTGAAGGCCACCCATCTTAAAGCATGGAATTCTGGGAATTGAAGTCCACCCATCTTAAGGCATGGTGGCTGGGGAATTCTGGGAGCTGAAGTCCACCCATCTGCAAGCTGCCAAAGTTGGGAAACCCTGCTCTGAGGAGTTCCTGGGCACAGATGAAAGGCAATCCGCACGACCTCAGAGACTCTAATTTCCTTTGAAACAATGCTTACTGGAACAAAACGGCCTGCTAACTCAGTGCTTTCGGGGCCAGAATGTGGCTTCTTTCAACTCTCCCTGCAAAGCTGACATTCAAAGAAGAAAAAAAGCCCAGGAGTGCAACCTCAGTCGCCGTGCGTCTCACCCAGGGACCGTTCCAAATATCCGCACCCCAACAGGAGGGATGGGCAGACGGCCATCAGCAAACACCAACAAAATAAGAGAGAGGCCCCGCCCTCCGCCGTGCACCCACCCTCGCACGTTTTGCACGCCCAATCGCGCTGGGCGATGCGCCTGGCTCTGTATCCCTGGGCTCGTTTGCAGGGCGCAAGGGCAGTCAAGCGCCAGGAGAAATCCATCGCATTTGTCACAACAAACCCAAAGTAAATAGAAAAGCATTAGCCAAATAAACCGGAATGCAGCAGCTGAAAGGAAGAAGGCTGCTCGCTGCTGACCAGAGTTTTCTTGCCGGGAGAACAGACTTGGGGGTTGCAAATCGAGGCTGCGAATGCCCCAAATACCATCCGGAGAAGGAAAAGGGGGTTAACGCGGCGGTAAAGCCAAGGGGGTCAGGGAGAGCCCATCAGCCCCGGGCCCACCCCCCTTCCTGCTTCATCCCCGGCGGCCCCACTTGAGACTTGGGTGGCAGCCTAAATCACCCAGAATTTTGGACTGGATCCAATGTAACCCGTCTCCAACATTTCGCCTGTGCAGGACACAAAGGGATATTATGAAGGTCGTAAAAGGAAACTTGCAAGAATGAAAGAAACTGTCCCGAATCCTTCCCTCGGCTCTAATCCAAAAAGGTTTCTTGTGACCAGAAGTGCCCATGAACACCTACCCTAACAGCAGACAGAAGAAAAAAGGGAGAGGGGAATACTAAGATATACAAGTACTCCTCACTTAACAACCATTCGTTTGGTGATGGTTCGGACTTACAACGGTGCTCACACTTATGACTGTGGCAGCATCCCCATGGCCACATGATCACGATTTGGGCGCTTGGCAACTGGTTCACAGTTATGACCGTCACAGCGTCCCGTGGTTATATGATTGCCATTTTCTACCATCCTGGCCAGCTTCCGGCAAGCAAAACCAATGGGGAACCGCGTGATTTGCTTAACGACCAAGTGGTTCGCTTAACCCCCACAAGTGATTCGCTTAACGGCCATCTCAACAATGGTCTGAAATCAGGTCAGATTCGCTTAATGACCGCTTCGCTTAGCAACCAAAATTCCAAGCCCAATTGTGGTCGTTAAGCGAGGACTACCTGTAATAATAAATCTCAGATATGCAATAAATATGATATCCATGTCCTTAGATATTACATGTGATTGGAGGGTAAGTAGGCCAAAACAAACGTGTGCACGGATGCACACACACGCACACAAACCTCCAATCCTCCCAGGCGGATGATAATGAAATCCGTGCACATTTTCAATCTGGAAGAGGATCTTGCAAAAACTGAGCCTCTGAGCCTGCAGAAACGCTCAAGGGCCGGTTCTCTGAACGCTTCCAGATGCTCTCAGACAGCTGTTTCATGCTGCTTCCAGAGGGCCCCCAGAATTCAACATCTGGATTTGCGAAAGCAGTCTCAAATAAAAAAGAGAAAGCTGTTCTAGCGGGGCCTTTGAGGGGGTCGAAAAAGTCAAGATGGCAGCTGTAATGGTGCAACGGAAGCCCTGCCTCCTTTTTTTTGGTGCAATGCACAATCAAGTGATTGCACAAGATGGTTGACACACCTATGTGCAACTCTGCCTTCTGGGCAAAAAAACTTGCTTAAAGGCAAGATGGGGATCTCAGTTTCTCAATAAACCTGTATCTGTTATCTTCATAGAACCCCCCCCCCAAATCATTTTGTCTTGCCTTCACACACACACCCCAACGCGCACCAGACTCCGTATTCCCCAAGCAGGTGGTGAACACTTAAGATTTTAATCCAACCCTTTCCAGATCTTTCAGCAGAAGCCTCTTCAAATGTAGGCGGGGGGCTGCCAGAAATCCTGAAAAAAACATTAACACCCCGAAAATTCTTTTGTCCCTTGAGCCCCCCCCCCCGTGGAGAAGACGGCCTCCCAGTTTAATTTTAGTTCATGGAAAAAAGAGAGAAACACAGTTGACTTTTCAAAGGCAACTCCTAATCAGAAAAGGATTCTGTAGCTAATCCCCTATTACGCTTTCGCCGGATATTTCTGCCGTATCCTTGATAAACCGCTCTGCAGAAAACAGACGGCACTGGGGTCCATCAACTTTGGGGGGAAAAGCGATCCAGCTTCCAAGTTGAAAAGCCTCTGGATGCCCCAGGGCTTCGATCCCTTGGTGTTCGAACCAAGCCAAATTTCCTTTTGAAATTTTAAAAAAGGAACTTATTGTGAGGTAATAGAATTTTGTACTTATCATGAGATACTAGAGTTCTGTCAAGGGGAACGTAAAATAAAATCAAGAGAAGAACTGGTGGCGGAGGGATATAGTTGTCAAGGGTTCTCTTATTTACAATTATTAGAAAGATTTAAAGTAGACAAAAGAATTTATGGCTTTGAACATTGTAAGACTGAGTTTGAAACAGAATTGTGTACAAATGATGAACATGTAATTGCTAAAATGTATAAGTGTATATAAAATGTATAATGTATATAAAATATATTGAAATTTGAAACAGACGAAGAACACCTGGAAGAATGTGTGATAAAGTGGGCTAAAAATGTTGGTTCTAATATACAGGGGAAAGTATGTGGTTGAAAAGACTGAAATATAATCTTAAAAGATAATTTTTATAAAATGATGTACTGTTGGTATATGTCACCAGAGAAACTGTCTCAAATGAAATTTTAAAAAGGAGGGGATGTTTCTAGTCCTCATGAGGGGCAGAAAGGCATTTAGCGATGTGAAAATTGCAGCAACTGAAAAAGCAAAAACAGCAGAAGGGGAGGGAGGGGGAAAAATCCTTTAGATTTATAGTGTAAGTCTGTACATGTTTACTCCGAGGAACTCCCACTGCGGTTGGTAGGTTACAACTTGTTCCTCCGTGTTTGCAAAATTCCAGCCGTTCTCCAACTTTGATGATTCTATCTGAGCTGGAAACAAATGCCTTGATGGGTGCCAGTTTCGGCAAATTAGTTGTTGGCAGGCGGTAAAAAACTAAGCTTCTTTGCTTAAGCATGGGGGGGGGGGGCTGAATCAGCTCCAGGAGAATGGAGGAGAGCCTTCTTGCACACCCGTGTGCTAAAACTAAACAAAGCCAACAAATAAGGGAATTCACAAGAAAAACACGGCCCAGAAGTAGTAAACTGGGAGAAATGGCGGCCTGGGGAGGGAAAGGCGAATCCCCCGCCTCATGATGCCGCCATGTGAACGGTGCAAATGGTGCAATGCATGAGCGTGCAAACTGCACACAACCCCTCACTCGCACAAATCACGCACGGGAGGTCATCGGGGCTTCTACCGAATACCCAGGCGGAGCAAGTGAAGCGAGGGAGGAACCAGCCGCAATGACATCAAAATAGTGACACGGGCATTATGACATCACTGGACAAATGGTGTAACGATGTTAGCAAGCAAGGACAGAAGAGGAGTTGATTGCATGGAGACATCGATCCAGGCGTCCCGCCCTTCGCACCTTCCTGGCAGGCACCCAGACCTCCGAGTTCATTGTTGGCTTGCTGCCCGGCCTAGTTGCCGACCACTGCTTCCTGCCCCCAGCCTCCGTGAGGGAGGGCTGTTTTCTCTCAGCCAACACGCAGAGCCTTGCTGCTGGTCCTCCCCGATTCTCCTCTTGTCTGCGAAGCCCCCACGGTCTTTGAAAAAGCAGCGTTTTTGGCTGGTTCAAAACCCGGGGAGCGAAAAAAACCCAAAAGTTGGAAATTGAGGGGCTCTGCTTGAAAAACCTAAGTCCCCAACAATGCAATCCATTAAAATGTGCCCTTGTTGCAGGTTGTCTGAACCCGACTGCTAAGACACACAATAATCCTGGGATTTTCTTTCTGTTCAACTGGGGGCATTATAATAATAATAATAATAATAATAATAATAATAATAATAATAATAATAGAACACCATCAAACGACGACATCTGCCTATCCCAGATCCTTGGGAAGGACTCGATGGGTGGACAAAAATGCCAAATCCAGTCTAAACATCTGGCTGACTGTGCGACCTACCATAATAGTAATAGTAATAGTAATAGTAATGTTACACATTTTACTGAGGGTTCCTGACAGGAGCTTGTAAGCAGGATATTTTTTGCCTTAGTTTGCATTGTTGTACATTTCATTTGAAATAAACCAAAATCAATTTCTTTTGCAAAGGATCCTTTTGCCTTGCGCACATGCAAAGCTTCAGCCCAGTTCTCCATTCAGGGAAAAACATGTTTATTTGTATTTTTTTGTTGTTCAGTCATTTAGTCGTGTCCGACTCTTCGTGACCTCATGGACCATAGCACGCCAGGCCTTCCTGTCCTCCACTGTCTCTCGGAGTTTACTCAATTTTTCCTCCCTGGAGTTCAGAGTGGGTGCATCCTTTTCTCTCACAACAACCCTGCAAGGTAGGTTTAGGCTGCAAATGATCTGCCCCTGGCCAGTTGCCTTCTGGGTTCCAACAACACCCTCACTCCCATCAAAGATCGGAGGCAACAGGGATCTGGTCTCCTGAAGTGGAGGACAGGGATCGATCCCAGCCTAGGGAAAGCAGTTGTGCTTGCAGTAATCCTCGCAGGATATGGAAATCCCTTAGGACTACAAAGCCAGTGACAACTCAGCTCAGGAGACTCTGCCCTCCTACCAGCCAAGGCCAGGAAGAAAGTTTCTCCCATCTCCAGATCTTTCAGATCTCTCTCTCTCTCTCTCTCTCCCTCTCCCTCTCCCTCTCCCCTTCCTCCTTTTTTTGATTAAAGCCAGAACAGCTGCTTTTGATGTCTCCTTACTCAAGAGTTTCCCATAAGAAAAGGGCATCTATATCAGCGTGCCAAACAGGGCCGAAGAAGCTGGCTGGGGAATTCTGGGAGTTGAAGTCCACACCTCTTCAGGTTACCAAGGTTGAGAAACCCTGCCCTGGATCCTTTAAATCCAGTCTCAGTCAACTGGGGGGGAAATTTCTACCGAAATAGGGCAGAGATACAGGATCTGCTTCTGTACCGTTAGTGAATGGCCCCGAGATGGGGAAGCGCAAAGCCAAATATTCTGGGAGCAGAACTTAGAACCATAGAGTTCGAAGGGACCTAAGAGGTCATCAAGTCCAACCCCCTGCATCCTGCAGGGTTCACGACACCATCCCGATAGACCAGAGCTTTCCAAACTTTTCATGTTGGTGTCACACTTTTTAGACATGCATCATTTCGCGACACACACTTACAGCAGGGCACAAGGCAGGCACTAGGACCTGCGCGGAATCCTGGCAGAGCTTGGAGGCAGCAGCAGCGACACACCTAGACACTGCAGCCGACACACTAATGTGTCCCGACACACAGTTTGGAAAGCTATGTGATAGACCAGAGCTTTCCAAACTGTGTGTCGGGACACGTTAGTGTGTCGGCTGCAGTGTCTGGGTGTGTCACGGCTGCTGCTGCCTCCGAACTCTGCCAGGATTCCACGCAGGTCCTAGTGCCTGCCTTGTGCCCTGCTGTAAGAGTGTGTCACGAAATGATGCCCTGCTGTAAGAGTGTGTCGTGAAATGATGCATGTCTAAAAAGTGTCACCAACATGAAAAGTTTGGAAAGCTCTGCGATAGACTATCCAGCACAGAATCATAGAACATTCCAGTCCTCCTCTGGATGATACGGATCAAAGATGAACATTCAGAAAACCACTCAGAACAGCATTTGGGTTAGTGTGGTCCATGAACCACACTCACTCCCCACACGCTCCAGAACCATTAAATATTAAATTATTAGATATTAATATTTAGCATATATTAAAAATTAAAAATTGAATTGAATGATAAAAGAACACACACGGCAGAATAATTCATTTGCAGAATGTTGTTTTGTACAGCCCTGGATGAGGTATCCTTGCAGGCTTCTCCAATGAAGACTCAACAGATTTTATGGAAGTATCGTGATCGAAGAAAAGTTTAAAGTCACGGGAAACAAACACGGTTTGTCCACCGATGGTAGTTAGGACTTTTTCAAGGAAGATTCAGAACGGCGTGTTTTCCCCATCTGGATGCTTATGTAAGATTCCTAGCCAATCAGGAAGCCAAGCTGGAGGCTGGCCAATCAGGAGGCCTGGCGGAGAGCCAGCGGGTCGCAAATACCAGAAGGATCTGAAAAAGGTAGGAAAGCTCTCTTTGGAGAACACACTCCTACAGCGGTTCGTCAAAAGCACTTGGATTCCGACGGGGAAATGCCAAGAACATGACCGCTGCAATCCAGAATGTAGAAATGGGAAATCAGCCAAAGAAAGAAGTGGAATGTTTCGCTGTTTTAGCATGGCGCGTCTGCTGGGAAAGAAGAGGGACCGTGCTGGGGCGCAGCAGGGAGCTGGCGAGGGGGGTCCCTGGGTTGGCAGGACGAGGAGGAAGTGGAGGCTTGCTCAGGGCTTTTCGAGCAACTATCCACAGCCATATTCCAAACAGACTGGTTGGCCTCGGTTCTGCAAAGGCCAAGATGGGGAGGGGGGAACGTTTTTCCCTGGCTGAAACAGGGGGATCCCGCTTAGCCGGGGATGAAGCAGGCAGGGCTTCAAAGGAATGCAGAGAGATCTTTCAGGGGTCACCTGCACGATGGCATGGCTAGACCCACCCGGGGCACCCTGGTCCTGATGGCCACGATGGGGATCAAGGTGCTGTTCATGGTCTCTGGAAATCCCGCAAAAAGCAAAGCACCCGTTCCCCATGCTGCTTTCCTGGCAGTGATAGACAGCTCCTGCATCTGGAGTTTCTAAAACCTCACCGGGACGACGAGCCAAGCTAACTTGCAGCGATGCCGAATGCCGCATCGCGGGCCTGCCGGACGAGAAGAGGAAGGCCAGCAAAAGCTGAAAACGAGCTTTCATTGGTTGGGGCATGTCAAATGTCAAAGCATGAACTTTCTGCTAAGAGCCGAAGCAGAAAGCAAGGGATGAGGGGTGGCCTAGGATTAGAGCGACCCGGGTTCGAAGCTTCACTCTCGGGCAGAGAATTCAGACCTGGAGTGGCCACCACACAGAAATTCATCTCCCAGGGCAGAAATGGACCCGTTTTCTTTAGCCGGCATTGCCGATTCCCCTAACCTGGATTTTCGAGAAGCATACAGGTAATTCTCGCTTAACGACCACCATTGGGACCGGAATTTTGGTTGCTAAGTGAAGCGGTCATTAAGCGAATCTGACCCGATTTTATTACCTTTTTGTGGCAGTCGTTAAGCGAATCACCGCAGACGTTAAGCAAACCACGTGGCCGTTAAGTGAATCATGCAGTTCCCCATTGATTTTGTTTGCCAGAAGCCAGCCAGGAAGGTCGAAAATGGCTATCACATGACCGTGGGATGCTGCGACGGTCGTGAATGTGAACCGGTTGCCAAGCGCCTGAATCGTGATCAGGTGACCGTGGAGAAAAGCCGTGACGGTCGTTAGTGCGAGGACCGGTCGCAAGTTGGTTTTCCCAGCACCGTCGTAAGTCCGAACCATCGCTAAACAAATGGTCATTAAGCGAGGACTACCTGTATACCTTGGCCTACACTTCCAGCAGAATGACTGTAGCACCTCAAAGCACCAGAAGAAAACTCTTGAATGTTTTGCCCTAAGAGAGGAGAATTCTCTGCTAGCAGAAAATTAGTTTGGCAGGGAAGAGGCTTGGCTATGCCGAGCTTTTCAACCTTGGCAGCTTTAAGATGTGTGGACTTCAACTCCCAGAATTCTGGGAGTTGAAGTTGAATTCTGGGAGTTGAAGTCCACACAACTTAAAGTTGCCAAGGTTGAAAAAAACTGCCTTACCCGCTCACAATCCTAAAGCAGCCAGCTCCCTCTCACTGGGCTTAGTGCAAGGAAGGTGTGAAACACAATCACGTGGTATCTCCTCCCCACCTCCTCTTCTCCCTTTTTCCCCAGCCCCATTTGACGGGATTTCAAGGATGTTAGGTGGACATGTTCAGGCAGAAAAGTTGGTTTTAATTCGCTCTAATTATTTGCATCCTTGGCACAGGCATCCAGAGAGTTAGCAAAAAAGTAAGGAGTCTGTGTTTTTTTTGGGGGGGGGGTCAATACAATATTCAAGGGGCGTGGTGGCTCAGCGGGTAAGACGCCAGGCTTGTCGATCGGAAGGTCACAATTTCGGAGGTTCGAATTCCTAGCCCCGTGTGACGGAGTGAGCTCCTGCCTTCGCCCCAGCTCTTGCCAACCTAGCAATTCGAAAGCATGCAAATGCAAGTAGATGAATAGGTACCACTTCAGTGGGTAGGTAACAGCGTTCAGCACATGTCATGCGGCCACATAACCGTGGAAGAGTCTTCGGACAGAGCTGGCTCTTCGGCTAAGAAACGGAGATGAGCACCGGCCCCTGGAGTCGGACACGACTGCACAAATGTGCGGGGGGAACCTTTACCTTTACCTAATACAATATTCAGACTTGGACCCTCCATTACCTTGAACATTTTATCGTGCCTCTGCTTTCTCAAAACTTTTTCCACCTATGAAGACCTCCACTTCCACATAAGCTGATGCCTTTTAATAAAACATGTTCATCTGAAAAAGTGCTACCAGGTATGTAGAAGACTGTGGCGTAAATATTGTCTTAAGGAAACCATAGAAACCTTCGGCTCATTCTTAGTTTATTATTTCATTTAACTCAATTCCAAGCTTTGGCATTCTCCAACCCTCTTTTTCAGTCCCTTCTTTTTTTTTTTTTTTACATTTTTTACATTTTCCTCCCTGATGGGCTGTATTAGAAAAGAAATGGAAGGGAGTACACAAAAGAAATGGAGTACACAAAAGAAACACAAGCTCCTTTTACCTGCTTGTTCTATTTCAGGCCGGTAAAAGTGATGTTCCTCACAGAAGTGGTTAAAGTATGTGTGTATGCAAACATGTGCCAGAAATTAAGAATTTGAGCAAGGCAGGGAGTGCATCAGTGGGGAAAAATGCAGAGCTATTTTGCAGACACCAATAGATGAAAAACCATCTAAGAAAACCTGGCAATGAAGAAAGATGCACTGATGACGTCACTGGGTTTTGATCATGACATCACCAAACAGAGCTCCACACTATGGAACAGACAAATACCAAATGTTCTAGCTTATATTTGTTGTTCTTGTTTTAATTCAAGGAATTTCCATTCTGGTTTTCCTTACAGGAGGCTTTGATTATGCATATAATCAAAAACAAAAATAAAAAGCATTAAATCTACAGTGAAAGTATAAAATAAAAGGATCTGAACTGATGGAATTTTTTTGATTAAAAAAAAATGTGCATTTGCAGTTTAAAGAAATATTTACAGGATCTGGAGCACTTTTGAAAGTCTAAGGCAGGGTTTCTCAACCTTGGCCACTTTAAGATATGTGGACTCCCAGACCCCCTCTATGAAAGAATTCCATCTAGCGGGGTCTCGGAGGCGAGCCTTCTCTGCAGCGGCACCTGCCCTCTGGAACATCCTTCCCCCAGGGATAAGACAGGCCCCTTCACTCCTGGACTTCAGGAAAAAATTAAAAACTTGGCTCTGTGATCTCGCCTGGGGCAAGAGGGAAAGCGGTCAAGCCTGGGGATGGCTGATTTCCTAGAGCCGCCTCAAATATTTTAAATATGTTTAGCTGCACTGTAAGAACCAACTGCCACTTGGATTTTACTGTATTTATATTTTTATTGTTGTTTTTATTGTATTTTAATGATGTTGTGTTGCGAACCGCCCAGAGTCCCTCCTTGAGGGGGAGATGGGCGGTCATAGAAATTTAATAAATAAATAAATAAATAAAATAAAATATCACCGTGGCTTGCACTGGATATGATGGTTGCAGGTCTATATTATTTCAACATATTATTTCTGCGATAGCGCCCGCCCTGTGGAATATCTCGCCCCCGGAGGTGAGGCGGGCGCCCTCCCTCCTGGCTTTCCGGAAGTCTTTAAAAACCTGGTTCTGCCGCCTGGCTTGGGACAAAGGAAGTGATAGTTCCTCCTGGGGGTGGTTAGCTTAGCAATAACCTCCTTTTAAGATCATACCATCCTCTGGATTTTTTATATTTCTATTTATTACGATATTGTATTTTAATGATTTATAGGTTTTTTTAATTTTGATATTTATTGTAAACCACCCAGAGTCTACTGCGGTAGAGATGGGCGGTGATGAATTTGATTAATAAATAAATAAACAAACAAACAAACATACAGTGGAGAAATGCAGTCCTAAGTCTATTCCCACCAACTGCATCTCCAGACGGAAATAAAGGCAAACGCAGAATGGGATACAACTCAGCTTATGCACCCACCTCCCATGAATCCAGAGAGGGCCCATGTTTTGACCGGGTGTCTCTAACACGATCCCTTCTTCAAGCGTTTTGTTGTTCCTTAAAGTTGCCACCTTCACATTTATCCACACCCATATACGTACAGTGTCTTTTGTACGCACGAGATAGCACAGATAGGTCTTTTAGGTCATAGAGGTGCAAATTACCTCAGAGGTCATCAAGTCGGACCCCCTGCTCGGTACAGGCCCTGCCAAAGCATTTCAGACAGATGGGTAGCCAGCGTCTGTTGGAAGATCTCCCGGGAAGGGAAACATACCACTTCATGAGGCAGCCTAAGAGGCTGGAACAAAACTCCACAACAGGGGCCAAATTTCCCCCCCGTCTTTAAGTCTCTTGAGGACAAGAGTCTTACGAGAATGGTTTACAAGAAGATTCACATCACCAGAACCAGGCAACCTACTTTGCTGGTGGACAGTTCTTACTGTAGGAAATTCTTCCTAACTTCTAACATGAATCTACTTCCTTGTAGCTTCAACCCTCTGTTTTTGGTCCTAACGCCAAACCCCAGACCACCCTGGAGATGTTTGAAGGTGGCTCTTATATCTCACCCTAATCTGCAGCTAAACACACCCTGATCCTTTAACTCAGAGCTTTCCAAACTTTTCATGTTGGCGACACATACCAACGACGGCGGCAACGCCGCGGCGGCGGCGCAGCCTGCAGTGTCCTCGTGTGTCGTGCGCAAACCCGGAAGCGCTGATGGGGGGAACCAGAAGAAGCGGCACCCCCGCCAATCAGCGCCGCCGCTGGCGTTCCCCCCATCAGCGCTTCCGGGTTTGCGCACGACACACCACAGGCGACACAGTAGTGTGTCGCGACACACACTTTGGAAAGCTATGCTTTAACTGTTCCTCAGAGGGCTTGGCTTCCAGCCTCTCTCACCATCTTAGCAGCCCTCCCCTGAATTTCCTCCAATTTGTCACTGTCCTATTTAGACTGTGACGTACAGTAAAAAGTTCCCTTAAAATCCCTTAAACTCCCCTTTGAGTTCATAAAACTCAGAAGGATCAGGAATCCTTTTTGCAAATACTGTAAAACATTCCCTGGCATCCGATAGAAACCGCAATGACATTCCCGTGCAAATATTATGATATACCAAGCTAAGACATCTGCATTAAAGAACCCACAATTATGCACCTCAGCGGGCTGGGGATTCTGGGGATTGATTGATTGATTGATTGATTGATTAATCTGATTTATACGGCCACCCATCCCATGGAAAGTAACTCTGGGCGGCGTACAACAATCCAATAGAACAGTAGAGATATAAAACAAGCATCACCTAAAACCATTATGTAATAATTATTAAAAAGCATTAAAAACTATAAAAGCAGAACTAAAACAGAGAAAAGAAAATAATAGACGAAGGGATGTTAATAATAACGGAGCCACCTCACTAATTCACCTGTCCAACGCTCTGGAGGGCACCGGGTACAGTTGCAATAATGGAATTCTAAGGATTGTGGATCAAAGCATAGGATGTTGATGCTTCTTGAGAGCAACAGTCTTTTTTGGGAGAAGACGGCCAACTCAGGATCAGAACGGCAAGAGGAAGGAGGATGTGGCATTTCAAAGTTTCCCTGTGCTGATAAAACCGAATGAGCAGCTATGAAATATGATGAAAATAGGAGGTTGTAGAATATTTACCAACATTCCCACTGTACCAGCAGAAGCATCCACAGTTATTAAGGCCGGCCATGACTGAAGCCCAGTACAAGCCCAGTTGCGACCACCATCTTGCATTTTTTGACCCCCACCCCTTGCAGACACCCCTATGGCCAAGTGACAGATACTGGGAACTGTAGCCTCCCCACATCTGGAGGGCGAGGCGTCTTCAGGACGCAAGAGACGCTGCGTGAGACACAATCCAAGATACCAAGCACCCTGCCAAAAATCCGTCTTCCCTTCTCGGCTCCGGAGACAAAGGCAGCATTAGATGGAGCGAAAATACCAGCCAAGGAAGACGCATCTTCTCTCCAAGAGCCTCCGATGTTTTAGAGGCAGAAGCAATTTGGGCCCAGATGTTTGCTTTGGCTCAGACGCCTGGCACTGGGGATGCCAAGTCCACTGCCACCAGGCGCTGATTCCTTTAATAGCCTCAATAAAGGCATTTGTTCCAGATAATCCATGTTCTCAAGTTTCTGGGAGTTGAGGTCCCGCATGATTTCAGGCGGGGGATGAGTTTTCATTTTCGATGGGCCCGAGGGAGGCTGCAGGAATAACACAAGGGGACCTTATTCTGGGGGGTTTAAAAAGAAGTTGGGAGGGAGGGAAGGGGAAGGGGAAGGGGAGGAAGGAAGGAAGGAAGGAAGGGAGGGAGGGAGGGAGGGAGGGAGGGAGGGAGGGAGGGAGGGAGGAAGGAAGGAAGGAAGGGGAAAGGGAAATGGGAGAAGGAAGGGAGGAAGGGGAAGGGGAAGTGGAGGAAAATGGGAGACGGAAGGGAGGGAGGGAGGGAGGGAGGGAGGGAGGGAGGGAGGAAAAGAAGATGAAGGGAAGGAAGGGGAAGGAAAGGGAGGAAGATCAATTTCATATGGAACGGCTTTATGTCACATCAGGCCATCCAAACCAGACCCTTGGACATACAGGGTCCCACATTCAAGGAAAACTGTATTAGAGACAGAGAATCCCATGAGTAATTCCCAGGAGGGCAGAAACTCCACAAACAGGAGCAGTCTACCTTCAGTTTCTAATTGCTTGAGGCCGCCCAGCAAGAGGAGTGTCCTTTTCTCGCAAACACTGGCCTCGCCGCTCACAGAAACAGAACATCGGATAAGCTGGACCTTCGCCCGGGCTTCGTCCGGGGGAAGAAACCTCCATCGTGGCGGCTTTGCAGCTCCAAAGAGGATTTGTCTGGAATTAATCTGACCGATCCAAGTGACTCATGCCCAGACTTTGGGGCTGCTGATTTCAGATCATCCTGGACGTGGTCCCTGAATCATTCCAAGCCAGGATGACCACAGCCGCTTTCCCTAATCTGACAAGAATCCAGGGAATTCAGGAAAAACAAAAGAACGAACGAAACATCTCAAGTACCACAGGAATATTGAGCTTTTACAGGCTTCACCTTCCTACCCCATCTGTCAAAAGGCGTGATGCTTCCAGGTTGGGAAAAAGCCTCCCTTTAGGCTACCCAGCTTCTGTACCTAAACGAGGACTAGAATCCTGCTGAATAAAGATGGCACGGGGACTGGGGTTTTGCTTTGCACAAGTGTGGCTTCCCATCCTCTTCATCTTAATTTCTTTTTAAAGGAAAAAATAGCAGGTTGGGGGAAGGGACCCTGGCAGGAGGTATCAGAGGTAGCAAATCTCAAGGATAAAGAATATCAGGACTCAGCTGCATGGCCAGAACAAATCCTGAAACAGATTGACAGGCTTGGAGGTCTTGAGCTAAAACCCGGTGGAAGCATCCTCACCCTTTGACCACTCCTTCATCCCAAGAGTTGTGGGAATGTAGGAAAATCATTAGAGTCCTGCTGGACCAGGCAAAGGTCCCATCTAGTCCCTATTTTGCGTCACTGAGGAAGCTCACAAGCAGGACAGGAAGGTGACAGCCCCACACCCTGTTGCTCCCCAAAATCTGGGACTCAAGGCACACTGCCCGCCCTTCAGGAAACAGCCGACAATCACCAAGAGCCGCAGCTATTAGTAACATGAGCCGCTACCACTGCATCTTGTGGCAGCGAGTTCCACAGCTGAACAAAAGGCTGCGGTTGAAATAACGCCTTGGCTTGCATCACCAATCCATCTCCAGCTGCCCTCCCCCACTCAGAAGAGGGAAACCCGAGGAACACCCCCCAAAAAACCCAGCAGCAAAAACCCTGCTTGTTTTTGCCCTGTTTTGTTTCTAAATTCCAAAACTCAAAAAACAACCAAGATCATTTTTTCCTTTGCTTTTCAGATTCTCTTAAAACTTTCATGGCTCACGAGCCTTGCCCTGAGACTAACCCATTCACACAAATGCCAACAGAAGGCACAATTTGCCCATTAACATTATGGTTGGGCAACCAAACACATCTGCTAGCTTACCACGCCGCATGCGTTGCCTTTGTTTCCAGCCTCATTAATGAATGGAGCATGTTTGGATCTATTTTTCGCTGTATTAACTCTGCTCTTCCCTCCCACTGTGCCCCTGTTCGGAAAACAGAACCGTGGGGCACCGTTTAGGCTGGTATTCTGATTTGCTTGGAGACGTCTACAAGGCAGGAACTAATTTGGCACGCTGGGAACATCTTAAGGTCAGCCCTTTGAGGTGAGCCAGGTCAAGAAATAGACTGCATAGATTCCAGGACTGCAACTTTATTGTTGTAAGGTACAGGTAGTCCTCGCACTTACGACCATTTGTTGAGCAACCGTTCGAAGTTACAACAGTACTGAAAAAAGTGACTGGGGGCCAGTCCTCGCACTTACGACAGTCACAGCGTCCCTGCGGTCACATGATCAAAATTCAGGCGCTTGGCGACCATATCTTTACGACGGTTGCAATGTCCCGGGGTCACGTGACTGCCATTTGTGACCTTCCCAGCCAACTTCCGACAAGCAGTGTCAATGGGGGAAGCCGGATTCGCTTAATGACCGTGTGATTTGCTTAATGACCGTGGCAAAAAGGTCATAAAATCGGGTGACTCATTTAATGACCGCCTCACTTAGCAACAGAAGTTCTGGTCCCAACTGTGGTCGTAAGTCGAAGACTATCTGTATAATAACAAAAAACTGAAAGCCTCTCTCAAACTTTGACCGCCCCTTTTGAAGGACCACAAGATCGAAGTAGGGTTGTTCTGAGCCTCTTTCTCGCACTTTTGACTTTCCAAGGGTTGAACAACTGTTTCCCCTCTCCCAGCTTCTTCTCAAGGCTGGAACTAAATTCTTCTGCTTTTCTGGAGTAGCAGGACATCTCATGAAAGCAACCTAAGTACAGTTGCACTGCTTGGAAGACCACGTCAGAGGCCAAAACAAGGAAGAATAACCTCTACCAAAGACAATTAAAAATATAAAACAAGAAGCAGGGATTGGCCTACTCACCTACGGCGATTTGAAAAACCAATGTGGCGACCACTATCCTGCTCTGGAACCGTCTTAGAGGCTCCAACCCTTATTATAATAATAGCTCCATCCACATCCAAGATGTTTTATGGCAGAGGTGGCCCTCCGGCTGCATTTCTGCAGCTCCTGACTTGGTGGCCCCACAATGCAACAGGGACCCAAAATGGGGGACTTCATGGACATCAGAGGCCACGCCCTCGGTGGGCTTTGAGTGCTGAAATAACATGTCTGCCTTTACAGCAGTGTTTCTCCACCTTAGCAACTCTAAGATGGACTTCCACTCCCAGAATTCCCCAGCCAGCCTGCTTTAAGATGGGTGGACTTCAACTCCCAGAATTCCCCAGCCAGCATGACATTTCCAGACCAGCCAAGCTCAGAATCCTCGGTGGACGATCAATGAATCCCGGTTAATTAAGGGAGCTGAGCTGAGAAGTGAAGTTTACCAAGCAAGATTCACGCCCGGGCAACTGCGTGCAACCCCAGCCCGGTTCTGATGGGAAAAGCACCTTAGAGAAGCCCATGCTGATTACAAGTCCCCTGCTGCCTTTGCTCTTGGCAGGCCTACATTTGGTATCCAGCATCTGCAGAGCAGAATTGCCTTTAAAGCAAAACTTTGCTCCGGTTGCTTTGTTTCAGGGGAAAATCCTGAAAAGGATTTTGGGGTAAGAGATCACCAGACTGCTTGATCCCACTTGTTTGGGACCTGGGTCGACTGGCTTTGAATTCAGGAGCTCTAATAACACAATTAGCAGTCAATGTGTGTGTATCTTCCTTCCTTCCTTCCTTCCTTCCTTCCTTCCTTCCTTCCTTCCTTCCTTCCTTCCTTCCTTCTCTGCTCCTCTTCCTTCTCCTTCCCCCCAATAGGACAATTAGCAGTCAATTTGTGTGTATCTTCCACCTTTCCTTCCTCCCTTCCCTTCCCTTCCCTTCCCTTCCCTTCCCTTCCCTTCCCTTCCCTTCCCTTCCCTTCCCTTCCCTTCCCTTCCCTTCTTCTCCTCCTCCTCCTCCTCCTCCTTTTTCTTCAGAGTCAATTTGTGTGTATCTTCCACCTTTCCTTCCTCCCTTCCCTTCCCTTCCCTTCCCTTCCCTTCCCTTCCCTTCCCTTCCCTTCTTCTCCTCCTCCTCCTCCTCCTTTTTCTTCGGAGTCAATTTGTGTGTATCTTCCTCCTTCCTTCCTTCCTTCCTTCCTTCCTTCCTTCCTTCCTTCCTTCCTTCCTTCCTTCCCTCCCTCCCTCCCTCCCTCCTTCCCTCCTTTCCCTCCCTCCCTCCCTCCTTTTCTTTCTTTCTTTCTTTCTTTCTCTCTCTCTCTCTCTCTCTTTCTTTCTTTCTTTCTTTCTTTCTTTCTTTCTTTCTTTCTTTCTTTCTTTCTTTCTTTCTTTCTTTCTTTCTTTCTTTCTTTCCTCCTCTCCTTCCCCTTCCCCTTCCCCTTCCCCTTCCCCTTTCTCCTTCCCAGCTGGGAGGTTCACCATTACATGCTATCCTAACTGATTCCATGTGTTAATTATAGGTTTATGAAAAAAATGCTTCCTTTAAGAACTGATTTCCCTGGAGGATCTCAAACTACCCTGCCCTGACATCTTTCCCATGGGTTAGGACTACAATTCCTACAACTGCTGTACAATTGTGGAAAGCAGAGTTTCAGCAACATGTGCATGGGCACACACGTGTGAAAAGTCTATTTATGACTTCTGCCCTGTCAACCCTACCAATCCAGGTTGCCCTGGTTTTAACTCTTGCCATGCACCCATGAGGACTAGAAACATGAAACTAATATCCAGAAATTTAAGACTGAAATTTTAAATTCTCAATATGTGCTGATTTGACTGGTGGAGGGGGGACCTTTGTGGGCTATCAGCAGCCTCCCGCCCCCACATAGGATACAACCCGTACATATCAAACCCAACTGGCATTCTTTAACCAGAGTCTTTGGATTGAAAAAAAAGTTTTCAATTGATTGAGCGAAATACATCAATGCACATCACATCAAAATGCAAATTCCACGGAGTCTGGGCAGATTAAAACCACATTCCAACTCTCCCGATGAAGATTTTGTTTACCAATAAAGAATGGAAAACACAGGAAATTCAAGCCGCGGGAAAACCGGACACGCTAGGTTAGCGTCCAGCTTGCAGCAAAATGCCAAGCGTGGCCAAGGCAAATAGCTCAAAATCTGTTTTTGACTTGGGAGAACAACTCGAGCGCCAACTCTAAAAACTGCTTACCCAGATTAACCCTCAAATCAAGCCACTGAAACATCACCACGCTGCCCTCAAAGGCCACAGTTTCCGTCAAGCCGACGGGCTGTGGGCTGCCCAAACATTTCCCTCCCTTGGCATCGGGTCCCAACAAAGCAACCCGGGTGTGTTTTATTTATCGCAAGTTGCTAGGCACGTTGGAGGGACTGGGAGAGAAGTCACCCAGCTGTATCTACCTCTCAGGGTTGCTGTTAGAAAACAGTGGGAAGGAGGCATATGCTAGCAGCTTGAGCTTCTTGCAGAAGCGAGAAAAGTATTTAATGGTGTATAAAAGTAGTTTGAGAAGATAAGAACAATACAGGTCATTCCCGTTTAGTGACTGCCTCGTTTAGTGACTGTTTGCTGTTAAGATGGGGATGAAAAAGTAACCTTGCGACCAATCCTCGCATTTATGACCTTCGCAGGTCTGTAAAGCAAAGGAAAGCTGAAGTCAGATCATAAGCACAGTCACGGTTTCACTTAGCAACTGCTTTGCTTAACAACCAAGTTGCCAGTCCCAATTTTGGTTGCTAAATGAGGACTACCTGTAATATTAGAATATACATAATGTGTAGCAACACCGTGTTTTATTAATATATAAATATTGTATTCTTGTATTATATAGTGTATCTCTACATCTATAAATATATAAAATATTGTATTGTACTGTGTTGTATTGTATAAATATTGCATGGCATTATTTATAAATATATCTGTAAAAAGGAAACAAAAGACCGGAATGTTGGTTGCTAAGCAAAGTGGTCACTAAGTGAATCTGACCTGATTTTACAACCTTTTTTGTGGCGGCGGTTAAGTAAATCACTGCGGGCATCAAGCGAACTAGGTGGTTGTTAAGTGAATCACACAGTTCCCCACTGATTTTGCTTGCCAGAAGCTGGCTGGGAAGGTCGAAAATGGCGAACCATGGGACGCTGCAACAGTCATAAATGCAAACCAGTTGCCAAGCACCCAAATCGTGATCACGTGAGTGCGGGGATGCTGTAATGGTCGTAAGTGTGAGGACTGGTCGTAAGTCGGGTTTTTCAGCACCATCATAAGTCTGAACCGTTGCTAATGAATGGTTGTTAATCGAAGAGAATATTTGTAGCTCAGGGTTGAACTGTGGAGTCCTTGGTGCTCTCTGAGCCTGGTTGTTTTCTTGCAGACGTTTCATGGCCAGGCTAGGCAACATCTTCAGTGCGAAAAGGGAGTGGAACTTGCTCTCTGTTTATATACCCTGGCTTGTCCTGCCTGTGTTGGTGGGGGTGTTGTACTCTCCTTGGTAGTTCCCTGATTGGGTTGTTGTTTGCTGCTTGGTTGATTGACTGAGTTAATAGTTCCTTGATTAGGGTATATTGTGCACCCCCACCAACACAAGAGGACAAGCCGTGATATATAAACAAAGAGCAAGTTCCACTCCCTTTTCGCACTGAAGATGTTGCATAGCCTGGCAATGAAACGTCTGCAAGAAAACAACAAGGCTCAGAGAGCACCAAGGACTCCACAAGGAACTATTAACTCAGTCAATCAACCAAGCAGCAAACAACAGCCCAACCAAGGAGAGAACACCCCCACCAACACAGGCAGGACAAGCCATGGGATATAAACAGAGAGCAAGTCCCGCTCCCTTTTCGCACTGAAGATGTTGCATAGCCTGGCAATGAAACGTCTGCAAGAAAACGACAAGGCTCAGAGAGCACCAAGGACTCCACAATGGTTGTTAAGCGAGGACTACCTGTACAGCACAGTCAGACTTGCAAGATTCTGTTATTACAGCCAATCTCAATAAAAGGAATTTTAGCCTTCCTGTGGAGTTGATTTCCTGCTCTGGTCTACCTCGTAGGGCTGTTAGGAAGTGAAGGAGGTAGAGATGTATAACTGTTGCTTTTCTACTGCCAAGCTGCACTCTGAAATAATGCCCCCCCCTAAATTTGATCAGCTCCCACGCCGTGGATTTTCTGTAAGATATTAAAAACAGACTTTTTCTGGAGAGAATTTGGGGTCTGAAGCATTGCCATTGACGTTTATTGATTTTCTAACCATATTGATTTTTATCATTTATTTGATTCTTCTCCGCCACGGATGTTTCATTGTACTGTTTTACAGATGCTTTGTATAACGCCAAGAGTCTTGACGATTGTGGTGGGCATAAATTCTAATCAATAAATGAATAAATCGCCAAGAATGTAAAGTTCTCCCTTCTCTGGTCCACAAAGAAGGGAGCTTCCTTCAAGCTGAGCGTCTTGGACATGTCCCTGAATAACGTGGATGGATGACTTGCTGGTTTTCCGAACTAACCCAAAGCCCTGGGATTTTTGTCCAACTATTAACCAGGTCTGATCCTAATCACTTCTTGAGATGAGCCAAGGTTGGCGAGGTGCTTTCAGTACTTGATCCCGCAAACTAAGACTTTTGCGTTCTAGTTCCAAGAAGGGAAGAGATGCCACAGAACCGTATAGGTAGTCCTCGCTTAACGACCACAATTGGGACCGGAATTTCAGTTGCTAAGCGAAGCAGTCATTAAATGAATCCAGCCCGATTTTACGACCTTTTGTGGCGGTCGTTAAACAAACCATGTGGTCGTTAAGCGAGTCACATGGTTCCCCATTGATTTTGCTTGCCAGAAGCCAGCTGGGAAGGTCGAAAATGGCAATCCCAATTACCAATTACTCACCATGGACGGAGTGGGGGAAAGTAATCCCATTTGATGCTCCTCATCATTCAATGGAAAGTGGGGAAGAGGGAGTGACCCCACACAGTGTTGTTGAAGGGCGAAACAGTAAATCTGGCTCCTTTTCAATTTTAGCAAACAAGAGAAGGAAGCATAAGAAAAACACTGTGACTTCCCCAGGATGCCTAGAGATGGAACTTTTCCAGAGCCTCAAAACATGCCAGACATAACTGGAGCATTTTTACTGCCACGCGGCTCTGTATAATTTCATGTCGGATGGGCCTGCTACATTTAACGGGCACCTTTTTTTCCAAAACAAACATACCCCAAACCGGCTTCTTTTCCCGCCAAAGGAGGGACATGCTCCAATTACTCGTGGATCAACAGTTAACAAAAGCGAGAGAACGGTTTGAAACACCGTCCTGAAAAAATAATAATAATAACCCGTTGGATCTGCAAACACACACACACACACACACACACACCCGCACACGCACGTACAAAGAAATAAAAGGGAGGGGAGCATAAAACCTTGCTTTCATCAGAACAGCTGGATTAAAAATGCCACAAAGAGAAATCTGGCCCAGAAGATTTCCGACTATTCTCGGGGCTTCAAAACGACCCAGCGGCAAAGGAAAAACACAGTGGGGGACTGTTAATCAGGTTGACACTTCGAACATCCATCCTTTGCGGGGGTTGAGCTAATGATACCTCCTCGGCATTTTTCCAGCCCGACTGAAACGCTGAGTTGGTTCTTTAGTGCTCACAGTGTCTTGCAAGGACGTGTTACACCAGCACTGGCCCCTAACTCCAGACATTTGCAACGCTATTGTGGTGTCTGACTTGCAGAAGGCGATGCTTACTCGCCCTAGGCGACTAGCGCTACAAATCTCGAGCTTTAGGGAGGAAGACAAAAACTAAATAACGCCCACCGAGGAACGTATCTTTATTCTAACGCCCGACATTTGGGGTTCTTCTACTTTTGTTGCGGTGTCTAATCCTTTTAACCCTTCGTAAGCTGCCCAGAGTCGTCCTCGAGTGGGCAGAACTTGAAATTATAAATCATTATCATAGTGGTAAATGATTACAAATGATTGAATAGCCAACTGAGTGAAGGAATGAATAATTGAATAAATAGAGTATTTCAATTAAAAATTCATTTAACCAGCTTTGCCTAGGCTGTGCCAGGGGCATCAGCAAGGGGGGTAGGGGGTGGGGAATGAGAAAGGTCAAGATGGACGCCGTGATCACATGGTCAAAGCCCCGCCTCTTTTGTACGGGCATCCCACGTGCAACACAAATAAAATACACACGCCACCAAGTTGTGTCCAGCAGGATGCAGATTAAAGATCTTTGCGAGATGGCTGGTCTCATCAAGTGAAGGGGAGAGCAGCCCCTCTGAATCCCTGATTCTACTGTCCATCTTCTCATGTGCATCTTCTCCAAATATTCATTCGGAATCCACCTTCTGGCAAGTTAAATTTTTTGTGTCCCTCATCCAGAACTGACTGAGAATGTCTTGACCTTTCTCTAAGCAACATCATTTCAGATACAGGTAAAACTCGCTTAACAACCACAATTGGGAATTTTGGTTGCTAAGCGAAGTGGTTGTTAAACGAATCCGACCCGATTTTACAACCTTTTTTGCAGTGGCCGTTAAGCGAATCACCGCAGTCATTAAGCGAACCACATGGTCATTAAGCAAATCACAGTTCCCCGTTGATTTTGCTTGCCGGAAGCTGGCTGGGAAGGTTGAAAATGGCAATCGCGTGACCGCAGGACGCTGCGATGGTCATAATTGTGAACCAGTTGCCAAGCGCCCAAACCGTGATCACGTGACCGCAGGGACGCTCCGACGGTTGTAAGTGCGAGTACTGGTCATAAGCCAGTTTTTTCAGCACCATCGTAAGTCCGAACTGTCACTAAGCGAATGGTTGTTAATGCTGGCTGGGGAATTCTGGGAGTTGAAGTCCACCCATCTTAAAGTTGCCAAAGTTGAGAAACACTCATCTAGAATATCTACATTTTGGATTTATGTCGCAACATCGTCGCACAACTGTTGTCCTTTTGCCGAACACGGCTAGCAAGGCTGTAAACTCGAGGTAATAGACCACAACAGTCGTGTTCACACCACCTGCAAGGGCCCAAGGAATAAACCATGTTTTGACGATCTGACAGCCTGCTGGGTTCCCCTGCCTGCCGATTGACAGACCAGCCAGCCCCATTTTAGCCAGGCAAGTATCTTGATGGGACCCAGCTTCAGCGCTTGACCGAAGCTGTAAAGCAGAGCTTTCCAAACTGTGTGTCGGGACACGTTAGTGTGTCGGCTGCAGTGTCTGGGTGTGTCGTGGCTGCTGCTGTCTCCGAGTCCTGCCAGGATTCCACGCAGGTCCTAGTGCCTGCCGTGTGCCTGGCTGCCTCCAAACCGGCTGTGATTCCGCACAGGTCCTAGTGCCTGCCTTGTGCCTGGCTGCCTCCAAACATGCTGTGATTCCGCACAGGTCCTAGTGCCTGCCTTGTGCCCTGCTGCCTCCACACCTGCTGTGATTCCGCGCAGGTCCCAGTGCCTGCCTTATGCCTCGCTGCCTCCAAACCTGCCCTGCCAGGATTCTGCGCAGGTCCTAGTGCCTGCCTTGTGCCCTGCTGCCTCCAAACCTGCCCTGCCAGGATTCTGCGCAGGTCCTAGTGCCTGCCTTGTGCCTCGCTGCCTCCAAACCTGCCCTGCCAGGATTCCGTGCAGGTCCTAGTGCCTGCCTTGTGCCCTGCTGCCTCCAAACCTGCCCTGCCAGGATTCCGCGCAGGTCCTAGTGCCTGCCTTGTGCCTCGCTGCCTCCAAACCTGCCCTGCCAGGATTCTGCGCAGGTCCTAGTGCCTGCCTTGTGCCTCGCTGCCTCCAAACCTGCCCTGCCAGGATTCCGCGCAGGTCCTAGTGCCTGCCTTGTGCCTGGCTGCCTCCAAACCGGCTGTGATTCCACACAGGTCCTAGTGCCTGCCTTGTGCCCTGCTGTAAGAGTGTGTCGCGAAATGATGCATGTCTAAAAAGTGTGTCACCAACATGAAAAGTTTGGAAAGCTCTGCTGTAAACTATGCTCAGTGAATCTAATTATGAACAGACAAGTGGGGGACCTGTGATACGTCCTCAATGCATTTTTGGCGCAGCGTATTTTTTCCATTACTGCCCCTCCTCTCTCCATATCCCCCCAAAACGTACCCGTCCCACCCGTTTCTCGGTCCAACCCTGCCAACCCCTTCCTCCTTTGAAAAGTTTCCCATCAACAGCCTCATCTGTTTCTCGTGAACCTCCAAGGCCTTTTTCAACAACTGGAATGTTCATAAATATTCCGTAACCTCGCTCATTGGAGCAACGGCCAGGCGGCTCATTTTAACCAACCCACGCAAGAGGGGTCGCAACTAATAGCTTAAAGCACCCCCTCCCAACCCAAACACCCTCCAAATAAGACGCTTTCACTTCCTAGAATCCCCCAGCCAGCATGACCCTCATTGGGAATTCTGGGAAATGAAGTCCACACATTAGAAGGGTCAAAAGCAGGAGAAAGCTGCCGTCATTCTCCATCTCACCGTCTTAATCCCTCTGGAGGCCACCCGTTTCTAGAAACCCTGCAAATTCTGTGCTTTTTGACCCCATCTCTTGCTAATCTTAACATAACCAAAATTCTTCTCCGACATGAGACCCTCTGGACTTGTTGAACGTCAACTTCCAGAATCCCCAGGCAATGCAACCCTGCTGGGCGGGGATTCTGGGAAATTAAGCCCAACACATTTGGAAGGCACCAGGCAGGAATAGTAGTAATGTATATCTGTCCCAGTAGTAATGTATGGCTGTGAGAGTTGGACCATAAGGAAGGCTGAGCGCCGAAGAATTGATGCTTTCGAACTGTGGTGCTGGAGAAGACTCTTAAGAGTCCCTTGGACTGCAAGGAGGTCAAACCAGTCAATCCTAAAGGAAATCAACCCTGACTGCTCATTGGAAGGACAGATGCTGACGCTGAAGCTCAAATACTTTGGCCACCTAATGCGAAGAGAGGACTCACTGGAAAAGACCCTGATGCTGGGAAAGACTGAAGGGAAAAGGAGAAGGGGACGGCAGAGGATGAGATGGTTAGATAGCATCACCGATGCAATGAACATTAATTTGAGTAAACTCCGGGAGACAGTGGAGGACAGGAAGGCCTGGCGTGCTATGGTCCTTGAGGTCACAAAGAGTCGGACACGACTAAACGACTGAACAACAACAACAAGGAAAGAACAGAGTTTTCGGCAAACTCTTTGGATTTACTCAACAACCACTCCCATCATCTCCAGCCAGGGAAACCTATGTTGGCAGGAGATGATGGGAGTTATGGTCAGGGCTCTCTGAAGGATATTGGTTTGGCAAGAGGTTACCCCAATGACTGATCTGAGATGGGACTTGGTGGCCTCATTCAAAGACCACAGGTCTTCTGGACCTTAAATGCACAGAATATTCTCACTACCAAAGGAACATCATCCTACACGCTTTAAGGCTGTCACACAGAAGGAGGGATGGACTTATTCTCTCTTGCCCCACCGGGCAGGACCAGGCCAGGGGTTGAAACTTCAAGAAGGAGGTTCAAGCTAGACATCTGGAGGAGCTTCCTGACCACGTGAGCTACGGAGCAGTGGCGCAGGCTGCCATGTGATGTAGTGAGCCCTCCTTTGCTGGAGCTCTTCAATCGGGAGTTGGTCATCTGTAGAGGGCGGGGCTGGGCTCGATGGCCTCCACAGTCCCTTCCAACACTAGGATCTCTCCACCAAGAAAGGGAAAACCCCACACCCGTGGGTTTACAAAGGGAGAAAGGATCAGACACATATACAGTGGGGCAAAAAAGTATTTAGTCAGCCACCAATTGTGCAAGTTGTCCCACTTAAAAAGATGAGAGAGGCCTGTAATTGACATCATAGGTAGACCTCAACTATGAGAGACAAAATGAGAAAACAAATCCAGACAATCACATTGTCTGATTCGGAAAGAATTTATTTGCAAATTATGGTGGAAAATAAGTATTTGGTCACCTACAAACAAGCAAGATTTCTGGCTCTCACAGACCTGTAACTTCTTCTTTAAGAGGCTCCTCTGTCCTCCACTCATTACCTGTAGTAATGGCACCTGTTTGAACTTGTTATCAGTATAAAAGACACCTGTCCACAACCTCAAACAGTCACACTCCAAACTCCACTATGGTGAAGACCAAAGAGCTGTCGAAGGACACCAGAAACAAAATTGTAGACCTGCACCAGGCTGGGAAGACTGAATCTGCAATAGTCAAGCAGCTTGGTGTGAAGAAATCAACTGTGGGAGCAATAATTAGAAAATGGAAGACATACAAGACCACTGATAATCTCCCTCGATCTGGGGCTCCACGCAAGATCTCACCCCGTGGGGTCAAAATGATCACAAGAACGGTGAGCAAAAATCCCAGAACCACACGGGGGGACCTAGTGAATGACCCGCAGAGAGCTGGGACCAACGTAACAAAGGCTACTATCAGTAACACACTATGCCGCCAGGGACTCAGATCCTGCAGTGCCAGACATGTCCCCCTGCTTAAGCCAGTACATGTCCAGGCCCGTCTGAAGTTTGCTAGAGAGCATTTGGATGATCCAGAAGAGGATTGGGAGAATGTCATATGGTCAGATGAAACCAAAGTAGAACTGTTTGGTAGAAACACAACTCGTGTTTGGAGGAGAGAGAATGCTGAGTTACATCCAAAGAACACCATACCTACTGTGAAGCATGGGGGTGGCAACAACGTGCTTTGGGGCTGTTTCTCTGCAAAGGGACCAGGACGACTGTTCCGTGTACAGGAAAGAATGAATGGGGCCATGTATCGTGAGATTTTGAGTGCAAACCTCCTTCCATCAGCAAGGGCATTGAAGATGAAACGTGGCTGGGTCTTTCAGCATGACAATGATCCCAAACACACCACCCGGGCAACGAAGGAGTGGCTTCGTAAGAAGCATTTCAAGGTCCTGGAGTGGCCTAGCCAGTCTCCAGATCTCAACCCCATAGAAAACCTTTGGAGGGAGTTGAAAGTCCGTGTTGCCCAGCGACAGCCCCAAAACATCACTGCTCTAGAGGAGATCTGCATGGAGGAATGGGCCAACATACCAGCAACAGTCTGTAGCTTGAATCATGTCAACTGGATCTCTATTTTCTTAATGGAAACGTTTCGCTCCTTATCCAAGGGGCTTCTTCAGTCTGAAGAAGCCCCTTGGATAAGGAGCGAAACGTTTCCATTAAGAAAATAGAGATCCAGTTGACATGATTCAAGCTACAGACAATTCCACCTGGATGACTGAGAACCTTCATAGACATACCAGCAACAGTGTGTGCCAACCTTGTGAAGACTTACAGAAAACGTTTGACCTCTGTCATTGCCAACAAAGGATATATAACAAAGTATTGAGATGAACTTTTGATATTGACCAAATACTTATTTTCCACCATAATTTGCAAATAAATTCTTTCCGAACCAGACAATGTGATTATCTGGATTTGTTTTCTCATTTTGTCTCTCATAGTTGAGGTCTACCTATGATGTCAATTACAGGCCTCTCTCATCTTTTTAAGTGGGAGAACTTGCACAATTGGTGGCTGACTAAATACTTTTTTGCCCCACTGTAGCTTTATCCTTTCAAGTCCTAACTTTGCCACAGAAAAGCCCCTTTAAGTTTCTGGGGGGGGGAATGCTTTTATGCTTGACAGAAGCAACAACATCTGGGATGGCCAGGTTTCAGCCAGATGTGAATGTATATAGAAACCTTTTCTTCTTTTTTCTTTTTAAGCCCTCCCACAATAATCTTCCTGGAAACTGGGGGCAACAGAAGAGGAGGAAACCCTTTAAAAAAAAAAACAGACGTGCCGCAGAAGAATGTTTTGCTCAAATCTCCTTCCCTCCACTGTTCAAACATCAGAAGAATTTATTCAAGCAAAAGTGCCCCCCCTTCCTTCTAAGCCTGCATTTCCTAAATTTAGATTTCACCTTGCCCATGACGGTTTCCTTCAGGATCCCCAAGTGGGTGTAAGGAAGCTGCTGGTGCCAGATGACCCCTCAACGGGAAGGCTGCCAGCCCAGAACTGCATTCACAAAGAGAGACAATGGGCAGCCTCTTGCTTTATAGGTCATTGGGTTGCACCTCAAATGATTTGGTTGATCCAGTATATAGGCCTCACTTAATGACCATTCATTTAGTGATGGTTCAGACTTATGACGGTGCTGAAAAAGCGACTTGTGACCGGTCCTCACACTTATGACCATCACAGAGTCCCCGCGGTCATGTGAACACAAATTGGGCACTTGGTAACGAGTTCGCATTTATGACGGTCGCAGCATCCCATGGTCACGGGATCACTATTTTAAACCTTCCCAGCTGGCTTCTGGCAAGCAAAATCAATGGGGAACCACGATTCACTTAACAACCATGTGGTTTGCTTAACGGTCGCCACAAAAAGGTCGTGAAGTTGGGTCGGATTCACTTAATGACCGCTTCACTTAGCAACCAAAATTCCGGTCCAATTGTGGTTGTTAAGTGAGGACTACCTGTATCTAAAGCAGAAGGATCTCCTTCTGAAATGTGTGGGGGGGGGGGGAGCTTTTCACTGGCCACAAGGGATCCTCCTCCAGAAATCAGCTTTAATCCCGGGGATTCCCGACTGGAGATGTTCCCTAAACTAGATTTTATTTAGTTATGTATCTATCTATCTATTTAAACCAGTGTTTCTCAACCTTCATAACTTTAAGACATGTGGACTTCAACTGCCAGAAGTCCCCAGCCAGCCATGCTGGCTGGGGAATTCTGGGAGTTGAAGTCCACACTTCTTAAAGTTGCCAAGGTTGAGAAACACTGATTTAAACAATTTATAGAACCAAAGTGACTCTAGGAAGGTGGCCTGCAAGGTTAAAACTGAAACACCACCACGATTTAGAAAACAAGACTAAAAATTGTAATGCATCACCTGCCTGGGGTAGGAAAACTATACAGGTAGTCCTCGCTTAACAACCACAATTGGGACCGGAATTTCAGTTGCTAAGTGAAGTGGTCATTAAGCAAATCCGACCAAATTTTACGACCTTTTTTGCAATGGTTGTTAAGCGAATCACTGCGGGCATTAAGCAAATCACATGGTCATTAAGCAAATCACGCAGTTCCCCATTGATTTTGCTTGCCAGAAGCTGGCTGGGAAGGTAAAAAATGGTGATCACGTGACCACGGGACGCTGCGACGGTCTTATAAGTGTGAGAACCGTCATAAATCGTTTTTTTCAACACCGTTGTAAGTCCGAACCATCACTAAACGAATTGTTGTTAAGTGAGGACTACCTGTACCTCTTCAGATCACTAGGATAATTACAAAAACCCAGCCAACAGGGATCACTTAAGCTCCTGGTCCAAACGCTTGTAGAGCACTGAGGTCTTTAACACCTCGCAAAAGGCCAACGGGGTTGCGGATTTCCACATTTCCTGCAAAAAAAGGGCTACAAAGCAACACCAATGGGCCTTCTTCAGGCATTTTCTCTGATGCTCGCCAGATCCTCTGCTCGACCTGACTTCATTTTTTTTTAAAAGATCCTTTCAGCCGAAATTAAATCACACCACCATTAAGTTTTCCCGAAGCAGCAAACCCACGGAGAGGGACGCTAACCTCCCCGAACTACAGCTCCCATCATCCACAGTCCAGCGCATCAGAAACGTAGTCCAACAGACAGGGAAGGCCGTGCGGTACCTAAAACCCCTTTTTCCGTTCTTTTTTGGTTTCCATGCTGCAGGAATCTCATACAGACCAGAGGAAGTAGCAACAAAATAAAAAGGAACCATCTGATGGGCAGCTTGAGAATTTTAATCCGTGGCATCACCACAGCCACCAGGGCGGGCCTGTAAAAATCTGGATGACTGCTAAAGACTTGTAGATTTCCCCCTTCCTGAGAAGAAAGCTCACTGGCGTTCTTTTTGAGGGTAGATGCTTCCTTCTCTCCACCCCTTTCAAACAGTATTAAAAACAAAAGCAGGAAAGCCGTTTTGACAACTTAAAACTAACAAACAGACTGCAGGGCCTGTGGTGGGAAAAGATCTGCATTTAAAGGACTCGGGTACTGGGGGAAATTAAAGGCACAGCAGCATGAATCCAATTCGTGCACCATTTTAATCAAAATTGCAGTCCTGTGCCGATTTACAAAGCCTTTACTTGCTAGTTACTTGCTACCCTGAGGGGGGGTCAGCCCCAAACCCCGAAAGCCCTTAAAACGTGGTTTTTCCAACAAGCCTGGGAATCCCCTGGCAAGAAGAGCCCGTGTGTTGGCTGTATTAACGTGTAATATTCTCTGCTTGTGGTCTTGTTTTTAATCTATGTTTACTTTTTTAATTGGTTTTGCGGTATGTTTTAATAGAAGGTTTTATTGTATGCCACCCAGAGTCACTTCGTGTGAGAAACGAACAAATGAATGAATGAATGGAGATCCAAACACACACACGTAGGTGTACACAAACACACACATCAAATACTTATATCAGGGCTTTCCAACGTTTTTCCCGCGGCGACACACCAACCGGCGTTGGTGTGTCGCCGCGGGAAAACCCGGAAGCGCTGATTGACGATGATCAGCGCTTCCGGGTTGTGTGGCGACACACCAGACTCTGTGTGGCGACACACTTTTGTGTCGCGACACAGAGTTTGGAAAGCTCTGACTTATATCCACTGCAGATTAAGTTCCTTTAGAATTCAACTTTTAAGAAGATGTCCCAAAACTGCAACTCAACTTGAGGGAGAGGGTGGGATAAACTTTTTAAAAAATAAGCTAGGAATTTGGGGGGGTCACCCTAGGGCAAGGGAGAATCATTCCAGGTGAATAGCCACAACACGTTGTTTCTTTCTTGAAGCAGATAAATAGATGTAGATATATGTCTGTCTGTCTGTCTATTATCTATCTATCTATCTATCTATCTATCTATCTATCTATCTATCTATCTATCTATCTATCTATCTCTGCAACGCAGGCCACAAATGACTGACTGACTGACTGACTGACTGACTGACTGACTATCTATCTATCTATCTATCAATCATCCATCCATCCATCCATCCATCCATCCATCCATCCATCCATCCATCTATCTATCTATCTATCTATCTATCTATCTATCTATCTATCTATCTATCTATCTATCTCTGCAACGCAGGCCACAAATGACTGACTGACTGACTGACTGACTGACTGACTGACTGACTATCTATCTATCTATCAATCATCCATCCATCCATCCATCCATCCATCCATCCATCCATCCATCCATCTATCTATCTATCTATCTATCTATCTATCTATCTATCTATCTATCTCTGCAACGCAGGCCACAAATGACTGACTGACTGACTGACTGACTGACTGACTGACTGACTGTCTATCTCTGCAACGCAGGCCACAAATGACTGACTGACTGACTGACTGACTGACTGACTGACTGACTGACTGTCTATCTCTGCAACGCAGGCCACAAATGACTGACTGACTGACTGACTGACTGACTGACTGACTATCTATCTATCTATCTATCTATCTATCTATCTATCTATCTATCATCCATCCATCCATCCATCCATCCATCCATCCATCCATCCATCTATCTATCTATCTATCTATCTATCTATCTATCTATCTATCTATCTCTGCAACACAGGCCACAAATGACTGACTGACTGACTGACTGACTGACTGACTGACTGACTGACTGACTGACTGACTGTCTATCTCTGCAACGCAGGCCACAAATGACTGACTGACTGACTGACTGACTGACTGACTGACTGACTGACTGACTGACTATCTATCTATCTATCTATCTATCTATCAATCATCCATCCATCCATCCATCCATCCATCTATCTATCTATCTATTTATCTATCTCTGCAACGCAGGCCACAAATGACTAATGAAAAATATAACCAGAGAGCAGACAGGACGATAAAACTCACAGACTTCTGTCTCAGGCTGGGACAAGAGCTAAGCGCAGGACTTCCTTAGAATTAAGGGAACCATAACTTCACCCCGCACACCAATGTAATTATGAACCCATTCTCTTCTCTTTCCCTCCCAGGCTAAGCGGAAGAACATCTGGGCAACATCTGGATAAGTTGCCGGCAAGGCTCGGACTGGCTGCCCTGATTCATTCAGCATCACCTTCCTGGTTCCACAAGTGTCAGCGGAACTTAATTTGAGGGTGACTTCCCACTGTTCCCCCCCACTGTCCAGGCCCCCAACCTGGGGAAGCCACTTTGATGGGAAAGAAAAAGGATGCTGCAGTTGCTAGGCACCCACCAGTCACCTAGCAACTGCCTGTAGTGGGAAAAGAGGGCCAGGTCACCTACATCTTCTGTCTTGGAGAAGATGGGAGATTTTCTCCGCCAACTCACTCGCAACCATCTGTTGGTGACAAAGGTCCTTCCCTCTTCAGCTGCAGAGGCTCAGCTCCTCCGCAGGCCCATTTCTCCGCAGTAAACATTCTGCAAAAGTTCAGCGCCAGGTTGAATTCCAGCTCCAAGCTAACAACAGCAGGATTTCTTGCAAAGGGCTCAGGGGCAACGAAGCGGAGCTGCACCCAAGATCAGCTGCCCGCGAGCCTAAGAAATTACAGTATTAAAAGCAAACCTCTGACATCTAGCCTTCAGTCAAGGCCCAAAATTATGGGCTTGTGCAGCACTCACAGAACACGCAAAGGCAGAACTGGGAACATCAGTGCAGCCAACCCAAGAGAATCGGTTTTATTTTATTTCAACGATTTATACAGCCACCCCTCGCGCTAGACAAACACGATGTAAACAACGTGCCAAAGAATCCAGGGATGTCCGCAGGGAGAGGGGCAAAAAAGTTAAACTGGCAGCCACAAAACTATGCCCCGCAATGCGCACAAAAGAGAGGCGGGGCTTTGATTGCATGGCGGTGGTTGCCATCTTGACTTCTTTGCCCCCCTCCCTGCGGACATCCCTGCAAGAATCCCTCGCACCTGGTCAGCTCTTTCGTGAGTTAACTTTAAGCAAGCAAGGATGCAAGAAGGACACAGATTTCAGTTGCAGGATTTAATCTGGAGTGAGGCAGGGGAGATGGAGAGGAAGACCGGGTGGTTATTCTGAGGCAGGTGAGACAGAGTAAAAGCCTGTCAGCAATTAGCAATTGCAAAGTGTTAATTGTCAAGTGTTCTGTAAACAGAGAATCTCGGAAGCCCTGAGAGGACTCCCCCCCCCTTCTAACGAGTTCATTAAGGCGGAGTCTTTCTGCTGGGTCGAAAGGCTTCTTCCCGGTTTCTCCCCACCTGGGCTGGGTCCTTGTTTCAGACCCACAGATGCCCCCCCCTTCCTCTTCAGGGTTCATGCCAGTTCCCCCTTTCTGCCTTTCCCGGCTGCCCCACCACCTCTCATCTCACAGCCACGACAGCCAGCCGTGGACGAGAGGGCCGTGGGTCGACATGAGACGGACATCTAGTCCTCTAAGTCCAAGCCGTCACTAGACGAGACTGCAGAGCAGAAACCCGCTTCTTCCCTTTCTGACCACGTAAATGGCCAGCTTCTCTTGGGACAACAGGCAGGCAGTAACTGGCCGAGAGGCGTCCACAGCAATCCAGAGGACGCTGCCCAGAACTCCAGAAGGGCCGGATCGAAGGCTGAAGCTTGGAGTCGCCGACCCCTGCTACCGCTCTCCCGCGTCAGTCGCACTCTTCAAGTCTAGGCGCCAGATTCCAGGGTTCAAGTTCTCCCGGCGGGGTTTGGGCTGACAAGCGCTCTGTTCCAAAGGAGATCCAGTCAATATAATGGCAAGAGAAGGACCATCAGCAGGGCTCCGCTACCCTCAGGGTAAGGAGGGCACTCCGGGGTATAATCATGTCTGTGCCCAGTTTGGGAAAATACCTGATGGAGGAATCGGCAGACTAACTACCGCTAAAAAAGAAGAGTGGAAAGAAAGAAAGAAAGAAAGAAAGAAAGAAAGAAAGAAAGAAAGAAAGAGGGAGGGAGGGAGGGAGGGAGGGAGGGAGGGAGGGAGGGAGGGAGGGAAGGAAGGAAGGAAGGAAGGAAGGAAGGAAGGAAGGAAGGAAGGAAGGAAGGAAGGAAGGAAGGAGAAGAGGGAGGAAGGAGGGGGAAAGGAAGGGAGGGGGAAGGGGAAAGGAGGAAGGGGAAAGGAGGAAGGGAGGGAGAGAGGGAAGGAGGGAGGAAGTGGGAAGGGGAAGAAGGAAATAATAAAGAGGGGAAGGAGGAAGAGGGAGGGAGGGAGGAGAAGAGGGAGGGAGGGAGGGAGGGGAAAGGAAGGGAGGGGGAAGGGGGAAGCGGAAGGGGAAAAGAAGAAGGAAGGGAGGGAGGGAAGGAGGGAGGGAGGAAGGGGGAAGGAGGAGAAGGAAGAAATAAAGAGGGGAAGGAGGAAGAGGAAGGAAGGGAGGGGGGAGGGATCCAACCTAAGGCACAGCACATTTTCTGGGAGTACTATTTTTTAAAGACATATTTTCCTTTTAATATAGTTTATTCTTGTAGCTGAGCAGACTGAGAAAGAAAACAGGGCCCAAGATATGAAGTTCACAGCAAAACGCAACAGCTTCTCTGCCTGCGAAAGACGCTGGATGGCGGTTCGGAGGTAGCGCGTGCCAGATGCAATTTTCGATATGGTCCATAAAGGACGCTATGAAAACCACACAGCCTTTCCACAGTTGAGGAGGAGGACTTCTTTTTAAAAAGTAAATGGGCAGAGATGCAACGGGCATTAAGAACACGAAGCAGCCGTTGCGGCTGAGATTAACCAATAGTGCCCAATTCCTATATAGGAACTACATTTCCCATCTCTTGCAGCTGTGGGGTGATGGGGGTTGTATTTCCAACACCCAGGAAGGCGCCAACTTGGGGAAAAGCACATATAACCAGCAGATTGGATGGCTTTGAGAAACACCAAATCCAGCGTCCACCCAGGGGCATTGGCTATCCATGTTAAACAAAGCCTCTGCGTGCAGGAAACTGTACTTCTTTATCACGCGTTTACAGGGTAGTACTCGCTTAACAACCACAATTGGGACCGGGATTTCGGTTGCTAAGCAAAGCGGCCATTAAGCGAATCCGACACATGGTCGTTAAGCGGGTCACATGGTCGTTAAGTGAATCATGCAATTCCCCCATTGATTTTGCTTGCCAGAAGCCGGCCAGGAAGGTCGAAAATGGTGATCACGTGAGCACAGGACATGGTCATAAATGTGAACCGGTTGCCAAGCGCCCAAATCGTGATCATGTGACCGTGGGGGCTCTGCGATGGTCATAAGTGTGAGGACCGGGCGTAAGTCGGTTCTTTCAGCACTGTCGTAAGTCCAAGCCATCACTAAACGAATGGCTGTTAAGCGAGGACTACCTGTATTCATTTATCAGCATGTATGCTCCCTTGTCTGGAAGCAACGCTCTCCAGAACGCCTAACCACTCGAGGCAAATAAGAGCAGGAAATTCCACCGCCGTCTCCTCATAAAAGCCATCTTTCCACCTGTCTCTCCCTTTCCTTGCCAGACTGCAAGAAAATTTAATCGTGCAGGGAACCGTTAGATCTAGACCCTCCCTGCGCAATGCCCTATTTTTCCTGCACCCTAAAGATTGCTTCCCTCCCTTTTCTCCATTGTTTTCTCGGTGACACAATTTTATACTGCAAGTTCCTCGGAGCACAGATTTACACGGTCGCACTTGCCTTTGGTTGAAATTTCTGTGGGACTAAGCTTCTGGCCAGCCCCACCAACATATTACACCGAGTGAACGCAGCCTCCATTATTTCCGGATTTTCATTTAAGGGAGCCGGTGAGATCCAAATCAAGGCTCGGGCGGGGGGGAGGGATTAAGACAGGCCCCCACGAGTGAGTGTGAAAACCCAGGGACAAGACAGTAAGGCCCCCCCTTACCTCCTCATTACATTTTCAGAGAGCCATAAAACTCAAATTGCCACCAATTTCTGTTTTTTCCCCTACTTACGTTGATAATCATGAGCCGCTCAGAGGGTCTGGAAATGGAGCAGCCTATAAATTGGGCTAATCAAGAATACGGAAACCAAGAGAGAAGCAGATAAGCAAAACGCAAACATTTGCCGTTTCTGATTCTCAGCTTCCCTGACCCAGCATCTTTCCTAGAACTGCGACTTCTAGGCAGCGTACATTGGAAAGCCGATACCGAAATCTTTTTATTGATGCACTGATTTATTTGTCGAGGTAATGCTTGATTGTCAGGGTGGAAATAAGTCGACGCAGATAAAATTCTCTGGTTACGATAAATAAGAACACAATATAATGCAGGTTCGTAGATCTATCTGGAGAGAGAGGGGAGTCTCTTACATACTCAGGCCCCAGATCCTTTCAGCCCTAACCTTTGGCACGTGCCGGACTACATCTCCCATCATCCCCATCCGGGTAGTCCAATACACCTGGAAAGAAAGAAAGAAAGAAAGAAAGAAAGAAAGAAAGAAAGAAAGAAAGAAAGAAAGAAAGAAAGCTAGCTATGCATCTTCACGATGACAGCCGTAAGGATAATAAAGCAGAAGCCGGCGGGTCCTTCTTCCCCGTTAGCTTGCTCTCCTTCTAACAATTTCTACATGCCCCCCAAAGACTGCGCAGCTTCATTGAATTAAGCCCCGTCTGTACAGACTGCCATTCACAATTTCCTTCTTTGTTCAAGAAGCAGAACCGATTTTTAAACAGGGGCAACGCAGCTCCAAGCCCAGGGGTGGAGGGCGCCTCGGAGACGTCACAGTCACTAGCCAGTCGCCGCCTTCCGTAATCCAACTTCTGTTGTAAGACATTTAGCGGCGCCTTCTTTTATCCAGATCTCAGCCTTGGGTGGGGGAACAAGCCTGTTTGGAAGAAACACAGCAGGGCTATTTCAAAAGCATCCGCGCCGGTCTACGTTTGTTCCCGCGAAAGTTTGAGGGAAAGGACAAAGTTGAGCCCTCCTAGACGCAATGGGTGGCGAGCAAGTTCTCTGTTCAGATGGGTGAGAGTTTTTATATCCCGTGGAGCGCTGAACAATTGTGCCAAACCACTCTTGTCATTCCACGTGGAAATCCCTGGCTTTGGCTTTTGCCCCAACGTTCAAGGGCAAGCATACCCCCCCAAGGAAAAAAAGGAAACCAGCGGGGGACCCCCACGCAGACACTTGATGGTTTTCACAGCAGATTATCTTCCCGTTTAATCCGAAAAACGTCCCTTGGCCGCCCTTGCAATATTCAAGCTGAATCCCGGTGCAAATTTTCTCCGCAGCCAGCCCTTCAAGTGACATTCCAGTCTGATTTGGCACGGTGAACCAGCGTACCCAGCCAGTGCATCCAGGCTGCTCCAATGCCATCTTGGTTTGGAGGGATCAAAAATCAGAACAACCCACCCAAACTTTTTCTCAGCCTGGATATCCTTGAAAAAGAAACCGCATGTGAAGATCCTTTAAAGGGAATTGAAATATTAATGGGCAAATTAAAAGAATTTGGTGCATTAGCAGGTTTCGAGATTAATAAACAGAAGACAGAGATGTTAACAAAAAATATGAAAATAGAAGATCAAACAGAATTGATGAATAAAACGGGTTTCAAGATTGAGAAGAAGGTAAAATATCTGGATGTCACTATGACAAACGTGAACTGCATGTTATTTCAAAATAACCATATTAAGAAATGGAATGAATTTAAAAAAGACATGTTAAAATGGGAGACACTACAGCTGTCATTGCTGGGGAGTATTTCTGTGATAAAAATGAATGTCTTGCCTGGAATGATCTTTTTGTTTCAGACAATACCTGTTTTGACAACTGATGCACCATTTAAACAATGGCAGAAGGATATCTCTAAATTTGTGTGGCTGGGGGAAAAAACACAAGTTAAATATAAGGTGTTACAAGATGCAAAGGAAAGAGGAAGACTGGGTCTACCAGATTTGAAATGGTATTTTGCAGCTTGCTGTTTGGTTTGGATGAAAGAGTGGGTGTTGCTGAGAAATAGAAGGCTTTTGGAGTTAGAAGGACATGACCTGAGATTTGGGTGGCACGGATATTTGTGGTACGATAAAGTCAAGGTTAATGTGGATTTTAAAAATCATTACGTTAGACATGCCATATTTAGAATATGGAATATATACAAATTCAGGTTGTGCCCAAAAACACCTTTGTGGCTCTCAGCACAAGAAGCATTTTATAGATGAGAAATAATAGGCAAACACAAATGGCTAACTTATTGTGAGATACTAGAATTTTGCCAAGGGGAATACAAAATAAAATCAAGAGAAGAACTGGTGGCAGATGGATATAGTTGTCAAGGGTTCTCTTATGTACAATTATTAGAAAGATTTAAAGTAGACAAAAGAATTTATGGTTTTGAACACTGTAAGACTGAGTTTGAAACAGAATTGTGTACAAATGATGAACATGTAATTGCTAAAATGCATAAACGGTTATTGAAATTTGAAACAAAAGAACAAGTGAAATAATGTATGATAAAGTGGGCTAAAAATTTGGTAATAATATAAAGATGGAACAATGGGAAAATATGGGGTTGAAAGGATTGAAATTTACACTATATTTTAATCTTAAAGAGAATATTTATAAAATGATGTACCAGTATTAGTCACCAGAGAAACTGACTCTAGAATATATAAAGGCACTTCAAATTTATGTTGGAAATGTGAACAAGAAGGGACATTTTATCATGTTTGGTGGACATGTAAAAAAGCTAGAAAATTCTGAATTCAAATACACACACTGATTCAGAGGATTTTAAAGATTAATATACAATTGAGACCAGAGGTTTTTCTTTTGGGATTGATGGACAAACAGTTGGAAAAAAGTCATAGAACTTTTTGTACATGATAACTGCAGTAAGATTATTGTATGCACAAAGATGGAAAGATCTGGCAGTACCCACAATGGAGGAATGGTTGGTGAAGATGACAGAACTTGCTGAGATGGCCAAATTGACTTCTTTGATCAGAGAAAAGACACCGTCTACGTTTACCGCTGACTGGAAACCCCTTATGGACTTTTTGCATAAAAGAGAAAAAAAATGAACTTATGATTTATGGTTTTGATAATTAGACAGGATAGATTATAGAAAACAGAGAGTTAAGTTGTAACCATAGAGTAAGAGGTAAATTTATAATTGTACTTATAACTGCTGTAAAGAAGATCGGAAGCTACTTCTTTGTATCTTTTTTCTCTCGTTTCTATTTTTCTATTACTTTTTCCCCCCCTTCTTGCACTTTTAGCTTCCTCTTTGATCTTTCTTTCTTTCTTTCTTTCTTTCTTTCTTTCTTTCTTTCTTTCTTTCTTTTTCTTTTCTTTTTCTTACTTTATACTAGTTCGCATTAGTTTTTATCTTCCTTCTTAAAAATCTTTAATCAAAACGATATATCAAAGAAACAGAAACCGCATACAAGTAGGCAGTTGTGTTTGTCTAGGGGATCAAAGGCAAACCAAGAGATGTGTGACCCCAAAAAGACTAACAGGTTTATTCTTGTTATCTTCAGTCACCGCAAAGTAATTGGCTGTTTCTTGTACTGCCAATTTACCATGGCAATGGAAGAACTTGAATGTTGGGGGGAAAAACTCCTAAAAGTAAGAGCTGTTAAACAGGGGAGTCAATTTCTTAAAGAGGTGTTAAGCTGCCTTTTGCTGGATCATGCTTTAATCTGGATTCCTGGCCTGACCGGGGTGGACTGAATGACTTCTAGGACAGCTTCCATTGATATAATTCAATGGCTAAAATACTTGGTTTCCTCCAGCAAATGTGAATGCTTGAAGACTTCCAAAATTGACAGCAGAAGGGTGGGAAAAGCCCATCACGTTTTAGAAGTAAATAGGAAAAGACTATGAAGTTATTGCCTATGCCTAGAAAAACCACTTTCCCAGGCAGAGGGGGGAAAAGCTTATTTTTAGGTTTTTGTGCAAATAACTTACCTACATGGATCTGTCTCCCAAATGGAAGGATGCGACCTGCAGGGACACAGCAGGCACTTTCCCGGAAAATTGGTAACCCTGCTGCATTTTGTTATTGGGAAAAGTGGATCAGTGGATCCTGTTTGACGGGGCAGAATTTTATCTAATCTTAACTTAACCAGAAGCAAACCCAGCCTCCTTCAACAAATGTTTTGGGCCAAGAGGAAGTTATCTGTAGCAAGTTAGGAAACCACTGGTTTGACTCCAGCATTTTAAACAGGCCTCTTTCTGCATTTCTGAGGATGCTACGATTCTGCGGGCATCGGTGAGCAACGTTCTCGAGCATGATAAGGCCGGCACATCCAGTTCACAATTGAGCAATGAAGTCACTCCACATAACACCTATCATCTGTCCAACATCTGAGCATAGGTGTTGTTGTTGTTCTTCGCCACGCTCCGCGAGAACTGGACACCTCTCCAATTGAAATACGACTAAAAATGACTTATTAAATTTATATGCCGCCCGACTCGCAGCAATTTGATAGGATATGCGGCAACAGATCTGTCCAACAAGGGACAAGGGACAAGGGTTGGGAAACTAAGCTTCTCTCGCAAAATCACACCCTGGAGACGTTTCCACACTCCCTCACATTAAAAAAGCAACAAAGGAGATGAAAGAAAAGGAGAGATGTTGTGTTTGGAAGAAAAATCAGGCTGGTTCACCAGTGGCTCAACTGTACTTAGTTCATTTCTGAGTTGCACCACAGCTACTAGTGCAAAACACCTTTTCATACCTCCGTGGGATTAAACCAACAGGTAGCAAATAACTTTGTTTTTGGCCCGTCCCCTAAACCCAAGGAAATTCCAGGTACAGTTGTGCAATAGCGCCAGACGTGCCTCTTCAGCTCCCCACGGATTTTTGACATATTTATGATAGTGAGTGACTGCTGCCACAGCTATTTTAAACCATTTCTTTAGCAGCGCAACAAAAAAAACTATCACACAATCTGGGGCATGCCTATTCCAGAGCAAGCCCTCTTACGCTGAAGGGGAGTTACTGGTCCTGGCAAGCTTCTAGACCTCACAGTGTGTCCTCTCCTTGTTCCACCTCACCGCAAGCAGAAATCAAAAGGATCGTGCACAATTAAAGAAAGGGGTGGAAATCACACGCATTGGCTTAATTCTACTCAAAGGTTGCCACCCCATCATGATCATGTCCAAACCGAACACAGTTAAATTTCCCCACAGGCTCTCTCTTAGCTGACTTAGAGAACTAGTAAAACGTGGTCTAAAAAAAATCTGCACGTGCTTGAAACATTTCTGGACTAACCCCGGTGTGCTTAAAACCAAAGTGAATCTTTCTCCAAAAGTGTAGCTGGGTGGTCTCAACCCCTTAAAGTTGGTGACGGAGATAGCCCATCTACTGGGTTAAATTTTGCTTGGTGTGGTTTTCCCCTGAAAAATGGCCTAAACATGGCTAAAAATAAAATGAAAATAAATACTTGTGTCTTATTCTTTATTTCTTTTTTTTTAGGCTAGTAGTTTTGAGGTCTTATTTGCAATGCTATTCACCCAGCAAAAAGAGAAGATGGGCATATTAGTTCTGTATATATCTTATTCCATAGCATATTTAGTTTAATTCAAGCTCACTCAAAAGGTATGCACTCCCCACTTTTAAGATCAGAATATCAACATCTTATGCCCCAAACAAATCTCTGACACTAATTGTCATGCAAAGGTCCCTGAAAATTCAACATTTCAGATGGCCCCTCTGGAAACCAATTATTGATGGGTGCCCCCAATTTACAAACACACTTCTTTCTACTGTACATCTGCTGAACTGATTCACACACACACACACACACACACATATAGGGGGAAAAAACACATGAACCTCCCCAGCAAATTCTATCTGGAGGGTTGGCTGTGTTAATTTTTTGCAGCAAAAACAAAGAGTTGCGTGCCATTTTTAAAGATTAACAATGCATGATCTTGTGTTTACAGATCACAACACACCTCACCCAATGCACAGGATAAAGCGGAATGAGATCCGTGCAATCTTAATGCTAAAAAATTATTCATTTCCTTCTGATAGACATCCAGAATATAACGGAAAATTAAAGGGGTTTTCTTTTTTTGGCCTATCTTCAATCCACCCATTCTGGGTGGAATTCACCAAGATTAGGAATTCTGAACGGGTGAAAATGCAGCTTTTCCCAGCCATCTTGTTGGACAATGGCATCTACCACCCCACCCTTAATGGCTGTGAACTATGGGCATTAGAATCCAGCGGCAAGCACCGGATCGATGGGAGAAAGGGGGGGAATCAAACACTGGGTCGCCCCCCAAGGCAAAGATGGCTAAGGAAGATAATGGAAAATAATGGAACCCAGATGAAAAAAAAAGGGGGGGGGTGGAGAATCACAGTGTGTGTGATTTTTTGCAAGGCTTAACCTCAGCTGTTCTAACCAGTTTTAGTAAAACCCAGATGTCATTTAATCTGGATGGACTAATTTGGAATCAGAAGAAAATACTTGCAGATTCCCTAAGAATTCTTTCCAGAGCTGAAGCAGGCAGAAAAGGGAACCACTTTTAATTCTCTTTTAAAGGGTCTCTTTTTCCTGAATTAGGGCAGGTCTGAAATCACAAATTTGACGCCTGCCGATTTAGGGAAATGACTGGGAAATAAATAGATAGATAGATAGATAGATAGATAGATAGATAGATAGATAGATAGATAAAAACATTTCCCAGTCATTTGTCTATCATCTATCTATCTATCTATCTATCTATCTATCTATCTATCTATCTATCTATCTATCTATCTATCATCTATCTATCAAAAACCCCAAAACATGTTGCGTACCATGCTGGATTTTTAAAATCCACAGCCGGCCCACCGCCCCCAGCGCCGCTTGCAAATGAAACCTCCCAACAGGATGCAGAATTTTTAAAAAAGGGGAGGAAATGTTCCACGAACGCTCCGTTGAATACGGTCCAGCGAACTGGCCCTCCTAATAGGGTCACTCTAATCCGAAATTCACTGGGGCGCCCTGCCAGGGAGAGGGGAGGGGGGCCGGACTGCAGTCTCTCACTGCTTTGATTTGATGGCACACCCCCCCCGTACGATTCCCCCCCACCTCCATACAGTGTGCATTTACTCGGAGCAATTCCGCCCCCCCCCCCTTTCCTCGGTCTGCAAAGTGTGGGACTCGACTTCTGGGCAGGGTCCCTGGCCTCGCAAACGGCTTGGCAGCGGGGGGGGCACGGCCAGGATCCCCCCTTTTGCAGTTTTCTGCGCTCCTCCTGGGAAGGGGAGGGGAGGGGAGGGGGCTTCCACGCCGAGATTCGCTCCGTCCCGCTTTTCCGGGGAGGGGGCGACAGGAGGGGCGCCCACCCGCCAGCTCTGCACCCCGCGCCGGGCGCCCCCGCCTCACCTTCCGGCGCTTGTCGGCGAAGGGCAGCGCCAGCCAGGGCATGGCCCGCGTCGCCTCCTGCCAGCGCGGCTGCTCCTGCTCGGCCGAGACGAAGACGATCTCCAGGCGTTGCGGCGCGGCTCCGGTGCCCGCTGCGCCCTCCAGCTCCGGCGCCGGCCCCGGCTGGAAGCGCGCGTAGAAGGCGGCCAGGTTGGCGGCCACCTGGGCGCAGGGCCCCCCGCCGCAGTAGCCGAAGTAGAGCCCGACCAGCGAGACGCCCCGCGCGGGCAGCGACGCCGTGGGCACCGCCGAGCCGTCGGGCGCCGCCAGCGCCTCGCCCAGCAGCTCGGCCAGCGCCGGAGCGCCCGGCGACGAAGCCATGCCCGGCCGAGGAGCGCCCAGCCGCTGCCGCCGCGCCGCCTCGCGCCAGCCAGCCAGCCAGCCGCCGCCAGCGGGCGCTGCCGGCCCGAGTGCCCCGCGTGGCGCTCGCCGCCCCCGGCCCCTCGGTCCGCCCCCGCGGCCAGCGCGCAGACGCCGCGCCCCGCCGAGCTCGCCGGCTGCCCGGCTGCAGGGGCGCCTGCCGAAGCGCTCTGCGGGTCGTGCAAGCCGGCGCGGGGCTCCCGAGGAGGGCGAGCCGCGCTGGGTCTGGGCGGGTCGTGTGGACGCGGCCGCCCGCGTTGGCTTTTGGGGGGGTCCTTGGGCGGGGCAGAAGGAAGGTGGGCAAAGGAAGGGGCATTCGGGAAAGCGCTGGGCTCCCGAGTCAGGTGCTTAGGGAGTTGCATTGCTAGGGGCCAACCTAGCGCGACGCGGCTTGCTCCTGAGCATGCACAAAGGGCCAGCAGCAAATAGCAGGCGTCCCTCAAGGCAGGGGGGAAAGGGCTGGAGTCCTAGGGAGTTGCATTAGTAAGGGCCAACCGTGCATTCCCACAACCTAGCGGCTTACTCCTGAGCATGCACAGAGTGCCAGGCTGATGTTATGCACGAGGCTGATGATGGGTGGGTGGGACCTCAGCAAATTGCAGGCGTTCCTCCCTGGCACGGGTTGGACCTTGACTCCCCCACCAATCTTGGCTGGGCCTGGCCTGGCTGAGGATGATGGGAGTTAAAATCCAACCCAGCTGGAGGACACGTTTTTTGGAGAAGGCTGCTTGCTTATAGGAACGGTGCTGTTTGCAGTTAGGACTTTATACTTAATCTGGACGCTCATGCTGGAAACATCTGGCTCCCCCCTCCAGCTACTTTGTCAAAATAAAGTTACACACTTAGGAAGCCCCCCTTGTTCTTCCTACACCAAGCCCCCCCCTCCAGTTGGGCTTTAAAAGGAGATTGTCCTTTGCATTTAAGTTTTTCTGCCTGCTTGCAAGAAGGGCCTTTTTCAACACTCCATTAAATTATCCTTGTGTGTTAAGTGTGAGATTAAACATCACCATTAGTGCAATTCACAAGGGAGTCTGCAAAACTCAAGGGACTCTTTTCCATGCCAGCCCGATCCGCTTCTGCAGTTCTCTGGCCACCCCCCATCCGTGGCCAGGTTTGTGCAAGTGGGCCAAACTGTTTTGGGTAGTTAACCAATCATTGTCTATGTCAGTGATTCTCAACCTTGGCAACTTTTAAGATGCTGGCTGGGGAATTCTGGGAGTGGAAGTCCACCCATCTTAAAGCGTGCTGGCTGGAGAATTCTGGGAGTGGAAGTCCACCCATCTTAAAGCGTGCTGGCTGGGGAATTCTGGGAGTGGAAGTCCACCCATCTTAAAGCGTGCTGGCTGGGGAATTCTGGGAGTGGAAGTCCACCCATCTTAAAGCGTGCTGGCTGGGGAATTCTGGGAGTGGAAGTCCACCCATCTTAAAGGTGCTGGCTGGGGAATTCTGGGAGTGGAAGTCCACCCATCTTAAAGCGTGCTGGCTGGGGAATTCTGGGAGTGGAAGTCCACCCATCTTAAAGCGTGCTGGCTGGGGAATTCTGGGAGTGGAAGTCCATGCATCTTAAAGTTGCCAAGGTTGAGAAATGCTGGTCTATGTAATTGTCTATGCAATCATTGTCTGTTGGGAACACAGCCATCGCCTTAGCAGGTTGTGTGAACCAGGCCTTCATGGCAAGTTATCATATGCCTGTTAGTTTCCATCATATCGTATGCATGTTATGTGAATGCAACAAGAGTCTCCTGTTGACCTGGGTTAAAGGTTCAATGTCCAGATCCATCAGCAGGGCAGGAATTCATCAGCACCAAATTCCCGCAAGAGCTTAATGTAGATTCAAATTCATCTTGGTAACCTATTTATTATCCATCTATAGATCGAAAAACGGTTTCATCCCCACTTTCCTTCCAAAAGCTCACAACATCCGTTCCTCTAATTTTAACCTCGCTATAACAACCCTGTGAGGGGCGCGGTGGCTCAGCGGGTAAGACGCCAGGCTTGTCGATCGGAAGATCGCAAGTTCGGAGGTTCGAATCCCTAGCCCTGCGTGCGGAGTGAGCTCCCGCACTCGCCCCAGCTCTTGCCAACCTAGCAATTCGAAAGCATGCAAATGCAAGTAGATGAATAGGTACCACTTCGGTGGGAAGGTAACAGCGTTCCGCGTGTGTCATGCCGGCCACCTGACCATGGAAGCGTCTTCGGACAACGCTGGCTCTTCGGCTAACAAACGGAGATGAGCACCGGCCCCTAGAGTTGGACACGACTGCACAAATGTGCGGGGGGAACCTTTACCTTTTTATAACAACCCTGTAAGGTAGGCTGGACAGAATGGGGGGCTTGAAATCACCCAGCGCCTTTCTGTGGCTGCGGGTGGACTTGAACCCAAGAACTCCCTGGTCCCAGTGGAAAAGGGGACAGAAGGTCTTGTGAAGAAGAGGGTTGGGGCCCATCGTCTATTTCCCTCCTTTTCCGTTTTGGTCGGTGCTTGTAGATCATCCCAGACTAAGCTGTTTTTCAGGAACAGGAAGCTAATTTTGCCCTGGGCCAAACCTTAAATGAATTATTACACCAACTGCAGTGCCTACAATTGCAAGAACAACAAACCAGGATCCCAGCGAGTCTGAGCTTGTTACAGCCCTGATTGTTCCAGCTTGTCCTTCCTGTTATTGCAAAACAGTTAAGCTAACTAGCAACTGAATGCTTTCTGTTCTCTTGAAACTGGAGGATGCTGGGTTGTTTCATATAAGCCAGAATTCATAAAGGATAATCCTTGGTTTGCTATTCTGGTTTGTAAGGGAAGCACAAATGCAGCTCCAGTTTTGCTAACTGGAACCAGATTGTAATCAGGGCAGAGACAAGATGAGGGGGGAGGAGCCCTCCATTTCCTCTTTTTCCCCAGCTATGCTAAATGTTGGATTTGTTCATTCCTGATTTCATTCTGCTGTTTTTTTAATTGTCCTTTTTAATTGCATGTATTGGAATCAATATTGGCTGGTTGAAATATTAGCTGGACTGAAACACCAAAGGCGAATCAGGTAAGCTGGGATATATACAGTATATGGAATAGTGCTGGGATCAAGTGTGGTGTGTGTGCTGATCGGTGTGACCGACCGCAAGTCTGAAGAGCTAAAAGCAGCTAGCCCTGGTTAGCACTCAGAGGGGAGACCACCAGGAGTAGATTAAACGGGGAAAACTTGAAAAAAATGGAAGAAGGCATGGGGAAACCCCCTCATTTCATGAATGGACGCCCCACCCCATCTCACCCTTCAGTCATTGGTACCGTGACCATATTTTCCTGGAAAAAATAAAAGGGCAAACTTTAAAAAGGGGCAAATCTGAAAGAGGTTCGTAAGGATTAAAAAAATAATAATTTTCTCTGTTTACAACTTGGCTTCACAAAGGAAAATTCAAGAGCGAACCCAAGGAAATAAATGATTAAAAGGTAAAGGTAAAGGTTCCCCCCGCACATTTGTGCAGTCGTGTCCGACTCTAGGGGCCGGTGCTCATCTCCGTTTGTTAGCCGAAGAGCCAGCGTTGTCCGAAGACGCTTCCACGGTCATGTGGCTGCATGACACGCACGGAACGCTGTTACCTTCCCACCGAAGTGGTACCTATTCATCTACTTGCCTTTGCATGCTTTCGAATTGCTAGGTTGGCAAGAGCTGGAGCTAGTACGGGAGCTCACTCCGTCACACGGGGCTAGGGATTCGAACCTCCGAACTTGCAATCTTCTGATCAACAAGCCAGGCGTCTTACCCACTGAGCCACCACGCCCCTTCAATAAATGATTAAGGGAGCCTAAAAGACGGCTTTCTGAAATACAGGGCTGTCCTTTATAATAAAGCTGCTGGCTGGGGGATTCTGGGAGTTGAAGTCCACCCATCTTCCAGTTGCCAAGGTTGAGAAACACTGATGTAGTCATTGGTCAATTTCAGGCAAGTGAAGTAGCATGTATTTTGTGTTTTAAGTTTATAAAGGCCGCCTTCTGGCAAGACAACCCAGGTTTGGCTTTGCTTGCAAACGGAGTGGCACGCGACCACACAGGTTACCCTCTCGGGGGACAGAAGACTTCCCCCAAAACAAGCCAAAATGGCTGAGTGGAGTACTCATAAGGACAAGCCCTGCCGAGCCCCCCAAATCTGGGGGAAAAGGTGACTTTCCAACATCTGCGGGAAAAGGGAAGAGGCGCTGCGGAAGCCATGAGGTTCAGATGCCACCTTGTGGCATCCGCGGAGCCCTGCGCTTTGAAAAGACCCAAAGCTACAGCCTCTCCTTCCTTCCTTCGGGGTGCTCAGGGCTCATCTTCCCCGTCACTCCCATTTGATATTGGTCAGCTTCTTTGGCACCAGGGTGACATCGGTACTTTGGGAAAGGGGACCACTGGGTAACTCTACTGCCCCATTTTGCCTGGGTTCTCTTTGTCCTCGTGAGAAATCTTGCAGGGCAGGGAGAGAACTTGGTGAGGGCTAACGAGGGGGAGGTGCTTTGATCCAAGGCTGAATGCCGTCCTTTTGGGTATCCTCCTTTTTTTACAATGAGTAGGATTTTGCCATTTTGAATTGTAGAATCCTAGTGTTGGAAAGCATCCTTGAGGTCATCAAGCCCAACCCCTGCTCAGTTTTTGTTTTGTTCCTTTGAGTCAGTGATGACTCCTGACCACTGCCTGGACGAGTCCCTGCAGTTCTCTTGGCCAGGTTTTTCAGAAGGGGTTTGCCATTGCCTCCTTCCTGGGGCTGAGAGGGACTGGCCCAAGGTCCCCCAGCTGGCTTTGTGCCAAAGGCGGGACTAGAACTCTCAGTCTCCTGGTTTGCCATTGCCTCCTTCCTAGGGCTGAGAGACAGGGACTGGACCAAGGTCACCCAGCCGGCTTTCGTGCCTAAGGCGGGACTAGAACTCTCAGCCTCCTGGTTTGCCATTGGCTCCTTCCTAGGGCTGAGAGACAGGGACTGGCCCAAGGTCACCCAGCCGGCTTTCGTGCCTAAGGCGGGACTAGAACTCTCAGTCTCCTGGTTTGCCATTGGCTCCCTCCTAGGGCTGAGAGACAGGGACTGGCCCAAGGTCCCCCAGCTGGCTTTGTGCCTAAGGCGGAACTAGAACTCGCAGTCTCCTGGTTTCTAGCCTGGGGCCTTAACTACTACTCCTGACCAGTGGCTATCCAGGCTCTGCTCGGACACGTCCAGTGAAAAGGCGCCCACCCCCTCCAGATCACTGGTTCCGCTACCAAATTGCTTTTAATCTTAAATTTTTTTTCTCAACATGAAGTTGGGATCTGTCTTCTGATAATACCATTACTCCATCTCCTGCTGTCCAGATCAAGAGGACAGATCTTAACTATATTTTCTCTGAGACCCTTCCCCCATTGCCCCCTCCTCGAATCTCCCTTTTTAGGACTTGATCTCTCACCTTCCTTCCATTCCTTTCGGAGGGCAGCTCCTGGCCTACCTTGCAGGGAGGTCTGGGGACAGCATTGTTCTTGCCACGAGAAAACCTTGGGCCAAGCGACTGAGAGGTTTTACGGGGTTAGAAACTGAATATCTGGTTTCTCTTGGCAGATGCCGGTCCTGACGTTAGCGACCCGGCGGCCAGTTTCACTGTGTTATTTTGGAACCTTAGGAAAATAATTACGTGCGTCAGCATTTGTAGCTTTAGGACGGCCTTTCAGGATCAACCATCAACAGTAAAAGAACCAGCAGTCAAGAAATACGCCACAGGGTACCACTCGGTAGAGCAGCCACGAAGGCCTTGGAAAAGATATTCAGATGCCGGGATGTGTCTCTACCTGCAAAGATCCAGCATCGGGCTAAACAGTATTATGACCCACCAGGACAACAATACACTCGTTAATTTCGTGGTGGCACGACCCACCCTCCCCTGACAATCCTTGCAATAAATCAACTATCTTGCAAAACGTTATATTGCTAAAAATCCTGAGCCATGCCAACATACAAAATTACCCCCCTCCCCCGAAAATGCAGAATGGGGGCGAGGGAGCAAAAATCACAGATACTGGGCTGTGAAATAGCATTGCATACGTCAGAAGAAGGGGCGTGGTGGCTCAGCGGGTAAGACGCCAGGCTTGTCTATCGGAAGGTCGCAAGTTTGGAGGTTCGAATCCCTAGCCCCGCGTGACGGAGTGAGCTCCTGCCTTCGCCCCAGCTCTTGCCAACCTAGCAATTCAAAAGCATGCAAATGCAAGTAGATGAATAGGTACCACTTCGGTGGGAAGATAACAGCGTTCCGCGCGCGTCATGCCAGCCACATGACCGCAGAAGTGTCTTTGGACAGCGCTGGCTCTTCGGCTAAGAAACGGAGATGAGCACCGGCCCCTAGAGTCGGACACGACTGCACAAATGTGTGGGGGGAACCTTTACCTTTACTTTACCTAATAGAAGTCAAACATATGTCAAACCCTATGACGTGGAGCTGCCTTAACCGCTTACTCCGTACTGTTCAGGACCAGACGTCACTCTTGAAATACAGTAGTCCTCGCTCAACACCCATTCGTTTAGTGACGGTTCGGACTTATGATGGTGCTTGAAAACTGACTTGCAACCGGTCCTCGCACTTATGACCATCACAGTATCCCTGCGGTCACGTGATCACGATTTGGGCGCTTGGCAACCAGTTCACATTTATGACCGTCACAGCATCCCATGGTCGCGTCATCGCCATTTTCGAACTTCCCAGCCGGCTTCTGGCAAGCAAAATCAATGGGGAACCGCGTGATTCACTTAATGACCACATGGTTTGCTTAACGCCTGCAGTGATTCGCTTAACGACCATCGCAAAAACAGTCGTAAAATCGGGTCAGATTTGCTTAATGACGCTTAGCAACTGAAATTCTGGTCCTAATTGTGGTCGCTAAGCGAGGACTAGCTGTAATGGCATGGACGGAGTAGAGCTACAAACAGGGTATGGATGTCTGCAGCGTGCGGTCAAAAAAGTGAAGATGGCCCCCAGAACGGTGCAGTGAAAGTTCCCCGTTTTTTATGTACATAAAAAATGGGGAGCTTTGGTCACATCATCGCAGCTGCCATCTTGACTCTTTTGACCACACCCTTGAAGCCTGGTGGAAACCATCAGTGGCCAGCAAAACACTGAACAGATTTCTCCGAAAAAAAGGAATTGGGTAGCCATGGACTTGCACCGAAGACGCCCGGATTTATTCTAGTGTTATTTTCTGAACCCTTTTAAAGGCAGGTGAAGTCTTTCAACCATACAGGTTTTGAGAAACAACGTCAAGTGGGTGACTCCATCGTTGGTCCGGGCCGATGGCGGGGGAGCAACCGTCTCTGAGGGTGGGATACGAGGCGGGGTCACGTCCAGGTCCTCCGGGGTGAGCGCTGATGAGCGAGCGGGCGGCCCCCTTCCAACGGGCCGCCCCCTCCGGCCTTCCCTGCGCCACCGCCACGCTGCGAGGCTCGCTCCTCCTCATAGCAGGAGATGGATGAGAACCCCGGCTACCAAGATGGTGACCGCCGACAGCAGCGCCAGCCCCCGCCAGAAAAGGAGCTCCTTGAAGGACAAGGCCCCCGGGGTGGGAGAAACGATGAAGGGGGGCATCTCTTCGCAGGGAACGAGCTGCTGGTCCCCTACGCCTTCGCCCCGGTGGACGAGGCCGCTGAGGGCATCTCCGTTGGGAACCTCAAATTCCATCGCCAGGTAGTCTGCAGGTGGACCACAGGCAAGCGATCAGAAGTCACAGAGCGAGCCAGGATGCTTGGGGTATTCGGACCCTCGTGGCCACATTCATGGGCATGTGGGCAATCTGTGGTTCCCGTTACAAATGTTCTGGGGAACAGGACTGTTTTGGGGGTGAACCACGCCCCAGGAGAAACAGGAATGCTTTCAGTTTGGCACTAAACCAGTGTTTCTCAAACTTGGCCACTTTAAGACGGGTGGACTTCCACTCCCAGAATTCCCCAGCCAGCCGTGCTGGCTGGGGAATTCTGGGAGTGGAAGTCCACCCGTCTTAAAGTGGCCAAGTTTGAGAAACACTGCACCAAACCATCGACACTACACAGCGCAATGGTTAGATCCGTGCAGTTTGCAAAACGGAAGCCAAGTGCACCATCTCACGGTTTAACAGGGCAACCCACTAACTCACAGGGTGTAAAGGGGGAGGCATCTTCCAAGAAACTGCATCTACCGGTAACCATGTTTGCACCATGGAAAGTCCCTTGGACATCTTAAAATCTAAAAAGCCATTTTGGTGTAGTGACTCAGGTGCGGGACTAGAAACCGGGAGACCAGGAGTTCTAGTCTGGCTGGGGGACTTTGGGCCAGTCCCTCCCTCTCACCCCCCACCCCACCTCACAGGGTTGTTGTTGTGGGGAAAATAGGAGGAGGGAGCATTAGCTATATACACCATCTTGAATTCATTTCTTTTTTAACCTAAAATATGGTAAATACAGGTAGTCCTCGTTTAGCGACCACAACTGAGACCGGCAACCCGGTCGTTAAGCAAAACGGTTGCTAAGTGAAAACGTGACTGTGCTTATGATCTTACTTCAGCTTTCCTTTGCTTTACAGACCCGCAAAGATCATAAATGCAAGGATTGGTCTTAAAGTTACTTGTTCATCACCGTCGCAACTGCGAATGGTCACTAAAGGAGGCAGTCGCTAAACGAGGACTACCTGTAAATAAATTAAATAAATCTTGTATGAGGCGACAGATGCTTTTAAAGGTTCTCCAAAGGTTTTTCACATTCTGTTAAAAAATAAAAGGGCTCTCTTTCCAAAACTACACACATACACAGAGTAAAGGGATAGGGGGGTTTTACCAGCACCAGCAGCATCATCGGGACTCCCCAGTCTGCCTGTCAGTCCAGCTCGAATCTGAGCCTAAGAGACAGGAAGGAAAGAAGCAAGCAGAACAAAATTGGTTTTCCGACAGCCAGAAGACTGTGAGGAGAGGCGGCTGCCCCAGTTCATGCTTTGGATGGCGTTCTGATCCAAGCCCTTGAACCCATTCTTCAGCTCGTGCTACTGGGGACCAGGCGCCTCCAAATTTGCAGGCCAAGATTTACCTCTTCGGCGGCCTTCTTCCAGTCCATGCACAAGACGACAACCAAGAAGGATGTCGCCTGCAGAGAGATGCAAACGATCAGACCGGTCCACAGGCCTGGAGGGAGAGCAAAACAAGGCGTTGACGCTACAATTCAAGCAGGAAATTGAATTCTTGTTTCACCAGCAACAAAGTCCCTGTGCTATATTGGTCACTAGGAAAATTATTTGCTGGTAAAAGGCGAACTGTGTACATGTAACGTATATTCCCTAGCATATTATGGTCATTAACTGATTGAAAAACTAACAATAAATATTACAAACACTATAATTAGGAAGCCTGCAACATAATCGGACCTACATAATTGGAAAAATTTCATTTTTCCGCAGACCGGGGGGGGTGGGGTTTCCGGGATTTCCACAGACCAGGAGGGCGGGGTTTCCAGGATTTCCGTGGACCGGGGGGCGGGGTTTGCGGTCGGGAGCCAATCGCATGCACCGGGGGGCGCGTTTGCGGGTGGGAGCCAATCACAAGCACCGGGGGCGGGGTTTGTGGGCGGGAGCCAATCGCGTGGAAGGGGGCGGGGTTTGCAGGCGGGAGCCCTGCGGCCCAGTTCCTAACAGGCCGCGGCCCACAGCTTGGGGACCCCTGCTCTACATCGTTCGGACATTAGAAACTGTTTTCTTTCTAAATACCTTTCCCGCGCCCTCCCCAAATTCCAGCAGCCCCCGGAAGAATTCCCTCCTTTTATGCTCAGGCAACCAACCTGACCTCAAAAAGCATACAGGGGTTGGTCCTTGGATGGGAGACCACCAGGAGATTGCGGGGGGTGGGGGTGGGGGAAGCAGGACTGAGAAGCCAAAGAAACATCTTGGAAGAAGACAAGGGCGAGCCATTTTGTGCTGTTGCTAAAAAAAATGGATGGGGCCATCTAGGTTTCAGGTTTTGAGCTACAAGCCGGAAAAGTGTGTGTGTGCAGCACAGGTGGCTCAGCTGGGCCTGCCCGTAGCTTTTGTGCAGCCCCCGAAGATGTCTACAGTAAAACGATTGCACACCCTGATCTGACAGGTCTTGTCATCCATGGCTCAAGTATTTGTCATGTTCCTCAACACCTCATGCCTCTTTTCTACTTTCTTGGGAGTCCGGGGGAATATAAATTTAATATATCATCATCATCATCCTCATCATCCAATGTCTGTTCCAAAATATGCCATTGCATATATTTTGATTCACATCCTGCCTTTCCTCTAGGGCAGTGTTTCTCAACCTCGGCAACTTTAAGATGTGTGGACTTCAACTCCCAGAATTCTTTGCTGGCTGGGGTTGAAGTCTTAAAGCTGCCGAGGTTGAGAAACACTGCTCTAGGGGCTCAAGGCAGTGTGTAATAGACTCCTCCCATTTCCCCCCACAACAACAACCCTGCGAGGTAGGTTGGACCAAATCACTCTAGGAACTTCCATGGCTGGGGAGGGCAGCCAGAACCTGGCCGATCGTGCTCCAACACTTTCCCTACAACACCGTGCTGGCTCTTTATTGGTTAGTTTTATATTTCAACATATGTTTAGGAGTGTAAGGTCATGTCTTTCATGCCTTTTCTCCAAAACCACCCTGTGAGGTAGGATGGACTAAGAGGGAGGGACTGCCCAAAGGGCTGAGGGGGGGACTAGAACCCGGGTCTCCCCAGTCCTCCAGCCAAACAAACCCCAAATCTAGGTTAACGGTAACCTGGCTGTGGATGTTTTCATTTTGTTTTTATATACTACAGGTAGTCCTCACTTAACGACCAGAATTGGGACCGGAATTTCAGTTGCTAAGTGAAGCGGTCATTAAAAGAATCCAACCCGATTTTACGACCTTTTTTGAGGCGGTCGTTAAGCAAATCACCGTGGGCGTTAAGCAAACCATGTGGCTGTTTATTTATTTATTTATTTTTCCAGCTTATATCACCGCCCATCTCCCCCCACAAAGGGGACTCTGTTAAGCGAATCACGTGGTCCCCCATTGATTTTGCTTGCCTGAAGCTGGCCAGGAAGGTCGAAAATGGCGATCACGTGACTACGGGACGCTGCAATGGTCATAAATGCAAACCGGTTGCCAAGTGCCCAAATTGTGATCACGTGACCGCAGGGAAGCTGTGATGTTGTAGGTGTGAGGACCGGTTGCAAGTAGTTTTTTCCAGCACCGTCGTAGGTCCAAACCGTCACTAAATGGATGGTTGTTAAGTGAGGACTACCTGTATGGAAGCCGCAGACATTTAATTGCGGCGGGGTGGAAGTTTGATAGATAAATAAATAGACCAGAGCTTTCCAAACTGTGTGTGGCGACACAAAAGTGTGTCGCCACACACGGTCTGGTGTGTCGCCACACAACCCGGAAGCGTTGATCATCATCAGCACTTCCGGGTTTTCCCGCGGCGACACACCAATGGTGGCGTGCAAAAAGCGAAAGCGGCAGCAGTGCTTCGGGGTCTTTGCGCGCTGCCGCAACGGCGGCACTTCTGGGTTTTCCCACGGCGACACACCGACGGCGGTTGGTGTGTCGCCGCGGGAAAACTTTGGAAAGCCCTGAAATAGACGAACAAACAAACAATAGCCCAAGGTGCCCAAAGGAATAAAGGGCACGAGCACAGGGGTGTTGGTTGGGAGTCCAAAAAACCGAGATGGCGGTTGTGACCACACCCATTGCATGTAAAAAGGGGTGGGGCTTCAATTGCACGGCCACGATTCTGACTTTTTAGGACCCTGATAGAGCAGCTCCTATCATTGCAACTGCAGCAATTGGAGCATCTGGTGTGTGTAGGACCACACCACTAATGCAGGCGAGAGAGAAGTCCTGGTCAAATTGGGGGTTAGGTTTCTTTAAAACAAGGGGACCCACTGGCGTTAAATGCAAGGAGACACCAGAACAATCAAAGGCAGATTTTAGATAGTGAGTTTGGCTGCGGAACTCACTGCCACCAGATGCGGGGGGGGGGGGGAACCAATTGTGAGCTTCATAAAGGCATCGAGGGGATGTAAAATGCTGGGCGAGGCAGGCTCTCGTCCCGATCCGGCTGGCGTTCCCGAGAGTCCCGCAGACCAGGCCAAACATCCAGAGGGGACCTTCGAACGGGAACGGTATCCGCTTGCAGGCTCACCCATCACGCCAAGCTTGTACACGAACATCAGCGAAATCCCGATGGGCAAGCCGATCACGTAGTACCCAACCGCGTTGGCGATGGCACCGATTTTCTGCTTCCCGGCGCCTCTCAGCACCCCTCCGCACGTGGCCTGGCGTGGAGGCAGAGCAGGAGGGTTACAGAGATTTGTTTGCAGCCCCCCCCCAAAAGGGTCTCAAGCGTGAGACGAGGACGGGATTCAAATCCCCGCTCAGCTGGCCGACTTCACAAGGTTACTGTCACGAGAACAGGCCCATTCCTTGGAGCTGCTTGGAAGAAGCACAGGGAATGGGTTTCCCCAAGGGGACAAATCCATTTTCAAAGGTTTCTATGAGTTCTGAGCCACCCACCTGCAGGAGGGACTCTCCTGCTGCGTCTCTGGATGATGCCCTGTTCTGGCCTCCCAATGACCATTCGCTGTCCCTGCCTTAGGGGCAACTAGATCGTCAGTCTGAATCTGCTGAGAATCCCATCCAAGGAGGTGCCCTGGGCCTCATGGCTCAAAGGATTATTCTCTTTCCCCCCCAATCATCTGCCCATAGTTCATCCTGGTTTGGCCAGTCCTAGGACTCCCCCAGGGGCCGAAAGAAAAAAAATATATCCAGGAGCTAAGATTTCCACAGGAATGGGATCAGGGACCGGGGTGGCTCTGTGGTTAAGACACTGAGTCAGAGGCCATTAAGGCTGACAGCTCGGCAGTTCGAAACCCGAGAGCGTGAGCCGGAGTGAACTACCGGCAATCAGTAAAAATCAGTCCCAGCTCCTGCCGACCTAGCAGTTCAAAAGCATGCAAATGCGATTAGATAAATAGGTACCACTTCGGTGGGAAAAATCACAGGGACGTGAAAGGAGCCTCCTCGGGCATCCCAGGGCAACGGTGATGTCACCGGCAAATCCTTTCACTACAGAAGCGCTTTGATGCTTCTGACACGAACACACACACGAATGGGATCTATCTGTAGCCATGAGGGCTAGAAACTTGCTACCTTTAAAAGTTAAAAAAAAAAAAAGGGTAACGCTTTTTGCAAAGTCCTTTTTGGTACCCGAGAGCATCTCACCCCACCCACAGCTTTGCGCACTGCCGGGAACTCACCGCTGTGGCATCAAACAGGTGGAAAGGGGAGAAAATCAACATAACTTTGGAGACCAAAGCAGCAATCTCTCTGTGGAGGGAAAAGAAGGAGGAGAAAACATCAGGAGAAGCTGAACCATAACGGCTGGGTGGGAGCACGTTCATCGGAAGATGTATCTGTCTGGGAATTCCAGCGTTTTAGCTTCTGGAAGTCTCCACGCCCCGAACGGAAGGACCTCAGCCGCTCCGTGGTCTGATCCAGCACGGAAGCTACCTTATGAGATTGCCCGTGGGCAAAATTCTAGAGTTAAGGCCGTTAAGTGAATCAAGAAGCATCAATTCAACTCTTGGTTTGCTTTCTTTTAACTACAGGTAGTCCTTGCTTAACAACCACCACTGGAACCGGAATTTCGGTGGCTAAGCGAAGCGGTCATTAAGCGAACCTGACCTGATTATATGACCTTTTTTGCGATGGTCATTAAGCGAATCACCACGGGCATTAAGTGAGCCACATGGTCGTTAGGCGAATCACACGGCTCCCCATTGATTTTGCTTGCCGGAAGCCGGCTGGGAAGGTTGAAAATGGCGATCCCGTGACCATGGGATGCTGCAATGGTCATAAATGCAAACCGGTTGCCAAGTGCCCAAATTGTGATCACGACTGCAGGGACGCTGTGATGGTTGTAAGTGTGAGGACTGGTTGCAAGTCGTTTTTTCCAGCACCGTCGTAGGTCCGAACCATCACTAAACAAATGGTTGTTAAGTGAGGACTACCTGTAGATGTGATGGACAGAAGGCATCTTGAGAAAGAGAAAACGTGAAGAGCATCTTACTTGTCATCTGTGAAGATGTAGGCAACCACGTCCTTCACGGCTACCAGGAGTCCAGCAAAAACCACTGCAAACACGCCTGGGAATGAAGTGAGAATGGCTGCATTTTAAATGTGGGTCCCATGGGTGGGCGGGGGGCGAGCCAACTCCCTTTGCTGCTTTAAGGACACCAAATGATGCTTTGGGGACAGGGGTGTGGGGTCCAAGGCATGTTTGAACGGGGCAAGGATGCATTTGGGGGCTAGAGAAGGAAGCCGAAGGGGTCAAGGTAAGATGCATCGGATTCCCTGTCCCTTAATTTTCTGCGGGGTGGTAGAAGGGGGGAGTTTCAGTCCCCCCCTTTTCTTTGTTTCTCAAAAGTAGGTGAAGCCCTTTCCAGGCTCACACGGTTTGTATCCATGGACTCCCCAACACAAAATGCAGAGGAGGCCCACCGATTTTCGGCAATTATGGTGGGATGGAACGGTGAAGGCCCAGAGGAAAGAGACTTGGGGGCTGCGAGATGACTGTGGCCACTCTTGGGCCAGATGGACGAGTCGCTCGGGGGGGATCTAGGATGGCTTCTGACTCTGTTATAAACTAGCAGGGTCCTTAGGGGTCTCTGGGAGTTGAAGTCCGCACATCTTAAAGGGGCCAAGGTTGAGAAACACTGGTCTAGCCCGTTGAGGTCATTTTAAATAGTGATGCTGACCTCTAGGTATGAGCCAACCCCCCCCTCCCAAGCTTCATGTCATTTGCCTATCTGATTAGCATCCCTTCCGTTCCATCCTTCAGGTCATGCCCAAAGATGTGAAATAGTGAGGAAGGGGATCACTGAAGCCCCCAAAGAACTCCACCCCCCCCCCCCAGGGCTTAAAGAGACATACACACCGGTGCAAAGGAGGGCCATGATACACGACCTCTTGGCCTGGTCAGCATCCCCGGCGCCTAAGGCGTTGCCCACTCGGACACTGGAGGCCACGCTCATGCCCTGTGGCAGCTGAGAAGAAGCATTTGGGTTATTATTTTAACGGGGAAGCGGAAAGCCGTAATGCAGTTCCCAGAGAAGAAGCTAGCAACGTGGTATTGAAGGAGATTTACTTCCTAGCAGACATACGTAGGGCTGGTGAGGCAAGGAAAAAGACTAAACAAATACAGGTAGTCCTCGACTTACGACCACAATTAGGACCAGAACTTTCCGTTGCTAAGTGATGTGGCCATTAAGTGAGTCACACCTAATTTTATGACCTTTTTTGCCGTGGTTGTTACGCGAATCACTGTGGTCGTTAAGTGAAACACGTGGTTCCCCATTGATTTTGCTTGTCGGGAGCCAGCTGGGAAAGTCGCAAATGGCGATCACGTGACCCCGGGACACTGCAACCATCGTAAATACATGCCAGTTGCCAAGCACCTGAATTTTGATTATGTGACTGCGGGGACACTGTGATGGTCGTAAGTGCGAGGACTGGTCGCAAGTCACTTTTTTCAGCACTGTCGTAACTTTGAATGGTCATTAAATGAATGGTCGTAAGTCGAGGACTACCTGTAGGATAATGAGCAGCTAATAAGAACCTCATCTTTTACTGCCTTGATTCACACAACGTGTTAGTCCAAGGCAAAAAAATGAGGGTGCATCAGTTGAATTTAGCCTGTATGAATCCAACAGCTTGTAAGGCTAAGGCCGTCCTATAAAACCACAACATGGTTTATACAGACACAACAGTGTTACCTACGATGCGGGCTTAGTGCATTGTGTGAACCCCGCTATCACGGGATTGAAAAACCAACTGTCTCAGCGGCTTGCGTAATACGTTGAATTATAACGGAAGGAAACAGATGGGTTGTACAACACACCAAACAATCCAGCCAAAGATACAAACTAAGCTTTGCAGACGGTGTGTCTGAAGTCCCAGGTCTTTCACTCGTCCGGAGAGACGTTTTGTGCAAACCCAGTCAGGGTTAATCCCCGGCCCAGCCAAAGGCATACTTTAGTTTTCCAAAGTTTTGATGTCACAAATCAAGTACGTCACAACAGAACTGAACAATTTCTCATGTCATAGCCCATAGCTTTCCAAACTGTGTGTCGCGACACTTTAGTGTGTTGTGAAGCGGCGGTGCGGGGGCATGCACGGCGGCGGTGGTGTGCACAGTGGCGGCGGCGGCAACGGCGGCAGCGGCGCGCCATCAGCGCTTCCGCGTTTTAGCTAGGCCGCTGCCACCGCTGCCGCCACCATACATGCCGCCGCCGCACGCACCCCTGCGCCGCCCCCGTGCTCGCCCCTGCCGCCGCGCGCGCCCCCGTGCTGCTGCCGCCGTTGGTGTGTCGCCAACGGCGGCAGTTTGGAAAGCACTGTCATAGCCATTCAGGAGTGGAATACACTTTGGATCTGAAGCCGAAAAGGTGCTTCGATGCAGGGCCGTGTGCAACCTCAGGAAAAGACAACTTTTTTTTAAAGAAAGGTGCCAACACCGTACCCACCCCTGCATCGAAGCAGCATTTCAGTTTCAGATCCAAATCTCTGCATCATCTTATCTGCCTAAGGAAATATGGGCAATAAATCAATGGCAGACTTCATTGTGAAAGATCACCTGACGATGTCTTTACTTTCTACCAATTTTTTAACAGCAGTGACCAGCTGAGATTTGCTGCCCCAGGAAACATATGCCCCAATTTGCCCCATAAGCCTACCGATGCGATGAGAAAGTGTCCATTTCATAAAGTATAAACTGCAGTGCTTTCTGGTTCTCACAGTCTGCCTATTGGTATTAATTGTGTCGGCCTTCAATGCCCCCCACCCCAGAATTTGGCAAATTCTTACCAGATATGCGATGGTCGCCAGTTCGTAGATGATGGACTGAGCGCCTAATTCCACCGTGCTGATTAATCCTTGGGTGGCATGGGGGAGAGAAACATGGTTGAGACTCAGGAGTGTTACTAGATGCAGTTGGTGAAAAAATGTGGGCCAACAACCGGACAATCTGATTTGGTGCATGTTGTTAGTGCACATACAGAGATGCACCAACCCTTGGAGTCTTGCAGATACACAACGGGCACCCTCCCTCCTCTGAGGACAGGTAACTCTCTTGCAGCAGGAGTGACTGAGTTAATCCTATCCAGAGCTCAGACACAGAGGAATTATCTGCCCCAAACAGAGGCTAACTGGAGAGAAGTCCAGGACAGGGACTCACACAGAGAAACATCATAGAGATCCAATGTGGTGTTGTGATTAAGGCGCTGACCTGGGGGAGACCCAGCTTAGAGTCCACTTTTGGTCACACACATTCATGCGCTGACATGGGCCAGTTACTCTCTTTCAGCCCAACATACTGATTGTCATAGGGAAAAATGGGAGGAGGGTGTTTGTTGTGTCTTGACATGAGTTCCTGGAGGAAAGCTGGAATACAACTCTAATAAATCAACAAGCCGTTGGAGGAAGGAGGGCTCCGTATGTCCCTCAAACTCCAGAAGGAAAGGGGGGTTGGAAATCTAATCAATCGATAGAATAACTACACCTAACCATATCAATAACTCACACAGAGAGACAACAGGGACGCTCATCGGCAGAGGCACCTGCTGGGCGAGAGAAAAACGCAGAGTTCCCAGGTGTCTCACCTGCCAGGAAGCTCCCGATCTCAAAGGTCCACCACTCAATGCAGATCATAAACATGCTGGGCAGGGCGAGGCGGATGAAGGGCCCCCATTCCTGCAAACAGTCCAACGTCCAGCCTGTAAAACGAGAGGGCTGCCATGTCAGGGCGAGGGCGCCAAGGCAGGAGGGGGCCAGTAAGGGAGGGGGCGAGAGAAGCATCGGCAGGCTGTCCAAGCCCCGAGACCGTTTATTCCCCTGCTCAAATCCCCACTTGGCTTCTCCCCACCCCCACCCCCACCCCCACCCCCACCCCAATCCTCATCTTTGATTTAAGATTTCCAGGTCTTTCAATCTCTCTGCATTGGGTTTGGAATTTTATTTATTTGTTTGTTTGTTTATTATTTAAATTTGTATCACCGCCCATCTCCTCCACACCTGGGGACTCTGGGCGGTTCACAATAACAAGATAAAAATATAAAATTACAGCCACAACAATCTACATATAAAATCCAAACAAAAAGATGTTAATAATAAGGCGGGTTTCATGGCACCAGCCACTCCCAAGAGGAGCTATTGGCATTCCCGTCCCAAGCCAGGCGGCAGAACCAGGACTGGTTCTTTCCGGAAGGTCGGGAGCGAAGAAATTCGCCTCAGCTCCAGGGGCAAGATATTCCAAAGGGCGGGTGCTCCTGCAGAGAAGGCCCGCCTCCTGGATCCCGCTAGATGGAACTCTTTTGCCGATGGGATCCTTAGCATGCCCTCTCTGCATGACCAAGTGGGACGGGTCGAGGTTCCAGGGATGAGACGGTCCCTCGGGTAGCCTGGTCCCATGCCATGTAGGGCTTTCAAGGTGATAACCAACACCTTGAATTGGACCCGGAAGCAAACCGGTACCCAATGCAGCTCGCGCAGCAGAGGTGTTACATGGGCCGATCTTACAGCACCCATAACTGTCCGTGCGGCCACATTCTGGACCAGCTGAAGCTTCCGGATACTCTTCAAGGGTAGCCCCATGTAGAGCGCGTTGCAATAATCTATATGAGAGATGACAAGGGCATGAGTGACTATTCGGAGGGCCTCTCGATCCAGGAAGGGGCGCAACTGGCGCACAAGTCGAAGCTGTGCAAAGGCCCTCCTGGCCACGGCTGCCACCTGCTCTTCAAGCAGGAATTCCAGGAGGACCCCCAGGTTCTTCACTGGTTCCGAATGGGGCAGTGCCACCCCATCCAGAGTTAAAGATGACAACTTCCTGGGAATCGAGAGGCCATCAGTCCACAGCCACTCCGTCTTACCAGGGTTCAGCTGAAGCCTGTTGTTCCCCATCCAGACCCCCACAGCCCCCAGGCACTGAGAAAGGGCATCGACTGCATCACTTACTTCACCCGGGATGGTGATATACAGTTGAGTATCATCCGCATATTGATGATACCTCATCCCGTGTTGACGGATGATCTCACCCAGCGGCTTCATGTAGGTGTTAAACAGGAGAGGGGAGAGCACCGAACCCTGTGGCACCCCACACAAGAGGGGTCGTGGGTCGGATCTCTCCTCTCCTATCACCACCGACTGGGAATGGCCCTGGAGGAAGGAGGTAAACCAGCGTAAAACTACGCCGCCCACCCCCAACTCCCTGAGCCGCCCCAAAAGGATACCATGGTCGATGGTATCAAAAGCCGCCGAGAGATCTAAGAGAGCTAGGATGGACGCACTCCCTCCATCCGGCCCTCGCCAGAGATCATCCATAAGCGCGACCAATGCCGTTCCCAGATAATAGGGCAAGTACACTCCCCTGGCATCTCCCCAGACTGTGCCCCACGCTTGGAGTCCAACTTAGAATGAATCCGAGCGATTTTATCCTGCAGATGCTCTGAAAACTCTTCCGAACGGCCCTGTAAGTGGGTCACTGATTGAACCCGGCCCAAAAGAGATTTAGTAATCTTGAACAGGGCCGTCAGATGGCATTCTGCGGATGCAATAAGAGCGGAGAAATATTCACGCTTCGCCGCTCTTACCGCCACAAGGTAGGCCTTAATAGCGGCTCTAGATTGTGTTCGGTCGGATTCAGTCTTCGTTTTTCTCCAGCGGTGCTCCAGACGTCTCTTCACCCTCTTCAACACCCTCAGCTCCTCCGTGAACCACGGGGAATGACGGGTTGAATGTGGCAAGAGAGGTCGCATAGGCGCGATCCTGTCCAAGGCCCCGGCCGCTTCCCTATTCCAGGCTGCGGCCAGGGCCTCCGCTGGACCGTGCAACAGATCCTCGGGTAACACCCCCAGCTCCCTCTGAAACCTCATTGGGTCCATCAGTCGCCGGGGGCGGACCAATCGAGTGGGTCCAGCCTCCCTGTGGAGTGGGGCGGTGCACGAGAGTCTCAAGGTCACCAGGGCGTGGTCTGACCATGACAACGGGGACAGATCTAACTCTCGCCTCAGATCACTTTGCCATTGCTCCGACAAGAAAACTAGGTCCGGGGTGAGGCCACTGTCTCTCGTCGGGTCCCTAATTATCTGGGACAGGCCCATGGCTGCCATGGTAGCCATGAACTCCCGAGCCGCTTCCGAGGTCCGTCCCAGGGACGGCAGATTGAAGTCCCCCAGAACCATAAGTCTGGGGAACTCCACCGCCAACCCCGAGACAGCCTCGAGCAGCTCAGGCAGGGAGGTTGCTACGCAGCAGGGAGGCTGGTACAGCAGCAACACTCCCAACTGTTCTCGGGAACCCAACTTAAAAAACAGGGTCTCACAGCCAGCCACTTGTGGAGCAGCGCCCCTGAAGGCCACAAGGGACTCTCGGATAACAACCGCCACCCCACCTCCCCTGCCCTGGTATCTCGGCTGGTGCCACACCTGAAACCCGACTGGGTACATTTCCGAGAGGGCAACCCCTCCCTCAGGGCCCAGCCAGGTCTCGGTGATACAAGCCAGGTCTGCCCCGTCCTCTGTGATCAAATCACATATGAGGGGGGCCTTGTTGTTCACTGACCTGGCATTGAGAAGCAGCAGCCGGAGACCAGAGCCCTCAAGGATCTGTCGTCCAGGGCCTGGGTATGAACGTGGAGGGCCGGAACACGCCACCGGTACCAAACACCAGGGGCGTCTTCCCCGAAGGTGGCCTGCCCTCCAGTTCCCGTTATAACATCCCCGACCCGTCACCACTTTGATCAGTTGGCCCGCCCTGCAGCCCCCAGAGCTTCCTAGTTCGGTAGCCTCCACTCCCGAACCCCCGGAAATCCTGGGTCCAAACATAGGTCCCTTACCCCACACACTCATCCTCTCACCCACATGCAACCCTAGGCGGTGGTGAGCCCCCCCAGTGCACCAGCTCACGCTCTGGGCACTGTTGGGTTCCCAACCACCCCCCTCACATACACTCTACTTCCACTTTTACTATGCACCCCCCCAACTTCTCTCACTAGTGGAGGAGGGGCAACTCAATCACTCCTACCCCACTGAGCTATGCTCAGGGGGCACTCTTACACACCATCAAACACTCCTGGCCCCCGCCCAGTATCTCTCACCCACTGGGGGGTTCGTCCCTCACACTAAGGGACCTAACCCACTGCCGCTTGCCTGGGTGGGAATTTTAGTGGAGGAGGCCCTCTGGTTCCCGTTTCACGGGATGGAAATTTTATCTCCATCTTTTAGGGCGGGAGGGGCTGTCTTCAAACTTTGCAGCAGCACTGCCCCCTAAAATGAGACAGGGATTTGGGTGACCTCCCCCAGCTGCAAAGCGAATAATGACTTTGTCATTACAGTTAGGACTGGCCAAGAAACAAATCGACAAATAGAGATTTGTACTTCCAGACTTGCAAGATTGATGTCAGCCTTCCCAGGTGGACCAGAGAGGAAACACGGCCAGATGAGCTAATTCTACTTTATTGTAAAGCTACATGAACAGAATCTTGCAAGTCTGAAAGTACAAATCTCACCCCCCCCATCTCCTTTACAGCCTGAGAAACGAGGGAGGGTCCCTTCTGAGCCTCTTTCTCCACCCATTATGCAGCTTTGGGCTATGCCGTCTCTTATCTGACTGTTCCCGAGGCAGCATCTCTTCGCCCCATCTCCCAAGGTCTCTCTCACATACCATCACAATAAAAGAGTGGGGAGAAGAGAGTGGTCCTAGCTGCTACAGCAGAGCTTTCCAAACTTTTCGTGTTGGTGACACACTTTTTAGACATGCATCATTTCGCGACACTCTTACAGCAGGGCACAAGGCAGGCACTAGGACCTGCGGAATCCTGGCAGGGCAGGTTTGGAGGCAGCAGGGCACAAGGCAGGCACTAGGACCTGCGCGGAATCACAGCAGGTTTGGAGGCAGCCGGGCACAAGGCAGGCACTAGGACCTGCGTGGAATCACAGCAGGTTTAGAGGCAGCAAGGCACAAGGCAGGCACTAGGACCTGCGTGAAATCACAGCAGGTTTGGAGGCAGCAGGGCACAAGGCAGGCACTAGGACTGCGTGGAATCACAGCCGGTTTGGAGGCAGCCGGGCACAAGGCAGGCACTGGGACCTGCGCGGAATCACAGCAGGTTTGGAGGCAGCAAGGCACAAGGCAGGCACTGGGACCTGCACAGAATCACAGCCGGTTTGGAGGCAGCCGGGCACAAGGCAGGCACTAGGACCTGCGTGGAATCACAGCAGGTTTGGAGGCAGCAAGGCACAAGGCAGGCACTAGGACCTGCGCGGAATCCTGGCAGGGCAGGTTTGGAGGCAGCAGGGCACAAGGCAGGCACTAGGACCTGCGCGGAATCACAGCTGGTTTGGAGGCAGCCGGGCACAAGACAGGCACTAGGACCTGCGCAGAATCCTGGCAGGGCAGGTTTGGAGGCAGCCGGGCACAAGGCAGGCACTAGGACCTGCGCGGAATCACAGCAGGTTTGGAGGCAGCCAGGCACAAGGCACGCACTAGGACCTGCGTGGAATCACAGCAGGTTTGGAGGCAGCAGGGCACAAGGCAGGCACTAGGACCTGTGCGGAATCACAGCAAGTTTGGAGGCAGCCAGGCACAAGGCGCGCACTAGGACCTGTGCGGAATCACAGCAGGTTTGGAGGCAGCCAGGCACATGGCAGGCACTAGGACCTGTGCGGAATCACAGCAGGTTTGGAGGCAGCCAGGCACAAGGCAGGCACTAGGACCTGCGCGGAATCACAGCTGGTTTGGAGGCAGCCGGGCACAAGGCAGGCACTAGGACCTGCGCGAAATCCTGGCAGGGCTCGGAGGCAGCAGCAGCCGCGGCACACCCAGGCACTGCAGCCGACACACTAACGTGTCCCGACACATAGTTTGGAAAGCTCTGTGCTACAGTGATATCTGTGTGCTTGTCTTAACTTTCCCTTCCCAGACCACGAAAATATCCTGCATTTCTACTACCTCCCCAGGTCTCCTTATGGATCTTTTTCCACCACACGTACGAGAAGAGGAGGAAGGCTTGCATGTTCTGCGAAAGCGTGTTGGCCCAGGCTGAACCCCTGCAGGGAAGAAAGAACGAAAGGGCGTGTTAATGTTTTCCCATCTTGTTTTCAGGGGGGAAAGCAAGAAGGAGGTTATGAGAGTTAGACATTTCATTCTTGTTAATTTCATTTCCTTTAAAGATTTGTCATTTCTGTTTTTTTTCTCTTTTTTCATTAATCGTTTTTTTTTACAAAAGAGAACAGATGAGCAAAAAGCAGAAAAAACAACAAATTAATGCAAATAAATAATATCGGGAAGTGGACAGAGAAGTTGCAAAATGTGTACATTTAGTGCTCAATATACCCTTGATGAAGGATCATCGATGTAGGGTTAACCATAAAAAAACCAGAATACATTATTTTTAGCCAGAAGGAAAAAAGGATTTTAAAGGCCTTTTTAAATCTCCAAGCTGAATACCAATATCTCCAGTTTTATTAAAAAATAAATCACCAAAGAGAAAAAGAAAAAAAAAACAGAAAAGTTTTCTCTTCAGGCCGTATAAATCTTTCGCCTTTGTTTTTATTTTTAAAAAGCAGATCCGGGCCCTGCAGTCAGAGACTGTGAATATCGGGGCGCTTCCAAGAACAATACACAAAACTGCAGTTGGTGTGTAATAGAAAAAGTCCACACAACCCAATTTTGGGACCACAGCATAGCTACGAGCTGCGTTGCAGTGGTGTGCAAAATGTCTTGAGTTCAAAGGGTTCAAAGAGTTTAACACCGTTTTAGATGGCAAAACCGACTACGTGGATTAAAGAAAATAGTTTGTCTAACTTCGTTTCTACTTGGAAACCACCTTTGGACTTTTTGCTTGAAACTGAAAAGGATGAAGTTTTGATTTTTGGGATCTGACGATTAAGATTGTAGAAGAATATAGAAATAACGAGTTTTATAGTTAAAAATAGGGTAAGAGGTTAATGTATTTTTATGTTTTTTTCTGTACTAAAGACAATCGGAAGTCACTCTTTTTTCTATGTCTCTTTATTTCTGCATTTTTAAGTTTTTCTTTCTGCACTTCAGTCTCTTTCTATTCTTATGTTTTACTTATATTTTGAAATATAATAAATTTTCTTTAAAAAAAAAGGTTGTTAACACCGTTTTGGAAGTAGAGACGACCAGCTGACGCCCCAATTTGCATCATGCAAATGATGACATCAGGATACATATAATACCACCTCCCATTAGATGCTCCAATCTGGAAGGTCTTAAGGTTCCTTGCTGGCTATTTTACCCATAAAGCACCAGTGATGAATTCAGAGCATTACATTTGAAACTCGAGACTTTTGAAACATGGGAAATCTTTTGCACACCCTGACCGGATTCCCAGTATACTCACTAGCCACATTTTAGTCTAGTGTGTAGAACAAACTGAGCAACTACAGTAAAGTTAATTTAAGGGTCAGAAAGTCAAAAATTGGTTTAACTGAGTGAACCAAGGTTAGGTTAACCATGGCTGCATTACAACCATTTTTCCGCTGGAAACAGGGTGGGGCAGGTTTCTTTTAACATTTTATACCTATCTGAAAGTTGCAGAGGACATGGGACTGGCACTGACAAGGATGGCTCTAACTTTTGGCTTCCTTCTCAGTTTGTTTAGAAAACTAAGCCAGCATAAAGCAATAGTTAAGAGATTGGACTGGGATCCGGAAAACCCTGGTTTGGCCTCCAGGCTCTCTCTCTGCTTGGCCTACCTCACAGAGCTGTGGTTGTGGGGATAAAATTAAGGGAGAACCCCTCCCACCCACCCCATGTTGGCTGCTTTCAGCTCCAAAAGGAAAAAAAAGGGGTTTCAATGCAATAAAATAGAGACATAAAATCATGTCAGTTGCTCAAAATGTTTTCAACCGAAGGAAATAGGAACCAGATGGTTTTTAGCCCAGCCTACAACTAAGAAAAGAAAAGGCAGGTAGACCCCACGCCCAGCATCGTCACTGGGTTGATCCAGATCAGAAAACTGGCTCAATAAGATCTAATCGAAGAGATCATTAAGATCTAGCAGACCATCAAACGCTACCGCTCTTCCCATCAGCGCCTCCTTCGGTCAAATGTGCCCAGGGTTTGTGCCAAGGATTTCGAACTCAGGATATTCGGCGCACGCGAGTTGCTTCCCCACTAAGTCGGTCCTCCCCCCTTGTCCACCCCCCCATCCACCCCCCCCCCATTGCACTGATCTGGCTCTGTCCTTCTGAGCATTTTCTAACTCTGGAGTGGGACTAGCTCAGGGGTGGCCTAAGGCCTGCGGGGCTGCCACCTGCAAACCCCACCCCTTCCACGCGATTGGCTCCCGCCCTCAAACCCCGCCCCCCAGTGCTTGTGATTGGCTCCCACCTGCAAACTCCGGCCCCCGGTCCGCGGAAATCCCAGAAACCCCGCCCCCTACCCCCCCCAGTCCCCGGTTATAAATATCCAAATGGCCCTTGGCAGAAAAAAGGTTCCCCACCCCTGGACTAGAGGAAACCCAAAATCCTTCTTACTTACACCACACCCAGCTTGAACGTGTACAGGAAGATGGTGTTCATGACCACATTCAACACATTCACAACCACACCGGTCACCACCTGAGGCAGAAGGATAGCCTGGAGCGCAGGAAAGAGGAGAAATTTATTTTAAATTTTATTTATTATCAAATTTATACACCGCCCACCTCCCCATAAAAGTGACTCTGGGCGGTCGAAATGAAAACGAGACGCGTTTCAGCAATGCTGCAGCCTCGGCAGAAACAAAACCCGTTGCACTGTGAACCCAGGGCTAACATGAACACTTACGACCGTTCGTTTAACGACGGTCCAAAGTTACGACGGCCTCGGAATGGGTGCTTTACGGCCTGTAAAGTACTTCCGAGCGTTGCAAAATGTCGCACCGCCCCCCGGGGTCACATGATCGCATTTTGGGCGCTTGGCAACCAGATCGCATTCACGACAGGTTGCAGCATCCCACGGTCACATGTTCACATTTTGTAACGTATTTTGCCGTTTTCCGGCAAAAAACGCCCATTGAGGAAGCTGGATTCACTTAATGACCGCAGTGATTCACTTAATGACCCGTGATGGGGTTTGTATATACCCAGGAATTTACAGATAGATAAATTATACTGGAGAGGCTTGATATCTAGGTGAGAGGGGAATTATTCTGCAAGTCATCCAATTAGCAGCCATTGTTGTAGGGATGATGTGGCAGCAATGACTCATACTACAGGTGCTATCGTTTACTTGGGTGTGGCAGATGATGAGAGTGACCTATAATGTGATTGGTCAGTTTATGTATATAGGCAGAGAAGATCTGGTGTTCTTTCTTCTCGTTGCTGTTAAACTTCTCATCGCTGTATTCCATCTCGTTGCTGTATCGTTTGTTACTGCTGTTGGATGTATTTGGACTACGTATGTATATAAAGTAAATAGGCTATTTTATCTAATCTCTGCTTGAGTGTCTATTTACTGCATAGAACGTGGATCACTGGTGTCTTGGAAAAAGAAGCAGGCCGCCCCACGGTGCGCACTCTGACAACCCGTGATTCGCTTAACTACTGCTGTAAAATGGTCATAAAACTGGGTCCGGTCACATGGTGACTCGACTTACGACCGCAATGACTAACAATGAAAATTTCAGTCCCAATTGTGGTCATAAGTCGAGGACTGCCTGTAATATAGGTGGTTTTGTTTTCAGTCCCTTGCCTAGAATTTGCTTTTTTCCCAGCTGTCGCTCACTGAATCAACATCTGTGACTTCAAGATCTCTTTCCTATTTTGCTCCTCGAAGCTCAGCCTCCCCAGGAAATTTCCCAAATGCAAAGTTTCACGAGATGGAAAGGAAGAGTGATGACGGATGGAAATTTTAATTATCAATAAATTCAAAGTTTGCTTCAGTGCTGGGCTAATCTGCTGCTTTTCAGGCACAATTGCCCCCCTCCGCTAGATTCGGTTTTTAACAATAACGCAAAAGACATCCAGTACCTGGCTTTGCAAATAGCGGGTTTCCAGCTGGTAGATGAACGCAGCCTGCAATCAATCCCCCCCCCGTCCCAAACAGGTTAGATTAGACTCTTGGATTAAAAATCGGTTTCATGATCATTTTTTTACTTTCTTTTCTCCCCTACCTTTCTACCCAGGGGGCCCTCAAGGTAGGTAAGGCTCCAAAGTGAAATGTAAATGATGAAAAACCACAGTAAAATAGATTTATATATTTTTAACACAGCTTCTCCTGCGCCTGGGGAAATTGACCAATGAAAAGTCAAAGGGGGGGGGGGGGGCGGGGTTCTAGAGACCGTTCCTGATTGGTAAAGATGTCTCCCTCAAATTAAACTCAACTCTTGGTAACTTTATGGGCATTTGGGTTTATGGGGGGGAGGCTTGTTGACATTGTGCTATTTTAATTATTATTTTTATTTTATTTATTTATTTAATTAATTTTTATCCCGCCTTTATTATTTTTATAAATAACTCAAGGCGGGGAACGTACCTAATACTCCTTATTTGTTATATTGTCTTGGAGGGGGCGGCATGTCATGTATGCTTCCCAGAGTTGTCATTACAGGCCGTCCTCGTTTAGCGACCACAATTGGGACTGCCAACTTGGTCGTTAAGTGAAGCAGCCGCTAAGTGAAACTTCACGATTATACAATCCGACTTCTGCTTTCCTTTGCTTTACAGACCTGCGAAGGTCGTAAATGCCAGGATTGGTTGTAAAGTTACTTTTTCATCACTGTCGTATCTGCGAATGGTCGCTGTCCGAGGCAGTCGCTAAATGAGGACGACCTGTACACGAGTTGGGGGGGCTAGATAAATCTTCGAAATAAAAAGACAATTGGTGTAATGGTTTGTGAGAAAGAACAGGAACGGTCAGATAAGAGAGGGCATAGCCCGCAGCTGCATAATGGGCGGGGAAAGAGGCTCAGAAGGGACCCTCCCTCGTTTCTCGGGCTGTAAAGTAAAACTCCTTGTTGCTTTAGGAAAGATGATCAGACCTGATGGGGGAGTTAATTTGTTTTTAAATAACCTTCAGTTGGGTTCACACCACACACGGAACTCTGAACCTGGGTTAATGACACATAACAGCTGTCTTCACTTATCATGCTACGTCTCAGCTAAGAAGCCACAGTGTGGCGTTATCCCGATGCGCTATTTCTCTCGCCATCCAAAGGCAACAGCTGGGTTCACACAACCGGCAGACTTACAGACGCCCCAGACCTCTTTTAGCCTGGTCTCACGTGTTATGCGAACGCAGCCGGTGGAACACTTACCGGCAGGGCCGGAATGAATATCATCACATAAACGTGGGTTAGCCTGCAAGAAAAATGGAACGGCGTTTTACTGGGCGGGGAACACGGGGTTGAAACGGGGCGAGCCCTCTTGGGCTGGAATGCCTGCAGATTTTCAGCACTGCAGGGGCCACGGCGGGAGTTTTGAGAGCGCTTTCACAAAATGGCTGCTGCGGGACACCGAAGCTGCCCTTCCTAGCAGCTCTCCAGATCCTCGAGGGGTCTTTGCTACCCACCTGATCTTTCCACTTTTGGGGGCTTAAGCCTTCTTTTTATTTTCTAAGGAAGTTTGGGCCCCGAGGCATGATGGAAATGCAGTCACCGCCAGAAGACCACCTCTGCTTTACTCTAGGCCAGGTTTTGAGATACGTAAAATTACACACACACGCACACACACAATACACATATGTATTTGTCTATTAGATTTATATCCTACCTTTTGTACAGGAGCTCAAGGTGGCATGCATAATCTTCCCTCCCATTTTTCCCAACAGCAGCCTTGTGAGGTAGGCTAGGTAGAAAGAGGGACTAACCCAAAATCCCACAGAGAGCTCCTTTGGCTGAGGGAAGACTTGAACACAGGTCTCCCCACGTTTAATCCAGCACATCACCACTAGACCACCCTGGTTCTCATACATACATACATACACATATGTGCGTGTGTGTGCACATGTAAAATATATAAAGGTAAAGGTTCCCCCCGCACATTTGTGCAGTCGTGTCCGACTCTAGGGGCTGGTGCTCATCTCCGTTTGTTAGCTGAAGAGCCAGCGTTGTCTGAAGACACTTCCGCGGTCATGTGGCCGGCATGATGCATGCGGAACGCTGTTACCCACCCACCGAAGTGGTACCTGTGAATCTACTTGCATTTGCATGCTTTCGAATTGCTAGGTTGGCAAGAGCTGGGGCGAACCCTAACTCCATCACGCGGGGCTAGGGATTCGAACCTCTGAACTTGTGATCTTCCGATCGACAAGCCTGGCGTCTTACCCGCTGAGCCACCACGCCCCTTGTAAAACGTATACACACACATAAACACTTGTTTCTGAGACAAGCATAAACGTGAGATGCCTTCCTTTCTTGATGCCCAGCGTCCAGCCCTCAAAGACAGACTGCCCCTTTCACCTGGAGGTTCTATTAGGGCTAAATAGGTTTTTTTCTCCCCCCAGGGAAAGAAGCTTAGGGATCTGTTGTTAACTCCTTGTCCCCCTGAAAGATGTAGGCTTCACTGATGGGAAGGGGAACTCTTGACCGAAAAAAAATAATCAGCCGCATTACACAAGAGCAGGAACTGTTTTTGGAACTTGATCCAACCGAGGGACGCTTCCTGCTTTTTAAAAAAGCAAACACATTCTTTACGGACGTCCTGCCAGGACTGAAAAAACGCTATCAGAAGTGTCAATGAAAGAGGAGAACTTGTGATGCGAAGCGGGTCTCGTCCAATTTTCTTTTCAACTCTCCACCCAAACAGAGAAAATAAAATAGTTAATAATTAATAATTTATTAATTATTAATTTGAATGGGTTTCTTGAAAGGTACACCTGCAATGTGTGTGTTTTTGTGTGCGTGTGGGTTTAAAGCAACATGTAAGTAAACCAGCATATACGTCTAACAAACCAGGTTCGTTCATGGAGGGAGGGGCTCAAAAAAGTGAAGAGGGTGGCTGTGATTGAGCCCCGTCCGTAAAAGGATGACCCTGGTTTGTTAGGTGTATACAGGTAGTCCTCACTTAACAACCACAATTGGGACCGGAATTTTGGTTGCTAAGCGAAGCGGTCATTAAGCGAATCCGACCTGATTTTACCTTTTTTGCAGCGGTTGTTAAGTGAACCACATGGTCATTAAGCAAATCATGTGGTTCCCCATTGATTTTTGCTTGCCAGAAACCGGCCAGGAAGGTCGAAAATGGCAATCACATGACCACAGGACGCTGTGATGGTCACAAATGCAAACCAGTTGCCAAGCACCCAAATCGTGATCATGTGACCGCAGGGACATTGCAACGGTTGTAAGTGTGAGGACCGGCCGTAAGTCGGTTTTTTCAGCACTGTCATAAGTCTGAACCATCACTAAACAAATGGTTGTTAAGCAAGGACTGCCTGTATGCTGGTTTACTATTCACTGGAATATTTGAGGCAGCCAAAGCGAACTGAAGTACAAAAATGCAACAGGAAAACTTGAATGAACCTTAAAGTGATTAAGTCCCAATCATAAGCATATTTAACTCTGGGAAAAAAAGGAAATCCATCAAATAAAAGGGACCCGGCTATGGAGTTGCATCATCAGTTTTATGAACCCGTCTGCAGAGACACCCACTTTTTCGCCGTTTCCTCAGCCTTCTTGGCAAAGTCAGAGAAAGATTTAAAATGTCGAGGAGGACCAGGAATGTGATTCAGAAAGGGAAATAAATTAGTTCTTGCACACGCTGCCAAAGAAAATGGGTCCCTGCATCCAGAAGGGAATTTGTTTCAGGAAGGCGTGCGGGTGTGCACACGCCCACGTACTTGCACAGGCACCGAGGATTGCAACCACCCACTCCACCACGCCTGACCTGGAAACTTCGGGATCTTGACGGAAAAGCAGCAGGATCCGCTCGGTGTTGATAAAAATGGCCCAGCAGGGAAAGCAGAAAAGAAGCAGGATCAGGATCCCCCGTTGCAAGATGGTCCCGACTCTCTTCACGTTTTTACTCCCATAAGTCTGGCAAAACAAAAGCAGACGGGCGTAAGAAAAAAATAAATAAATCAGCCATCACTTCCCGCAGGAGACAGTCCGTGAACCTGATTCACTCATTGGAGAAAAGAATCTGTGAGCAAGGAGCTGAGGCATCCAGGGACAACATCCTTAATTTCTACGAGTTGCCCTCATATCCTCTTTGGATATGAGATAGAATCACAGCATGTCGGGATCGGAAGGGACCTTAGAGGTCATCGAACCCAACCCTCTGACCAGGGCAGAAATCCACCACTGCAGCATCCAGCCCCTCTTTAAACACCTCCAGCGAAGGAGAATCCACCATCTCCCGAGATGTAATCCCGGGCAGGGCTGCAGATTATGAACCCAACTTTGGCCAGAAATCTACGTTACCTGCGACATGAGGGTGTCACATACCGATGCCAAGCCGGTACCCACCGAAATGCCAATCACGTTGATAACCTGTAAAGCCGGGAATGAGAGAAAGGGAGGAACAGGTCAGCAAGACACCCCCCCCACGTTTCAGTGCATCTGCGCATCATTTAGCCCCCAATGTCTCCACGCATCTCCGCTGTCTCAAATTTAGACAGAGAAGATAGGTGGTTTGAGAGAGGGGTCAAGGAATCCATTTATGCCAACTTGGAAAATCCTTCCTTGAATAGAGGTGGGGGCCTCAGGCACAATCTTTCCCCTATTTTCCTTCCTGCTTTGTCTTCTGCGCCTAGGAAGATTAAGACCATTTCGCAAGCTCAACAGCAGCATGGTAATCTTAACGATCCTCCTCTGGATGATAAAGGGACTTAGAAATAAATATCTCAAATAACCATGACCTAGCCCCAGGTGCAAGGTCACACAGCCACCCTAGAAACATATTTAAGGATTCCCTTACTAACTTTGCTCAGACTGAAGAAGCTTCTTGGATAAGGAGCGAAACGTTTCCACAGAGAAAATAGAGATCCAGTTGACATGATTCAAGCTACAGGCTGTCTCAATGCATTCGTGCACCATCCGGCCTCCAACACCTCAATGCGTCCCCAATGTCTTGTTGCATCCATGCACTATTCAACCCCCCAAGGTGTCAATGCATACCCAGCGTGGTCTCGCTGCATCCACGTACCATTCAACCCCCATCTTGTCCAATTATATCAGGGGACAATGCTGGAAAATCTCCTTTCCTGCTTGTGCCAGGCGGGTAAGTACATACCGAGACAGCAAGGGTGACAGCATCCAGTTCGACCTTCCCCAGGTGGCCGCAGAAGACCGAGCTCACCACGCTGATCAAGAAGCCCAACAATTGGGCCGTGAACTGAGGAGGAAAGCTCACAGTTAGCAGATCTTCCCTGGAACAGACAGATGGCTCCATCCCCCTTCACTTAAAAATTTGCTTCCGAAAATTATTCTTTCAAATGTGCAAGTTAAACACCACCATGTGGTATCACCAAACTGCGCCGTTTGTCTCCCAGCGGGGTGAATACAGGTAGTCCTCAACTTACGACCACAACTGGGAGTGGAACTTTCGTTGCTAAGCGAGGCGGTTGTTAAGTGAGTCACGCCCAATTTCACGACCTTTTTTGCCGCAGTCGTTAAACGAATCTGGCTCTCCCCATTGACTTTGCTTGTTGGAAGCCAGCTGGGAAGTTTGCAAATGGCAATCACATGACCCCGGAACGCTGCAACCGTCATAAAGTGCGAGCCGGTTGCCAAGCGCCTGAATATTGATCATGTGACTGTGGGTGCACGAGGGTGGTCGTAAATGCGAGCACCGGTCGCAAGTCACTTTTTTCAGCACTGTCGTAACTTCGAACGGTTGCTAAACTAACAGTCGTAAGTTGAGGACTACCTATATGAGAAATTGGAATGGTCTTCGCACCCGGGAAAACTGACCCAGATCTACCTTGTCTTTCTTAGTTTCCAACAATCTGCCATTTTCACTTCCACTCCTTTACTTTCTGGTCTTGAATGTCACGGAAAACAGTTCTCGAGCCAGATGCTGGCTTGTTAAACTTCGTTGAGAACTGTCCAGGTATTTGTGGAAACTTAGCACCTCGGGGGAAAAAAAATGCTGGCATTCTCCGGGTGCTAAATCCAACACCTCAATATATCTGGTACTCTTTTATGCACACTCCTGGAACGACACTATTATAGAAAAAGAAGCGGAGGTTGCAGTCAACTCAAGGGGATTGGATGCGGTTCGACAAATGCAGCCTACAAACAAAATGCTTCTGGTTTTGATCCAGCTAGCCATGCCCATTTCCAAGAAACTCCATTCCATTTTCTTCCTGGCATCCTTGTTTGCTCTTTATCCCCACTCACCCATATACCAAGAGCAGATCAGCCCTGGAGACCAGTGTTTCTCAACCTTGGCCACTTTAAGATGTGTGGACTTCAACTCCCAGAATTCCCCAGCCAGCCATGCTGGCTGGGGAATTCTGGGAGTTGAAGTCCACACATCTTAAAGTTGCAAGGTTGAGAAACACTGCTATAGACCCACTGGATTTTCTCTCTCTTTTTTTGCAAAATACGTGTGCTTCTGCATTCTGGCTCTGCGAGGCTCCACACTTCGGGAATAAGGCCTACCTAAGAGTAAACTCCTGCCAAGAAAAGCTTTCGACACACACTGGGAGCTCTCTCCACTTGTGGTCTGCAATGGTCCGAGCCCGACGGACACTCCTTGTGTCTTTTGGTCCCAAAGAGTTTGAACTGGCACTCGGATCCTGGAAATGAAATCTTTGGTCTGGTGTTTTTTGTACTCAGGGGAAAGACTCCAAGGTAAGCTAAACCATCCTGGGCTGATGAAGTTTTTGCAAACTCCACCCGGCGCGTATGTGAGTTACCCAATCTAGGCGGTGACCTTTCTCCGTGCCAAGGCTCGGAAGGGGCGAAATGGGGCAGCGAAGAAAGGATTTTTATCCCGTGGCAAAGAACAGAAAGCGAGGAAGCCCTGAACCGCCCCCAGGATCTGTTCGTGTTCCCGGAAAGATGTGGATCCAGAAATCTGGAATGGGGAGTGGGTTTCTTGCTTATCTTTTGGAGAACAGCGTTCCCATCGCCCTTCCGGAGCGCCTTTTAAAATCTTACGACAAACCCAGGACAGCCTTCCCCAAATGCAGATGCTCGAACTCTGATGCCAGGCGCCCCCTTCAAACCCAACCCGGAAAAATGTCCCGCCTGGAGCAATCCTGGGAAATGTCAAGGCTGAACATTATCAGGTGATGGCCTTCTGACTGAGTCAGATGCTTTAGATCGGGCAAAGAACAAGGGCTGGTTCAGTTTGGAAGAGGGGATCCATTGTTTTGGCATGCACCAGCCCCTGCAATTTCCCACTGAAGGTCGGAGAAAAAGACTGGAAAAGATTCCCATTGGAAAACCTCTACCAACTGGTGAATGGATTTATAAACGGTTGTGCCGGGAAGGTGACTGTGGCAAGGGAGAATTTCCAACAGATGCAAGACCTCCAAGAACCCCAATCTATAGTGTCTCTCAACCTTGGCAACTTTAAGGTGTGTAAACTTCAACTCCCAGAATTCCCCAGCCAGCATGGCTGGCTGGGGAATTCTGGGAGTTGAAGTCCACGCATCTTAAAGTGGCCAAGCTTGAGAAACACTGAAAGATCAGCCAGATGTTACAGCTAAGATCCAGACTGAACATGCCTTCGCTGATGAGCAGGAAGAGAATTTTCTTGGTGGCTTATATATCATTATATAAATCTCAATCTCTCTCTCTCTCTCTCTCTCTCTCTCTCTCTCTCTCTCTCTCTCTCCCCGCAAAGTTTGCAAACTCTTTTCTTGAAGCCCCTTTGCAAACCGGTTGAAAATGAATTTTCCAAAAGCTCAGCTAAAGTAGAAATCTTTGCAAGACCTCAGTTTGGTGGTAAATGACCTTCTTAAAGGACTGGGGTGGTGGGCAGGAGAGAGGGAGACCCGGAATGGATTATGGCAGTGCTTTCCAAACTGCTGTCGTTGGCGACACACCAACAGCGGCAGTGGCGGTGGTGCGGGGGCGCGTGCAGTGTTGAAGTTTCTCTTCAACAAGGTGCATAATCATAGCGATGAAGATAGCGAATAAGGTTGGAGCAATAACACATCCCTGTTTAACGCCGGATTCCACTTTAAATGGATCGCTTTGAGAGCCATTGTTATTCAGGATTGTTGCCATCATGTCGTCATGGAGTAGCCGCAAGATGTTCACAAATTTATCAGGGCATCCGATTTTCAGAAGGATGGTCCAGAGAGCAGTACGATTTACAGTATCAAAAGCTTTAGTCAGATCAATAAACGCCATGTACAGAGGGCGGTTTTGCTCCTTGCATTTTTCTTGAAGCTGTCGTGCAGTGAAGATCATATCCACTGTTCCCCTGGAAGGGCGGAAGCCATTTTGCGTTTCAGGGAGGATGTCTTCTGATACAGATAGGAGACGGTTTGCAATGATCTTTGCCAGGATTTTGCCTGCTGTGGCTAGAAGGGAGATGCCTCGATAGTTTCCACAGTCTGTTCTATCACCCTTTTTAAAGAGAGTGATAATTATGGCATCCCTAAAGTCTGCTGGAATCTCCTCCCTCATCCAGATTTTTTCGATGAGCTTATGAAGTTGTATAAAAAATAGCTTATGAAGTTGTAAAAAATAGATTTTCTCAATGAGTACACAATATATTATTAGGCTATTACATTGCATTCCATCCTGTTATCCACACAACCCTGGGGGAGATGGAGCGGTGATATAAATCGAATTATAAATAAATAAACTATAAATAAAAATAAACATCCCTGCAGTGTAGGTTAGAATGAGTGCCAGGCCAAATCACCCACCCCCCTGCATCCAAACTCAGAATTTCAAAGGGAAGATGATTAATTTACAAGATTGGTGTCTCATATCAAGACCTCTGAAATTTCTCCAAAACAGATATCCCATTGGGGTCAAATTTGGTTTAAAATAGCTTTTAATAGCTTTAACAGGATCCCTCCCTGGAGGACAGGGACAGAATGAACAAGTCTACCATTTCCAGAACTCGTCTCGTCTCGTTTCGTGTCAGAAATGCAGGAAATAAAAAAGGGAAAAATATCAATTAAAATTTAAAAAGTTAAAACATTTAATAAAAATATAAAATTTATATAACTCTAGCCCACTGCTGGGCCACATTGATGGCAGAGGTGTTTCCAGCCAATAAGTCACTCTGTGTGCATGTCGGTCCCAAATTTCCAGAACTGTAAGCAGTATATTTAATTTTGAATGCAGTACAAGGTTATGCTCAAAATCCTGCAAGCTAGGCTTCAGCAGTATGTGAACCGAGAACTACCAGAAGTGCAAGCTGGGTTTCGAAGAGGCAGAGGAACTAGAGATCAGATTGCCAACATTCGCTGGATCATGGAAAAAGCAAGAGTTCCAGAAAAACATCTACTTCTGCTTCATTGACTACGCTAAAGCCTTTGATTGTGTGGATCACAACAAACTCTGGCAAATTCTTAAAGAGATGGGAATACCAGACCACCTTACCTGTCTCCTGAGAAACCTGTATGCGGGTGAAGAAGCAACAGTTAGAACCGGATATGGAACAACTAACTGGTTCAAAATTGGGAAAGGAGTATGACAAGGCTGTATATTATCACCCTGCTTATTTAACTTATATGCAGAGTACATCATGAGAAATGCTGGGCTGGATGAATCACAAGCCGGAGTTAAGATTGCTGCAAGAAATATCAGCAACCTCAGATATGCAGACGATACCACCCTAATGGCAGAAAGTGAAGAGGAACTAAAGAGCCTCTTGATGAGGGTGAAAGAGGAGAGTGCAAAAGCTGGCTTGAAACTCAACATTAAAAAAACTCAGATCATGGCATCTGGTCCCATCACTTCCTGGCAAATAGAAGGGGAAGAAATGGAAGCAGTGACAGATTTCATTTTCTTGGGATCCAAGATCACCGCAGACGGTGACTGCAGCCATGAAATTAAAAGACGCTTGCTCCTTGGGAGGAAAGCTATGGCAAACCTAGACAGCATATTAAAAAGCAGAGACATCACCTTGCCGACAAAGGTCCGTATAGTTAAAGCTATGGTTTTTCCAGTAGTAATGTATGGCTGTGAGAGTTGGACTATAAGGAAGGCTGAGCGCCGAAGAATTGATGCTTTCGAACTGTGGTGCTGGAGAAGACTCTTGAGAGTCCCTTGGACTGCAAGGAGGTCAAACCAGTCAATCCTAAAGGAAATCAACCTGACTGCTCATTGGAAGGACAGATGCTGAAGCTGAAGCTCAAATACTTTGGCCACCTAATGCGAAGAGAGGACTCCCTGGAAAAGACCCTGATGCTGGGAAAGACTGAAGGCAAAAGGAGAAGGGGACGGCAGAGGATGAGATGGTTAGATAGCATCACCGATGCAATGAACATGAACTTGAGCAAACACCGAGAGACAGTGGAGGACAGGAAGGCCTGGCGTGCTATGGTCCATGAGGTCACGAAGAGTCGGACACGACTAAATGACTGAACAACAAGTGTAATTTGTTTTGAAGAAAAACTTTTTTAAAAACCCTTTTAAAAACTTGATAACTTTTGAAAACCTTTTTAAACTTAAAAGCCATAAACAATTTTACGAATATATCAGCAGCGCCACTTGTCAGTAATTTTTTCAATGAGGCTGGCTAACTCATTTATTTCTATTTAATATCTTTTATCCCACCTATCTACTTAAAAAGCACGCAGACCAGCTAATCAAAGTTATTAAAAATAAAGAATCTTGTCCCTTTTCAAACCCAACCACGCTGGCTTGGGATGATGGGAGCTGTAGTCTGACACTGACTAACTTGGATCAGACCGAGAAAAGTCGCTTTGTGGTGCAGAAGTATAGGCCAGATAGCCAGGCTGCCCCAAATGGGGAGACATTAATCATAATAAATAAATAAATAAAAGCATTTCTGTGGCTGTTGTGGGTCTTCCGGGCTGTGTGGCCATGTTCTGGAAGTTGTGGTTCCTAACGTTTCGCCAGCATCTGTGGCCAGCATCTTCAGAGGGCAGGAGCACAGATAGAAGCAAAATCTCAAAGCATTTCTGTAATTTTATTTTTGGCAGCCGATTGAAAAAAGTAAACAAAAAAAGTGCTATCTTTTGCGGGAGCCCTGATTTGCAACTGGGAAATGTTTGTCTTGTGTTCTTCTCCAGAGGCCTCGAAGCTGAAGAAAAAGAAAATGGATGGAGAAATAAGAAACCAGGGAGCCATAAAAAGAGAGACTTTGCTCTCTTCTGCTCAAGGCTTCCGTTATCACCCCGATCTGGACAGAGACCAGAAGCTATGCATGTTAGGGCAAAATCCAAGAAACACACTACGAAACCACTACAGGAGAAAAACCATATTAGTCTAGGGTAGCCAAAAATCAGGAGGAGCCTAATCACCCCTTTTCCAACTCATAAATGGAATTAAAAGGCAGAAGCCGCAGCTCGCAAAACCACTAGCACCTTAGCTCCAAAAGGACAATCAGGTGAACAAAACATCATAAGAAAATAATAACAAACTTTAATTTAAATCCTACATCAGTTCAGCCCACTGTTTCTCAACCTTGGCCACTCGAAGATGCCTGGACTTCAATTCCCAGAACTGAATTCCTGGCTGGGGAATTCTGGGAGTTGAAGTCCAGACATCTTCGAGTGGCCAAGGTTGAGAAACAGTGGGCTAGCTACTGCATCGCATCTGAGGAAGGGAGATGCGGCCTATGAAAGCTGATGCCCATTAATAAGTTTTTTTAGCCAGAAAGGGGTTACTGGACTGCTGATTTTGGAAAACGGCTAGGAACCCTTGTAAGACGAACAAAATATAACCCCAGGCCTGTAAACCTCCCCATACAAATTTTATTTGGGGGGTGGGCTGGGTGGAGAGAAGTAATTCTCACCTTGGAGTCCTCTCTCTCTCTCTCTCTCTCTCTCTCTCTCTCTATATATATATATATATATATATATATATATATATATATATTGAATTTTAAGTATACATAGATAAAAGATTGAAAAGGAAAAAGAAATAGAAATACAAATCAAAAAAAGAAAAGAAAAGAAAAAGTGTAGCAAAGTAAATAGAAAAAGAGAAAGATGAAACATAGAAATTAGTCAACTTCCGATTTATCTCTGGTCTTAGTAATTTAAAAATTAATCTCTTTCATGCTAGTACTATATATAACATTGTAAAACATTTCCTGTCTAATATATCAATTTATATATGTTTTAATCTTCAAAACCCCATATAAGCTTTGCCCCTCCTGCATTTTGCAAATAGTCCGTTAATGGTTTCCATTCTTTAAGAAAGTAATAATTTATATTTTCTTTTAATAAACATGTCAATTTATCATTTTCTGCCATGTCCATTACTTTTAACATCCAGTCCTGTATCGTAGGTATAATCTGATTTTTCCAATTTTGTGCATATACAAGTCTTGCTGCTGTAACCATATATTGCATAATTCTTGTAAATTTCTTTCCTATTTATTCTTCTAATATTCCCAATAGAAATAGTTCAGGTTTAAATGGAACTCGAATTTGTAGAATATTTTGCATCAATTAGTATATTTGAGTCCAAAACTTCTTTGCGATCTCACATGTCCACCACATATGGTAAAATGACCCCTCTTTTTTTTTTACATTTCCAACACAAGTTGGAAACATTTCCATACATTTTAGCTAGCTTTTGTGGGGTCATATACCATCTGTACATCATCTTATAGAAGTTTTCCTTCAAATTATAACACAAAGTAAATTTTAATCCTTTAATCCACATATCTTCCCATTGTTGCATTTGAATATTATGACCAATATTTTTTGCCCATTTGATCACAGTCTTTCACTTGTTCCTCTACCATTTCACCTTTTAACAATAATTTATACATTTTAGCAATTAAATTGTCATCTGTCTCACATAATTGTATCTCAAATTCCGATTTAGTTTGTTCAAATTCAAGTTCTTTTTTGTCTAATTTAAATTTTTCTACTGGTTGCATATATGAAAGCCACTGAAAAGTATATCCTTCTGAGGCCAATTCTTCTTTTGATTTAGTTTTATATGGTCCTTGTTCTTTTTTAAAAAAGTCTTTGTAAGTCAGCCATTTATCTTAAACTCTTACTTCTGTTCTATGAAATGCTTGTTGTGTGGAAATCCATAAAGGTCTTTTATAACATAAAGTTAGTTTATATTTATTCCAAATTCGTAGCAAAGATCTTCTGATATAATGGTTTTTAAAGTCCACATTAACTTTCACTTTATCATACCACAAATATCCATGCCATCCGTATCTTAATTCATGACCTTCCAAATTCAATAGTTTTTCATTTTTCAAAACTATCCACTCTTTAATCCATAACAAACAACAAGCAGCATAATATAATTTCAGATCCATTAGACCCAGTCCGCCTCTTTCCTTTGAATCTTGTAAGACTTTATATTTTATTCTTGCTTTTTTTCCTTGCCAGATAAACTTAGAAATATCTCGCTGCCATTGTTTAAGAGTTCTTCTGATGCTAATATAGATAGTGTTTGAAAAAGATATAAAATTCTTGGCAAAATATTCATTTTAATTGCTGAAATTCTACCTAATAATGATAATTGTAATTTTTCCCATTGATCCAAATCTTTTTTAATATCTGTCCAAAGCAGAATATAATTATTCTTAAACAATTTAACATTTTTAGTTGTTAAATATACTCCCAAATATTTTACTTTTTCTTCCATTGAATATCCCGTTATTTCTTTCAATTTCTCACCTTGGAGTCCTTGATCTTCACCCATGTGTGAAAGGGAACCCTACTTTAAAACTAGGTTTTGTTTTGGATAGGACGTTTAACAAAAAAATAACCACAGCGAGTCCTCAAAACAAGCCACGAACAATCCATGCTTGCGCAACATCACAGGTGGGAAAGGAACACAGCCTGGGTGTCCTGAGTCAGGCGATCTGCTTAACTCCATCATCTTTTTTTGTTGTTGTTCAGTCGTTCAGTCGTGTCCGACTCTTCGTGACCTCATGGACCATAGCACGCCAGGCCTTCCTGTCCTCCACTGTCTCTCGGAGTTTACTCAAATTCATGTTCATTGCATCGGTGATGCTATCTAACCATCTCATCCTCTGCCGTCCCCTTCTCCTTTTGCCTTCAGTCTTTCCCAGCTACATTGTGGTAACTGCGAACGGTCGCTGTCCGAGGCAGTCGCTAAATGAGGACGACCTGTACACGAGTTGGGGGGCTAGATAAGCCATGGTAGACTGCCTTGAGACCCAGAGGCTCTTTTCAGGCACCCAGGCAAACACCTGCCCCTAACCTCTTGTCCAATCCTCTCTCTAACCTGGGGGAAGGACCATCCATCCACCTCAGGTTACATCTCTCCCTTTGACACCTTCTGGGCCCAGCTGTATTTTTCGGATGCCCCCCCCCCCCCACAGCCAGTGGCGCTGGCCAGGGAGAAAAAGATCGGGACCTTCATTCTGGAGACTGGACTGCAGGCCGTGGGCTGGTGGGTCGATGTTTAAAACTCTGGTTAAGCCTCTTGGAAGATGCAGACGGCTGCTTTTTGTGTTTGCTGACTCAAAAAGTCAAGAGAAATCACACCATTGCCTTGAATAATAATGCTCAGAAAAAGCGGGGTGCACAGAAGCACCCCAGAAGATCTGGTGCCTAACCTTACAAACCCCCATCAGGTTTATAAGTGGAACAAGGTGATCAAAAGGGGGGCAATTATGCATCCACACCTCAAACTGTAATTTCTCCTTTTCCACTTTTTAACCACTTTCTTCCCCCCGCCCCCGCCCCCCGCTTTAACTCCATGTTCTGAGTTCACACAACCCCTCCCAGCAAAAATGAAATGATCCGGTTTGCAGCTCGGCTTGGGAAGCCCGGCTCCCTGCCGACTAAGGCAGCACCCCGACTTGGGTTCACACCGCGGGTTAAACCCGAGTCAGCAAAACTCCGGGGTCGCGTTCATATAAGGGATCCTCACATATCACTTGTGGGCGGAGGGGGAGAAGGGCCGGGCCGGGGTGGGGGAGTTCGTTCACACGACCCGCCAGACTAACCTAAAGTGGGGCGAGTTGATTTCCGGTCCAGGCGAACTAAACTCGCCCCGTTTTTAGCTCAGCCTGGCGGGTCGTGTGAACGAACTCGCCCCCGGCCCGTCTCTTTTCCTCTTCCGTTCACTCCCCCCGGTCCCGATCCCGCCTTACCACGGGGGCGCCGATCTTGATCAGCTCCCGGGCCTCCTGCCAAGCGCCGACGGGCAGAAGCCGGCGGAGGCTGCGGGCGCACCGGGAAGGCGAGAGGGGCGGGGAACTCCGGGCGAGCTCCTCCATCACGGCCTCAGCGGGGTCCGAGCGGCAGCGGCGCGGCCGCCTCCCTCGGCCATGGGGGCACCTCGCAACTCCCGCCACCGGTCCGCCCAGGAGCCCAACGGCCCAACCCGCCCGCGGCGGCAGCCCAGCTCCGGCGGCCACGTGCGGGCAGAGAGGCGAGCGAGGGGCGTGGCCGCGCGGGGAATCCCCGACGACTCTCTTGGGCGGAACGCGCTGTGACGCGCGCCAGGAGGGCCGCTCGGGGCAACCCGCCGGGCTTCCCCTTTAGGCGCGGGTCAGCAGTTGGCCGCCTGGGTGCCCCGCCTGCCCTGGCCCCGCTATTTTGAATCCACGTCCCGGTGGCCGACTTTAAAAAATAGAGCTGTTTTTCATTAGGGCTGCCGAATCTGGGCTGAAGAATCCCAGGGACTGCTAGAGGGCCACATTTATGATATTTATTTATTTGAAACATTTATATAGCCCCCGATCTTGTACCAAACTCTGGATGGTTCGCAGCCAAAAGAGAAAACGCGCCCCAGACTTTGGGGTGTCCCAGGGCCATGAATGGTGTGGAAAAGAAAAATTGGGTACTTTTGCAAAAGACTGGAACCCTTTTATGGACTTTTTGCTGAAAAAAATAAAAAAATATGAAATGGTGATTTCTGGATTTGCTGATTAAAAAGGGCTGAATATGGGATAAGAAGGGAACTGTGTTAAAGAGGGAGGGGCGATAATAAGTTTGTAACCGCTCTAAAGAAGATCGGAAGTCACTTCTTTAAGTCTCTTTTTTCTTTTTCTGTATTGCTTTTCACACTTTTTCTTGTATCTTCTTTCTTTTTCTTAACTTTTCTTTACAGGTGGTCCTCGACTTATGTCCATTCATTTAGCGACCGTTTGTAGTTACGACAGCACTGAAAAAAAGTGATTTACAATCAGTCCTTGCACTTACAGCTGTTGCAGCATCCCTACGGTCACATGATCAAAATCCAGGCATTTGGCAACCAACAAGAGGGACGGAGTGACGTGACGGAGTGAGCTCCCGCACTCGCCCCAGCTCTTGCCAACCTAGCAATTCGAAAGCATGCAAATGCAAGTAGATTAATAGGTACCACTTCGGTGGTAAGGTCACAGCGTTCCACGTGTGTCATGCCGGCCAGATGACCACGGAAGCGTCTTCGGACAGCGCTGGCTCTTCGGCTAACAAACGGAGATGAGCACCAGCCCCTAGAGTCGGACATGACTGCAGAAATGTGAGGGGGGAACCTTTACCTTTATATTATTGTAGGAGAACTGTGTTAGCTTAGTTAAATTGTGCCTTTACTGCACAACCACAATTTAGAAGATGTCATTTCCCACCTAACGCATGCAGATTCTGTGATGACCATTCACTGTTTGTGCTGGAAATGTTAATAATTTACCTGCTTCTGATCACCCTGGAATCAGCCTCCAAATAATGAGATTTAGGTTGATTTCAAGTGAACGTTTAATCCTAAATAACCCAACCAGGATCATTCATTTCTTCTTATGTGGCAGCACCTTCTGGAGAATTCTCTCGCACCACAGCCATGAGCCCAGGCACCCCTCCATCACAGTGCATCTAGCCTGGTCACACTACAGCAGTGTTTCTGTCAGAGTGCGTGCGTGGAGCGGCCCGCTACTTCTTCCTAGACACCAGTGATCCACGTTCTGAGCAGTAAATAGATACTCAAACAGAGATTATAAAAATATCCTATTTACTATATATACATACGTATTACAGAATACATCCACACGGGTAACAAATGATACAGCAATGAGAAGTTACAGCAAACGAGAAGAAAGAATACCAGATATTCTCTGTTTATATACATAAACTGACCAATCACATTACAGGTCACTCTCATCATCTGCCACACCCAACTAAATGATTAGCACCTGTAGTATGAGTCATACACTGCCACATCATCCCTACAACAATGGCTGCTAATTGGGTGACTTGCAGAATAGAATGGGGGCTGCTCTTTCTCCCCAGCTCTTTTTCTTGGAGGACTAAATAGGTAAAATGTCTTTAGGTACTCTCACCACACTACTACTACTACTATTATTATTATTAAATTTTGATCTAATAGTATTTTTATTTATTTATTTATTTAATATATTTATTTATTTAATATATTTATATATTTATACTTTATTTTATAAAGTATATTTTATTTTATATAAATTTATATAAATATTATAAATTTATTTATATGTATGTATGAATTTACGTATGTATAGAATTTTTATTTTTATAATAAATAAAATCATTTATTTTTATCCCACCTTTTTTATATATAACTCAAGGCGGTGAACATAACTAACACTAATACAGGTAGTCTTCATTTAGCGACCACAATTGGGACCGGCAACTCAGTCGTTAAGGGAAGCGGTCGCTAAGTGAAACCGCGACTGTGCTTACGATCTGACTTCCGCTTTCCTTTGCTTTACAGACCTGTGAAGGTCGTAAAGGCGAGGATTGGCCGCAAAGTGACTTTTTCATCACCTCCATGACTGTGAATGGTCGCTAAACGAGGCAGCCGTTAAGCAAGGACTACCTGTAATTCTAATACATAGAAAACTCTGCAGAATTTTATTTATTTATTTATTTATTTATTTATTTATTTTTCCATTTATATAACTGCTCCATCTCCCCCGAAGGGGACTCTGGGCAGTTTGCAGTCAATAATTAAAATAAGTAAAAATACAATACAATACATATAAATACAAATAAATTAAAAATAAAATCCAAGAAGGGAATAAAATTGTTCTTAAAAGGGCTCTATGGGACCAGGAGGAGCTGTTCCCCTTCCCATCCCAGGCAAGGTGGCAGAACCAGGTCTTTAAGTTCTTCCGGAAGGCCGGGAGTGATGGGGCCTGCCTCACCTCCGGGGGTAGATTGTTCCAAAGGGTGGGCACAGAATGTATTTAATCCCATGCATTATTGGGAACTGTTGGGGCTAGTTTACTAAATGCCTGCTTTTGCTACTCCTCACTCCATGCACCCTCCTCCCCCCCCCCCCAGGCACTAAGCTGTATACAGCTAACTAGGCGGGAAGGAGAGTTAAGAATAATTAACAAACGTAGACGGGAAGCTGATCTATGACTAAAAACTGCAAATTAAGTCAGTGGAAAGCTATGCTGATTGGAAGGAGTGATGGCCTCCCGTTGTGTTGCAACAGTGGAAACAGTTCGCTGGGCTGGAACTTCGCTCTCAACAGGTAACCCCTGCCCTCTTTTATTCCATGAACTTGGCTATTCATTAACACCTTTGGGTTAAAAGGGACATTCAGAGAGATGAATGTAATTGCCCCAGAAGTTTTAAAACCCAGATCGGCTATGATCTCACCTCAATTCTTTCTGGCCCCTTCGACAGCTGATCTGAGGATAACTACAAGCAGAGATGCCTTTGAAATAATCTCAATTTATCAGAGAATCATTAGCCTTGCACAAAAGCACTTAGAGCCCCCTTGATGGCATGGGTCTAATCCAGCCTTTCTCAGCCTTTTGACCCTGGAGGAACCCTTGAAATATTTTTCAGGCCTGGGGGAACCCCTGCACATTCAGGCTCAAATACAGGGCAGAAGCTACAAAATTATGATATTCGTTTCACGGGTAGGCCTGTATAGATGCATTAACAGTGTTTTAAATTAGCTTTGAGAGTGTCTTTGAATCTCTTTTGCTGTCCACCAATATTCCGTTTTCCATTCTTAAGTTGGGAGTAAAGTAGCTGCTTTGGAAGACGATGGTCAGGCATTCGAACAACATGGCCAGTCCAGCGAAGTTGATGTTGGATGATCATTGTTTCAATGCTGGTGGTTTTCGCTTCTTCTAATACGCTAACATTAGTCCGCCTATCTTCCCAAGTAATTTGCAGAATTTTTTGGAGGCAGCGTTGATGGAATCTTTCAAGAAGTTGGAGGTGGCGTTTGTAGAGGGTCCATGTTTCACAGGCGTACAGAAGGGTTGGTAGTACAATGGCTTTGTAAACAAGCATTTTGGTCTCCCTGCGAATGTCCCGATCCTCAAACACTCTACGCTTCATTCGGGAGAAAGCTACACTCGCAGAGCTCAGGCGATGCTGAATTTCAGCGTCGATAGGGAGAAAAGAGCTAAAAGTCGATAGGGAGAAAAGAGCTAAAAGTCAGGCAAACCCTCATCATGACCGTCTCCCACCCAGAAACCTATGTCCTCACTGTGGGAGGTTGTGCGGATCCAGAATTGGCCTTTATAGCCACTTACGGATCCACTGTTAAAATTTTACCTTTGGAAGACAATCTTACTCGGCTACGAGTGATCGCCAATGATAAACTGAAAATAAAGAATGAAATTTACTTCTTTAATGTGAAGTTGCCCGAGTTTGAAATAATTTTTTAAATAAATCGTGATCTCCCAGGAAACCCCTAGGGACCTCTTGCGGAACCTGGGGGTGCCACGGAACCCTGGTTGAGAAACCCTGGTCTAATCCCTGGCCAAACCCTGGTTCGACAAGAGTGTAACGTAGCCAAAGCACAGGTAATTCTTGCTTACAGGAATGCCTGTATCTATAACCACTCTCTCTCACATGAAAACTTTTACTCTCTGAAAAGGGAATATAAAACACTATTTAACGGGGGAAAAAGCATAGTTACACTCTTGAGAATTGGACCAGGTGACTCATCTCTCGATTTTCACCCCAAATAAATGCTGACAGCAAGAACAATCTAATTCCCCTTGAGTCTTGGACTGGCTATTTCTGTCATCTCATGGCAGTGAACTTCCTACCCAGCTATTTGATGTACCCCTTCCTGACGTGTTCCCAGTTTCACCCCTAGAGGTTCAAAAACTGATTTCTCAGTTAGAAAACAGTAGAGCTCCTGGTAAAGACTTAATTTTGCCAGAATTCTCAAGATTAAACCCTACATGCTGAGCATCTATGCTTGCTCCCCTCTTTAAGCCATAAATAACTCCTTATGTCTCTCTAACACACAGCTTTCCAAACTGTGTGTCGCGACACAAAAGTGTGTTGCCACACACAGTCTGGTGTGTCGCCACACAACCCGGAAGCGCTGATCATCATCAGCGCTTCCGGGTTTTCCCGCAGCGACACACCAACGCCGGTTGGTGTGTCGCCGCGGGAAAAACTTTGGAAAGCCCTGCTCTAACACAAAGTTTCTGAACCTTCTGAACCTTGGGAACTTTAAGATGGGTGGACTTCAACTTCCAGAATTGGCTGGCTGGCAATTTAAGATGTTGTTCAGTCGTTTAGTCGTGTCCGACTCTTCGTGACCCCATGGACCATAGCACACCAGAACTTCCTGTCCTCCACTGTCTCCCAGAGTTTGCTGAAGTTCATGTTCATTACATCGGTGATGCTGTCTAACCATCTCATCCTCTGCCGTCCCCTTCTCCTTTTGCCCTCAGTCTTTCCCAGCATCAGGGTCTTTTCCAGTGAGTCCTCTCTTCGCATTAGGTGGCCAAAGTATTTGAGCTTCAGGTTCAGCATCTGTCCTTCCAATGAGCAGTCAGGGTTGATTTCCTTTAGGATTGACTGGTTTGACCTCCTTGCAGTCCAAGGGACTCTCAAGAGTCTTCTCCAGCACCACAGTTCGAAAGCATCAATTCTTCGGCGCTCAGCCTTCCTTATGGTCCAACTCTCACAGCCATACATTACTACTGGGAAAACCATAGCTTTAACTATACGGACCTTTGTCGGCAAGGTGATGTCTCTGCTTTTTAATATGCTGTCTAGGTTTGCCATAGCTTTCCTCCCAAGGAGCAAGCGTCTTTTAATTTCATGGCTGCAGTCACCGTCTGCGGTGATCTTGGATCCCAAGAAAATGAAATCTGTCACTGCTTCCATTTCTTCCCCTTCTATTTGCCAGGAAGTGATGGGACCAGATGCCATGATCTGGGTTTTTTTAATGTTGAGTTTCAACCCAGCTTTTCCACTCTCCTCTTTCACCCTCCTCAAGAGGCTCTTTAGTTCCTCTTCGCTTTCTGCCATTGGAGGTGCACGTTTCTTCTGTGGATCATGACACTGCTCTCCTTCCGCAACTGAGCCTTGTATAGCTTTTTCTCCAATGACATACCGGTTTTCCTCTTTCCTGGCCAAGAGAATCGGACCGTTTCTAATCTGGATCCGAAGCTATGCTACGGGGTGGTGCAAAAATCTCAGATATTCACTTCGTTACGTTGACAGTTTATTCTATCCAGGGGTGCATTTTGGGCTGGATACAGGGCCCAAATTTGATCCCCTACAGGCCAGCGAGCCCAACACGGTCATGCGCAGAGGAGCAAAAGATGATGAGGGAGGCCATTTAAATGCTGAGAGTTGCTCGCTGGATTATTTTCACTTTTGAATTTTTCCCCAACCACAATAAAACGGTGTGCCTATTACCATTTATCATCCAAAGCACCCTCTACTTTTGAGATCTTGACATTCATGGTTTAAAATTGCCTGCTGACGCAGCCAATTTTATCTCTCACTTCTCAGCCAAGGAAAACCACTGAGCTCTTACTGGGAGCCATGTTGATACTACACTTTGCTCAAATGCCCATCCTTTTATTTGTTATTTTGCTTTTCCTTCATTCAGACAAATGCTCAACCACTTCCCTTGGCGGGAAGCTTGTTTAATTTCTCTGCTTAAAAACATTTTACCCCTGCATCTTCCATGCAAGATGCTCAAATTCAACAGGGAGGGAAAGGCAGCTTCACTCCAAATACAACACACAGGTTCCCAAATCCCTGCTCGCCATGAGGACTAGGAACTTGTGCTAAACCCTTGCTTTGAATACCGTGCCCACTCTTTTGGGCAGTGCTATTTTTAATGGACTGTAGATCTGACTTGGCAGAAGGGATGCGTTTCGTAACAGCTCCAGGTTCTCGTTCCTGGGACCTCGTTTTGACCCTGTGACTGTTATCTTGGAAACCTCCCAGCTGTCCAAGCCAACCTCCCACAGATGCCTGGAAGCGCTGAGTTTCCCAACCAGCTGTTCCTCCCTGTCTTTTATTGGCTCTGGACAGACTCCTATGCTCGCCCTTTGCCCAAAAGTGTCGGACTGTGAAGACAGCCTTGTGGTGCAGATCTGCTCGAAGTCCATCCTGCAGCAGATGAAAAAGCCTTGGGGTCAAGGAGAAGAAATCCAAGTTTAAAAAAAACCCGAACAGCCCTCTCCCCCCCCACCCCGCAGCCTATGGATCGCGGGGCACCGGCCTTTGAGAAGCCCCCACTCAGCCCTTCGTCCGAAGATCCGAAGCGTTTGGTCCCCACTGGCTGCAGGAAATTATGTTGGCTGTTTCCTTCCAATTTCTGGGAGGAAGCGAAGAAGATCTTGGTGATGGCTGGGCCACTGGTAAGTCTTCTTAAATTGGCAAACCCACCAAGAGACTTTCTTGGTGCAGGTGACCACCCCCGTTTTACAAGCGGTCCAGACCACCTTATTGTCTCTTTGCTCAGCCCTTGTCAGCTGAGTAGCTAGCTGTCTATTTTATTATTCGTTTTATTTTATTAAAGAGATTTATATGGACGCCCAACTCACTCACGGCGATTCTTGGTTCGGTGGCCCCCCCAATGGGTCTCCAGCAGCTAAACTCGGCTGGTTATACAACTCAGATGTGAGGTGGGCTTTCAAACCCTGAGACTTACCTAACCCTAACCCTAACCGTAACCCTAACCCCGAGACTTACCCCAGGGCTCAGGTTGAGCAAAGATCTTCCAATCCAAATGTGGATCGTTTCTGCCCCCGTGGGGGGGAAATTGCAGGAGGAGAGCTGGGTTACTCTGTGATGGCCGAAAATCCGGAGTCTGGGAGCACCTTTCGAGATTAACCAGGAAGGAAAGAGATGGTTAAATTCAGAGGGACTGAAACAATAGGTCTACCTGCCCCCCAGCATCAAACTGCATTATTGCAGGATTTTAATCCACCACTAAGCTTTCAATTGCTCGACTGTAATACTGTAATCTACTGCTGAGCCCTAAAAATGCTATTACTCTAGCATTTGAGAGCCAGTTTGGTCTAGTGGTTAAGGCAACGGGCTAGAAACCAGGAGTCTGTGAGTTCTAGTCCCACCTTAGGCACGAAAGCCGGCTGGGTGACCTTGGGCCAGTCCCTGTCTCTCAGCCCTAGGAAGGAGCCAATGGCAAACCAGGAGACTGAGAGTTCTAGTTCCACCGTAGGCATGAAAGCTGGCTGGGTGACCTTGGGCCAGTCCCTGTCTCTCAGCCCTAGGAAGGAGCCAATGGCAAACCAGGAGACTGAGAGTTCTAGTTCCACCGTAGGCATGAAAGCTGGCTGGGTGACCTTGGGCCAGTCCCTGTCTCTCAGCCCTAGGAAGGAGCCAATGGCAAACCAGGAGACTGAGAGTTCTAGTCCCGCCTTAGGCATGAAAGCCGGCTGGGTGACCTTGGGCCAGTCACTCTCTCTCAGCCCAACTTACCTCACAGGGTTGTTGTTGTGGGGAAAAGAGGAGGAAGGAGTAATAGGTATGTTCCCCTTGAGTTATTTATAAAAATAATAAAGGCGGGATAGAAAATAAAAATAAATAAATAAATAAATAAATAAATGTGAATCTATTGCAAACTTGAAGATGCATGACTGCAAGTGCTCCAGGACCCACATGGGTGGCTTCTACCACACCTCTAGAGGGTGATTTGAAGAGTTATAAATGTTCACGTTTCCCCTCCTCACCTTTCTTCACCTAGACGGTGATTCAGCTGTTGGTGTTCATGATCCACGTCGTCAGTACGATATTCTGTGGCCACCTTGGGAAAGTTGAGTTGGCTTCTGTCACACTTGCAATTGCGGTGAGTCCCCCTCTCTTCATCCGGTGGTAGCTTCTAGCGGAGCTTGGCTGACCTCTAAAAGCTAAACAGGGTCAGCCCTGATTTGTGCTTGGATGGGAGGCCACAAGGAAACCCTAGGGCTGGAGGCTAGACTGGGGAGTTGGAAAAAAAAAACATCCCAGGAGAAGAGCATAACAAATCACTTCTATATTTTTGTCCCCCCAACAATGTGGATATATCCATTAAGTTCCTAAGAGTCAAGCCTGACTTGATAGATATTTAATTATTTCACTCATTCTCTGGGGAGGTTCCCTGTCGCATTTCTGGTTGAGTCTACATACAGTCAGGAATGATGTCCCCGAAGGAAGACTCACGCAGAGCGGAACCAAGAGTGGGCTCTTGTGAAAGAGAGCTGCTGTTGATGTTTTCTCAGGTCTTTGGGGTGGAAAGGTGAAGTCGATTTTTTTAAAAAGAAAAGTGTGTTATCTTCATAGTCAGATTCCGCAATCAGGGTAAGCGCCTTTCAATAAGATGATCTGGAGATCCTTAAAGGCTCCCAGAGGCATTCTGGACGTGCTATTTCTATTATTATTATTATTATTATTATTATTATTATTATTATTATTGGAAATTAAAAGAGTTTGGAAATGGAGCTGCCTGGAAAATGTGAATTTTAAAGGGAACAGAGCACTAATATTAGGATTGAGAGATGGGTTAAACCTTAACCTCTCTTATAATCTCCCTCTTATGATTTTGGGTAAGAACAATAGCAGCAGGTGGGCAATCTCCAGCTGATTTGGATCTGGTTAGTACTTGGATTAACCAGATACTTGGATTAATACTTGGATTAATTAATTTTATTAAATTATTTATTAAATTTATTAAAGTTAATACTTGGATTAGAGAGCCAGTTTGGTGTCATGGTTAAGGCACCAGGCTAGAAACCAGAAGACCGTGAGTTCTAGTCCCATGGGTTCTAGTCTGACCTTGGGCCAGTCACTTTCTCTCAGCCCCAGGAAGGAGGCAATGGCAAACCCCTTCTGAAAAACCTTGCCAAGAAAACTGCAGGGGCTTGTCCAGGCGGTCTCCGAGAATCAGACACGATTGAGCAGATTAAAAAAGAAATACTGGGATAGGAGCTTTCAGGGCCCCATCAAGACTGGAAAGTCAAAAAGAAGACCTCAGTGACTATCAGGAGTTAGCATAGATATTCTCCCTTCCAGGTGGTCAATGGACAAGAGTTTGTAGCCTTTCCAGTGACAAACCACTTCCCTACTTTTGCCAAGAAAAATGCATGGCGGTGTCCACCGAGCCAGTATTTCAATTCATACATCAAATTTAGCCTGTGATGTTGTGATTTGTTGAGATTTGGTTTAGCCTGTGGTGCAAATTCAACCATTCTGCTTTGGAAAACTGGAGTAGGCTGTTGTGCAATCATAGACTACAGATAATCATGGTTTGTTCAGCAAAGCAAGGTGAAGCCAGCTATGCCTTCATGAGTTGGGTGGACTAGGCCAAAGTATAGCCAATCAAAGAAGGGTCTGATGAAGAGCAAAAAGAAGAACCCTTGTTCACACTTTCTTTTGGAATCTCCAGATGATAGTTTGAGGAAACATCTGCAGTAGCTTCCTCCAGACAGGGACCTTCAAGACGTGTTGGGGTTTCAAGGCCTGAGGGTTCTTAGATTAGTAGTCCCAACACCCAACTCACTGGGGGGACCCTGGATTGGGAAAATTCCATTGAAATTAATCTTCGTACATGGTTCTGTGTGAAGATGTTTTCAGTGAGGTAGGAAGGCCCTGATGAGTTGGCGAAGGTTGGTTGCTCAGAACTGATTTGCTTTGCAGAAAGTGTGAACTCCAGTGTCCAGGAAAAAGGGGGAAAGAACAGCCTTTCTCTGCCCCATTAGTCTGTGTAACCAAGATTGGGCCAAACTGAGAAATCATCTGTCCTGGGACAATCTGAATACTTTAAAATGAAGTCTCCTTCAAGGGGAATTCAGGGACTGGAGGCATCCTGGCCAAATCCATGCACTTTTCTTGGTGACAAAGCAGAGCTGGTTTACCATGGAATTTTTCTTCTTAATTTCCCAATCAAGCCTACAACCCTGGGGTTTCCTGGTGGTCCTCCATCCCAAGTCCTGATTCTGCTGAACTTTCATGCAGAGACAAACACAGGCAGGAGCTAACCTAGAAGAGCCCATTTCAAATAGGCTTCTCCTGGGGCTGGGCATTCTGGGAGTTGTAGTCCCAGCACAGCTCGAGAATGCCACATTGGGATGGCTGTCCTCAACTATACCCATTTTCCAGCAGTGAACAGTCGTTGCCTCTTTTCTAAATTTCCTCTCCTCTGTCTTTCTTACCGTTCCTAGGTTATCAACGTGACCGGCATTTCTATCGGTTTCGGGTTATCTTCAGCCTGTGACACATTAATATCTCAGGTGGGTCACAGCGACAGGCTTTTTCCCAGTTTGGGGGAGATGTGGGGGCGATGAAACGTGATCTGCTGTTGAACGCAGCCCTGCTTGAATTGGAAATTCTGCATTTCCGTCAAAGCTCGGCGTTTGCCAGATACAGAAAGAAAGGATGCCACCCATTTCCTAATTTTTCTGCATCCAGTACATTCGGAAGGGCCAAACTTTGGGGTTCGGCCCCTTCGAAATTCAGAAGAGCTGTGGGTTTTAATTCTCACTTGGCCTCTCTCTCTCTGCAAAAGAGATTCAAAAGAGATCCTTCTGCTATTAAGGGCTGTTGATTTGAATGCACTCCTTGGACCAGTGTTTCTCAACCTTGGGAACTTTAAGATGTGTGGACTTCAACTCCCAGAATTCCCCAGCCAGCATGTTGGCTGAGGGAATTCTGGGAGTTGAAGTCCACCCATCTTCAAGCTGCCAAGGTTGAGAAACACTGCCTTGGACAGTTACGTAAGAATTGCTTAACTCTGCAGTTCTCAAAGTGTGAATTGAAATCCCCACTGGGCATTCACGAGCCAATTTTAAAAATCCTGATCAAGCTTGCCCAGGCAAAGGGGAAACACTGTCAAAATGCACTCCATTCTGGGTTCCTTGCTTTGCACAAACGCCTGCGCTGCAAGCATATCCACCACCGCAAAGTTGGAGAACGCTTTGCCACATCCATTAAAACGCTTATTAAAAAGGGCCAGTGGGGTGTCATGCTGAGGTTGCTGGACTAAGAGAGGGAAGTCCCAGGTTCAAGTCCCTGGAGACTCTAGGCCGCTCCCCCCTCTCTCTGCCCCACCTACCTCGCAGGGTTGTTGTGGCGAGGAAAAATAGGAGAAGGGTGCATGATGTCCGCCATCTTGAGCTTTTGAAGCAGTATTTATCTAATGAATAAATACAGACATCTGGCAGGAATCAGGAGGGTGAAACACACAATGGTCACTAAATAAATAAAGGCAGTGGAGATTTTAATTCATTCATCCGTTTGTCGCTTTTCTTTATCAACTTATCTAACCCGCTGATCTCGCATGGTGGTTGTCATTCGAAGGAAAAGCTGAGGAAGGAGGGAAGTAAATCTAGATTAAAATCTAGACAAAATCTAAACTGAAATATTAAAAAATCTAGAGATAAAAATCTAGATAAAAGATATGTAAAAAGGTAAAGGTTCCCCCCGCACATTTGTGCAGTCGTGTCCAACTCCAGGGGCCGGTGCTCATCTCCGTTTGTTAGCCAAAGAGCCAGCGTTGTCCGAAGACGCTTCCACGGTCATGCGGCCGGCATGACGCACGCGGAACGCTGTTACCATCCCACCGAAGTGGTACCTATTCATCTACTTGCATTTGCATGCTTTCGAATTGCTAGGTTGGCAAGAGCTGGGGCGAGTGCGGGAGCTCACTCCGTCACGCGGGGCTAGGGATTCGAACTTGCGACCTTCCGATCGACAAGCCTGGCGTCTTACCCGCTGAGCCACCACACTCAGCGATATGTAGGAAGGCTTAATTCCTTGGAAGGCCAATAGGGAGCCCTGGGGAGAGAGACTGGGCTGGCACTGGGGAGAACCAGGACCGTCTCCCCCAGCCACAGAAGGCCCCCCACCATCGAGCCAATCCCTCTCTTTCAGCCCAACCTACCTCACAGGGTGGTTGTGGGGAAAAATAGGAGGAGGGAGCACTACGTATGCTGGTTTGAGCTCCTGAAAGGAAGCAACCTGTAAGTCTAACAAAGCAACAGATAAGTTTCTTAGCCCATTAAATAATGAGTTTTCTTGATTGGGAACAAGAGTCACCCAATGTATTTATTGACTCATTTTAGGAGGGTGCCGTTCCCCAAATTTGAGACCCCCCAACAGAGCTAAGCCACCATCCTGGAAAAAGGCCATCGACACTGGAATGTAAGTCAGGGGGTCTTCTAACCCTGTCTTGCCCAACTTGACGCCCCTTGGCTACCCAGACCAACGTCTCTGAGTCATGGGAGTTGTAGTGCCAAGACCACTAGGAAGCCTCAAGTTGAGGAAGGCTGTTCTTGCTTTTTGAGAAGATACCCTAAGGATAGGAGCTTGTCCTTAACAAAGAACAAATGGCTTAAAATCCTACCATATCTAGGACCTATACAGTATGATCTATTTCTGTGGTCTTCTGCTTCACTGTCCTGGAAGAGAGTTTATTGTTATGTCTTATTAGATGCTATTTATCATTTTGTAACACCAAACATTTGCTCTGAGGAGCTCGAGGTGGACGAGGCCGTTCCCTTTCTCTGTTTGATCCTCACAACAACCCTGTGAGGTAGATTAGGTAGAGAGAGAACAGCCAGACCAAGGTCAAGCAAGCAATACGTTGGAGTTTAAGTTTGAGTCTCATTGGTCTGGAACATAAGAACATGATCATGTTCTGCTGGGCTGGACCTCTGGCCCATCTTGTCCAGCAGTTGCTTCTCCCAGCGGCCCACCAACTGCACCAGGAAGCCCATGAGTCCCAGCAGGTGGCCTTCAGAGGCGGTCCCGCTGCCTTCAAGGCTAAGAGCCCTGGATCCCATCCGGGAGTTCCAGGATGTGGTCAACCCCCTTTTTTGAAGCCAGTCAGGTGGGTAGCCAGCACCACGTCTTGGGGTAGTGAATTCCAAAATTCAATTAGACAGGCCACCAACTCCATGGATCAACGCTAGGATTCATATCACAGCTATACTGTGAATCTGAAGAACACTCCTCTTTTGTTGTTCAGTCGTTTAGTCGTGCCCGACTCTTCGTGACCTCATGGACCACAGCAGGCCAGGCCTTCCTGTCCTCCACTGTCTCTCGGAGTTTACTCAAATTCATGTTCATTGCATCGGTGATGCTGTCTAACCATCTCATCCTCGGCCGTCCCCTTCTCCTTTTGCCCTCAGTCTTTCCCAGCATCAGGGTCTTTTCCAGGGAGTCCTCTCTTCGCATTAGGTGGCCAAAGTATTTGAGCTTCAGCTTCAGCATCTGTCCTTCCAATGAGCCTTCATTACTACCCCACACTAACTCCCATCTAAACAGGGGCCTTTTGGCTAAACTGTGCTCCCCTCTAAGGTCTTACAGGGTCAGGCCTGCTCAAACATTCATCCCACCAAATTCAGGGGCAGTAACTGGCAAGGCTACATGGCAGGCCGCCTCATGAAGAACAGAATCTCAGTTCTTGGTGCCTTGCATATATAATGTATCTCTTCGCATTAGGTGGCCAAAGTATTTGAGCTTCAGCTTCAGCATCTGTCCTTCCAATGAGCAGTCAGGGTTGATTTCCTTCAGGATTGACTGATTTGACCTCCTTGCAGTCCAAGGGACTCTCAAGAGTCTTCTCCAGCATTACAGCTCGAAAGCATCCTAGAAGGATGCTCTTAGGAGGTCGTTGTGGAACGTGGTCACCTCTCTCCAAAAGTCTCCTTGGACTTCCTTGGCTGTCGAGATCTTGAGAACCCAAGGGTGGCCTTCTTCTTCTTCCAGACTTATGGTGGGAGGAACATGAAACGCGTGGGCACCATCCTGCAACAAGGGGTGCTGATTCTCCTGCTCTGCTGCTTCCCGTGCTGGGCGTTTTTTATCAACACCGAACAGCTCCTCTTGCTGATCCGGCAGGATCCGGAAGTCTCCAGGTGGGAACCAAAATCTTTCTTCTGAGTTAAAGCAATGCCGTGGGTGGGACTGGCGTTTTTGGGATCGCGGAATGGGCTGGGTGGGTGGTCACCTTTGAACAACAATAATTGGGGGTTAAAAATTCTCCCGTGAAGGTTTTGGCAATCATTCGCCACTATGTGCCTTTCTGAGTCCCCTTGAAGATGATGGAAGAGAATGATGTCATGTTGGAAAGGACCCTCTAGCACAGTGTTTCTCAACCTTAGCAACTTTAAGAGGTGTGGACTTCAACTCCCAGAATTCCCCAGCCAGCCATGCTGGCTGGGGAATTCTGGGAGTTGAAGTCCACACCTCTTAAAGTTGCTAAGGTTGAGAAACACTGCTCTAGCAAGATGAACCAGAAGAAGGAAGATGGAGTATCAGGGGATAGTGATCTGCTCCCAATTAACTCAAGGTATCTGTGGGAGGTGTCAAAAAAGTCAAGATGTCACCTGAACTAGGGGCAAGGTTTCAATTGCATATTTGCAGGTGTCATCTTAACTTTTTTGACTGTCCTCCCAGACCCCTCTGACTGCTGCCATGATTACATTTGACGTGGTGTTCTAAATTTGCTTTGTGGTTGCTACAGCCAATGCTTGTTCCAAGTTTCTCCCTTTCAAATCAATAAAGAACATCCATTCAAAATTAAAATCAATAAAGAACATCCATTCAAAATCCACATCAATAAAGAACATCCATTCAAAATCCACATCAATAAAGAACATCCATTCAAAATACCCAGCCTTTCACAAGATCAGATGACCCCTCACAAGATTTCCCACAAAGCTGGAACTTTTGAAATTTTTTGAGAAGGTTTAATTTTTTAAAAAAATATGTATTATTTTTTAAAAATTTCGGGGGAAGTCACAAGATAGGGCTTCTCTAAAGGCGCTACTTTTTCTCACAAAGTGACATGGGAAAAGGCTACTTCGAAACACAAGCTTTTTAGGACAGCAATGGATGTGATTGCAGAATCTAATAATTGCAAATTTATGCCATTTCTCCCTCCAGGCTCACTCAGGTTTATGTCATGATCTTTATTCCAGCACTTCCTGTAAGTTTCCAACTTTTTCTTTGCTTTTCCTCCGTAGGATCAGGGAAAACGGCCAAATGAGTGGATTGCTTCTTTTTTTAAAAAAAAAATATGTGTGTGTTCGTGTGCGTGTGTGTGCGTGTGTGTGTGTGTGTGTTTGTATGTATTGCATTTAAGAACTGAATTAACTCAGTTAATTATTCAGTTAATTAATTAACTGAAGGGTTCAAGGTGCATAACAAGGGTATTTTCTTAATATGCTCCAGTATTTTGCACATTAATACTTTTTTAAAAAGCTAAATTTTCACATCAAATTTTAGCTATGTTATCTAGGAGAATCTTGGGGAATGCAGGAATTGGGCTGCTGGTCCGATTCTATTTCTAATTTGGAGTCATGTTTGCAAGCTGGTTTAGCCCAGACGTGAAGACTACAATTCCCATCACCTCCCTTTGGCAATCCCATTGGCTATGCAGCGGGGCGGGGACAATGAAATGATCTCCCCCATATTTGGTGGGGAAAGCGGTTTGCTTTGGACTGGCAGCTGGCAGGCTGAAATCCAGTAGGCAAAACTTTCTATGATTCCTCCCTGAACTTGGCAACTCAGGATCTATACCAGTGGAACTTCTGACTGGAACAGTGGTAGATTCCTGCACTAAGCCTGGGGTTGGTCTAGTCCAGGGCTTTCCAAAGTTTTCCCGCAGCGACACACCAACCGCCGTTGGTGTGTCGCCGCGGGAAAACCCGGAAGTGCCACCGTTGCGGCAGCGCGCAAAAACCCGGAAGCGCTGCTGCGCTTTCACAGTTTTGTGTCGTGACACACAGTTTGGAAAGCTCTGGTCTAGTCAGTGTTTCTCATTCTCAGCAAGTTTAAGATATATGGACTTCAACTCCCAGAATTCCTCAGCCAGCCATGCTGGCTGAGGAATTCTGGGAATTGAAGTCCATACATCTTAAAGTTTCCAAGGTTGAGAAACACTACAGCTAGTCCTTGACTTACGACCATTTGTTTAGCAACCAAAGTTACAACAGTGCTAATGTGACTTATAATCGGTCCTCGCACTTACGACCGTCGCAGTGTCCCTGCAGTCACATGATCAAAATTCAGGCGCTGGGCAACCGACTCGCACTTACAACGGTTGCAGCTTTCTGGGGTCACATGATCACCATTTGCAACTTTCCCAGGTGGCTTCTGACAAGCAAAGTCAATGGGGGAAGCTGGATTCGTTTAACGACCGTGGTAATTTGCTTAACGGCCGTGGTGATTCACTTAATGACCACGGCAAAAAAGGTTGTAAAATCGGATGTGACTCACTTAACAACCACCTTGCTTAGCAACGGAAGTTCCAGTCCCAATTGTGGTCGTAAGTCGAGGAATACCTGTAGTCTAGATTGTCTTTACAGTCTTTTTGAATCCATGCATTCAGGATTCAATGATTCTACGAAAGGAGAGACAGGGCTGAGAAAAGTGCCAATTCCTTTGTGTGGGGGGGAATTCAACTAAAAATAAATGACTCTGCAGATTCTTGCTTTCTTCCGATTGCTGATGGGCCTCCCCTTCTCTGCATCTTGCAGGCATCCTTTATTTATCAGATCCAGATGCGGTATTTGCAAAACCAGGTAAACAATTCCTTTCCTTCATTCCTTAGTCTTTGCAGCAATGGGGCAAGGACCGAGGGATGGCGTCTTTTGAAATGCTGGACCATCGTGAAGTCCCTTGGCCTAAGTTAGACGCTCCAAACCTCTATCACAGCCACCTTAAAGGGTGGGTGGGAATTGAAACAGCTGGTCCAGGTTGCTGTGGATGTGCCAGCAAGGACCCCAGCAGACTGCTCTGCTCCTTCTTAACCAGCACAATGTAGGATCTAATATCACCAACTATACAGGTAGTCCTCACTTAACGACCATTTGTTTAGTGACGGTTCAGACTTATGACGGTGCTGAAAAAACAACTTACAACTGGTGTTCACACTTATGACCGTCGCAGCGACCCTGCAGTCACGTGATCACGATTTGGGCGCTTGGCAACCAGTTCGCATTTATGACCATTGCAGCATCCTGTGGTCACGTGATCGCCATTTTTGACCTTCCCAGTCGCTTCTGGCAAGCAAAATCAGTGGGGAACCATGTGATTTGCTTAACAACCAGGTGGTTAACAACCAGGTGGTTTGCTTAATGACTGCGGTGATTCACTTAATGACTGCCACGAAAAAGGTCATAAGATCGGCTCAGATTCGCTTAATGACCGCTTTGCTTAGCAACTGAAATCCCAGTCTCAATTGTGGTCGTTAAATGAGGACTACCTGTATACTGAGTATATTCAGGCTTATGATAGGTAGAGTGCCTGTCCTTTTAAAGGCATCTGGAAACAGACATGCAACACTTTGCAAACCAAAACCTAACTTTGGTCACCGGGTCCTGTTAGGGTGAAAAGTCTCAACGGGCCACAGAAGCTAAGCTGGGTGATTAGTGCTTGGATGGGGCACCACAAGGAAATCTTCAGGCAGAAGGCTAGGCTAGGCTAAACACATTTCAAGAGAAGGTCGTAGCAAAGCTTGTCTGTGCTGCTGCCAAGAAAAATGACCCCAAGAATCCGGCTCAGTTGAAAGAGACTCTATTTTAAGGGTTGAAAGAGCATGGAATCTACTGAAATGCAAAAAATAAAATAAAATTTCATTGCAGAAGATCATCTGGCCAGAGGTTTTTTGTGGCATTGCTGCAAACATTATCAATGTCCTTGCGAATTATATCTTCCTCTACCAGTTTCACATGGGCGTTAGGTAAGTAGACTGCTGGGGACAAAAATTTATTTATTTATTTATATGTTAACTTGTATTATCCCCCGAGGGGGACTCTGGGCGGTTTACAGTAATGTCTATTTCCATTGTTCTCCTCTTCCCTGGAACAGAGGTTGTGTTTGCCAAGCCATTTTTTGGAAAACTGGACATCAGTTGCCAGTTTTAGCAAAAGACGGTTAATAAAGCCATGGATTAAGTGGACTGGAATTCATCGAGCTACAAACTTCGCAAAACTCAACTTCATGGCAAAACAAAACAATAAAAGGAGGGCCATAGATCCTTGAGTGAAATGCCTTTCAGTCAAACTCCCTGCAAAGAAAATCAGGAGAGGCTTGAGAACAACACAGCGTGAATACAGGTAGTCCTTGTTTAGCGACTGCCTCAGACAGCGACCATTTGCAGTTGCGACGGTAATGAAAAAGTAACTTTGCGACCAGTCCTCGCATTTATGACCTTCACAGGACTGTAAAGCAGAGCTTTCCAAACTTTTCATGTTGGTGACACACTTTTTAGACATGCATCATTTCACGACACACTCTTACAGCAGGGCATCATTTCGCGACACATTCTTACAGCAGGGCACAAGGCAGGCACTAGGACCTGTGCGGAATCACAGCAGGTTTGGAGGCAGCCAGGCACAAGGCAGGCACTAGGACCTGTGCGGAATCACAGCAGGTTTGGAGGCAGCAAGGCACAAGGCAGGCACTAGGACCTGTACGGAATCACAGCAGGTTTGGAGGCAGCCAGGCACAAGGCAGGCACTAGGACCTGTGCGGAATCACAGCAGGTTTGGAGGCAGCCAGGCACAAGGCAGGCACTAAGACCTGTGCGGAATCACAGCAGGTTTGGAGGCAGCCAGGCACAAGGCAGGCACTAGGACCTGTGCGGAATCACAGCAGGTTTGGAGGCAGCAAGGCACAAGGCAGGCACTAGGACCTGTGCGGAATCACAGCAGGTTTGGAGGCAGCCAGGCACAAGGCAGGCACTAGGACCTGTGCGGAATCACAGCAGGTTTGGAGGCAGCCAGGCACAAGGCAGGCACTAGGACCTGTGCGGAATCACAGCAGGTTTGGAGGCAGCCAGGCACAAGGCAGGCACTAGGACCTGTGCGGAATCACAGCAGGTTTGGAGGCAGCAAGGCACAAGGCAGGCACTAGGACCTGTGCGGAATCACAGCAGGTTTGGAGGCAGCCAGGCACAAGGCAGGCACTAGGACCTGTGCGGAATCACAGCAGGTTTGGAGGCAGCCAGGCACAAGGCAGGCACTAGGACCTGTGCGGAATCACAGCAGGTTTGGAGGCAGCCAGGCACAAGGCAGGCACTAAGACCTGTGCGGAATCACAGCAGGTTTGGAGGCAGCCAGGCACAAGGCAGGCACTAGGACCTGTACGGAATCACAGCAGGTTTGGAGGCAGCAAGGCACAAGGCAGGCACTAGGACCTGTGCGGAATCACAGCAGGTTTGGAGGCAGCCAGGCACAAGGCAGGCACTAGGACCTGTGCGGAATCACAGCAGGTTTGGAGGCAGCCAGGCACAAGGCAGGCACTAGGACCTGTGCGGAATCACAGCAGGTTTGGAGGCAGCCAGGCACAAGGCAGGCACTAGGACCTGTGCGGAATCACAGCAGGTTTGGAGGCAGCCAGGCACAAGGCAGGCACTAGGACCTGTGCGGAATCACAGCAGGTTTGGAGGCAGCCAGGCACAAGGCAGGCACTAGGACCTGTGCGGAATCACAGGAGGTTTGGAGGCAGCAAGGCACAAGGCAGGCACTAGGACCTGTGCGGAATCACAGCAGGTTTGGAGGCAGCCAGGCACAAGGCAGGCACTAGGACCTGTGCGGAATCACAGCAGGTTTGGAGGCAGCCAGGCACAAGGCAGGCACTAGGACCTGTGCGGAATCACAGCAGGTTTGGAGGCAGCCAGGCACAAGGCAGGCACTAGGACCTGTGCGGAATCACAGCAGGTTTGGAGGCAGCAAGGCACAAAGCAGGCACTAGGACCTGTGCGGAATCACAGCAGGTTTGGAGGCAGCCAGGCACAAGGCAGGCACTAGGACCTGTGCGGAATCACAGCAGGTTTGGAGGCAGCCAGGCACAAGGCAGGCACTAGGACCTGTGCGGAATCACAGCAGGTTTGGAGGCAGCCAGGCACAAGGCAGGCACTAGGACCTGCGCAGAATCCTGGCAGGGCAGGTTTGGAGGCAGCAAAGCACAAGGCAGGCACTAGGACCTGGGTGGAAGCCAGGAGGCAGCAGCCGCCGCGACACACCCAGACACTGCAGCCGACACGCTAACGTGTCCTGACACACAGTTTGGAAAGCTCTGCTGTAAAGCAAAGGAAAGCTGAAGTCAGATCGTAAAATCGTGATGTTTCACTTAGCGACCGCTTCACTTAACAACCGAGCTGCCGGTCCCAATTGTGGTCGTGAAACGAGGACTACCTGTATTCACAAGACAGACAAAGCCTATTTTGTACAGTAATTTTTCACAATGTCACCCAAAGCCTCTCGTCTCTCCTTCTATCATGATGATCTGCATCTCTTTCTTTCCTCAAAGAGGCTCCGCGTGGGCCAACACGATCGCTCAGTATTCTCAAGCCGTCACCCTCTTCTTGTATATCAAGTGGAAAAAGCTTCACATGAAAACCTGGGGAGGTGAGGCACTTTTTATAGGCGTGTGTAAGAGTGTGGGTGTGTCTTTCCTCGCTTCTTCCTCTGCCAAGCTCCCATCGCTGACTTCTCAGTTAGGATCGTCGCACACTTCCAGGTGCAGCACATTTGAATGGCCAGATGTCTTCAGATTCAGACCCCATTGTCAAATCTTGGCTCTGAGGAAGGTTTTCCGATTCAGCAAAATTGGAGATTTCTATTATTTCAAACCAAAAACCAACCAACCATTGATGGCTTTTTCACCTGAGCCCAAAGTCCTAGATGCAGTCTGAAGCCATCACATTTCTGGTAGAATTTAATTTAAATGTCTATAGTCAGTGGTAGGATTCTGAAATTGTATGAGCTATATGTGCCCCCTAATCTATCTTTGCTGCCCCCATCCCGTCAAGTCTGGGCTGGGCTGCCGAAATATGGCAGCAAAATGTCATTTTTACGAAGACGTAAAAACAATGAAAATAGGTGCATTAAGGGTGGTAGACGTTTGGCACATCTATTTCAAATCCCACCCCCAGCAAAAAAGGGGCAAAGATTTCAGCCCCACTCATTCTGGGCATGGTACCAGATTGCTGACCTCACTCTGTTATCAAATCAAAAAATGAAAATGCCGATCAACCCATCTGCAAAAAACTTCCTTGTGCCTGATCTGCAACACCTTTCCAGAGGGCCCTTTTCTCAGAGAGCATTTAAAAACTGAATTTTGACCATATCCTGTAGATGCCCCTGTTGTTTATTCGTTCAGTCGCTTCCGACTCTTCATGACTTCATGGACCACGCCAGAGCTTCCTGTCGGCCGTCACCATCCCCAGCTCCCCCACGGTCGAGTCTGTCACCTCCAGAATATCATCCGTCCGTCTTGCCCTTGGTCGGCCTCTCTTCCTTTTGCCTTCCACTTTCCCGAGCATCAGCCTCTTCTCCAGGGTATCCTATCTTCTCATTATGTGGCCAAAGGACTTCAGTTTTGCTTTGTGCCGGACTCAAAAGCCGGCTCTCTCTTGTGGTGTAACCTTTGCTTTCAATCTGTGAATCCTGGCTTGTTGACGTGATTTTCCTTTGTTTTCCACTGGCAACCCAGGTTGGTCCATGGATTGCCTGCAGGAATGGGGTCTCTTCATGTCGCTGGCGATTCCCAGTATGCTGATGACTTGTATTGAATGGTGGACCTTTGAAATTGGAAGCTTTCTGATAGGTGAGGAGTGGCCAGGGGGAGGAGCTGTGGCTGGGGGGGTGGAACCAAAAAGCAGGACACTCCCTTTCTCCCAGGTGGGTGGGGCAATACATATTAATGGAAAACACAATATGCAGATTACTGTTCCTTGCAGGGGCATCTGCGGGAGAGATCCAAAAAGTCAAGATGGCGGCTGAGGTCGCCATCTTGACTTTTTGGACCTCTCCCCTGTGGACACTCCTGCATCTTTATTTTCCCTTTCCCCCTGACTTTTTTGCATTTCAGGCCTCCTAAGTGTGCTGGATCTGTCTGCACAATCCATCATTTATGAAATTGCCACAGTAGCTTATATGGTAAGCATTTCCCGTCTGCCACATCACCACGGTAGTTCAACAAATGCGTCCCATCCAGACCTTCTGCAGGGCATGCAAAAAAATAGGTCAAGGCCCTGCCATCGTGTCTTTTTGGACCCCTCCTTCCAGAAGCCCCAAATTAGCAAAGCATAATGTAAATTTTCCTGCCTTTCGTGTGCATTCTGTTTGCATTGGCTGTAATTGATATGCAGGTAGTCCTCCTTAAGCGACTGCCTCCTTTAGCGACCGTTCGCAGTTAGGACGGCGATGAAAAAGTCACGTTACAACCAATCCTCGCCTTAACGACCTTTGCAGGTCTGTAAAGCAAAGGAAAGCGGAAGTAAGAACGTAAGCACAGTTGCGGTTTCACTTAGCAACCGCTTCGCTTAATGACTAAAAGTTGCCGGTCCCAATTTTGGTCGCTAAACAAGGATGACCTGTAACTACCTTGAAGGTAGAAGCGGTGTATAAATTTCATAAATAAATCCATGTTGGTGGAGGGTCTGGCCAAAGCAGGAACTAGAATGGTATCTGTCTCCTCTCTTCTGATCCGCTCTGCTTTCTTGCCTCGTCTTAGATTCCCTATGGGATCGGGACCTCTGTCAGCGTCCGAGTAGGCAACGCCTTAGGAGCCGGGAAGGTGGAGGAAGCCCGAAAGTCATCGCTGGTGGCCATATTTTGCACAGGTATCGTTCTGTGGCTGGCAGAAAGACCAGGATCTGGATAGGTGGACGGCATAGAGAGATTTTATTTGTTAACCAAGCAATGAGTCCAGGAAAGAGAGGTCGTAGCACTGGACAGAAAAGAGCGAGCAGGGAAGGCAGCAACATTCCAGTCCCTGAGAAAGTTTCACCTAGACGAAGGTTCAGACCAGCTTTCTAGACTTACAGGCTGCCGAATAAAATCATTTTAAGACACGGCAGGTTCTTAAACTTCCTGGATGTTAGCAGAAACTTCCCGACAGGACAGGTAACGGGAGAGGATCCAGAGAGGTGGTGGGCTGCTCCTTAGGGGAGGTGTTCGAGCAGAGGCTGCTGAGCCCTCAAGAGAGGACACTTTGATTGGATTCCTGCCCTGAGGAGGGGGCGGGGTCTGGGTGGCCTCAAGGGCCCCTTTCAGCTATAATTCCAAGAAATACCCCTTCGAAGACTTGGGGATAATACAACAGGGGCAGTGAAGATGATATAGGGACTTGGGGACATGCCCTCTGGAATAAGCTCCCCCCAGGGGCGAGGCAGGCCCCCCCTCTCCCGGCCTTCGGAAAGGGAGTGAAGACTTGGCTATGTCACCCCGCTTGGGGCGGGAGGGGGGATAGTCGATCATGGGGGTGGTGGGTATCTTGATGTAGCCCCGGGAAATTTTACTAAGACCGTCTTGGACTTTATATTTTATATTTCTTATATTGATGGACATTTATATTTTATAATGAACCTTTTATTCTTTTTCTTCACTTGTAAACCGCCCAGAGTCATTGCTATATGAGATGGGCGGTGAAGAAATATGATAGATAAATAAATAAACGAATGTTCAGTCTGGAGAAGATGATGGAGGGGAGACACGATGGTCATGTTCAGGCATATACAGTAAAAGGGAAGGTGGCCAGGAACTCATTTCCATTGCTTTAGAAACTGGACGAGTTACAGCTCCCTAGATTTTGCTTAAGGTAAAGGTAAAGGTTCCCCCCGCACATTTGTGCAGTCGTGTCCGACTCTAGGGGCCGGTGCTCATCTCCGTTTGTTAGCCGAAGAGCCAGCGTTGTCCGAAGACGCTTCCACGGTCATGTGGCCGCATGACGCGCACGGAACGCTGTTACCTACCCACCAAAGTGGTACCTATTCATCTACTTGCATATGCGTGCTTTTGAACTGCTAGGTTGGCAAGAGCTGGGGCGAGTGCGGGAGCTCACTCCACACGCAGGGCTAGGGATTCGAACCTCCGAACTTGCGATCCTCCGATGATCGAGAAGCCTAGCGTCTTACCCAATGAGCCACCACGCCTCAGATTTTGCTTACACAGAAGGAAAAACTTTCTGATGGTCAGGTCTGGCCAACAGCAGAAGAGTCTTCCTATGGAGGTGATGGGTTCCCTGGAGGTTTTTAGCAAAAGGTTGGACATGATCGTTGATGCCATTTTGACTTTTTTTGACCCCCCTTCCATTGCAGACCCTTCTGAGTAGGGCCATAAACTTGTATAACATTTCTCTCGGTTGTGATTTTTCTCAGTTTCTCTCTAATTTATCTAGGATTGCTTCAACTCCAATTCTTTTCCCCATTTTTCCCCCAGTGGGTTTCTTCGTTCTGATGAGTGCCGCGATGGCAGCCTCGAAAGACGTTTTGGCGTACATTTTTACCAGTGACAAGTGAGTCTGGCGATCTGGAGGGAACCGTTTGGATCTGGAGGGTATTTAGCGTAGCCAAAAAGTCTTCCCGTGGCCTGCCATCTTGGGATCGAGCATTTTACTGATTCCCGATATTCAGGCAGCAAATATTGTACAGCAAATAGGGTCTCATCGAGGCCAAAAGAGACTTTGCCGACAGTTCCAAAATTTGCAAAAATCCGGACCTTATGGCGGCACGTGGCTGCTGTGTTAATAGTCTTTTAATCTTTTTTATTCATTAGATTTGTATCCAGGAGCTAAAGGCTCCTGTATGCACAGCGTTCCGTCCTCCCATTTTTCTCCCTAACATCCCTGTGAGGTGGACTGGGCTGAGAGAGAGGGCCCGAAGTCCCCCAGGTGCTTCTGCAGCTGAGCGTGGACTTGAACCTGCGTCTCTTAGTCCACCTTCACCAAGATGGATTGAATGTTATAAATATATAATGCTGAACGGAACATCAATATTCTGTGCTGTTTTATTAACAATCTGCAGACTTAATTCTGGAGTTCTGTGAATCCCAGGTGATAGGGGTGCCCATGCATCTGTTCTTTCCAGAATATTTAAGACAAAGTTCTTGGATTCATGTAGGTTAGACTGGAAAGAGAGGTTGTTCCTTAGAAGATGATGGTGGTGGTGGTGATGATTTTAACCTATTTGTCCAAATAGGGAGGTTGTTGACCTCGTGGCATGGGTGATGCCCGTCTACATTGCCTTCCATCTCTTTGAAGCTCTTTGTGTGAGTACATTTCTGCCACCCAAAAAGATGGATTTCCCCCCCGCCCCTTCTTTCCAGTAGCCTGGACATGGTTAAATTTCAGCCCTGGAATTCTCAAATTTACTGTGCAATCTCAGCCAACTGTGGTTAATTCAGTAAACCACAGATGACCAAACCATGGCTTAACTAGGTGGGTGAAAGCAGAATTCCCCAGCCAGCATGCCTGAAGATGGGTGGACTTCCACTCCCAGAATCCCCCAGCCAGCATGCCTTAAAATGGGTGGACTTCCACTCCCAGAATCCCCCAGCCAGCATGCCTTAAAATGGGTGGACTTCAACTCCCAGAATCCCCCAGCCAGCATGCCTGAAGATGGGTGGTCCTCAACTCCCAAAATTCCCCAGCCAGCATGCCTGAAGATGGGTGGACTTCAACTCCTAGAATCCCCCAGCCAGCATGCCTGAAGATGGGTGGACTTCAACTCCCAGAATCCCCCAGCCAGCATGCCTGAAGATGGGTGAACTTCAACTCCCAGAATCCCCCAGCCAGCATGCCTGAAGATGGGTGGACTTCAACTCCCAGAATCCCCCAGCCAGCATGCCTGAAGATGGGTGAACTTCAACTCCCAGAATCCCCCAGCCAGCATGCCTGAAGATGGGTGGACTTCAACTCCCAGAATCCCCCAGCCAGCATGCCTGAAGATGGGTGGACTTCAACTCCCAGAATCCCCCAGCCAGCATGCCTGAAGATGGGTGGACTTCAACTCCCAGAATCCCCCAGCCAGCATGCCTGAAGATGGGTGGACTTCAACTCCCAGAATCCCCCAGCCAGCCTGCTTTAAGATTGCTGAGGTTGAGAAAGACTGCTCTGACCCGCCCTCCCTTTCGTCTCTTGCAGGCTACGACCAGCGGGGTGCTGCGTGGCACCGGGAGGCAGAAACTGGGCGCCATTTTCAACGCTCTGGGCTACTATGCCGTAGGGCTGCCCTTGGGGGTTGTGCTGCTTTTCGTAGTCAAGATTGGAATGATAGGTACTGGCGCTGAGCAGAGAGTTATAAGGAGGCATTGTACGCGACTAATACGGAGAGGCCCCAGGAGGGAGTAGCCTCAGCCAGCCTTGGCTGTACTCAGAAACGCCAAGCAGGGTCGCGTTTGGTTAGGATTTGGATGGGAGGCCACCAGCGCATCCCCGAGCCCTAGAGCGGGAGGTTGGGAAGAACACAAAATATCCAAGACGTCAACATGGCAAACTCCTTCCATGTTGCTGGCAGGAAAACGACATGGACAAATCCAACTAATTAGGTATCAAATTGGACCCAAAGGAAGCTTTACCTTTCCAGGCTAAACTGCAACTTTTATGACATTCCAACCTGGAAGGACATGTTGCAGGGGCGTCAGATTTTTTTAAATGGGTCATTCTTTTATCTTGACCTTCCTCCATTTAGCACAGTGTTTTTCAAACTTGGCCACTTTAAGATGGGTGGACTTCAGCTCCCAGAATTCCCCAGCCAGCATGGCTGGCTGAGGAATTCCGGGAGTTGAAGTCCACCCAACTTAAAGTGGCCAAGTTTGAAAACCCTGATTGAGCAGGTAATAACCTAATCCATCTGATATTCTGGCATCTTGCCCCAAAGCCGGCTGGATAATTAGTTAATCAATCTCATTTCTAAGAGGAGGATGCCAGAAACTTGGAAATATTCAGCGCAAAGGGCAAGAGAGTGCCAGATCCCCAAAAGGTAAAGCGTATGAAATTACCACGATTCAGGGGTGTCCGCGGAGAGGGGGTCCAAAATGTCATGATGGCAGCCACAACCACGCGAGGGAAGCCCCCCATTTTTTCAGGGCCTTGCGATGAGAGCCAAGGCTTGGATTGCATGGTGGTGGCTCCATCTTGACTTTTTCGACCCCCTGCCTGTGGACACCCCTGCTGATGGCAACCATTCCTGTAAACTCCTTTATAACGAGAGAATGGAAAGCGGGGGGGGAGGTCTCCCCAACATTCACCAGGGAGGACAAGACAAGGAGAGAGCGAGGGGTCCGTTGGCTATCCTGGAGCAGAGAAGCATCAGGAAGGTGAAAAGTGGGTGTTTGATGTGGGTAGGGGGGAAAAGGATGCTCCTTGTGCTGCGAGAAGGAGCAGAGTGGAGAGGATTTGCATACAGGTAGTCCTTGCTTAACAACCACAACTGGGACCTGAATTTCGGTTGCTAAGTGAAGCGGTCATTAAGCGAATCTGACCCGATTTCACAACCTTTTTTGTGGCAGTCGTTAAGTGAATCACCATGGGCATCAAGCAAACCACATGGTCATTAAGCGAATCACGCGGTTCCCTGTTGATTTTGTTTGCCAGAAGCCGGCCGGGAAGGTCGGAAATGGTGATCACGTGACCACGGGACGCTGCAACGGTCATCCATGTGAACCGGTTGCCAAGCGCCCAAATCGTGATCACGTGCTGTGACGGTCATAAGTGTGAGGACCGGTCATAAATAGGTATTTTCAGCACTGTTGCAAGTCTGAACTATCACTAAACAAATGGTCATTAAGCAAGGACTACCTGTACTTTAGTAGGGGCGTGGTGGCTCAGCGGGTAAGACGCCAGGCTTGTCGATTGGAAGATCGCAAGTTCGGAGGTTCAAATCCCTAGCCCCGCGTGACGGAGTGAGCTCCCGCACTAGCCCCAGCTCTTGCCAACCTAGCAATTCGAAAGCATGCAAATGCAAGTAGATGAATAGGTGCCACTTCGGTGGGTAGGTAACAGCGTTCCGCGTGCGTCATGCCAGCCACATGACCGCAGAAGCGTCTTCGGACAATGCTGGCTCTTCGGCTAACAAACGGAGATGAGCACCAGCCCCTAGAGTCGGACACGACTGCACAAATGTGCGGGGGGAACCTTTACTTTTTTTTTACCTGTACTTCACACCTTTTTGGTCTTTCTTCCCCAGGGCTTTGGCTGGGCATGTTGATCTGTGCCTTGATCCCCTGCGTCTGCTCCATCACGTACATTATCCGGATGAACTGGAACCAGGTAGCTGAAGAGGTAAGGGGCATTGATTGGTCCAGCCATCCCCCTCTGCTCCCACTTCCAGGGAACAATCTGGCTGCATTTGATTTCTTTTTCTTTCCCCCTTTTTTCTCCCCCCCCCCCCCCCGCATCCCGGTCATTCTCATTTGTTCGCACCCATCGGCCTCTATATAAATTATTGTACATGTGCACGTTTATTTATTCATTTTATTTATCAAATTTATAAGGCCGCCCATCTCGCAAGGAGTGACTCTGGGTGGCGTACAGCAAAAAATATAAGAATGAAGATGCCAAAAGAAAGCAGTCAAATTAAAAAGTTTGTAAAAGCCCAAAACACACAAGGGATTAGATCTGCAAAGGAGCCACCTCAAGATTTCACCAGTCCCCTGAGACCCCCAGGCCAGATGACGTAGCCAGGTCTTGAGGGACTTCTGGGAAATAAGGAGGGATGGAGAGGACCACACTTCGGGGGGAGGGGAAATGTTCCATAAGGAGGGCACCGCTTGTTGTTGTTTATTCGTTCAGTCGTTTCCGACTCTTCGTGACTTCATGGACCAGCCCACGCCAGAGCTTTCTGTTGGCCGTCACCATCCCCAGCTCCCCAATGGTTGAGTCCGTCGCTTCCAGAATACCATCCATCCATCTTGCCCTTGGTCGGCCCCTCTTCCTTTTGCCTTCCACTTTTCCTAGCATCAGCTTCTTCTCCAGGGTATCCTGTCTTCTCATTATTTGGCCAAAGTACTTCAGTTTTGCCTTTAATATCATTCCCTCAAGTGAGCAGTCTGGCTGTATTTCCTGGAGTATGGACTGGTTTGATCTTCTTGCAGTCCAAGGCACTCTCAGAATTTTCCTCCAACACCACAGTTCAAAAGCATCTATCTTCCTTCGCTCAGCCTTCCTTATGGTCCAGCTCTCGCAGCCATAGGTTACTACAGGGAATACCATTGCTTTAACTATGCGGACCTTTGTTCTCAGTGTGATGTCTCTGCTCTTAACTATTTTATCAAGATTTGCCATTGCTCTCCTCCCAAGAAGTAGACGTCTTCTGATTTCCTGGCTGCAGTCAGCATCTGCAGTAATCTTTGCGCCTAGAAATACAAAGTCTGTCACTGCCTCCACTTTTTCTCCCTCTATTTGCCAGTCATCAATCAAGCTGGTTGCCATAATCTTGGTTTTTTTGAGGTTTAACTGCAACCCAGCTTTTGCACTTTCTTCTTTCACCTTCGTCATAAGGCTCCTCAACTCCTCCTCGCTTTCAGCCATCGAAGTGGTATCATCTGCATATCTGAGATTGTTAATGTTTCTTCCAGCAATTTTAACTCCAGCCTTGGATTCCTCAAGCCCAGCATGTCGCATGATGTGTTCTGCGTACAGGTTGAATAGGTAGGGTGAGAGTATACAACCCTGCCGTACTCCTTTCCCAATCTTAAACCAGTCCGTTGTTCCGTGCTCTGTTCTTACCGTTGCTACTTGGTCGTTATACAGATTCCTTAGGAGGCAGACAAGATGACTTGGTATCCCCATACCACCAAGAACTTGCCACAATTTGTTATGATCCACACAGTCAAAGGCTTTAGAATAGTCAATAAAACAGAAATAGATGTTTTTCTGAAATTCCCTGGCTTTCTCCATTATCCAGCGGATATTGGCAATTTGGTCTCTAGTTCCTCTGCCTTTTCTAAACCCAGCTTGTACATCTGGCAATTCTCGCTCCATGAATTGCTGGAGTCTACCTTGCAAGATCTTGAGCATTACCTTACTGGCATGTGAAATAAGTGCCACTGTTCGATAGTTTGAACATTCTTTAGTGCTTCCCTTTTTTGGTATGGGGATATAAGTTGATTTTTTCCAATCTGATGGCCATTCTTGTGTTTTCCAAATTTGCTGGCATATGGCATGCATCACCTTGACAGCATCATCTTGCAAGATTTTAAACAGTTCAGCTGGGATACCATCGTCTCCTGCTGCCTTGTTATTAGCAATGCTTCTTAAGGCCCATTCAACCTCACTCTTCAGGATGTCTGGTTCTAACTCACTGACCACACCGTCAAAGCTATCTCCAATATTATCATCCTTCCTATACAGATCTTCCGTATATTCTTGCCACCTTTTCTTGATCTCTTCTGCTTCTGTTAGGTCCTTACCATCTTTGTTTTTGATCATACCCATTTTTGCCTGGAATTTACCTCCGATGTTTCTAATTTTCTGGAAGAGGTCTCTTGTCCTTCCTATTCTATTGTCTTCTTCCACTTCCGCACATTGCTTGTTTAAAAATAATTCCTTATCTCTTCTGGCTAACCTCTGGAATTTTGCATTTAATTGGGCATATCTCCCCCTATCACTGTTGCCTTTTGCTTTCCTTCTTTCTTGGGCTACTTCCAGTGTTTCAGCCATCTTGCCTTCTTGGTTTTCTTTTTCTTTGGGACGTTTTTTGTTGCCGCCTCCTGAACAATGTTGCGAACTTCTGTCCATAGTTCTTCTGGGACCCTATCTACTAAATCTAGTCCCTTAAATCTATTCTTCACCTCCACTGCATATTCCTTAGGAGTATTAGTGAGCTCATATCTAACTGATCTGTGGGTCTTCCCTATTCTCTTTAGTCTGATTCTAAATTTTGCAATAAGAAGTTCGTGATCTGAACTACAGTCAGCTCCAGGTCTTGTTTTTACCGACTGTATAGATGTCCGCCACCTTTGGCTGCAAAGGATGTAGTCAATCTGATTTCGGTGTCGACCATCTGGTGAAGTCCATGTATAAAGTCGTCTTTTAGGTTGTTGGAAGAGAGTGTTTGTTATGCACAGTGAGTTGTCTTGGCAAAATTCTATCAGCCTATGTCCTGCTTCATTTTGTTCTCCCAGACCATGCTTGCCTGTAATTCCAGGTGTCGTCTGACTACCCACCTTAGCATTCCAGTCTCCTGTAATGAAAATAACATCTCTTTTTGGTGTATTATCTAGTAGGTGCTGCAGATCCTCATAGAACTGATCTACTTCTGCTTCTTCAGCATCTGTGGTTGGGGCATATATTTGGATCACTGTGATGTTAAATGGCTTACCCAGAATTCGAATTGAGATCATTCTATCGTTTTTTGGATTGTATCCAAGCACTGCTTTAGCCACTTTATTATTAATTATGAAGGCTACTCCTTTTCTTCTGTGGTCCTCTTGTCCACAGTAGTAGATCTGGTGGTCATCTGATGTGAAGTGGCCCATCCCAGTCCATTTCAGTTCACTGACACCTAAAATGTCTATATTTAAGCTTGACATCTCACCAATAACCACATCCAATTTGCCCTGGCTCATAGATCTTACATTCCAGGTTCCTATGGTGTGTTGATCTTTAGAACATCGGATTCGTCGTTCACCACCAGCACCGTCGGCCGCTAGCCGTCCTTTCGGCTTTGAGCTAGCTGCGTCATCACATCTGGGGCTAGTTGAACGTATCCTCTGTTCCTCCCCAGTAGCATTTTGACCATCTTCCGACCTGGGAGTCCCATCTTCCGATGGTATACCGACATATCTTTGGTTGTACTGATCCATTTAGTTTTCATGGCAAGAATACTGGGGTGGGTTGCCATTACCTTCCCCAGGGATCGTATTTAGTCTGACCTCTCTGCCACAACCTTCCCGTCTTGGGTGTCCCTTCACGGTTTAGCTCATGGTTTCATTGAGGTGCTCAAGCTCCAGCACCACGACAAGGTAACGATCTCCTTTGCTGGAGGGCACCGCTATTTAACACTATTCAAGGAGAAAGCCGTTCTAGCAATGGTTTTTCCTGGCTTGCTATCTCAGCATCAGCAGTGTTATCCAGCGCTACTACACACAATTGCACAACATCAAAATAATTTTAATGGCTTAAAATCTTGGCCAGCCAGCCAGCCAGCTTCACACAATGGCAGCGGTTTCACTCTGCACTGCCACAGGAAGATACTCACGTTTGCATCTGGTGTTTCAGATATTTGCAAAGTTGCAAAACATTTGCACATATGGCGCAGTTTCAAACGTGCAATAAAAAATCCACAACATTGCCTTAATGCGAGAGCCGGTTTGGTGTAGTGGTGAAAATGCTGGGCTAGAAACTGGGAGACCATGAGTTCTAGTCCTACCTTAGGCGTGAAAGCTGGCCGGGTGACTTTGGGCCAGTCCCCCTCTGTCAGCCCAACCCACCTCACAGGGTTGTTGTGGGAAAAACAGGAGGAGGGAACATTATGTACACCCCCTTGAATTGCACAAAATAAAAGCAGGATATAATAATAATATTTTATTTATTTATTTATGTTTCAATTTATGTTTCAATTTATATACCGCTCCATCTCCCCACAAGGGAACTCTGGCTTCTATCATCATCTCTAATGTCCGGCTCTTCCTTTTAGGCCCAGCACCGTGCCAAACTGTCGCAGAAGCCAGTGGAGGATTCGAACTCAGCTCCCATCCCTGACAAGATAGTTTCCTCTTCTGGTATGGAATGCAAGCAGGGTTTGGAGGTGGGGGGGGGCGCAAGGATTTGTAGCCAGGCTAGGACTAGAATTGTACATATCAGGTTTAAGCCCACTTTCCTCAACCTTACTCCGAAAGGACCGATGTGGTCACGCTCCTTGGCATCAGCCTTAAACCCAGAGTGACTTTGCCCGGAGTTTTCCTTAGCAAAATGCCTTGAGACGAAATGGACAGAGCGGTGGGAAGTGCAGCAACTGAACCGAGTCCCATTTAGAAGCAATATTTTTTTATTTATGATTTGAATTTATACGACCGCCCAACTCCCCCAACGGGGAGTCCCGTTTTACATTACGCAGAGTCCCTCTGTGCTCCTTTCGAGCTGCCTTCTTGTGACCCGGCGAATCCCGGATCACAATGGAGACCTTGTGCGTGGCTGGGGGCATCGTGGTCTTCTGAAGGACTCCTACAAAGGCCCAGGGAAGTGGAAATCCCCACTCCCTGGGAGGCTCTATTCAACAGGTCAGGTGAGGTCCTGGCAGATATTCAACCTGCAAAGCTTGGTTTAGCGTTAACGTTTGGGGGCGCAGGGTGGTTTAGTAGATGGGACGGACTCCCTCAGGCCCGGCATGTTTTGTGAACGCAGCCACAAGGCCGAAATGATGATGGAGTGTGGGTGACGCCACGTTGTTGCATCCCCTCCATCAATTTATTTTTTACTTTATTTTTCAAATTTTGCCACCGCCCATCTCCCCCAAAAAGAGGGACTCTGGGCGGTTTACAATAACAAACACATTAAAACAATTGGCATAAAAACATCTAAAATATAAATACAAAATTGCCAAATATAAATATAAAAATAAAAATAGTAAAAAGAAGTAGAATTTTTTTTTGCCGTCATTGCCGTTTGCTCCATTCACAAAAAAGCTATCTCAGGGCATTAAAATGCTCTCCAGGATAAGATTGCTGCTAGTCCTCATGGAGGAGCTGTTGCCGGCTTCCCTATCTTAAAATATTTTTTTCTGCCTCTGGGCACCTTCAAATGCCTCCCTCTAATTAAAGCTGGCCAATTTGCTTTTTTCAAATGCAAACTTAATTCTTACTTCTTGAAACTCCATTGGCCCTCGCGTGTTGCTCAACTCCAAGGCCCAGCAGCCACCACCAGCTGTGGTGTCTGGGCATTGTAGTTTCGCAACAAATCTGCTCAGCTCTGCTTTTCCAAATTTGGCATGGTCATTCACCCACCAAGTTTACCGACATGACTTGCACCTCGCACTAAACCCTTTCACCGTGGTGGGTTAAATAAACCACAGTTGACTCAGTTCACACAACACCGTCAGTCAAAGGCTGTCTCTTGGGGGTTTAGCTTGGCCAGGTGTGCGAACCTGTCCCAGAGTTAGCTTGCACGGTTGATGCTGTTGGCCTGACATTTTTAAAACGGATCTGGCAAACCAGCGGCGGTCCGTTCGCTGTCATCGCTCAACAGAACCTCCATTGCGTGGAGAAGTCTATCGTTGAACCTATGTTCATCTCAAAATGGTTCTCAGAGAGTAAGTGAATGGGGTTGGCCTGTTCTCTCTTCCAAACTTCACCGCGTGTGATATTGAACAGCGGAGCTGAGGTCCCCCGTCCACCTCTGTTGCAGGACAGACCGATGTCCAGAATGGCGTCGTGCTCCTGAGCTTCACCGTGGTGGATGGCCCGACCTTGCAAGAGAAGAAGATGGCCAGCCTCCCCACGGCGGGCCGACTTCTGACGACAAAGCAACTGATCGTGAGACGGGGGCTGGCGGTGGGGGCCGCCGTGGGCATCCTGGCCGTCGGGGTGTTGATACGGATATTCACGGTGGAAGGTTAAAGGCCGGGAAAGAGCTAGAACAGTTCCCGTGGAACCCGAGGCAAGAAAAGGAGAGATGCCCATGGCAGTGGCCTCGTTTGTCCAGCAGGGGGCGCCAGTGGGAGTTATACCCAGGACTTCCAGCAGGGGGCGCCCAACCCAGCAAAACATTGCGCAACGTCAGCCTTTTCGCTCAGCGTCCCTCGTTCTTGCAAAAAGATTTCCCTGCCCAACGTTTATACTCACCCGGAGACCAAGAGGAGTCGCCGAAGGGGAAGGTGGCCAAAACCGGCGCATCTCTACGTGCAAAGAATGAAAGGACTCCGTTCTCGGTTGGGTTAAGAAAGTTTATTTCCAGCATGCAGCCATCTGATGGAGATAACCTTAAGTACAGCCACATTTATTCAATGTAATCTTTCCAGATAAAACCTTTTAGTAGTAGTGTTTACATGTTTTTATTTATGCCTTTAAAAAAAAGAGACTTAAGACGAAAAGGTGGTTAGAAAAAGTTAGCAAAAACAAACAAACCAACATGGCCTCCAGGGATACAGCAGGTGGGAAGCTTATTTTAGGATTTTTTTTGGCTTTTTTTGATGCGGCTTTAGCCGAGTTTTGGTCCGACAAAGCTCTGGGGACCTCATCTAGGAGCTCAGAAGCGTTACTCATACACTGAACATGACATAAACGGGATTAGGCCAGCCTTTGGGTTACTGTCCTCCCCCCATGTTTGGAAACTCCTCTCTTCCTTTCCATCAACCATGGTTCATTAGTTGGCTCGAACCATCCACCCACTTTGTACTAATTCTAGTCTGTTTGACGTCTGCTCATTTTAAACACACTATGGTTGATATAATGGCTGGGGGACGCACAGGGCACAGTCAGTGTCATGGTCTGCGAGAACGACCTTGGGAGACAGGAGGAAGAGCTGCAGACCAGGCAACGGTCGGGTAAGAGGCCGCTGAGCCCGCAGAAGGAATGGGGGCGAGGCAAACGTCTCCGAAGGGACCCTCCCTAGTTTCTTGGGCCGTCAAGGTGAGGGGGGAGAGAGACGTAATTTCAGACTTGCAAGATTCTGTTAAAGTAACCTTACAATAAAGTAGAATTAGTCCATCTGGTTGTGCTTCCTGCCTGGACTACCATGCTAGGTGGACATCAATCTTGCAAGTCTGAAAGTACGTCTCCCCCCCCCCGCCTTTACAGTCCAAGAAACTAGGGAGGGTCCCTTCTGAGACGTTTGCCTCGCCCCCATTCCTTCTGCGGGCTCAGCCGCCTCTTACCCGACCGTTGCCTAGTCTGCGGCTCTTCCTCCTGTCTCCCAAGGTCATTCCCACATGCCATTACACTCAGCAAGAGGGTGGTTGATGGAACTGAGCCCATCAGCTAAGTCGGCAAACCACAATGAAGCCATCAACGTGGCCTGCAACTCACATTGGCTGGGTTTGCCCCCCCTGCAAAGCCAAAACTAGACCAACTCTATGATGGCGCGGGGTGAGGTAAGAAGTCCCCTGAGGTGTTTCTACTGGGGGAGGCACAAAAAATTGTGGGTCAGGAACAAGAAAACGCTCTGATCAGGAGCGGAGAAGTGGGGAGGAAGCCAAATCCCCTGTTTCCTGGGGTTGGTTCACACACTATTATCTACAGCTCTGAAAACACGGCTTTGTGGAACCTGAGCCTTCCTCAAATGGGGGGCTCCGCTCAGATGGATTTTTCAAGCCTGCATACCTAGAAATCCTGCTGGAAAGCTCCCCCTTTCTGAACACAAGCAGAATCACGGCTTGTGTTCCCTGCAAGATGGGAATCTCATCCACTATCAAATCTTAGCAGCCTTGGAAAGTGATTCGGGGAGGGAGAAAAAGTGTAAATGCAATAGGATTTCCCCCTTGGGTACACTCCCAGACAAGAACATCTGCGAGGGGGTCAAAAAAGTCAAGATGGCACTCGTGACTGTGATCAAAGCCCTATGCAGGTGGACCTAAAAAGGCCACGGGGTTTCGATGACCCAGGCGTGGCTGCCATCGTGACTTCTTTGACCCCCCTGGCGGATGCACTGGACTTTATTCCAGCCGGGGATGCTGGGAACTGTAGTACAGCCCCATCGCTCCTCTGATGAACAGCAACTGGGCCTTGCGTATCATTCTCGAACCTCTGGGCATCCAATCAGGATCAGGTCTAAAACATCCACGTGGAGGATAAAACGGAGGAAAGGAAGAAAGAAGCACTTAGGAAAATACATCGAGTCTGGCTCAACTGATCCCCCAGCTATCTTGTTCACTGCCACGACGCGGCTGTAAAACGTAAAGGCCCTGATTGCTCCTTTGAAAGGGAAGAAAAAATTAGCAGAAACAGCTACGTATTTCACAAGAGGCGCCGAAAGCTGCATTTTTTTCCGCACGTGGCACGGAACAAGCTTGCTTTGAAAATACTCCGTTAAGAAAAGTGTCTTGAAAAGTTAATGATTATGGCCTCTCCCCAGCTTGGCGGCTTCTCTGTTGAAATCCCTTCTTGGTGAAATTTTGCTCCCTCGTCACTTTGGTACACAGCATCAGGCCTGGAGAGTAGGCGATCATATATTCTCAGTGGGAATCTTCCCTTAGTGACGGTTAGGAAGAAATTGCGTAAGTCTTGTGAGTAAATGTAAGAAAAAGACACCCCACCCAACACACAAACACACACACACACACACGCCGCCCGGACGAGCTTTCTGTAACACCACGTTCTGTTATGGCATCTGCGGAATCTCGCTCTCAGAAAAGAACCACCTGGGGAAAGGAAAATAAAAAATAATGTCAATTTCTGCACTGAAAAAGGGGAGGGGGATTCGAGCCACCCCTAGTCCCTTTTCCAGAGCTGGAGACATCCACCGAGATTGCGTGCCAGTGGCCATGATTTCTTAGCCACTTTGGGTGAGAAGTCAGATAAAATCAGTCTGCTAAAATTAGGATAATCTCAAAATGCCCAGAAAACATGACCACAGACCCAAGGCGAATGGGGGCGCAGGGGGGGAGAGAACGGGGGGCCCGTGAGATGGGCATTATTTACACTGACTGTTGTCACCCTCGGCTGCCACTCTATGGGTATTTATTATATTGTCATTGGTTGTTTTTACTGAGTTTTCTATGTTATCGGCCCAGAGTTGCTGTTACAAGATGATTAAAAGAAATAAATCAAATAATTCCTCCTCCTAGGGACGTGAGAACATAATTTCCCACCCTAAATGGGTGGAAAATGCCTCGTTTTCATTTTCATCAAAAATGTTCACATTACAAGTTTCACATGTTCGCACCCTACACTCCCTGTCTGGCGTTCTCTGTCCTGTACTTTTTCTGGACAGAAAAGGTCTTTTCTCCATTCCTGATTCTTTCCATTGCAGACACTGATTGTTGAGTTGGGGAATCTTCTGCCTGCAAACAGAGCCACAGCCTCTCCTCAAATAGAAAGGGAGTTTACAGAGTCTTGTTCCCAGAAACTCAAAACTGCCTTAAAAAGGAAGGACAGCTAATAAAAGTTTGAGGCCCTGAACTGAATGTGTGTTTGCTTAGTTTTAATTTTTTTTTATCCATTCAATCGTGTCCGATTCTCGGAGACTGCCTGGACAAGTCCCTGCAGTTTTCTTGCCAAGGTTTTTCCGAAGTGGTTTTTGCCATTGGCTCCTTCCTAGGGTTGGGAGAGAGGGACTGGCCCAAGGTCACCCAACCGGCTTTCGTGCCTGAGGCGGGACTAGAACTCTCAGCCTCCTGGTTTGCCATTGGCTCCTTCCTAGGGCTGAGAGAGAGGGACTGTCCCAAGGTCACCCAGCCAGCTTTCATGCCTAAGGCGGGACTATAACTCAGTTTCCTGGTTTGCCATTGGCTCCTTCTTAGGGCTGAGAGAGGGGGACTGGCCCAAGGTCACCCAGCCGGCTTTCATGCCTAAGGTGGGACTAGAACTCTCTGTCTCCTGGTTTGCCATTGGCTCCTTCCTAGGGCTGAGAGAGGGGGACTGGCCCAAGGTCACCCAGCCGGCTTTCATGCCTCAGGCGGGACTAGAACTCTCAGTCTCCTGGTTTGCCATTGCCTCCTTCCTAGGGCTGAGAGAGAGTGGCTGGTCCACGGTCACCCAGCTGGCTTTGTGCCTAAGGTGGGACTAGAACTCATGGTCTCCTGGTTTCTAGCCCAGTGCCTTAACCACTACGCCCAACTGGCTCTCTTTTAATAAAATTAAAATTAATTAGATTTGTTACAGCCGTCCACTCCAGAAGACGCTGGATGGCTTAGAAAATAAAAAAAACCTGTAAAAACAATTAAAACAGTTTACCCTAGTGTGTTATGCAGACCCATCCAACTCTGGTTTATTCAATAAGCCAGAGTTTGCCAATCACGGCTTCATGCAAGGTTGGACCGCAGTCCTCCTTAATCACAGCGGGCTGAACCGATGGACACTTATCCATGGCTGCATCACTTTTTCGATTTGCAGGGGAAAGTGATCTTGGATCTTTTGCTTTGTAGGCGCAAAGTGTGCAAACAATCAGACGGGGGGAGTAGAAATCAGAAGATTCGGAGGGGGAATTACAGATTATCTTTCAGCTCCCGGTCAGCCCCCAAGGCGATGCATGACTTTAATAATAAAGATGAACGAGGGGCAAAAATGAAGCCATCGCAAATAAAATGGAGAAACGAAGTAAGGGTTCAGCGGCAAGCACGCTTTAAAATAATAAGCAGGAACTCTAAGTGGCTCCGTAAAAAAGGGCCAGTTTTTGCAAGGTGGCTGTTCCCAGTGGACCAAGGCTGGACAGGTGTGGTAACCTGAGATGAGCTATGCCCCTCCCCCCCAGCAAGCAGGTCTCCTGATCTCTCATGAATACCTCAGCCCTGTTTTCCCAGCAGCGATCTGGAGTGGATTGCCCCTGCCTCTTTCTGGGATTTTTTTTTCAACTGCCCAAGCTATTTCCCAGCTCAGATATTTCCTGGTCGTCCGTCTCTCATCCAAATACTAACCCGATTGGATCCTGCTTAGCTTCCTAAGATCCGCTAGACCAGTGTTTCTCAACCTTGGCAACTTTAAGAGGTGTGGACTTCAACTCCCAGAACCGTAGACATTTAACGTACCTCTTTTGAATCTTCTTTAAGAGAAGCCCATGCAGAAAAAAACAAAAATCAGCATTTTGTTGAATTTCAGTGGCATAATCCTTGGAGGGGGAAGAGCGGAAAGCGAGTGCCCTGAACCAGCCAGCGGTGCTTAATCCCTGGCTGTACATGATGTGTGAATTGGGGGAAACCTGGAAAGAACTGCCCAGTGCCATTAGGAGTTGGATGGCATAGAATAATAATAACATAATAATACACCCTCTACAGGTAGTCCTCGCTTAACGACCACAATTGAGACTGGAATTTTGGTTGCTTAGTGAAGTGGCCATTAAGCGAATCCAACCCAAATTTACGACCTTTTTGCGACCGTCATTCATTAAGCAAATCACAGCGGTCGTTAAGCAAATCACACGGTTCCCCATTGATTTTGCTTGCCAGAAGCCAGCCGGGGAGGTCAAAAGTGGTGATCATATGATCATGGGATGCTGCGACGATCATCAATGCAAACTGGTTGCCAGGCGCCCAAATCGTGATCACGTGACCATGGGGACGCTGTTATGGTCGTAAGGGTGAGCACCAATTGTAAGTTGTTTTTTTCTAGCACCGTCGTACGTCTGAACCATCACTAAACGAATGGTCATTAAGTGAGGACTACCTGTAGTCCAACCCTGTTGCTACTGTTTCCCTAAGAAAGGGCATCCCATCTCCTTCAAGCCCATCCTCCTCTGCTTAATCGCGGCTTCTACCGTTGAGCCTGCCGTTCCACCCAACTCCCCCCTCCCGCGAGTCCATTGGGTCTGGTCCTCTCCCTGGGGCCGCAGCACACAAACCAGGGCTGCCTTCCGTGTGACCGGTCTTGTGCAAACGGGTTTTGGAGCCGATTTGGGGGAAGCAGGCAAAAGCCGTTCAGCAGGGACTCAGCGAAGCAACTGCACCGCCCAGAGGCTGAAGGCAGCGTGAGGAAGAAACTCAAGGTAACCCCGCCTTGATTTTCTTTAGTATGAGAGGGGGAGAGAGAAACTTAAGACAGGCTTTCAAGATTCGGTTATTGTACCCCACAACAAGAAAGGAGCATTCCTGGAATCCCTGCAGCGTCTGTTTCTTGAACTGGCCTACCTCGGAGGGCCGGCATCGTGGCAGACCAGCCTAGCGCAGAAGCCGCCTGGCCGGGACTCACCTTGACCACAACGGCCGCCACGATGCCCAGCAGCCCAAGGACGATCAGGCCGAACTTCCACATGCTAAACCGCTTCAGGACGAAGAATTTAGCCCAGTCCACCTTCTTCTGGCTGTTGGGCGGGTACCGAATGCTGTTGACGGCTTCCATCTTGAGCGCCCGGATGAGGCAGGAGCGCCGGTGAGAAAAGTTCTCAAAGCTGTGCCGGCCGTGGTAGGAGCCCATCCCACTGTTACCTGGTGGGGAGAGGAAGATTTCAGGGGAGGGGTCATAGCCGGGCCCACCTGTGCCCTGGAGGGAGAGGAGCTGCGTAAAATCGGATCTGCCCCCAAGTTGCTAGTCCTCAAACATTCACTGCAATCAGGGGTGTCTGCAGGGTGCGGTCAACGAAGTCAAGATGGTGCCGTGCATAAAAAACGGGCAGAGCTTTGATCGTACCGTTGCGGCCTCCATCTTGACTTCTTTGACCACACCCTGCAGACAGCAGCGACAATTGCTTAAGCGAGGGGAACAAACTGTGATTACCCGGAGTCAATCAAATAATAAAATCCATTTGCATTAATAAAAACGATGATATAATTTGGCTGCAAGCTACGATATGCTTCATATACCCTTTTCCCTTTCAAGCCCTCTAGATTCGTCATACAAAAATTGTCTGTCGTTCTGGGCCCCCAGTAGCCCAGAAGCCGAGGCATACAATTGGGAACTCACTTCCCTTGTTTTGGGAGAATGCCTGCACATCGGCCAGCTTTAATCAAACCTCCCTAGATAGCACGTTGGGACTGGAGAAGATGGCCTTAGAGCAGGGGTCCCCAACCTGTGGGCCGCGGCCTGTTAGGAAGTGGGCCGCAGGGCTCCCGCCTGCAAACCCCGCCCCCGGTGCACGCGATTGGCTCCCGCCTGCAAACCCCGCCCCCCAGTGTGCGCGATTGGCTCCCGCCCCCCAATGTGCACGATTGGCTCCCGCCTGCAAACCCCGCCCCCCCCCGGTCCGTGGAAAAATTGTCTTCCACGACCGGTCCCTGGTGCCAGAAAGGTGGGGGACCCCTGCCTTAGAGGGAAGAGAGATGCCCGGCAGAAACTCTTTCTAATTAGGGAATGCTGTCCTCCCACCGGTGACTCACCAACGCCTCCGAAAGGTAAGCACGGGACGGAGAAGTGCATGATGACGTCGTTCGCTGTAACGCCCCCACTCGAGGTCTCAGCAATGATCTTCTTGATTACCTGGGAGACAAGAGAGGAGAACAGCGACTGCAAAGGCGATCATCGGTTGACAAACCAACTTGTTCTTTGATGGATTAACTGGTGGGAGAATATAGGACAACTTTACAGGTAGTCCTCGACTTATGACCATTCGTTTAGCAACCATCCGAAGTTACGACGGCACTGGAAAAAGTGACTTGCAACCAGTCCTCGCATTTACGACCACCCTTGTGCCCCCACAGTCACATGATTAAAATTCGGGCCCTTGGCAACCAGCATGTATTTACAATGGTTGCAGCGTCCCAGGGTCACGTGATTACCATTTGCGACCTTCCCAGCCGGCTTCCAGCAAGCAAAATCAATGGGGGAAGCCAGATTCACTTAACGAGCACATGATTCACTTAACGACTGCAGTGATTTGCATAACTGCAGCAAAAAAGGTCGTAGAATTGGGCACGGTCACGTGATGCCTCGCTTAACAACCGTTCCGCTTAACAACAAATTTTCTGGTCCTTATTGTGGTCACAAGACTACCTGTATAGGTAATAACCAACAAAGGTGCTGGTTATCACCTATAAGGCCCTACATGGCATAGGGCCAGGGGACTAGCAGGACCGCCTGTCCTGCGATCAACTTGCATTTTTCAATTAATACCTGGAAGAGAGGCTGATTAGACGAAGTAGCTCTGCCTATTTACTCTTGCGAGATGTGAGGTAACAAACTTTTTGCTCTAGCCCCAATCGAATAATCATTTCCCTCTTTTCCCTTGCTAGACACTTTTTTTTTTTAATCCGTTCAATTGTGTCCAATTCTCGGAGACTGCCTGGACAAGCCCCTGCAGTTTTCTTGGCAGGTTTTTCAGAAGGGGTTTGCCCTTGCCTCCTTCCCAGGGCTGAGAGAAAGTGGCTGGCCCAAGGTCACCCAGCTGGCTTCGTGCTTAAGGCGGGACTAGAACTCTGTCTCCTCGTTTGCCATTGGCTCCTTCCTGGGGCTGAGAGACAGGGACCGGCCCAAGGTCACCCAGCCGGCTTTCGTGCCTAAGGCGGGACTAGAACTCTCTGTCTCCTGGTTTGCCATTGGCTCCTTCCTGGGGCTGAGAGACAGGGACTGGCCCAAGGTCACCCAGCTGGCTTTCCTGCCTGAGGCGGGACTAGAACTCTCAGTCTCCTGGTTTGCCATTGGCTCCTTCCTGGGGCTGAGAGACAGGGACCGGCCCAAGGTCACCCAGCTGGCTTTCGTGCCTAAGGCGGGACTAGAACTCTCTGTCTCCTGGTTTGCCATTGGCTCCTTCCTGGGGCTGAGAGACAGGGACTGGCCCAAGGTCACCCAGCTGGCTTTCCTGCCTGAGGCGGGACTAGAACTCTCAGTCTCCTGGTTTGCCATTGGCTCCTTCCTGGGGCTGAGAGACAGGGACTGGCCGAAGGTCACCCAGCTGGCTTTCCTGCCTGAGGCGGGACTAGAACTCTCAGTCTCCTGGTTTGCCATTGGCTCCTTCCTGGGGCTGAGAGACAGGGACTGGCCCAAGGTCACCCAGCTGGCTTTCCTGCCTGAGGCGGGACTAGAACTCTCAGTCTCCTGGTTTGCCATTGGCTCCTTCCTGGGGCTGAGAGACAGGGACTGGCCCAAGGTCACCCAGCCGGCTTTCGTGCCTAAGGCGGGACTAGAACTCACGGCCTTCCTTCCACTGGACCAAACAGGCTTTTGCTAGACACTAAACCCTCATTAATATCTAACCTTCCTTTGCTGATGCCTAAACTGAGCAACTCTGGGGATGGAGGGGGAAAGAGAGGCGGAGGCGAAATAGAACTTGCTCCCTGAAAGCCGCCCCTTGGCGAGTTGAATTTCAGGGGCCGTTCTTGCCGTCTGGGCTCACTCGGCAGATTAAGAACGGGGCCCCTGGCGCTGTGAATATATTCGCGGACAATTTCTTAATAAACTTTCGAAGTTGGTTGCTGTCTGGGCATCTCCCTTGGTCTTCTAGTCTTCTGGTATCCATCCTGCAAAGCCTAAATTAGGCGTTGACGCACAAATTAGGGGCCACACGGCCCGTCTCCAATTGTCTCTGCTCACCCCACCGGAACCAACAGGGAGCCCATGCTCCAGGTCCCTCCCATCGAGCGATGCCAGCTCGCTGGACCCGGGAATTGTAAAGCCCTTTTAAACACAAGTTAGTCGCCTCTTGGGTTTTATATTTATTCTATGATTGTATTCTATGTTATTTTAATTGTTTGATTTTTTGTAAACCGCCCAGAATCCCCCTAGGGAGAGATGGAGCGGTGATATAAATCAATCAATCAATCAATCAATCAATCAATCAATAGCGCCTTCTCTGTTGCACCATCTGTCCTGTGGAACAGCATCCCCCCACAGACCCCGAACCTGTCGGCCATTCGCAAGGCATCAAAGACCTGGATGTTCCCCCCTGGCATTTGAGCCGGGAGGCGGAGCAGACCAAGCCCTTCTGATTAATTGGGTTTTATTGTTCTTCTCTGTGAACGGAATGATTTCTGCGACCTCGGACATTTGTTCTTTGCAACGTCAGGTCTATTTGTTGATTTTAATCCTGGTCCGCTTTAATCCCAGAGTCATGGCCGTGAGATGAGCAGCTACTTAAAGCGTCCTAATAAGAAAAGTAAATATTTATGACGGAACGAGGAGATCCCTGCGTGTACCTAAAACAGGGGTGGGGAACCTTTTTTCTGCCAAGGGCCATTTGGATATTTATAACCGGGGGGGCGGGGTTTCTGGGATTTCCGTGGACCGGAGCTTGCGGGCGGGAGCCAATCACAAGCACTGGGGGGTAGAGTTTGTGGGCGGGAGCCAATCACGTGGAAGGGGTGGGGTTTGCGGGCAGGAGCCCCGCGGGCCATATATGGCCCGCGGGCCTGACGTTGCCCACCCCTGACCTAAAAGGAAGATGGTCCCGAATTTGAGGACTTTTAAATTGGTCTGCCAAGATGTGGTGCCTGCCTGTAAATGTGGGAGTGCAAACCTTGTTGTTGTCAGAGAAGGCGTAGAGCGCGAGGGGTTTCTCTTGCCGGTTGATGAACTGGATGGCTTCCTCGAGGCTCGTCACTGTGATGATGGGGAGGACGGGGCCAAAGATCTCCTCCTGCATGACTCGAGCGTCCGGACTGACGTCCGTGAGGATGGTAGGTGCTAGAAAGAGAGGAACAGACAGTGGCAGCGAAAATAGCAATGGTTCTTTGCTGCGGTTGCAAGACCTGGGTTTGGGCAGAACAAAGCAAGTGTTTCATATTTATATTTATTTATTGAGAATTCTACAAAAAGGAAAAGACAAATCTAAAAAAGAAGAGAAAGGGAAAAAAAGAAAAAACGGACAGAAAGAAATTAAAGTTATGAAATATAATGACTTCCGACCTTCTCTTCAACAGATAATTACAACTTTAGAATCCCTCTTCCCTCTTGGATATTAAATAAATCCCGTCAGCCCCCAATCCACATTTTTTTAAAATCGTCAGACCCATAAATCATCACATCATTTTTTTCCTCCTTCAGCAAAAAGCTTCCCGTCTTTCAGAAAAGTTTTTGTTGCTTTTTTCCTCTGGCCAAGCAGGTCAGCTTGGCCATCTCAGCAAATTCTGGCAAAGCAGGGGTTTTGAGGAGTGGGCTGGTACAGTAGCAGGTGGGAGACCCGAATCTCACTCTGTTGACCCTCAGAGGCACTGCTGCTAGCAAAGAAGTGCATCAGAGGAAGGCGGGAGAGTCTTCTAGAAGTGTCGGAACTGCAGTTCCAACATGGCCAATGTTGGCAGAGAATATTATTTTTATATATTTATATCCCACCTAACAGCGTTCCGCGCGTGTCATGCCGGCCACATGACCGTGGAAGCGTCTTCGGACAACGCTGGCTCTTCGGCTAACAAACGGAGATGAGCACCGGCCCCTAGAGTCGGACACGACTGCACAAAGGTGCGGGGGGAACCTTTACCTTTACTATCCCACCTTTATTTTTTTACAGTTGAAGGTGGAGTACCTAATGCTCCCTCTTCCTATTTTTCTTACAACAACCCTGTGAGGGTGGGTTGACCTGAGACAGACGGAGTCACCTAGGGACCTTCCAGGCTAAAAGGAGGACTAGAACTCACGGTCTCCCGGTTTCTAGCCCAGCACCTTCACTACCACACCAAACTGACTCTGGGGAATGTACAGTAGTTTGAATATCTTGTAATGGTATGTGGGAAAGGCCTTGGGAGACGGGGCCAAGAGACGCTGCCAAGGGAATGGTCAGATGAGAGACTGCATAGCCTGCAGCTGGATAGTGGGCGGGGCAAGAGGCTCAGAAGGGACCCTCCCCAGTTTCTCGGGCTGTAAAGGAGATGGCGGGAGCATTTTCACACTTGCAAGATTGATGTTGGCCTTGTGGGGTAAACCAGATAGGAAACACAACCAGATGAGCTAATTTTACTTCATTGTAAAGCTACATTGACAGAATCTGGCAAGTCTGAAAGTGCAATTCTCCCCCCCCCCCCCGTCTCCTTTACAGCCTGAGAAACGAGGGAGGGTCCCTTCTGAGCCTCTTTCTCCACCCATTATGCAGCTGCGGGCTATGCCCTCTCTTATCTGACCGTTCCCTAGGCAGCATCTCTTCACCCCATCTCTCAAGGTCTTTCGCATATACTATTACAAGATTCTTGCAAGTGTGAAAGTACAATTCTCCCCCATATCCTTTATAGCCTGAGAAACTAGGGAGGGTACCTTGTGAGTCTCTTGCTCCACCCATTATGCAGCTGCGGGCTATGCGGTCTCTTATCTGACTGTTCCCTTTGCAGCATCTCTTGGCCCCGTCTCCCAAGGTCTTTCCCTCATACCATTTAAACATCTCTCGAAGGGAACCGGTTACGGAAGACTGACTTCTATTTTAAAAGTTGCCCGTCCTTTTAAGGTAACACATACATATTGAACTATACATCTCAAGAGAACACAACTCAAAAGGGTTGTGCATGGAAGTGGGGAGGAACACCTATTTTAAGATATACTTTCCCATTGCAATCTCTGAAAGCTTTTATCTGAAACATCAGCAGTCTGGTCAATAAAGGGCATCATTTATGAGGATGGTTTTTTAAAAGAGATGAACCCATTAAACTTTAAAGTGAGCTGTTCATCTCTTACTCTTAGGCAAAACTGCAATTTTGGGATGCCCAAGTTCTTCTACAAGATACATCAAAGGCCCTGATTGATTGAGGGACTGTTGTTTTTGATTCCTGGGAGTTTTTTCAGCAACTGATCTGTTTCTGGGCTCACCTATGAAACAGGCAGATTCATCAGCTTCACCCCCAAGGGCAATCTTCTGCCCTTCCAAAAGGCCCATGATTCTCTTAAAATGCCGCTTGTTCACAATCCGTTCGTAATCCGGGGAGTTTTTCACATTCTCACCGTAAAACTCCTGCAAGGGAATCAACAAAACACGTCGCTCTACAGGTAGTCCTGACTTAATGACCATTTGTTTAGTGACGGTTCAGACTTACGACAGTAGTGAAAAAACCGACTTACAACCAGTGCTCACACTTACAACCATCGCAGTGTCTCTGCGGTCACGTGATCACAATTTGGGCGCTTGGCAACCGGTTCACATTTATGACTATCGCAGCATCCCGTGGTCACGTGATCGCCATTTTCGACCTTCCCGGCCAGCTTCTGGTAAGCAAAATCAATGGGGAACCATGCAATTCACTTAAAGACCACATGGTTTGCTTAATAGCCACGTGGTTCGCTTAATGACCGCCGCAAAAAAGGTTGTAAAATTGGGTAGGATTCGCTTAATGACCGCTTTGCTTAGCAACTGAAATTCCGGTCTCAATTCTGGTCGTTAAGTGAGGACTACCTGTAGTATAATCAGGACTGGCATCTAATTTATTTAATCCAGGGGTGGGCAAATTTTTGCAGACAAACAGGGGCACTGGCTGCAGGTGGGTGCATCAAAGTCAAGATGCAGCTGCGTGATCAAAGGCCCGGCCCTTTTGACATGCATGATGCACGAGAGGCACATTAAAATGGGGGGGGGTCTTTGATCATGCAATCTTAGCCACCTTGACTTTCTGACACCTCCCCATGAGGACACCCCTGCTGCCTAGGGCCTCTTTCCTTGGGGGATGACCCGTTAAGGCCACGTGCCACCAGTGGGAGGGGCCTAAATGAGTGGGAGGGGCCTAAATGAGGAGTGGGAGGGGCTTCAACGAGCAGTGGGCGGAGTCAGAGCCCCAAGTGAGCAGAGCCAGCCGATCTCTTTCTTTTCGATCCCCCTTTTTCTCTTCTGGACTTCCCCCCTTCCCCCAGTTAGGGGACCTAGGAAAAGCTCTGAACTTCCCTCTGATGAGGGAAGGTTTTAAAATCAGCCCGTTTTTATTCCAGGGAGCACGAGGCACTGCCAGAACAAAAGGTCTTTTACTCTTTCGATCACCTCCTAACAACCCTGTGAGGGAGGCCCGGCTGACGGAAAAAAAACATGGGATAAAATGCTGTAAAGGAAAAGTAGAGCTGACTTTGGGAGACGTTTGAGAGATCCGTTGAGGAGGGACCTGGACCAAAGATTATGCAGGCCAGAGGTAGAAGGAAGGCTGAGAAAGAAGCTCAAAGTTATGCCGACCTGATTCTCTTTCGTATAAGAGGAGAGAGAGAGAAATTTTGCAGTTATTAAGATTCTGTTATTTTAAACAACAAGGAAGTAGAATCCCTGGAATCCATGCGGGTGTCTGTCTCCTGGCCTGGCGTACCTCGAAGGGATGGCAGCTGACCAGCAGGATCTCCAGGCTGGGGGGAATTACGCCCTCCCCTTCTGCTTGCACCACTAGGAGGCTTTTGCTAAACCATCGACGCAAAAGGGAGGCAACCCTTCATTTTACTGTACAGGTAGTCCCCGCTTAACAACCATTCGTTTAGCGATGGTTCAGACTTACAACAGCGCTGAAAAAACTGACTTACAACCGGTCCTCACACTTACGACCGTTGCAGCATCTCTGCGGTCACGTGATTGTGATTTGTGTGCTTGGCAACCGGTTTGCATTTATGACGATTGCAGCATCCCGCAATCACGTGATCGCCATTTTCAACCTTCCCGGCCGGCTTCCGGCAAACAAAATCAATGGGGACCGCGTGATTCGCTTAACGACCACATGGTTCACTTAACGACCACTGCAAAAAAGGTCATAAAATCGGGTTGGATTCACTTAATGGCCGCATTATTTATTAACCAAAATTCCGGTGCCAATTGTGGTCGTTAACCAAGGACTACCTGTAAGTCAAAATGCTTTTGCTGCTACTTGCAACGGAGCTGCTGCTAAACCGAGCCGAGGAAAGAGGATTTCTCAGGGGTCCCAGAAAAGGAGCGAGCCACGTTCCTGTTTCCTAAGGTTCAACGGGCGCTTGCCAGGAGGCTGCCCGTTCCAAATCGTGATGCTGCCATTACATCGTCTTGCCCTTCCGTGGCGCAGGAGACCCCTGGGTTCGTTCTCACCTTGAGGGTCTCCTTAATGGTCTCCACGACTTTCTTCTGAATGGAGGGGCTGCACAGGATGTAGTCAGGGGCGATGCACGTCTGGCCGCAGTTCATGTACTTCCCCCACGTAATCCGCCTAAGGGAGTCAAGAACCCCAGAAAGTCAGAGCGGGAGGGGTCCCTAGCGGTCACCCAGCCCGACCCCTGGCCTGATTCAAGCCTCCCTGAGAAAGGCTCTCCAGCCTCTGCCTGAACGCCTGCCGCGATGGGGGTCACGGATCCCTCCGTGAAACTGCTCTTACTAGGAAAAGTTCCCGAACTTTCAACCAGATCTAAGACTGAAGCGGGAGAAGGTGGAAGAATTTCATTCCAGAGTTTCAGCAAGAGCCCAGCCAGCCATTCAGAGGAATAGGGCTGACTCTGTTAAGCGAAAACCATAAGCCCAAAAAAAAATATATTAAAAATCCTGGCCAACCCCCCCAACCCCCCAAAATCAAAAATATTAGGTACATCTTTTTATTTCTATCAGTGACAGAATGGGGAAACAGCAACCAAAGGCAGCATTCGCCAACCTGGAGCCCTCCAGAGACACAGGACTATAGTTCCCATCATTCCCAGCCAGATTTTCCAACACTTATGGGAGTTGCAATCTAAGCACCCTTAAAGTGTCACAGACCCTCAGATGGTGGGCCCTGGAGCAAGCCTCATCTGTATCTAAACCAGTGTTTCTCAACCTTGGCCACTTTAAGATGCATGGACTTCAACTCCCAGAATTCCCCAGCCAGCCATGCTGGTTGAGGAATTCTGGGAGTTGAAGTCCACGCATCTTAAAGTTGCTGAGGGTGAGAAACACTGAAATATCCTATTTTAAGAATATAGCTCAACCTCACATATACAACTTTTACAACAGTTTTCTTTCCAAAATTATGTTGACTCACGTTGTAACTGGAAACGAAATGGCATCTACGGCTGGACATGACCAAATCATGTGAGTCCCCGAGTCCCCAACTTTCTTACAATGGGATACCCAATTTTTTTTTAAAATCTCCCCAGTATCTCACCTGCAAGCCACATCAAGATCGCAGTCCTCATCGATGTAACAGGGGCTCTTCCCTCCCAGCTCAAGCGTGACGGGTGTGAGATGCTTGGAGGCAGCTTCCATTACAATTTTGCCCACGGAGCTATTGCCCGTGTAGAAGATGTGATCAAATCTTTGCTTCAGCAGTTCGGTCGTCTCAGGCACTCCTCCATTGACGACGGGATACAGGTCCTGTTGGGGGGGGGTGTGCAAATGGGAGGGCAGTTAATTTTTATTTATTTATTCATTAGCCGGACTCTGGAGAGCCCGATTGGTGCTGATAAGGACCCAGAGAGAAAAAGCTGTGCTGCCTTGAATCAGCATTTGCGCCAAGCACATGGGGTGAAATTTGTCAAAAGGAAATTCTGTAGCTGTATTTGGTTGGTGAGGGACCCTGGTACCAGAGGATTTGCCCGCTTCTTATTTTATTTCCACGACTTAGGGCAATGGGCAACTCTAACGGCAGCAAATATATCATAAGCTTGCTTTCTCGCAGTCGTACGTTTTTCAATGAAGTACAAAAATCTGGTCTGCGCACTCCCTGCCTGCCATAAAGCCACTCTACGTTTCCAAAATATTGCTCATTCTCACCTCTTCTACCTTTTCAAGGTGGAATTCCCAGGCACCCTTAACAAATTAATCTCCTTACAGTCTGCATTCCTTCCTGCTCCCTTTCCTTTCCTAGAGGGAACATTAACAGCCTTCTTCCAAACATCAGGAATCCAGACTGGCTCTTTCAACATGCCCTTGGAGGACCAGCTGTCTCCAAAGCTCAGTGGGGATTAACTCCAGGAAGGGGATGTGTGCAAATTAGAGACCCCCTTTGATTTTTGGGAAAGCGATTTGCCTTTTAAGTTTGCCCCAAAGAAAGTGGTGTTTTGCAAAGAATCTGAACACCCTGAACAGCTTAACAAACTCTCTCAGTCCCTAAAAGCTGAGCAGTTCTTTTGCACATTGATTATGAAATGACCCTTGAGAACAGTGTTTTTCAAACTTGGCCACTTTAAGATGGGTGGACTTCAACTCCCAGAATTCCCCAGCCAGCATGAATTCTGGGAGTTGAAGTCCACCCATCTTAAAGTTGCCAAGTTTGAAAAACATTGCATTAGAAAAAATTCTAAGGATGGGGGGCAGGTTCTGACTGATGATGTACATGCCATTTTATTGATTCATTGAAACATTTCTAATTGGCATTCTGTATTTGAATTTCTTGAGTACTTAATGAGAAAGGTGGGACATCTAAAAGCCAAGGACTGTCCCCCCCCCAGTTTTCTACGTCACACTTGGCTTTATATACAGCAATCTTGTCCCCACTTAGTTGCATTTTTTTTAAGCTAGAGTCCCCAACAGCTTTTATGAAAAAAAATAATTTTTCTTTCTCCCCCGTTTGAAGTGAAACACACAAGTTCTGGCTGCTGGAACGTTAAATCCAGCCACGCTGCTGCGGAGTCGTCCAGCAACAGCTGTTCACACTGACCTTGTCAATATATTGAGGGAGAAGCTCTTCGAAGACCTTGGCTGTGTGTTCACTGACCTCCGACGGCTTGACCACAACAGCATTCCCTGAAAGACACACGTACGCAGGCTGGAGAACTGGAAGGTTCCCCTGAGATAATCTACTCCAACCCCGCGCTCCGTGCAGGAAGCCAAATTAACACATCCGGAGAAGGGGAACCCACCACTTCTCCAGGCCATGGCTTACTCTGTCAAGCGGCTTCATTGCAAAATCCATCCTAACATTCAGTCAGAATCTCCCTTTTCGTCACATAACCCAGAGACAAGCATTTTCTGATGATGCTCCCCTCCTGTGGGTCCAGCTAGCCTTAAAAAGGAGAGCTGAATCCTCATTATCTGCACTTCCTAAATGTTGATTCTAAACCTGGTTATTTAAGCAGGCGTTTGGGAATTAGGGATGTGTGAATTAAGACACCGGGAGGGTGTGCAGTGCTATCATTGATTATGTCTTTATGAATTAATTAAAGTGAATGCTATTTTTTTTTACAGATCGTATTTTTTTTGCGTTATGTTTTATGATACTTGTAAGCCCCTTAGATTCACCCAGTTCAAGTGGCATAAAAGTACCTGTAATAAGTAAATACATAACATTTATTTAGACCAGTTTATTTATTTAGACCAGTTTGCTCTAGTGGTTAAGGGTTAGGCATGAAAGCCGGGTTGCAAAATTTAGAATCAGACTAAAGAGAGTAGGGAAGACCCACAGATCAGTTAGATATGAGCTCACTAATATTCCTAAGGAATATGCAGTGGAGGTGAAGAATAGATTTAAGGGACTAGATTTAGTAGATAGGGTCCCAGAAGAACTATGGACAGAAGTTCGCAACATTGTTCAGGAGGCGGCAACAAAAAACGTCCCAAAGAAAAAGAAAACCAAGAAGGCAAGATGGCTGTCTGCTGAGACACTGGAAGTAGCCCAAGAAAGAAGGAAAGCAAAAGGCAACAGTGACAGGGGGAGATATGCCCAATTAAATGCAAAATTCCACAGGTTAGCCAGAAGAGATAAGGAATTATTTTTAAACAAGCAATGTGCGGAAGTGGAAGAAGACAATAGAATAGGAAGGACAAGAGACCTCTTCCAGAAAATTAGAAACATCGGAGGTAAATTCCAGGCAAAAATGGGTATGATCAAAAACAAAGATGGTAAGGACCTAACAGAAGCAGAAGAGATCAAGAAAAGGTGGCAAGAATATACGGAAGATCTGTATAGGAAGGATAATAATATTGGAGATAGCTTTGACGGTGTGGTCAGTGAGTTAGAGCCAGACATCCTGAAGAGTGAGGTTGAATGGGCCTTAAGAAGCATTGCTAATAACAAGGCAGCAGGAGACGACGGTATCCCAGCTGAACTGTTTAAAATCTTGCAAGATGATGCTGTCAAGGTGATGCATGCCATATGCCAGCAAATTTGGAAAACACAAGAATGGCCATCAGATTGGAAAGAATCAACTTATATCCCCATACCAAAAAAGGGAAGCACTAAAGAATGTTCAAACTATCGAACAGTGGCACTTATTTCACATGCCAGTAAGGTAATGCTCAAGATCTTGCAAGGTAGACTCCAGCAATTCATGGAGCGAGAATTGCCAGATGTACAAGCTGGGTTTAGAAAAGGCAGAGGAACTAGAGACCAAATTGCCAATATCCGCTGGATAATGGAGAAAGCCAGGGAATTTCAGAAAAACATCTATTTCTGTTTTATTGACTATTCTAAAGCCTTTGACTGTGTGGATCATAACAAATTGTGGCAAGTTCTTGGTGGTATGGGGATACCAAGTCATCTTGTCTGCCTCCTGAGGAATCTGTATAACGACCAAGTAGCAACGGTAAGAACAGAGCACGGAACAACGGACTGGTTTAAAATTGGGAAAGGAGTACGGCAGGGTTGTATACTCTCACCCTACCTATTCAACCTGTACGCAGAACACATCATGCGACATGCTGGGCTTGAGGAATCCAAGGCTGGAGTTAAAATCGCTGGAAGAAACATTAACAATCTCAGATATGCAGATGATACCACTTTGATGGCTGAAAGCGAGGAGGAGTTGAGGAGCCTTATGACGAAGGTGAAAGAAGAAAGTGCAAAAGCTGGGTTGCAGTTAAACCTCAAAAAAACCAAGATTATGGCAACGAGCTTGATTGATGACTGGCAAATAGAGGGAGAAAAAGTGGAGGCAGTGACAGACTTTGTATTTCTAGGCGCAAAGATTACTTTGCGAAGAAAAGAAGCTGATGCTAGGGAAAGTGGAAGGCAAAAGGAAGAGGGGCCGACCAAGGGCAAGATGGATGGATGGTATTCTGGAGGTGACGGACTCAACCATGGGGGAGCTGGGGATGGTGACGGCCGACAGGAAGCTCTGGCGTGGACTGGTCCATGAAGTCACGAAGAGTCGGAAACGACTGAACGAATAAACAACAACATGAAAGCCGGGTGACCTTGGGGCAATCCCTGTCCCTCAGCCCTAGGAAGGAGGGAATGGCAAAGCAGGAGTCTGTGAGTTCTAGTCCCGCCTTAGGCACGAAAGCCGGCTGGGTGACCTTGGGACAGTCCCTCTCTCTCAGCCCTAGGAAGGAGCCAATGGCAAACCAGGAGACTGAGAGTTCTAGTCCCGCCTTAGGCACGAAAGCCGGCTGGGTGACCCTGGGCCAATCACATTCTCTCAGCCCTAGGAAGGAGCCAATGGCAAACCAGGAGACTGTGAGTTCTAGTCCCGCCTTAGGCAGGAAAGCCGGCTGGGTGACCTTGGGCCAGTCCCTCCCTCTCAGCCCTAGGAAGGAGCCAATGGCAAACCAGGAGACTGTGAGTTCTAGTCCCGCCTTAGGCACGAAAGCCGGCTGGGTGACCTTGGGCCAGTCACTCTCTCTCAGCCCAACTTACCTCACAGGGTTGTTGTGGTGGGGAAAAGAGGAGGAGGAAGGAGTATTAGGTATGTTCGCCGCCTTAAGTTATTTATAAAAATAATAAAGGCGGGATAAAAATTAAATAAATAATAACAACAACAACAACATATATCTACTGTTCTGTGTTCTGCACTCTGGAATGATAGAGAACGGACCACCATCTTCTTCTGCTCCCCTTTTATACCCTTTTGCCCTAAAGAGAAAAAGTGTTCAGACACTTTCTCAATTTTTGTCAAGGCTCAATGTTCTCTCGACTGCTTTTTGGGGAACTTAGTTTCCGGTTCACTCTCATCCTTCCTAACCTCCTGTGGAGCAGGTTGTTTGAATCCTACTCAATGTTGTGCCCAGAGACATGGGCAAATAAGGACATTTTGATACAGAAGCCGAGAACTGCCTCTACATTTTGCATTCTAAGCTCAGACTAAAGTTTTTCAAAGTACAGGCAAGCACCTATTTCCTCGGATATATATTATTTGACCAATGCAGGTTACCTGACACTCTTTCAGGCAAGCTGGTTGCAAAAAAATCTACTGCATTAAGAATGGTGCCTCTCGCTGCATTTTTCCTCATCCCTCCCCATCGCCTTTTCCTTGCATGTTACGACTGTCAATTGGTCAGCATATGCTGATAAGATACCCAGGGAGCCTGTAGGGTATTACAAAAAAAGGAAGTACCTGCAGCTATGGCTCCTATCAGAGGCTGCATGACCAGGACAAAGGGATAGTTCCACGCTCCAATGAGCAGGACGATGCCCAGCGGCTCGCGACGGATGTAGGTCTTGTCAGCCAATGTCACGATGGTCTTTCCCACGTGCTGAGGGCTCGCCCAGTCGGGAAGCTTCTCCAGCATCAGGTCAATCTCTCCCAGCACGATCATAATCTCGTAGCTGAAGCTGTTGTATTTGCTCTGTTAGAGAGTCAAGAAGGTTTAAAAATAAGAGGTCAGTAATGGAGTAAGCCCCAAAGGGGCTTTTCCCACTTTACCTCCATCTAAAGCTTCCTTGGCTTGTACAAGCCAGGACCCTCCATATTAGTTGGGAGCAAGGCTCCCATCATTCACGACCACAGGAGCTGGGAAGCCTGGGAATTGTAGTCCACCATATCCGGAGGGCACCAGTTGAGAGGAGAAACGCTGTCAAGATTGATGTCATCCCTTCGAGGTAGGCCAAGTCAAGAGATACTAGAAGTCTACTTTATTGGTATAGGTTAGAGCAGTGTTTCTGAACCGCAGCAACTTTAAGAGGCATGGACTTCAACTCCCAGAATTCCCCAGCCAGCCACCTCTGTGCTCTACAGGGCGAAGCCTTACCTGCATCACCAGTGGAGAGCAGCAGCAGCCCCCAATTCTCTTTCCCCAGACACCCCCCCCCCCCGTTTTCCCAGCACCCTTTGAGGAGAAGTCGTCCCAGGTCTCTTCAACAACTCCTTTACAAGAGGAACTCAACGTTTTGCAGTCACTTTCAGTTCCGTCTCACCCTCCAAGCAAGACTTCTCCAGGCCCTGGCAGAAGAGGGTCCTCCCCCCACCAGCAGGAGGAACCCAGGATCACACAGCAAAACGTCAGCAAGGGCACCACCACCGCCTCCAGCCCCAAGTTTCTCCATCTCCATCTCCTGGATCGGGAGGCCCTTCGAACGGTCACTCAGGCCTTGGTCATCTCCCATATAGACTACTGCAATGCGCTCTACATGGGGCTACCTTTGAAGAGTATCCGGAAGCTACAGCTGGCCCAGAATGCAGCTGCGCGGGAAGTCACGGGTGCTATAAGATCAGCACATGTAACACCACTGCTCCGCGAGCTGCATTGGGTACCAGTTTGCTTCCGGGTCCAATCCAAGGTGTTGGTTATGACCTTTAAAGCCCTACGTGGCATGGGGCCAGGTTACCTGAGGGACCGCCTCATCCCCAGAACATCGACCCGTCCCACCCGATCTTGCAGAGAGGGCATTTTGCTGACCCTGTCAGTAAGAGAATTTCGCTTGGCAGGGTCCAGGAAGCGGGCCTTCTCTGCAGTAGCCCCCACCCTCTGGAACATTCTACCCCCGGGGGCGAGGTTGGCCCAACCGCTCCTGGCCTTCCGGAGGAATCTGAAGACCTGGTTCTGCCACCTGGCTTGGGCCGAGGAGAGGAGTAGGCATCTTTGGGGATGGCTAGTGCCCTAGAGTGCTCATTGCATTCAAGGACTGAGTTAGATCATCAGCCATTGGATTTCGTTTCTTATTTTTATGTACATTCATTTTAGTTTTGATTGTATTTATATAAAAGGTAAAGGTTTCCCCTGCCATATTTATACATTGTAATTTATATATTGTAATTTATTGTTTTATTGATTATGCTATTGTAACCCGCCCAGAGTCCCTCCGGTGAGAGGAGATGGGCGGTGACAAATCTAATAAATAAATAAATCTCACCGTTAACCCTCCACCACGCTACAGCACAAACCTTGTTGAGATCCGCCTTGAGGGCTGCCGTGAACTCTTTTTCCTTCTCCTGTACCATCTTCTTCAAGGCCTTCAGCTGCTGCATCCGGAAGGCCAAAGGCCGCGTCTTGCCCGTGTTGAAGGCCGCCCGGGCCTCTTCCACCACGCGCTTCAACTTCTCCATCGCTCCTTGGAAGCTGTGAAGCGACAGGGAGAATCAGTCCAATTTGAACATCTCTCTAGCGCAGAGCTTTCCAAACTTTTCATGTTGGTGACACACTTTTTAGACATGCATCATTTCGCGACACACTCTTACAGCAGGGAACAAGGCAGGCACTAGGACCTGCGTGGAATCACAGCAGGTTTGGAGGCAGCCAGGCACAAGGCAGGCACTAGGACCTGCGCGGAATCCTGGCAGGACTCGAGGCAGCAGCACCCGGGACACACCCAGACACTGCAGCCACACACTAACTGTCCCAACACACAGTTTGGAAAGCTCTGCTCTAGGGTTGCTCAACTCTGCTCTCCTAGCAACACTTGGACTTACAGGTTAAACTTTAACAGGTGCTTTTCAGAGCAGCAGCAGGGTTTAGCAACCGGGCTCTGTGCACACTTGGGAAGCCATCGGTCCTTTCCCAGCTGGTGGGAAAGTCGAAACTCTGCCAAGAATTTGCGGCCTCCAGGCTCACAACCCCATTGTCTTCTCAGCCAACACCCACCCCAGGTCAGTTTTCTCAAGGAGCACTCGGCAATAGGATACCTGGCAGGTGACCACGTTCCACAGCATGGCCCTTCTTCAAGAGCTTCATCTGAAATTCAACACTCCCCACCAGGCCTTGCTCGAAAAACAGGTCTTTCTTTCCTGCCTTTGGAAGGCTTTGCGGCTGCTAACCGCGGTTGTGGGGTGATCTGGGCCAAGAACGGGACAGGAGGGAAGCAGAACCGTTGATGTGCTCTCAAGGGGGGTTTTAACCCTAACCCAAACCCATGTGTGGTTCTGCTACTCCTCGGACAGCTGATTTTGGCCAGTGTGACCAAGATCTCTTCTTCTTCCCCTTGGCAGTTGTGCAACAGGCTTACACCCGTTAGAAGAAAATCTTACCAAGTTCGTTCCTGAGCCGGGAGTAAAGAAACTGACCAATTGCATGAAGTTAGGAGTTTTATTCACCCAAGAGCAAAGACAAAGCAGCAGGCTGTTAGGTGGGCGATCGCGCAGGACCCCCTTCCTACAGCACATTATATACCCTAGATTACTCACAGACCCACGTTGGGATGGCACCTCCTTTCTACCCAATCATACCCCAAGACCCACATTGGGATGGCACCTCCTTTCTACCCAATCAGGTCAATTACCTTGATCAAGACGCCCACTCTCATCTTCCCATCCAGGCAGGAAGAGAAGTATTGGGTCAGGTCATATACATTCCTTATGCAAGGACAAGACAACTTATCACCTTCTACAAGGGTCATTGAGGCAGGAAGGGCAGTGTGTAGTATGCAAGGACAATTCGCACATTCACAGATTCTTGGTGAGTCCCAGCCTCCTCAAGAATGTTGGCTTTGAGATATTTAAACTATACAAAGGTGATCTGATGTGAGGACCTTGATTTCCTGGCATGACTAGATATTCATTTCAAGATATAAAATATGTTTACAATCCAACACACCTATTTTGAGGGCCATGCAGGCAGAAGGGCAGGATATACACCAGTGTTTTTCAAACTTGGCAACTTTAAGATGGGTGGACTTTCACTCCCATGCTGGCTGGGGAATTCTGGGAGTGGAAGTCCACCCATCTTAAAGTTGCCAAGTTTGAAAAACACTGATATATACTATGGAAGAAGGAAAAGGATGTGTGGTACTATCCTCTGCAATAGCACCACCTCTAAGGTGAGACAGGCCCTTTCCTGCTAATATTATGGAAGGCAGGGAAGACTTTTTAACTGGAGGCAACTGTTTGGGAGGGAGGCCAAATTTAGAAAATGCGCCAAGGCATTTCATTTAAATTCAAATTAAATCTCAAACTTAGCAAAGGCATGCAGGCATTGCCTTCGGAAGGCAAGCCGCCCCTGCAATAGGCAGCCAGCCAGGGCATGCAGAAATGCAATTACAGGTTTGGTCACAGAAAGGCATCAGGCGGTCTGCGCCTTCCGTTCCATGCCCCCCCCCATCCGGACGAGAGAGATGAGTGACCTTTCTCCAAACGGTGGTGGTCATCTCTCGTGCCGGTTCTGGCCGGGGATGCCTTGAGCAGCTGTTTTTGAAAACAACCTGAACAGTTTAAATTGAATAAAAAATTAAATTTAATTAAATTTAAAAAATTAAATAAAGCTGCTCCAAAACAAGGCAGGGAAATTCTAGACAGGAACGTGCCAATCCCATCCCATCCCATCCTGGCCACATTTTGCCATCTGCCCTGGGTTCCAGGCTCAGTTCAAAGGGTTGCTAATCAGCTTTAATGGCAAGAAGCCCAGGAAGACAAAAGATCACTACCTTTATTTAATGAGGTCCCAACCAGAAGATGAAACACCCTTGAGGGCTTTCCCAAGCTTTTCATTTTGAAAAACATGCTTGAATGCTTTTAGATCTTGGCTACTACTGCCGCCTGATTTGATTTCAATGTTTACCTTATGTCTAATCTTACCTGTCTTCTGCATTTTAAAATTGTCTGTAGTTTACATTTTTTAATGGAAAAAATATTAATGGGAAGAACAAAAATGTTGCCCAAAATGATCCAACTACATATATTTAGAGGGGACGAATCTTCATTGAACAATCTGTAGCTTGAATCATGCCAACTGGATTTCTATTTTCTCAGTGGAAACGTTTCGCTCCTTATCCAAGGAGCTTCTTCAGACTGAAGAAGCTCCTTGGATAAGGAGAGAAACGTTTACACTGAGAAAATAGAAATCCAGTTGACATGATTCAAGCTACAGACAATTCCACCTGGATGACTGAGAACCTTCATAGGCATATTGCCACTCATTGAACAATATTTACCTTTACAGAAGTAAAGGCTGGATCAGGCCAAGGATCTATTCAGTTTTTATTATTTCTGCTTTTTTATATTGCCTCATCATAGATGACTCGAAATTGTTTACAGTTTGAGCTATACATCATAAAAATCAAATTTCTAAAGCACAACCATTAACTAATGAAGTCATTTCATACCGCTCCTATTATCACAGCAATCAACAAACCCTTATTTTTCCTTTATTGACATCTTTATTTATCTTTATTTTATTTATCTTTATCTTTATTGACATCTCGCAGGGAAAATGAATGTTTCTCATGCTTTCCTCTTGTTGGTTAAGAAACCTCCCATTACTAATAAAGTTGCCAAATTCTGCGCAGAAGCAATCAAATTCTGTAAAAGATGGTAACTAGGACTGGATACAGTCAAATGCATTGTAGGGTTTTTTTTTACTGTTAGAATGTTTTAATTTGGTTACTCTTCTTAAATTTAACTTCATTGCTGTTTATTTGAACTGCTCACTGATTGAAAAAAATCTGTCAAATTATTGTATTTTTGTATGATTGTGATATATTAATAGAATACTAGTTTAACAACACAATATAGCACCCTCTTCTGTTCTTGCCCCCTGGAACACAGCCATTAACTAATAGGCAATACTAATCTATGGAGTTATAATGGATTTCAACCCACTTATTTGTTTAAGCCTCAATTAAGAGGGAATTAACACTCTCAATTCTGAGAGTGCCTTGGACTGCAAGAAGATCAAACCAGTCCATACTCTAGGAAATCAAGCCAGACTGCTCACTTGAGGGAATGATATTAAAGGCAAAACTGAAGTACTTTGGCCACATAATGAGAAGACAGGATACCCTGGAGAAGAAGCTGATGCTAGGGAAAGTGGAAGGCAAAAGGAAGAGGGGCCGACCAAGGGCAAGATGGATGGATGATATTCTGGAGGTGACAGACTCAACCATTGGGGAGCTGGGGATGGTGACGGCCGACAGAGGGCTCTGGCGTGGACTGGTCCATGAAGTCACGAAGAGTCGGAAACGACTGAACGAATAAACAACAAAGGGGGCTGGGCCCCACATTTTGTGTGCAACAATTTGGTGATTAATTCCTAATCTGACCCTGTTAGGCATGAGTCTTGGCGAGTCACATCCCCCCCCCCCAAATAACCAATGCATCTCTTGTTTAAAGTACAAGACCTTACAGTATTCAGCTGTGGAGCCAGCAGCAAAATAGCCTTAAAGGTTGTGTAGGAGTCAGAATAACTGCAGTTTTGTTAGTACTGCATGACCCACTCATTTGCCAAATCTCTCCTCTGCAGTATTAAAGGGCTCCGAAGTAGAGGAAACCTCAGTCTTTGCAATTTATTTATTTATTTATCACATTTCTCCACCGCCCATCTCAGCAAATGACTCTGGGTGTTCCCTCCCCACCGCTCAAAGTTTTGTTGCAGATCCCACCTAAGGCTACATGCTAAATTTTATTCATTTTTTTTATCATATTTATTTATATAAATATAAGAGCACAACCCCTGTTCCACCCATGTGCAGTTCCAGAATTAATGCTACTACCTATTCAGATGCCACCTCCTTTTCCTATTCAGGCCTCTTTGGGACTCACCATCACACTCTGCACAGACACAATCATGCATATAACTCAATGGAATCCAGCCCATGAATTTCAAAACAGAGCCCAAATTCCAAGAGGGAGGGAGGCAGCTTCACCTGACAAATTCCTGACTTCCGACAGAAAAGCCACTTAAACCTGCAAAAGGTGGCCTGGGCCACCCCTGAAAATTGCCCCAGCTTTGCCCATTGCTGCCCCCTCTTTCCAGTCCTGCCAATCCTTCATCCTCTTCAGGGTGAATTCTTGGCTACCCAGCCAAATTCTGTTTTTCACATGGGCAGAAATTCAAGGAAGCCCATCCCTCCACCATTTTTGAGCAGCGATTGTAAGGCAGGCAGACATTCTCCAGGAGAGCTCTCAGTGACAAGCTTTACTAAGGAACCCCACTCCTTAAGCAGTCATGCATCAGGTAGAAATTCAACAGGACCAGCTGCGCTATAAAAACGCTTTTAAAAAGGACCAATCCTGTCAGACGTTCAGCAGCACTTCTACTTCAGAAAAGAACTTCCTGCAGCCCCAAACCAGGCAGAAATCCCACGGGGCGATCCCCCACCTCATTTCCGCCTTACCTCTGCAAAATATGGGACGTGGCAGGCAAACACTCAACAGGGACAGTTGCCCTCCCCAGCGCCAGATCCAAATCAGGAGTGGGGGGGCTGACCCTGTTGAACTTCCGCCTGTCCTACTAGGAAAAAAAGGGGTAGCAGCCTCCAGCACCGTCCTCAGACCGAACCTCTACGCAACGCCCATGTCCACATCTCCCCCCCAATCAACTCCCACCCGTGTCCGCCGACACACCGGTCCCCCGGGGCCGCGCTTCGCCTGGCCTTCCGGCTTCATGCCCGACTTCTGGCAGGCTCCCTTCCGGTCTAGGCAAGCCCCGCCCCGCCGCGTGCGTTTGTTGTCCTGCCGGGCTCCGCTTGAGAAATCTCGCGGGGCAACCTGGCGCGGGGCCCGGCGGAGACCAGAAGTTGCTCTCTGCTGCCGCCAGCGGTGGCCTCCGGCAGGGCGGGCGCCATCCGCGCGACCCGGGCTGGTTAGGGAATTCTGGGAGTTGAAGTCCACTTGTTTAAAGTTGCCAAGTTTGAGAAACGCTGCGCCTATGTTTCCCCATCTATGCGTCGCAAAATTCCAAGAGCAGAGCCCAGCTCAGTTTACAACCAGCGCTGCAGGAATTTCCGGCCAATGCATTCAAATAAACACGCATTCGTAGACGTAGACACCACAACACGGAATGTCTGCAATACTAATAATTGGATTAACAACCCTAAAAATAGGGGAACGCAAATTTGCAGGTCTTCCTAAAATTAGGTTTCTTCAGGAGGAAATCCTATTGAAGTCAGCAGATCAGACTTACGGACTTGGTGACTGCCCAACAGGCTGGACCCATGTTGCCAACAAGCCCATGTTGCTCCCTCACCCCATCAGTTGCAGTGGGGCTTTACCTCTGAGTAAAGAAGCAGGAGGATCTCAAGAGATCTTTCGGTTTACAGGTCTTCCAGGGAAGAGGAGGGGTATGGCTCTGCTCCTGTACCTGTGTGATAGCAGCCTATTTGGGCACATATCCAACAGGTGAAGTGCTCTTTCACATGCGCGCGCGCACACACACACACTTATCCCCTTCATGCTGGAACTACTATCTCCTAAAAATGACAGAAAAAGAGTAGATTTGGGCTGATCATTGGACTGCTGATGGGCCAAAGAAAACAAAATGCAAAAAAGCAATCAACATCCAGATGCCAAAGGTGGATTGGGACAGGCTTCCAGATCGTGATTTGCTGGAAGGAGATCAGAGGAAGGGAATGTTTTCAAACCAGGCTCATTTCCAGATTAGGAAGCCTCAAACAGCATTGGTTTTGTGGAGTCCTTGCTGCTCTCTGAGCCTTGTTGTTTTCTTGCAGACGTTTCATTGCCAGGCTAGGCAACATCTTCAGTACGAAAAGGGAGTGGGACTTTCTCTATGTTTATATACCCTGGCTTGTCCTGCCTGTGTTGGTGGGGGTGTTGTTCTCTCCTTGGTAGTTCCTTGATTGGGCTGTTGTTTGCTGCTTGGTTGATTGACCGAGTTAATAGTTCCTTGATTAGGGTCTATTGTGCTGTTTGATTGCTCCTCTGCTGCTAATCTTGCTGTTAATCTTTGCCTATCTTGTTGTTGATTGTTGGCTAAGAGGTGTTCTGGTCTTCTGGCTTGTCTATTGTCTTTGGTTTTATCTGCTGCCTTATGTCCATCTTTACCTATTAGAGCTATATCTCACCATTCAGGAGCTCATGGTGGCATGTATACCCCTCCCTCCTCTTCCTCCTCCTCCTCCTCTCCACAACTACAGTTCTATGAGGCAGGTTGCCTGAGAGGGAGGGCCTGGCCCAGAATCCCCCACGGAGCTTCCATGGCTGATGGTGGACTTGAACCGGGCTCTCCCCCCACTCCTGGTCCAGCACCTTCCCCACTAGGCCAGACTGGCTCTGGGGCTGAGAGGAGGGACCGGCCCAAAGTCCCCCAGGGGGTCTCTGTGGCTGAGGGGGGACTTGAACCCAGGTCTCCCCACTCCTGATCCATCCCCTTCAGCACTAGCCCCCCCTCCTCTCCAGCTCTGCAACATCATCCTTTCCCAGAAGTCGGGTTCATGCTTAACCCAGCCTGCCCAGAATCCAGAAGGGTTGGACTAATGATGCCCAACACCAGGAGTCAGGTTTTGGGGAAGAAACAACTCATTTAGCCCTTCTTCTCCCCCAGATGTAGAGCATTAATTATTGCCTTTGTACCCCAAATACCTTGAATTCCCCCCCTGGTCCAGCCAGCCTCTGTTAATGAGCTTTGTTTGATGCTGGCCTGGGCTGGGGGCCTTTATAGCTGCAGTCCCTGTCCTGGCCAGCTGCTTTCCTATTCACCGGGAATTAACTCAGCCGGAACGTTAAGGGTGAAGATCTCAGATCCTCTGCAAATATCGCTGCACTTCTGCATTTCTGCCAAACCTGTTGCGAGTCAGCTAGATTGGGTCCTCGGTTTGGATCTCATGCAAAATGAGTTTAAAGCAACCGCTTCTTGAAACCTTAAAGCACCTTCCCACAGTGTCAGGCGGGGTTCGGCCGTTTCACGGCGGCCCAGAGGAGTGTTGGAATTTATAGGCAGCGCTTCGACTTGGCAGGTGGGAAAAGTACTTAGGGCCAAATTATGGGAGGGCATAATTGTTTGCCACATCGGGAGGGCCCCTGGTTGGGCGACGATGCCAGGAAGGCTAAAAACTCCCCCACCGGACAGGCTTAGAATTAACAAAAGGTCGCTGCCTTCCTTCTCAAAGGAAGTGAGCAAAGTCCCACAGTTATGAAAAGGGAGATGTTTTCACCCACGGAATTATTAGTTGGCTTAGTCACGCCACTCTAAATGTGAAATTCTGCCACTCAGGAACTTGCAAACGGGCTGTAACCCCCAACTGGCCAGGTGGCCCTCGATATTTCTCAGGTACCACTTGGCGCAGTCTGACAGGTCAATTCCCAGGTCGCCAACCACGCATTGCGGGCTGCAAATCCAATCCTCTCGCCCCGTGGAGCACCTCCCGTGGAGCACCTCCGAGTGAAACACAATGGCGCTTGCTGACAGATTGGAAGTGAATGATCAGTTGCAAGTCCCCAGGTTTAGAGAATTCCAGGCAGAACAAAGCCTTTATGGCAAGGCTTAAGCCCCCTGGCCCCCAGCCCAATTGCAAAAGTCCTGCCATTATAGATCTCTGGCCTCTGCAAAATGCCCTGTTTGGGCAGTTGGCAGGGGAAGGGGAGGGGAAGGGGAGGGGAAGGGGAGGGAGGGGGAGGGGAGGGGAGAGGGAAGAGGGATAGTGCCCAGAGAGAGGATTTTTTTGGGGGGAGACAAAACTATCATATGTAGATTCCTCTGCCATCTTCTGCAATAAAAGGATTCCTTACCTGCTTATCCAGCAAAATGTCACAACTTAGTAACAAGTCTTTCAGGCTGGATTTTAACCCAAAGGAGGGCTGTGCTGAACAGGACAGGACGAGAAGTTGCGTCATTAAACATAGCCTTTCCTAAGTATTACACAAGTTTCAGGGGGCATCAAAGTATACTGTGAGAAAGAAACATATGGTGGCTGATTATCTCCTTTTTCTTCCTCATCTTTTATGCCATCAATAAAAGCCTGCAGATCTCTGGAACTGCCTCTAGCCAGAAAGTGAGAAACAGAAGGGGAGAGAAAACTAAGTGGGTTTTTAGAGTAGCAGGTTAATCGTAGGTGGTGGTGTAGGTTAAAAAAAGGGTGCATGGGTAGCACTATCTAGTGGTTAGAGGGGACTGTGACCCTCAAAATATAAAGTTCAATTTTGAGGTGGTAGAAGCTCTCACCAACTCTTCCGTCTTCCTTGAACTGCAGATCCCTCAACAGTTAAATCAAGCATTTTGGGAGAAAACTGGAAAAGCTTGTTTATTAAGGGGCACAGAGAGATCGCTTCTGTCTGTGCTCCTGCCCTCTGAAGATGCCAGCCACAGATGCTGGTGAAACGTTAGGAACCACAACTTCCAGAACATGGCCACACAGCCTGGAAGACCCACAACAGCCACTTGTTTATTATGTTGTGACATTTTAGTGGACCTGGTGATGCAATAGCCCAATTTTCCTTCGAATGAATTGTCAAGGCCCCCTATACAAATTCCGTGAGAATTAAAAATAAGGGGGAGTTGCCACATGGCTACGACTTTAAAAAGTCTAAACGTGCATTGCACACATCCCCAATTTGAAGGCACCTCAATCAGTCTGATTGATTCAGCAGGCTTTCGGAACCGACCACCAATTTTATTCGGTGGAACGTTGGTTTTTAAGAATGCCTCCTTTAATAAAAAGGAATTAAAAACATTGCAGAGATGGAGTGGATGCCATGGAACTCACCCAGCTTTTTAACCAACGAAGTCCAGTTGGGTTTAAAGAGAACATTTCAGCCCAAACTTCTTCTACAGTGAACGTTTTCAGATCCACACAATTTCCCCTAAAGTTTAGAGATCCATGCAAAGTGGCCACTTCTGCTCTGCACCCACCAGATATTCTCTGTGCCCTTACCACTCCTCCCGTCCTGGACCAACCACTTCCACTCTGCTTTTGGCTAGACCAAAGTCAAAAATCTTAAATCTCAAATGCAAGGACAGAGGGATCTGACTTACCAGGGAGCAATCGTGGCCTTTGTCCTCAGCACAAACAAAACAGCTTTTTCTCCACCCTTCGCAGCCTGCCTTCCCACTGCACCAAATTTGGATCAAAGCCCAGGACTTTCATCTGTACCGTATTCTCATTAAAATACCATGCATGTAAAAAAAAAAAGCACACACACACACACACACGCAAAACAAGCCAAACTAAAAAAAGATCACGTGAAGAAGTAGTGACTCTTCCATAAACAGATATTCTTTTAGTGCGTTCCTTTAGTTTGCCTTACTTGACAGAGGAAAGGGGAAGTTGATTTAAAAAAAAAAGCTGTTATTTTTATTGCAGCAATTTTTAATAGCCCGATTCTTCTGGGAGGAAAATGTATGTCCAACTTTTCTGAGGTTCCTGGTTGTTATCCTTCAGAAAGTTTGAACCAGTTCAACTTTTTCTCTCTTCTGATTTTTGGATGGCAAAGAATCTAAGGCAGAATCGAATTTCTGACCTTATTCCTGACCTTATCTTTTGTTCCTTAAAATGGATGCTTAAAGTGGAGTTTTGAGTAACAGAGTTGGATTTATTTATGTCTAGGAACGCCAATAAATTTGGGGTTCCCCAAATTTATAATTGAGGAACAAGGGTGCCAGGGTACTTGCTAAGTGAATATATTGTGCAAATAATCTTTTCTTTTTCTTTGCAAGATAGGCAATAATAAAATAATAATAATAATAATAATAATAATAATAATAATAATAATAATAATAATAATAATATAATTACTTCACAGAGGAAGAGATGGGGATTTTTAGCTCTTTGTTGGAATAAGTAGTCTGGGGTCTTCCTCGGAAATTTCCAGCCACACAGAAACACCCTGCTGTCAATTAATGTGGATTAAGCTACTAAAAAACTGGAAGCTAATTTACCCATCTCCTTGGTCTCCTTAGCCCTTTCAACTTACCTCTTAATTACTTGGGAGATATGGACCAAGCCTCCTGGTGTTAAACAAATATACACAAAATGCAAAGTGAATTTTGGACAATGCAGTCCTTGGATTATTTAAGAGCTCGCAGGAGGAGGCCCCAGGCCTGAGCCTTTTGCCTAAAGAGCAGCACCACCCCATAAAGAGCTTAAACAGGCAGTGCTTACAATCCAATTCCCAGGCTGGCTGGGGATTCTGGGAGTTGCCATCTCAGAATACATTTGGAATGTGCCAAGAGGGGATTTGCCAAGTCTAGAGAGAGAGCATTCCCGGATTGGGTGTACGATCTGGTTAGAACAGGCTTTAATGCTCAGCTGGTTCAACGCTAATGAATTTTGTGGCTTGTCTCTGTTTGCAATTCCTTTCGGCCAGAGATTGGGGTTTTCAAACCTGAGCAAACACTCCACCATCTCCTCCTTTGTTCTTCTTTCAACATCTAAGCCGCCAGGTCAAAGGTAGGGATTGCTCAAGCAGGCCAAAGATGCCTTTTTTGGAAGTAATACAAATCATGAATTAACTTGTCTGTTGAATAGTCACTTTTATGTGAGATGGGCGGCTATATAAATATGATAACTAAATTTAAAAAATCATCAGTATTTTTAAAAAACTGTGGGTCCAAGGGAGCTGGAGCGGGCCACCTGTCTTATCCTGTTGGCCAGAAGGTCTGTCTATATCAGTGTTTCCCAACCTTGGCAGCTTTAAGAAGGGTGGACTTCAACTCCCAGAATTCCCCAGCCAGTATGGGAATTGATGTCCACACATCTTAAAACAAGCTGGCTGGGGAATTCTGGGAGCTGAAGTCCACACAGCTTAAAGTTGCCAAGATTGAGAAACCCTGAACTAGATGATGGGGAACAGATTTCCTCTGTTGCCCCTGGGAACCCACCCACCCACCCACCCGTTTTCAGCAAGACCAACCATTCTTTCCCTCTTCGTTATCCCACTTCGTTCATCATTTCTCACTGCCACCCTGTTTAAAAGGAGTGGAAGGAGTGGAAATGCTGTATGGGTGAAATCTTTCACTCGGGGCCAGAAAAGTTGCTGACTCGGTAGAAAAGAATTTGCATGGTGTTGCCAGGGATCCTGGCATCTTACAGGTTAAAAGGAGAACGTTTGCTGCTGTGTTAAGGAGTTGGCAACTGAAAATTCAAGAGGGTGTGTCAGAAGTGAAATTGAGTTTGTTGTTTATTCGTTCAGTCGCTTCCGACTCTTCGTGACTTCATGGACCAGCCCACGCCAGAGCTTCCTGTTGGCCGTCGCCATCCCCAGCTCCCCCATGGTTGAGTCTGTCACCTCCAGAATATCATCCATCCATCTTGCCCTTGGTCGGCCCCTCTTCCTTTTGCCTTCCACTTTCCCTAGCATCAGCTTCTTCTCCAGGGTATCCTGTCTTCTCATTATGTGGCCAAAGGACTTCAGTTTTGCCTTTAATATCATTCCCTCAAGGGAGCAGTCTGGCTTGATTTCCTGGAGTATGGACTGGTTTGATCTTCTTGCAGTCCAAGGCACTCTCAGAATTTTCCTCCAACACCACAGTTCAAAAGCATCTATCTTCCTTCGCTCAGCCTTGCTTATGGTCCAGCTCTCACAGCCATAGGTTACTACGGGGAATACCATTGCTTTAACTATGCGGACCTTTGTTGTCAGTGTGATGTCTCTGCTCTTAACTATTTTATCAAGATTTGCCATTGCTCTCCTCCCAAGAAGTAGACGTCTTCTGATTTCCTGGCTGCAGTCAGCATCTGCAGTAATCTTTGCGCCTAGAAATACAAAGTCTGTCACTGCCTCCACTTTTTCTCCCTCTATTTGCCAGTTATCAATCAAGCTGGTTGCCATAATCTTGGTTTTTTTGAGGTTTAACTGCAACCCAGCTTTTGCACTTTCTTCTTTCACCTTCGTCATAAGGCTCCTCAACTCCTCGTCGCTTTCAGCCATCAAAGTGGTATCATCTGCATATCTAAGATTGTTAATGTTTCTTCCAGCGATTTTAACTCCAGCCTTGGATTCATCAAGCCCAGCACGTCGCATGATGTGTTCTGCGTACAGGTTGAATAGGTAGGGTGAGAGTATACAGCCCTGCCGTACTCCTTTCCCAATCTTAAACCAGTCCGTTGTTCCGTGCTCTGTTCTTACCGTTGCTATTTGGTCATTATACAGATTCCTCAGGAGGCAGACAAGATGACTTGGTATCCCCATACCACCAAGAACTTGCCACAATTTGTTATGATCCACACAGTCAAAGGCTTTATAATAGTCAATAAAACAAAAATAGATGTTTTTCTGAAACTCCCAGGCTTTCTCCATTATCCAGCGGATATTGGCAATTTGGTCTCTAGTTCCTCTGCCTTTTCTAAACCCAGTTTGTACATCTGGCAATTCTCGCTCCATGAATTGCTGGAGTCTACCTTGCAAGATCTTGAGCATTACCTTACTGGCATGTGAAATAAGTGCCACTGTTCGATAGTTTGAACATTCTTTAGTGCTTCCCTTTTTTGGTATGGGGATATAAGTTGATTTTTTCCAATCTGATGGCCATTCTTGTGTTTTCCAAATTTGCTGGCATATGGCATGCATCACCTTGACAGCATCATCTTGCAAGATTTTAAACAGTTCAGCTGGGATACCGTCGTCTCCTGCTGCCTTGTTATTAGCAATGCTTCTTAAGGCCCATTCAACCTCACTCTTCAGGATGTCTGGCTCTAACTCACTGACCACACCATCAAAGCTATCTCCAATATTATTATCCTTCCTATACAGATCTTCCGTATATTCTTGCCACCTTTTCTTGATCTCTTCTGCTTCTGTTAGGTCCTTACCATCTTTGTTTTTGATCATACCCATTTTTGCCTGGAATTTACCTCCGATGTTTCTAATTTTCTGGAAGAGGTCTCTTGTCCTTCCTATCCTATTGTCTTCTTCCACTTCCGCACATTGCTTGTTTAAAAATAATTCCTTATCTCTTCTGGCTAACCTCTGGAATTTTGCATTTAATTGGGCATATCTCCCCCTATCACTGTTGCCTTTTGCTTTCCTTCTTTCTTGGGCTACTTCCAGTGTCTCAGCAGACAGCTATCTTGCCTTCTTGGTTTTCTTTTTCTTTGGGACGTTTTTTGTTGCCGCCTCCTGAACAATGTTGCAAACTTCTGTCCATAGTTCTTCCGGGACCCTATCTACTAAATCTAGTCCCTTAAATCTATTCTTCACCTCCACTGCATATTCCTTAGGAATATTAGTGAGCTCATATCTAACTGATCTGTGGGTCTTCCCTATTCTCTTTAGTCTGATTCTAAATTTTGCAATAAGTTTGTGATCTGAACTACAGTCAGCTCCAGGTCTTGTTTTTACCGACTGTATAGATGTCCGCCACCTTTGGCTGCAAAGGATGTAGTCAATCTGATCTCGGTGTCGACCATCTGGTGAAGTCCATGTATAAAGTCGTCTTTTAGGTTGTTGGAAGAGAGTGTTTGTTATGCACAGTGAGTTGTCTTGGCAAAATTCTATCAGCTTATGTCCTGCTTCATTTTGTTCTCCCAGACCATGCTTGCCTGTAATTCCAGGTGTGTAATGAAAATAACATCTCTTTTTGGTGTATTATCCAGTAGGTGCTGCAGATCCTCATAGAACTGATCTACTTCTGCTTCTTCAGCATCTGTGGTTGGGGCGTATATTTGGATCACTGTGATGTTAAATGGCTTACCCTGAATTCGAATTGAGATCATTCTATCGTTTTTTGGATTGTATCCAAGCACTGCTTTAGCCACTTTATTATTAATTATGAAGGCTACTCCATTTCTTCTGTGGTCCTCTTGTCCATAGTAGTAGATCTGGTGGTCATCTGATGTGAAGTGGCCCATTCCAGTCCATTTCAGTTCACTGACACCTAAAATGTCTATATTTAATCTTGACATCTCACCAATAACCACATCCAATTTGCCCTGGCTCATACAGTAGATCTTACATTCCAGGTTCCTATGGTGTGTTGATCTTTAGAACATCGGATTCGTCGTTCACCACCAGCACCGTCGGCCGCTAGCCATCCTTTCGGCTTTGAGCTAGCTGCGTCATCACATCTGGGGCTAGTTGAACGTATCCTCTGTTCCTCCCCAGTAGCATTTTGACCATCTTCCGACCTGGGAGTCCCATCTTCCGATGGTATACCGACATATCTCTGATTGTACTGATCCATTTAGTTTTCACGGAAAGAATACTGGGGTGGGTTGCCATTACCTTCCCCAGGGATCGTATTTAGTCTGACCTCTCTGCCACAACCTTCCCGTCTTGGGTGTCCCTTCATGGTTTAGCTCATGGTTTCATTGAGGTGCTCAAGCTCCAGCACCACGACAAGGTAACAATCTCCTTTGCTGGAGGAAATTGAGTACAGTTATTCTTTTACATAAGTGACTCCATTTTGATTTCATTCTAACCCTCTGCATGGGTCAGAGGGCACCCTAAGTTCAACATTCCTAACTCAGAATATTGCAAGGGGCTGTAAATAATTACCCACAAGTCATCCTAGAGAGATAGGGAAGCAATTCTACTTGTTTAGAGAGCAAAATCTCATCAAGAAAGAAACCCCATTGTAAAGAAGAAATAAGGAATGTTTTCTTTTGAAGTGGAGAGAGATAAGGGAAGCAACCGAAGGGAGTGAGGCATAAACTCCAGGGAAGGGAACTGGGACTTACCTGGAAAGGATGGAGGGAGGGGGAGATGAAGGATTGAGGGGAGGGGTGTTTAAGGGTATAGATTAATCATTTATGTGGTGGTATTGTAACTGCATTGGGAGTAATGTATAAAAAGCCTGTATGTCTTTGTATTCAGTGTGCTTCCTGTCAGCCAAACTTGTGGCATCAGGAGTGGCACCCTTTTGCAAAAGAATAATAATAAATCAAGCTAGCTTTCTGTTAATTACTGTGTGGTTTATTTTGTGAGCTCTAGTTTGCATCTCACAGGTGGAACTGTGGGAGGGAAGGGGAAGCAGGGAAAATAAACAGGGAAAAACCAGATCCAAGTGACCTAGATTTAGTGTCAAGGCTGATAGGAAGGGTGTGGGAACTTACTTTCCTCAATCAGAAGTAGAGATCTGTTTTATTGTTACTCCCAAAGGTCAACTTTGAGAGCAAGACCAAGATTTAATCCCGCCCCGTCCTTCCATTAAATAGGCAATATTTAATACTGCAGTGGCTTGCAACAAATAAATCAGGAGTCTGGTGGCATCTCTTCCGACTAACAACAGTTGATTAAAAGGCGCAAGCTTTTGCGAACTGCCAAAATGACAAAGTAATTTAAATCCTGCAGCTCTCAGAAGTGTATGCCTTTTAATAAATTTTGTTAGTCAGAAACGGTGCTATCAGACTCCTCCTGATATTTTGCTACTATAGAACTTGGCAACTTTAAGATGGGTGGACTTGGCAAGTCCACCCATCTTGGAAACTTTAGTTACCAAAGTTGCCAAACGTGGCAACTTTAAGATGGGTGGAATTCTGGGAGTTGAAGTCCACCCATCTTAAAGCAGGCTGGCTGAGGAATTCTGGGAGTTGTACTCCACCCATCTTAGAGCAGGCTGGCTGGGGAATTCTGGGAGTTGTAGTCCACCCATCTTAAAGCAGGCTGGCTGAGGAATTCTGGGAGTTGAAGTCCACCCATCTTAAAGTTGCCAAGTTTGAGAAACACTGCTATAGATCAACCTGGCCGTGCTCCTGCGTTTGCAAAACATAGGTTCTGAGACCTTGCAATAAAAAAATAAGTCGATAAGCCAAATAATGCTAGATGGGTGGAGGAATTAACCAGAGGCAATGATGTGGGAGGGATTTCTATAGCACTCCCAACAAGGCTGGCTTGGTTCCCAGTTGCTCAGGCTAAACAGAACCCTATTATTTCTCAAGCGTAGGTTCTTCTTCTTGCGTTCATTTGTGGCCATGTGCCCACTTCAGTGCTCATGAATGGCCCACAGGGACCACCGCTGAGAAGGCAGACCTCCTGGGTCCCATACAATGTTGTTGTTTCAAAGAAGGGACCCAGATAGTAGAGTCCTATCAGGCAGGGCTTTGTAGGTGTGAAGGACTACAAGCAGGGCCCTCCATTTCAGGAATGGGCACAATAAGCGCACAAGATGAAGATGTGCAAAGGCCCCTCTGGCCACAGCTGCCACCTGCTCTTCAAGCAAGAGCCGAGAGTCCAGGTCCCCCAAGTTGTGCCCTGAATCTGGGCGAGGCAGCACAACCCTGTCCAGATTCAAGGGTGAAATCTCCCCCGTTCCAGGATCTACAAGGTCCCCCACACGCGACCGCTTGATCTTGGTAGGGTTGAGCTGAAGTCTGGTTTCCCCCCAGAACTTCCAGACACTGGGACAGCTGCAGGTAAGCAGTAATGGGAAGGGAATACTTCCGTCTCCTGCTTGGAAGCACCCTAGAGATGTCTGGTTGGCCACCTGGACCAACATACTGGACTAGACGGGCATGACCTGATCCAGCAGGGGTTGCTGGGAGCAGCTCTCCCACGTAGGGCATTCAGCCTCAGCCAAGACGGACTGCTGGTGACCTCACAGACCCTTTAGAGGGCAACACCAAGATTTAGAAGGGCCCCGAGAAGCTGGAGTAGGGACAAATCCCAAGACCTACCTTTGGGTAGGAAAAACCAAAGGCACAAGGAGAGAACAGGGGGTCACTCAGGGCAGCAGCCGATGCTGCGCAAAGCAGAGGAGGCCCTCGATGCTTCGGGGCCGGGGCCAGCTCCTGCTCAAAAGGGCACAGGGGTTCTGCAATGGGAACCGCGGCACCCTTTGCGTGGGGAAGTTTCCACCCAAGGCAGCCTCTTTAGCCACCTGGCCTAAACATGCCGCCTCCGATTAAAAGCAGATTTCTGAGATGTCACGCGTGGGAGGGATCCTACTCCGTGTCATTATTTAAATCAGTGTTTTCCAACCTGGGCAACTTTAAGATTTGAACTTTTAAGATTAAAATTCCCCTGGCTGGGGAATCCTGGGAGTCCGTCCACACATCTTAAAGTTGCCCAGGTTGGAAAACACCGGTTTAGACCTTCATCCAGCAATTGATAGTGGGACCTCTGGGATGGAGATCTTTATTTTCCTCAGGTTGAGGAGGAATTGGAACTTTTGCATGGGTGCTTTTAAAGCTACATTAAGTTGGTCTTAGGCCAAACTCTAGTTTTCCTTTTTTCTGCCTAAGAATGGTGCCGATTTTCAGAAGTTACAGCCAAATGGTTCCAGGGGATGCGTGTGCGTGTCTCCCAAGCTCCAGAGACAGAATCCCCTTCCCTATTTAAGAATTGGCTCCTTCTGTGGAAGCTTAATTTCAATTCACCATCCTGTAATCCCAAACCTTTCTGGGGGAGGCGTTATTTCCTCCCCCCCCTTTGTTAGGCTAGCTGAAAAACTTTTTGACAAATAAATGGTAGCGCTGATTCCAATCTGATGGTCAAACCCTGTATTATATATAGGAACATTTGAGGATCAGTTTATTATTGTTTAGCTTGTTTTTAACTTTAATATACATTTATACAGGCCATAATAAAAGTTATCAACAGGATTTTCCTCTTCAGTTATTACACTACGGGTCAAGAATAAACGCATGCAGTTACAAAGGAGAGGTAGTAGAAACACCGTATTAAAGATCTAAAAATACAAACGCCGTATAAATAAAAAACACTTTCAAATTAACTTCTGAAATTTCTTGTACTGATAAATAAAGTAAAAAGTACATTACTTTGTCAAAGGAAAAAAAAAAGATGGGGAGGGGAAAAGGAGAGAACCCCCCCCACAGGATTTTCTTCACACCTTAAAAATGGATGGTGCTTGCATGCCGACAACCTTCCATCAAAGGAGATTTGACTGGTTTTTTTAAAAAAAGGATTGAAATGATTCCATTATAAACAAGCTTTTCCCCCCCCCCTTCAAGTGATGGCAGTAAAAAATCCTCTCGAAATTAAGAGGGCCAACTGCGAAGAAACCAGGTTGTTGAGATACTTTGCAAGCTGCCAAAGCACTGAGCAAGGACAGCGGAGGAAGAGGGGCTGAAGGGCAGCAGGATGTATGGCCTCAAAAGCCGCTCCAAATAACTGATTATAATTATTTCTTAATGCTTGGCTATCTTAAGAAGCCTCTGCCCCAGAGCACCCTGTTCCATCAAGGTTGCAGCCGCCTCGGCCTGGGTTGGGGATCTGACAGGCGGGGAGGGGAGGGGAGGGAGAAGCCTCACATGCGACAGAGGAATTAAGCAACCAAACCTTGATACGGGACAGGGGGAGGAGGAAACCGCGTCAGAATGTTATCAAGACTCCAGAGAGTTACTCAAGTATTAGACAAAGGGGTATAAAATGGAAGAATTCACCCTACGACACATCTATGCAATTCTGTCTGAAAAAGTCTCCTAAGAAGCTGCAGGCTGAAATTCTGGAAAAGTTTGTGGGTTGTTTTTTGGGGGGATGACGCTTTTTCTCTCCCCCGCCCCCGCAAAGTATGTAATGAAATGAAATATTCCCCCTGCCCTGCCAGCAAGAGTTCATAGTTGTGCCTTTTTCTGTGTTTGTTTTTTTAAATTAACAGTATTAAAAAAAAAACAAATACACAGTTTAGTAAATTAGTGCAATATAAAGTGTTTGGGGGCAGGGGTTCGGGAAGAACATCAAGCTCGTACATCTACGGTAATTGCTAAACGTCTGTTTCGGGGATTCTCAAGTGGTGCCCCATCCTCAAATAAAAAGCAACCCCGACGGGTGTGTTATTCCCCCTTCTCAGTTATTTTTGCAAAAGGGGTCCAGTTCCCCGATGGCTTGAGGCGGGGTACGCACAACCCACGCTCGGCTCCAAAGCATCACAGAACTGAAGTCCAGGCCGAATGACCTCACATCTTCATTCTGTTGTCTTGTCCCCCCAAGAAACCGTCCCCCCACTTCCCAAAGCAGGAGCCAACCTTTTCTGGATCTTGTGGGGGAAGAACGCTCCATTCTCTTTTAACCTAAAAAGAAGTTGAACCGCTGCCTGCAAGATCAAGACGGGGGCGGAAACGGCAAAAGGAGTCTTTCCCATCTGGCTGTGAAGCGAAAGATGGACGGGACGTTGTAACAGGGCAAACCTCCTTCAAAACTGTTTGCATTTTCTTCTGTTCTGTGAACTGTTTTTTCCCCCTCTGGTAGGTAACCCCAGAAACGTACAAGCCGCCTTTCCTTTGGGATGGGAGGTGTGAAGGTTTGGCCGTACTAAGTGGTCCTGGGGAGCAGGGCAGGGGGTCTTCTATTCATAAACAGCTACGGCGTTGCAGCAAAGCGCTGAGAGTCTCCGTTCGATACTAGCTTTATCTGAAAGACAAGGAAAAGGCATTAAGACACCAGCGTGGGCGTGAGGAATGCCCTGCTCTGCCCTGAAGCCGGTGGGCCCGCCCTGGGCTGCTCCAGGAAAATCTTGAAAAGTTTGGGACTGAAACAAGATAGGCTTGTTTTGGAAGGCCCCAGGATGAGCCAGGCCAAGATAGATCTACAACGGCTTGTTAGTTAGTTGTTGTTGGTTTCGCTTTACAGTAAGCTCAAATTTCAGTTATCACAGTGCAGATATTCTACCTGTATAGATATTCTTGCACCCTTATGTACTTATTTATTTTTATTTTATTTTATTTATTAAATTTTTATCACCGCCCATCTCCCCCCAAGGAGGGAGTCCGGGCAGTACTTATAATCAATTTTCAGATTTCAATCCAGCCCCTTATCTACATTAAATTTCAATCCCTAATTTTAGAAGAGCTGTAATTCTAGCTTGTTTCAATGTGCTCCTAACAGCAGTTTTCGAAAGAAAATATAGAAAAATTCATTTTGCAACATGATCAGTAACCTGGTAGTTCAGGTGCGAGGCATCGTGACCCATGTTCTTGTTTACTGCCATTCTACAGGAACATCTGCCTTCAGCTTATCACCTGTTTTATCTAAATTTCTGGGGCATTCTGAGATGTTTTATTTCAACTGTTCATTAAATGATAATTTTATTTCATTAAATGTTGCAAAATTCTGTTATACCATGTGTAAACTCTGCCCAGAGAGGATTAATAATTGTCAGTGACTAGTTTCTGGTGTTATTTTCTTAAAATTTTGCGAAAATCCCCCGATTTTAACAAAATTAAAAATTTTGCTAAAATCGGGGGTGCACGAGTGGCTGGTGTGGCACATGCATAGAGGGGCTGGGGAGGGCGCGCAGGTGGGGAAGACTTCCCTGAATGACTTGCAACCTTCCCTGCCGACTTCCCCACTGACTTTCTGGGGAAGCTGGCAGCAAAGGTTGCAAGGGGGAATCACGGGATCACGGGGTGCTGCAACCGTCCATAAGTGCGAACTGGTTGCCAAGCGCCCAGATTGCAATCGTGACTGTGGGGGTGCGGGGATGGCTGGAACTCCGAGGACTGGTCGTAAGTACCACTCGTTCAGCGCCGTCATCACCTTTGAATGGTCACTGAACGAGTGGGTCATTAACTGAGGACTATCTGTATACAGAAGTTCATATATGCCATGGCATTTTTAATTTAGAGGCTCGTTTTATATTTTAGTTATACATATAATTATATCTCCAGCAAAGGAGATCGTTACCTTGTCGTGGTGCTGGAGCTTGAGCACCTCAATGAAACCATGAGCTAAACCGTGAAGGGACACCCAAGACGGGAAGGTCGTGGCAGAGAGGTCAGACTAAATACGATCCCTGGGGAAGGTAATGGCAACCCACCCCAGTATTCTTGCCATGAAAACTAAATGGATCAGTACAACCAAAGATATGTCGGTATACCATCGGAAGATGGGACTCCCAGGTCGGAAGATGGTCAAAATGCTACTGGGGAGGAACAGAGGATACGTTCAACTAGCCCCAGACGTGATGACGCAGCTAGCTCAAAGCCGAAAGGACGGCTAGCGGCCGACGGTGCTGGTGGTGAACGACGAATCCGATGTTCTAAAGATCAACACACCATAGGAACCTGGAATGTAAGATCTATGAGCCAGGGCAAATTGGATGTGGTTATTGGTGAGATGTCAAGATTAAATATAGACATTTTAGGTGTCAGTGAACTGAAATGGACTGGGATGGGCCACTTCACATCAGATGACCACCAGATCTACTACTGTGGACAAGAGGACCACAGAAGAAATGGAGTAGCCTTCATAATTAATAATAAAGTGGCTAAAGCAGTGCTTGGATACAATCCAAAAAACGATAGAATGATCTCAATTCGAATTCAGGGTAAGCCATTTAACATCACAGTGATCCAAATATACGCCCCAACCACAGATGCCGAAGAAGCAGAAGTAGATCAGTTCTATGAGGATCTGCAGCACCTACTAGATAATACACCAAAAAGAGATGTTATTTTCATTACAGGAGACTGGAATGCTAAGGTGGGTAGTCAGACGACACCTGGAATTACAGGAAAGCATGGTCTGGGAGAACAAAATGAAGCAGGACATAGGCTGATAGAATTTTGCCAAGACAACTCACTGTGCATAACAAACACTCTCTTCCAACAACCTAAAAGACGACTTTATACATGGACTTCACCAGATGGTCGACACCGAAATCAGATTGACTACATCCTTTGCAGCCAAAGGTGGCGGACATCTATACAGTCGGTAAAAACAAGACCTGGAGCTGACTGTAGTTCAGATCACGAACTTCTTATTGCAAAATTTAGAATCAGACTAAAGAGAATAGGGAAGACCCACAGATCAGTTAGATATGAGCTCACTAATATTCCTAAGGAATATGCAGTGGAGGTGAAGAATAGATTTAAGGGACTAGATTTAGTAGATAGGGTCCCAGAAGAACTATGGACAGAAGTTCGCAACATTGTTCAGGAGGCGGCAACAAAAAACGTCCCAAAGAAAAAGAAAACCAAGAAGGCAAGATGGCTGTCTGCTGAAACACTGGAAGTAGCCCAAGAAAGAAGGAAAGCAAAAGGCAATAGTGATAGGGGGAGATATGCCCAATTAAATGCAAAATTCCAGAGGTTAGCCAGAAGAGATAAGGAATTATTTTTAAACAAGCAATGTGCAGAAGTGGAAGAAGACAATAGGATAGGAAGGACAAGAGACCTCTTCCAGAAAATTAGAAACATCGGAGGTAAATTCCAGGCAAAAATGGGTATGATCAAAAACAAAGATGGTAAGGACCTAACAGAAGCAGAAGAGATCAAGAAAAGGTGGCAAGAATATACGGAAGATCTGTATAGGAAGGATAATAATATTGGAGATAGCTTTGATGGTGTGGTCAGTGAGTTAGAGCCAGACATCCTGAAGAGTGAGGTTGAATGGGCCTTAAGAAGCATTGCTAATAACAAGGCAGCAGGAGACGACGGTATCCCAGCTGAACTGTTTAAAATCTTGCAAGATGATGCTGTCAAGGTGATGCATGCCATATGCCAGCAAATTTGGAAAACACAAGAATGGCCATCAGATTGGAAAAAATCAACTTATATCCCCATACCAAAAAAGGGAAGCACTAAAGAATGTTCAAACTATCGAACAGTGGCACTTATTTCACATGCCAGTAAGGTAATGCTCAAGATCTTGCAAGGTAGACTCCAGCAATTCATGGAGCGAGAATTGCCAGATGTACAAGCTGGGTTTAGAAAAGGCAGAGGAACTAGAGACCAAATTGCCAATATCCGCTGGATAATGGAGAAAGCCTGGGAATTTCAGAAAAACATCTATTTCTGTTTTATTGACTATTCTAAAGCCTTTGACTGTGTGGATCATAACAAATTGTGGCAAGTTCTTGGTGGTATGGGGATACCACGTCATCTTGTCTGCCTCCTGAGGAATCTGTATAATGACCAAGTAGCAACAGTAAGAACAGAGCACGGAACAACGGACTGGTTTAAGATTGGGAAAGGAGTACGGCAGGGTTGTATACTCTCACCCTACCTATTCAACCTGTACGCAGAACACATCATGCGACATGCTGGGCTTGAGGAATCCAAGGCTGGAGTTAAAATCGCTGGAAGAAACATTAACAATCTCAGATATGCAGATGATACCACTTTGATGGCTGAAAGCGAGGAGGAGTTGAGGAGCCTTATGACGAAGGTGAAAGAAGAAAGTGCAAAAGCTGGGCTGCAGTTAAACCTCAAAAAAACCAAGATTATGGCAACGAGCTTGATTGATGACTGGCAAATAGAGGGAGAAAAAGTGGAGGCAGTGACAGACTTTGTATTTCTAGGCGCAAAGATTACTGCAGACGCTGACTGCAGCCAGGAAATCAGAAGACGTCTACTTCTTGGGAGGAGAGCAATGGCAAATCTTGATAAAATAGTTAAGAGCAGAGACATCACACTGAGAACAAAGGTCCGCATAGTTAAAGCAATGGTATTCCCTGTAGTAACCTATGGCTGCGAGAGCTGGACCATAAGGAAGGCTGAGCGAAGGAAGATAGATGCTTTTGAACTGTGGTGTTGGAGGAAAATTCTGAGAGTGCCTTGGACTGCAAGAAGATCAAACCAGTCCATACTCCAGGAAATCAAGCCAGACTGCTCACTTGAGGGAATGATATTAAAGGCAAAACTGAAGTACTTTGGCCACATAATGAGAAGACAGGATACCCTGGAGAAGAAGCTGATGCTAGGAAAAGTGGAAGGCAAAAGGAAGAGGGGCCGACCAAGGGCAAGATGGATGGATGGTATTCTGGAGGTGACGGACTCAACCATTGGGGAGCTGGGGATGGTGACGGCCGACAGAAAGCTCTGGCGTGGACTGGTCCATGAAGTCACGAAGAGTCGGAAACGACTGAACGAATAAACAACAAAATATAATTATATATACAGTAATATAAATATATACAGCAATTCTTCTATTCCAGGTCTGTACTATGCTTTGTTCCAAGTACGTAGCCCATAAAACTAGCACCACCACGTACAACGGTTTATGTTCTCGATGTCAGCTGGGTCCTGCAAAACCTTTGCCAGGCCTTCCAACAGCAGCGCAGCTTTGTGGTACCGGTAGGCGATGTCTTCGGTCTGCTGAAACATCTCGTCCAAAGCTGCTGCCTGGACCTGAGGAGGAGAGGCAGGTCAACGGGGGCCGAGAAAAAGACAGGGGCAACATGTGCGGGAGAGAATCCCAGGGCGTGACGGTCTGCGCAGCCCCCTTGGTTTGGTCAGGCCTTTAGTGACCACCAGAGTCCAGCTGCAGTGGACAGAGATGGGACTCCAACGGAAAGGCCCGGATTCAAAGCTCCACTCGGCCAATGGCGGCCTTGGCTCAGGCCATTCGCTCAGGCTCGCCTCGCCTTCCTCCACCTGGATCCAAATCTTCTGAGGCTACAACCCCCACCAATCTCAGCCAGCTTAAAACACAACACTCTTGGTCCATGAAATACATTTACATGTCTGGGTAGGAGGGCAGGCAGGCACTAAAGGGATGTTTTATATCATCCACGTGAGGGTGGAGTGGACGTATCACGCAATGTCACACCTCCTTCAGGATATGGGCCTGTTCCAGATCATCCAGGACCCGACTCGACAGTGGCCTCACTCCGGATTTAGTTTTCTTGTCGGAGCAGTGGCAGTGTGATCTGAGGGGAGAGTTACATCTTTCCCCTTTGTCATGGTCAGATCACGCCCTGGTGACCTTGAGATTCTCCTATGCCGCTCCCCTCCGCAGGGAGGTGGGACCTGATTGATTGATCCGTCCCCAGCGACTTATGGACCCGATAGGGTTTCAGGTGGAGCTGAGGGTTATACCCGAGGATTTGCTGAACGGTCCAGCAAATCAGCGGCTCTGCTGCCACCTGGAATAGAGAGGCGGCCAGGGCCTTGGACAGGATCGCACCTGTGCAGCCTCTCTTGTCCACTCGAACCCGACACTCCCCCTGGTTCACGGAGGAGCTGAGGGTCCTGAAGATGAAGAGACACCTAGAGCGCCGCTGGAGGAAGACAAAGACTGAATCCGACTGAACACAAGCTAGAGCCGCTATTAAGGCCTACCTTGTGGCGGTAAGAGCGGCGAAACGTCAATATTTCTCCGCTCTTATTGCATCTGCGGAATGCTGTCCGGCGGCCCTGTTTAAGATTACCCAATCCCTTTTAGGGAAAGGGGAGATAGTAATCCATCTGCAGGGCCGCGCTGAGGAATTTTCTGACCATTTGCAGGATAAAATCACTTGGATCCGCTCCAAGTTGGACTCTGAGCGTGAGGCAGAGTCTAGGGAGACACCCAGGGAACGTACTCAACTTGTTATCTGGGAGCAGTTTGAGCCTGTTGGTCCCGAGAAAGTGGACAGAGTCCTCCGGTCTGTAAATGCCACCACCTGCCAGTTAGATCCTGGCAGCTCGGGAGGTGACTTGTGCCTGGGTCCAAGTGATGGTAAATACATCCTTGAGAGAGGGGGTGTTTCCGGCAGCTTTCAAGGAAGCGCTGGTGCACCCGCTCCTCAAGAAGCCATAGCTGGACCCTACTGTACTGGATAATTTTCGTCCAGTCTCCCACCTCCCTTTTTTGGGGAAGGTGGTTGAGAAGGTGGTGGTGTTGCAGCTCTAGGGGATTCTGGATGAAACAGATTATCTGGACCCCTTTCAGTCAGGTTTCAGGCCGGGTCATGGGACGGAAACTGCATTGGTCGCGCTTATGGATGACCTTTGGCAGGAGCGAGATGGAGGCAGTGCATCCATTCTCGCTCTTCTTGACCTCTCAGTGGCGTTCGATACCGTCGACCATGGTATCCTGGAGAGGCTCAGGGGGTTGGGGGTGGGCAGCGTAGTTCTGCGCTGGTTCACCTCCTTCCTCCAGGGCCGATCCCAGTCGGTGTTAATAGGGAGCAAGAGATCCAGCCCACGGGCCCTTCTTTGTGGGGTCCCACAGGGCTCGGTACTCTCCCTGCTCCTTTTTAACATCTACATGAAACCACTGGGCGAGATCATCCGTCACCACGGGCTGAGGTATCATCAATATGTGGATGATACCCAGTTATACATCTCCATCCCGGGTGAAGTAAGTGATACAGTGACCACCCTCTCCAAGTGCCTGGAGGCTGTGGGGGCCTGGATGGGGAAAAACAGGCTTTGGCTGAACCCTGGTAAGACGGAGTGGCTGTGGATTAATGGCCCCTCGGTTTCTGGGAATTTGTCATCTTTAGTTCTGGATGGGGTTGCACTACCCCAGACAGACCTGGTGCGTAACTTGGGGGTCCTTCCTGGACTCACGACTCCTGCTCGAAGAGCAGGTGGCAGTCGTGGCCAGGAGGGCCTTTGCTCAACTTCGTGTTGTGCGCCAGTTATGCCCTTTCCTTGACCGAGAGGCCCTTCGAATGGTCACTCATGCCCTGGTGATCTCCCATATAGACTACTGTAATGCGCTCTACATGGGGCTACCCTTGAAGAATATCCGGAAGCTACAGCTGATCCAGAACGCAGCCGCGTGGACAATTTTGGGTGTCCAAAGGAGGACACATGTAACACCTTTACTGCGCGAGCTGCACTGCGTCCCAGTTTGCTTCCAGGTCCAATTCAAGGTGTTGGTTGAGAGAGGGCACGCTACGGACCCCACCAGTTAAAGAATTCCATCTAGCGGGATCACGGAAGCGTGCCTTCTCTGCTGTAGCCCCTGCCCTATGGAACATTCTTTCCCCAGAGATAAGACAGTCACGCTTGCTCCTGGACTTCTTAAACTTAAAACCTGGTTGTGTCAATATGCTTGGGGCGGGAAGGAGAAAGTACACTCTTGCGGATGGTAATGCCTTAGGGTGGCCCTGGAGTGCCCTTCCCCATGGACTTAAGAAGATTCTGCCATTTGGATTTTATTATATTTATAAATTGTCAATTTAATGTGTATTTTAGTCTATTTATAATTGTATTTTAATGAATTATATTCTGTTGTAAACCGCCCAGAGTCCCCCTTGGGGGAGATGGGCGGTGATAAATCTGACAAATAAAATAAAATAAAATAAAAATTTATTGCCCTCCTAGCTTTTGTCCTTTAAATCCTATTTATTTATTTATCTATCCAATTTCTGCGGTTGCCCCTCTATACAAGAAACTGGGCAGCCAACAAACAAAAACAGAGAATTACATTAAAACAACAGTAACAACTGAAACTGCACCGAGGCTCAGTAAAATAAAAACACTAACCGGTAGACGCATACACCCACGTCAGAGCTCTCAAACCAATGTCCCACCCCCAAATAGTGAATGGATGGCATCAGCTTCTAGTTTTCTGCTATTAAACTTTTATTTGCATAGCAGGTCTCTTTCTTTTGCAGAAAAGACTGGACCGATGCACCGGAGAGGGTTTCCATAATGGTCCCACTACCCAGGACTGATTTGCTAATGGTGCCACAGAAGGGCACCTTTTGACCACTGGGTAGTGACAGCCGCCGCAGATGGAAATGCACAGATTTTAAATCGGTGGAGGAGAGGAGCGATACATTTTTTTAAAGGCAGGGACTGGTCTGCCACTGAAAAAATAAGCCGCCATCCCATGAGCCTTTGTGCCTGAGTGCAGACGTTTTGAAAAATACAATTTCTCTTGAGCATCTTTAGGGCCTCCAACGTCGTGATATATGGTACATTCTGGGAAAGGTTCCAAGCTTCCCTCGCAAGAGCACCTGGGGCCGCACAGCCCCCGGGGTGCTCAAGCTAACGATAATGAAGACTGATGAAAGAGTTGTCAGAGCGCCTGCAGAAGCAGCACCTGAATACTTCTGCCAAGTAAGGAGGAAATAATGAGTGGAAACCACTGTTAATTAATCTCCAAGTGCTCCGATCGTGCTGAAGTTGTTTGTGTGCCTGGCTTAATAGCGGCACGAGGATTTCTGCTCAACAGAAAGCCAGAGCAGGGCCGCATCCACATGGAACGTGGTGTCACGGAACTGCGGCAAGGAGGCCACTGCGTGCTGCCTCTTTCTCACCCACCTCGTGGTCCTCGAACATTGGATTGATCCTGCCAACTTGACAGCTTTCTTACCATTTCCACAGCACAGTTGTAGATGAGCTTTTCGGCTGTGACGCTGTTGATTTCATCGACAAAACGCTGCTTGTCTGAGAAAAACTGGTTCAGTTTTTCCGTCAGCTTCTTGCACATGGCAATGCAGAATTTGTACCTCTCGTTCAGGTTTTTGACAACTGCAAAGGAGAAAGGCGAAGCACAAGAATGCAGCGAGCTCCAGAAATGCCGGTTTGTTTGGCCCTTTGGTTGCTGCCACTGAATGTGGGAGGCTAAGAGATGATTTTCTGCTCCCCACGAGCTTAGATGGGGGCCAATGTGCAAATTACCAATACCCACACATCACAACTACCTTCAGTCTTAGCAACCCCTTCCCTTAGGGCAGTGATTCTCAACCTTGGCAACTTTAAGATGTGTGGACTTCAACTCCCAGAATTCCTCAGCCAGCCTGGCTGGCTGGGGAATTCTGGGAGTTGAAGTCCACACATCTTAAAGTTGCCAAGGTTGAGAAACACTGCTTTAGGGCATCTCTGGAATTAGTTTTGGCCCTGTGCTGTTTTAGATTTGAACCAGAATGATGCTGAGGAGAGCAGAGAAGGACAAACTCAGCACCCATCTGCTACTCTTTAAAATAGCCACATCTTTCCCTGGGACTGCAGAGCAGCCCTCTGTATCTGCCACACAATCCAGGCCAAGATGGAAAGATGCAAAGTGCAGCTACTTAAAAGGGCTGCAGACAGGTGCATCCGCACCTTCGCGCGTTACTTTCCAAACGCTACCTGGCAGCGAAGCCCAAATGCTGTTACCCAACGCCGGTTGGCTCCTCCGAGGACACGTGGCCCATTGTGGCAAACCTCCCCCCCCCCCCCGCCGCCAACCAAACCAGGCATGGGAGGCATGCAGCCACAGAACCTTCCCAATTCAGAAGTTGAGATCTGGCAACAAAATGGCTATTTCTGGCAGTGCCCACTAGGATGCTAAGCTTCTGGTAAACTGAAGGCCATCTATTTTGAGGAATTCCCCAAAACGCAGCTGACTTTTTTGCCTTTACTTCCAACGGCGCTCAGGCAAAAGTAAAGAAATAAAAGCAAAGCGTAGCATTCCCAGCTGAAAGAAGATGGCCTTCGCAGCCCCCCCCCCCCCCCCGAGAGGTCAATTGGCATGATGCACCCTTGACATCTGAGAACCCTCCCCTGGAATCTACCGTCACTTCCGCCAGGAAAAAAGCATTTGGGGAAGAGATCTCACTTTGGGCTCACCTTGCTTCACAGCGGTTGAGAGGTTCAACTTGGCTGATTTGATCTGCGCCTTGGCCAGGTGTAAGGAGGAGGCCAGGAGCTGGGCCGCTTTCATGTACAAGACCAGCTGCTCCACTTGCCTGGGCAGAGGAAACGGAGGGCACCGTCATCCTTCTCTCTGTGCCAAACTCGGTCTCTCAAGGAGAAGCGTCTCCCCCCCGTCCCCCACACCTCCTGTGGCAACACGTGGGTGGCCGCTCTGCTAATTTTGTACTAATCTGCCCTTCCAGACTGTGTTGCTCAACGAGACTTGGGGCCAAAGGAGGGGGAAAAAAAAAAGCTCTGCTGATTGCATACCCCGTTGAGACATAAAGTGGTCATAGGCTCTGCACAGCCCTGAGCAGAGTCACGCCAGAGCAGTGTTTCTCAACCTTGGCAACTTTAAGATGGGTGGACTGCAACTCCCAGAATTCCCCAGCCAGCCATTCTGGGAATTGAAGTCCACACACCTTAAAGTCGCCACAGTTGAGAAACACCAATCTAAAGCTTCCTTCTCCAGTTCCCCTGGCGCCATCTGCTGGTCAAGGAGCAACCACAGATCCCCATGGCATTAGCTGGGTGGGGAATTCTGGGAGTCCACACATCTTAAAGTTGCCAAGGTTGAAAAACACTGCACGAGACTCTTGGACCCATTTTATGATTCATAGGCTGAGTCAGCAACTGGTCCTGTTAAACATAATAACAACCAGCTAAATCCACAAGAGTATCAAGAACAAACAAACAAAAAAAAGCTGCAAAAACCAGGATAGAAGCCAGACCGTTCCTGATTCTGGGTGTGTCTCCAGGGCCACCTGCCAGGCGGGCCTGCATCAACTCTTTTCCTCTGCAAAGGCATGAAATCCTTTGGGGAATGTTGAAATTTTTGCTGTGAACCGCCCAGGGTCCCTCCTTGTGGGGGAGATGGGCGGGGTACAAATGTGATAGATAGATAAATAAATAAATAAAATAAATAAATAAAATAAAATGGTTGGCCAACGTCAGAAAGTTTGAGCATGCTCTGCCCTGGGCAGAAAGAGACTCCACCAAGGCCGGGGGTTGAGGGGAACCTACCCCCAGTCTTTGCTCAGCTGGCTGATCTGATCCACGACGACGCTCTCCTGGATCGGATAGAGAGACACGGCAGAGCTGCAGAGCTCCGGGTTCCCACTCCGAACAGCAGTCAGGTCCAGCACGCATTCCGTGAACGCCAGCATCAGGTTCAGGTGGCGCAGCGTGTCCGTGTGCTCTCTCTAGTGGGAAGCAAGCCAAGATGAGCAAAAGCTCCGTGGCCTCTGCCAACACCAGCCTCTCCCAGAGGCCACCAGAAGCACAGAATGCTCATCCCCAGCAAAGCCAAGAACTCCCCCGCTTTTCAGCCCTGAGATGGATTCTCATTTTATGAGTTTATCCCAGATGGCGGTTTATAATGAACTGTTGCTACAGGTAGTCCTTGGTTAACGACCACTCCTCGAAGTTCCGGCTGTCCCAGCATCCCCGCGGTCACGATCTGGGCACTGGGCAACCGGCTTGCACTTACAACAGTTGCAACATCCCACAGCCACGTGATCCTCATTCACAACCTTCCCGTAAGTCGCTCGCACTCCCGCAGCTTTTTGTCCCAAGGAGCCCGGCTACAGAGTACAAGATCCCACGGATCTTGTACTCTGTAGCGCATGCCCGTGGCACCCCGCACCCATGGTGGCCCCCCGTGCACCTTCCCCACCCAGCAGCAGCCACCCCTGGCCCAGCTCGTGCTGCAGCAGCCACTTACGCAGCTGCCAGGCTGCTTATGAGCTGCCTGGGGCTTACGATTTCCTGCCGGCTTCCCCATTGACTTTGCTTGTTGGAAGCCATCAGGAAGTTGTGAGGAGGTTCTCGCTTAACAACCCATGATCCTCGCCGAACAACGGCAACGGGGACTGCCATCACTAAGCGATGCGGTCATGTGATGTCATGCTTTAAGACCGCATCGCTTAGCGATGGAAATGCCGGTCCCAATTACTGTCGTTAAGCGAGGACTACCTGTATTTTGAGCATGAAGGGAGGCTTCATAAGAAACCACTGTCCTACCACTGAGTAGATCCCGTTCCTACAGTAAACATCACGGCCCTGGAACTGGCTCCAACTGGCATGGACGGAGGTCCTCCGGTGACCCCAGGGGGTCACCACTACAGTTATGACACACATGGCGTCCTTGGATGATCACAGGATGGTCAGGGCCAGGGAGGCGTGCCTTGAAATATCCGTCCTCTCTATTATTTCACCTTTTACTCACTATCACCAGAATCTTGGGTTTCTGCAAGTGGCAACCCTGGCCAATTTTGCTGGGCTCGGAACCTAAGTGAGGTAGGGCCTGGTTAATACGTGGATGGTGTCCTCAGAATTACTCCCCTCTCGTTTCTGTCTGATTCAGGAGAGGCCATGCAGGTGCTGGATAGTTCCCCAAAATGTGGAGATAGCCACAAAATCCTGTCCGGTGGCAACTTGCAATGGGGTGAACCCCGTGCGTTGATTTACAGCGTTGTTGTAAGCTACTTCAGCGAAGCCTCCCCACCCCCCAAATTAATGCTGCTACAGATGGGTACTGGCAGGGGTAATTCCTTGGGACTTGGTAGGATAAATTTTTAAATGTTTACACAAACCCTTTCTAGCCTCTCAACAGCTTTGCACCAATAGGTAGTTTTTGGATACCACTCCAAAGCAAACTCCAGAGAGCCTGGAATCCTCCCCCTGAGGAAGTGCCAGGGCAATATATGGCCTCCAAGAGTTTTGGGTGTAGCCCCAGAGACCCGCTGAAATTGTTACCAGATTGTAGTCTTTAACACGACAGAGTGGAAAAATGACTAAATACTTGACTGGGCCACAAAGAAGAGAGCTGTCTTTAATTAATCAAAATGCCACGGTCCATGTACTAGAATCCCGTTTAGTTTTTGTCCGGGGCTACACCCACCAAATTTTGGGGCGTTGCAGAAAAATCTGCACAGAGCCCACCAGCCACAGGGTTAAAACGAGAGCCCCGTTTCCCAACTTGATGCTTTCAGACTCTCCCATCATCCACAGCCAGCCACGCTACAGGCCTGGGAGACCTGGATCCTAATTGCTGCCAGCTAGGAAACTCAATGCTTAACCAACTCTGCAAAATCGTTTACAGAATAAGAAACAGAGAAATTCCTTAGAAGAAGGCTGGTATAGAAATGAAAATGTCTCATTGAAAAAAGTGATACGATGAAGGATTACACAATTAACCTTGCATTCGTAACGTCTCCCCCAACCCCGTACCTCCATCAAAGTTTCCTCAGGCAGTTCCGGAGCTTCAAAGCTGGGAGGTGACGCGCCGTAAGGCATGTACTTCAAGCAAGGAGCTGCCTCAGCTCCAGGGGGAGAGGAGCCCATGTAAATCCCGGGGGGAGAGCCCATCAGGACGCGGCCACTGGTAGAACAGAGGGAGCCTCCGGAACTGTTAGAGCCCACTAAAAGGTAGGAAAGAAAGAGACACATCACACACACATACTGTATATACACATACTCAAGACTGTGTGAGCTTAAAATAGTCTTCCCAATCCGGTGCCCTGGGAGGGCGAGGATCTGTAGCCCCATCACATCAGGAACCAGTTTGGAGAAATCTGGTTTAAAATGAATAGCAAAGTGGGAGAGACCATAAGAATTTCACCCCCACCCTCAGCTGTCCTGGTGAGAAGTCACATAAAATGTGACAGCAAGAATGCGCAAAGGCCTCCCTTCATCAGGGGACTCTCAGAAGAGCTACAGGTAGTCCTCACTTAACAACCATTCATTTAGTGATGGTTCGGACTTATGACGGTGCTGAAAAACTTACTTATGACCGGTCCTCACACTTACAACTGTTGCAGCATCCCCACGGTCAAGTGATCAGGATTTGGGTGCTTGGCAACCAGTTCGCATTTATGACCATCGCAATGTCACATGATCGTCATTTTCGACCTTCCCAGCTGGCTTCTGGCAAGCAAAATCAATGGGGAACCGTGTGATTCGCTTAACAACCACGTGGTTTGCTTAATGCCCGTGGTGATTCGCTTAACAACCACTGCAAAAAAGGTTGTAAAATTGATTTGCTTAATGACTGCTTCGCTTAGCAACAGAAATTCTGGTCCCAATTGTGATCATTAAGTGAGGACTACCTGTACTGCGTTTCTGCTGATAGACAGGAAGCAGAAATTTGGTTCACAGGCAGTTTCTAAGACAACTTGGCTGTGGGAAGAAGAAAAAAATCCGATCTGAAAACAAGATGCTTCACTTTGGTTCTTTCACCTCTGGTGTCCAGCAAATGAAAGAAACAGCCCAGCACTGGGAGACCCCGTTCACTCTTGAGATGGGGGGAATGGGGACATGGAGTGCCAGAAAAAATGTAAACTGCTTCACAGAAACACTGCAGAATGGAGTTCCGCCAGGACCCCACCCCACCCGACATCCAGTTTTCCTTGGCAACCAAGGATGCTGAATCCCTGCAAGATTCCACCTCCAAAATCTATTTCATGCTTCTCCCAACGCTGGGATTCTCCCCAGGTGACTGCTCCTCCCAGCTCCTAGCAGCGGATGGTGCCATCTGGCTATCCATAAATAGTATCTGCAACGGGAACACCAGAAGTAGAGAACTGATGAAATCAGTGTTGCATCTGCCACGGGGGACCTCTTTCTGAGCTGGTGAAACAGCCTGAAGAATGCTGGATGCGCAAGGAGGCAGGTTATCAATTGCAAGCGTGTTTATTGTGGAGACCTTGGTGGTTTGCTTGCAGACGTTTCGTTGCCCAACTAGGTAACATCATCAGTGCAAGGGAGGGTGGTTTTGCTCCCTGTTTATACACAGTGACTTGCCCTGTGTTGGTGGGGGGTGCTCCTTAATCTCACAACACATGGAAAGACTCAACCAGTTTCAACTGGGAAACTGTGAGCATCCGACACCAAGACAAATCCAAAACCACTAGGGTATTCCCGGAAGCTTGGCATTCAGACACGTCAGCCATCAATAGACCCATAGAGATAAACCACATTTAAACACCATCCAAAGGAGACAATAAAAAAGCTAAGGAGGAAACAAAAAGACCAGAACACATCCCCTCCAGCAGCCAACACCTAGATAAGCAGGGATTAACACCAGACAAAGAATCAAGCAGAAAACAATGCTCTAATCAAGGAACTAGCAAGAAGACTTTTATAGTGAGGTGGGTGGTATATAACAACAACAATCAAGCAAAAAACAATGCCCCAATCAAGGGACTAGCAAGGAGACAAACAATTAAGTAGAGAACAATACCCTAATCAAGGAACCACCAGGGAGAACCCCCCCCAGCAGGGGCAGGGCAAGCTAATGTATATAAAGAAGGAGCAAACTCCACCCTCCCTCGCGCTGATGATGTTCCCTAGTCGGGTAATGGAACGTCTGCAAGCAAACAGCCAAGCTCAGAGAGCACCAAGGACTCCACAGTTCAACCCTGAGCCGCAGAGATTCTCTTTTATTGGTAGTTTGTTTATTCTCCCGGGCCCTCACTTCTTGCTGCTTCTTTCTGCCCCGACCCAATTCTCAAGTCCCTCTTCTCTAGCTTCCATCTTCTTGAAGAGCAGGGAGTGCCTCTGAGACGGCTGTCCCGGAAACACCACTGCCTGGCCGCTCTCCCTGCACCGCAGGCAGACTCCGCTCAGGGCCCTTTGCCCCGGAAGGAGTCACCTCCTCACCTGACATCGTCCGAGCTCTGAGAACCATATGGGTGCAAGTCGGAGGTGTGGCACTATTCGGAGGGGATCCTACAGTAAACATCACGGCCCTGGAACTGGCTCCAACTGGCATGGACGGAGGTCCTCCGGTGATGCCATAGGCCCCCGGGGGAGCTGGGGAGGAAAGATTACCGTGTTAGGTCTCAGGAGAAGCCTGGCATATGCAGAATCTTGGCCATCAGAGCGGGCAGACGGCTACAAGCCTGAACTTTAGCTCTTTCTCAAGAGCATGTCTTACCAATTCTTCCTCTACACTCCCAAACAGCCCCCTCCATTTCCCCCTTTTAAATGAAGCTTTGGCCATCACCCAGAGCTGCCCATAAGCCAGCCTTCAGGTCAAATCTGGATTTTAGCGTAACACAGTCCAGGCTCCTAGAAGCCCTACCAAATTATAAAGCGATTCTTTTGGAAAAGAGAAATGTTTCCAAGTTATCAGCTACAGAGACACACCCCTTGCTTCATCCACGCTTCTGATTCTGAATCACCACGGTTTGGTTAGTTTTCTCCAATCTGGGGCTCCCACAACTGCCTTGGGCGTCAGCTCCCATCCTTGGGAACTCTGGGAATTGAACATCTCAATACACCTGGAGGTGGCCAGTTGGAGAAAGGTGAATTATGAAGCGAGCTGACAGGAGGGACAGATTTCAAAGCCAGACATTTCATTATGGCTGTGACATCAACCTCAGTTGGCAGGGGTGCCTGTATATACACACACACACTTCCTTGTTTCCCCTCTTTATAGGTCAGGTATCTTATTATCATCCCTATTCCCCATCCCAGGCAGAAGTTCAAAACAACTCCCTCCTTACCTGTATCCATTGGCCGCTCAGTATTAAGGCTGTCAGTGCAGCCCTGGTAGAGTTGGCTGCTAAGGGCAGCCTTTGCTGGTTGATCCGACAGCTTGCTGGTACTTACAGACCTGGGCAAGGAAGAAATGATACAGTCAGGATAGGGTGTGAGGGTTCTGAATTGGAGATCTGAGTGTCTAGTGGCTCCTTCCTCTCTCAGAACAGCTCCCCAAATTCGATGTTCTCCAGATGGGAAAGACTCTGATAACCTTGTAGCTAGCCCAGTCATCTTAGCAGCAGGGTGGGGAAGAGAGCATGAAGCAAAGGTGGGACTTGCACAAACATTCACCGGTGGAGGGGTTTATACATTATACCACACCGTAAAGCCTGGTTTACAGCCACAATGGCTGGGTTGAAAAAAGCACAGAACCAGAATTAAACCCACCATGTTGTGGCTCAGAGTGATGGATCCTCACAGGAGTCAACCAGGGTTGCATAACCCATGCCAGGTGCTTCTCAGACCTCCTAACCCTCTTACTGCCATTCCAGAAAGAAAGATGAGCTTCAAATCATTTATTTATTTCATTAACTTTATTGCAGCCGCCCACTCCAGCAGACTCTAGGCAGCTTACGAAATCTAATACGAAGTTAAAACAATTAAAAATGCAGACAGAGCAAAAACAAAAAGCCCACCCTATATCATGTCTTTGTTACATAGACCAGCAGAGGTGGGCTGGCTTGTTTTAGACAGCTTCTCTAAGAAAGGAGAGAGTTGGTTCTCACACAGGAGGAGGTCAGGCCACCTTACTTCTGTAGATCCTTCTCTGCAGGAGAGATTTACTAGAACAAAAAGCAACTTAGCAAAGAACCAAAGTTGTTTCTAACCCATCCATGATGATAAGAAATGCAAAACACATTAAAAAAAAGCACCATGGGGAAAAACTTGCCAGGAACATGCTGGCTGGGGAATTCTGGGAGTTGAAGTCCACACATCTTAAAGTTGCCAAGGTTGAGAAACACTGCTTTAGAGAATGAAGTAAGTGCTTAGGGTTTACGATCGTGCAAAGCCAGCAGCTGGAACAATCTTGAAAGCAATTTGTATTTATTTTACTTGGGCTTATATGCTGTTCCAATCGACTAACTGCTTCCATGCCTGACAACCATAAATGCGGCATAACAATTACAACCATTATAAAACAATAACTTCCACTTATACAAAAAAGAACATTTAAACAGTTGTTAGCGCCCCACCGCAAGAGGGAGCAGCCTCGTTAGGTATTTATCCCCAGGGCCTGCTGGAATAGCCAGGGTTTATCAGCAATCCTAAAACCTGATTATGTGCCATCAAGTTGTTGACTCTTCACAACCACCTAGATAGATTTCCCCATGACGGATCTGTCCCATACCCGCTCCTTCATCTCTTCCAACGGTGCCCCTGAATTCACCTTGCCTCCTAAAATTTAGCACGCATGTAATGGGCCATTCGGATCTCTGGCTACAAAACCACAAATGGAGCGCAGAGAGATTTCTAGCTATCAGGAGATGCTGCTTCAGCTCTTCATGCCCACCACCCCAGCAATGAATAGGAGCAAAAGGATGCTGACTTCAGGATACCTAAATTACTAGAATTTCTATCGGATATAGGAAACGGGAGCACATTCTCTAGGTCCTCTGGAGGCCATTCTCTGCCTTGGGATGGCCTCTTCTCTTGGAACTAAGATACAAAGTCCAGCTTTGAATGATCAAAGATTTGTGTGAAATCCATCCTCTATGCCTCCCACTCACAGCGCCTTAAGTATCTTTATCCAGTACAAGAGGTAGGATATTATTTGCCATTTCAGCACCTCCATCCAACTGGATCATACTTCTGTGGTAGACACTGTCAGCACTCTGCATCTCTGGACAAAAAGGGCCTGTAGCTTTTCTTTTCTATTAACCCATTAACTCCCATCTGCGCGAGCCAAGTATCCAGGAGGCGCCATAATCCACTGCCTGAAAAATGGAGGATTCCAACGAGATTCTTTCAGAGCTCCGTTGTGAGCTTAAGGAGACTCTCAGAGTGCCGTCAAGCTATTCTGCAGAATATTCAGGACACTGGGGAAGAGATTATTTCTAAAGTGTGTCATCTGGCTGAAGATGTTATGGAGGAAGATGAAGATTTTGGTAAAGATGGTGTTTTTACTGACAGTGAGAGATCGAAGTAACGCCAGGCGAAGATTACATTTTGATGTTGAAGGGGTTAAAACGACAATCTGAGCTGCAGACCACACAGAAACTTGTTTTTCTGGGGGATTGTTATGGCTTTCTGGGGAAATGTTATGGGAGAAGAGAACTTGCTTTGTGGGAGTTTTGAGAAGGCTGTTTATAGGGGGGCAGTTGGGCTGTTTGAGTCCTGTATGAAGAACGCCTTGTTTGTAAAACGGAGTTATGTAAATGTTTTGACATATTTCGAAATGGGGTAAAAATTTAAGAATGTTTAATTGGATTGATAATGAGGTTTTTATGATTTTACGTCTTTTTAATGATTTGGATTAAGATCCAAGATGGTTTCTTTATAAGGTTTATGTTATGGAGCTGGGAGATGAGAGTGCATTCCAGGCTGATAAGCGCTCACAGAGTTTGGAGAGGGGGGGGGGTGTCGAGGAAACGAAGTAGGCCAGCGCCGCCCTAAATTCCCAAGGGTATTTTCCCCCTTAGCTCAGTAAAGGAACCTTTAGTCTACCAAGATTCTGTATAAGGTAGAAACAATGAAGAACTAGAGTTGAATTTCGGCTCAGCATTGTTTCTTCGACCATTTCCCTGACAGTTTGTTTGATTTTTAAGATTTATAAGGTGTCTATAAGGTATAATAATAATTGGTTGGTTTTAGATTTAACAAGTTTCGTTGTAGTATTATCAATTATGAAAAAAAATTAAGAAAATAAATGCTTGGTTTTAGGTTTAATAGGGTTAAGATTGTTGTAGTATTAATTATAAAAGTAGATATGTTTTTATAATTTCATTTTTATTATAGTAAACAGAAATATATAGAACAGTGTTAGAAAGGAAATAATTGAATAAAGGTTGTGTTTAGGGGAGGGAAGCTGGTTTAGGCATTTGTATGTATGTATGTATTCTTTTTTAATATAAGGGGAAGGAGCAATTATTTAGTGATTTTTATGTGTGCTGATGGATTGATATATAGAAATAATGTGATCTTGGTTTGATATAGAGTAAGGGATTAATTATGGAAATTGCTGTATATTCTTGTTGAAAGTCAGAAGTCACTTCTTATGTCATCTTTAAAATTCTTTTTCTTGTGTTTCTCACTTTTGTAGTTTTTTGCTTTTTTGTAGTTTTTACGTTTGCTCTAAACTTAATAAAATTCTTATATATAAAAAAAGACTGCCTCCCGCCTGCTATTCCAGGAGGAGATGTCATCCTGGTGGGGAGGCTGAGGCGCTAAGGACAATTATGACTCACGTGCAACTCCTCTGCAAGGAAGACCAGGATGACGATCTTCTTCCCTTTAAGAGGAACAGGCAATCTGCAGCCTGTGTGCATTGCAGTCACGCCCACCCCCCTCCCTGCTTGAAACTGCTGCTTTCCCATAGCTGAAACCAGAGACCTGCAAGTTGGGTCACCAGGTTGTGAGCAGAGTTTCTTGCTTCCTCTTCTAACAAGATCACCAGGAGAAAGCCGCGAAGTGTTTGTGTCTGCCTGGGCGCAAGCAGCCCCCAAGCCAGCAAAAGGCATGACCATCTCCCATCTCGCAATAAAGGGGTTTTACACCCAACTCTCGCAGGGGTCCATAGCACAAAAAGTTTAAGAACCCGTGATTTAAAGCTACAGTCATTGTCATCATCATCATCATCATCATCACCACCACCACCAGGCAGCTTTACCAAAATTACAAATCAACTCAAAAAGAATTTAATGGAAACCCAGTGAACGCATATTAACGTTGAAATAACAAGGTTTATGTTTCAAAGAGTGCTGCAGAACAGACCAAGCATATATACAATGTAGGACGGGGATCAGTACCTGCCAAAGGCTGTCTTGCCGTGTTGATCTCTTGCCTGCTTTTCACTACCTGGCGTGGAGTGGAAGGGTGTGAATTCTCGGGTCTCCCCCATATCCTTCGGCTGCAGCAGCAAGAGGTCCGAGGGCCCCTGCCGACTGACCAGGCCCACTAAGTTAGAAGATGCTTGGGTCTTGGGGATTTTGAAAGGCGCTGTTGCCTAAAGGAAAAAAAAAAAAAAGCCTTCCTGAATTTTAAATTAGTTGTGTGGACTGGGGTCGCAGCCCTTTTAAACCCCTTCAAAAGAAGAGCTGAGCACGATTTAGCTACCACCCGACATAAGCCAGGTTGGTTTGGTGGTTAAGGTGCTGGCCTAGAAACCGAGAGAGTGCGAGTTCTAGTCCCGCCTGAGGCATGAAAGCTGGCTGGGTGACTTTGGGCCAATCACCCTCTCTCAGCCCAACCCAACTCACAGGGTTGTTGTTGTGGGGAAAATAGGAGGTAGGAGTATCAGGTATGTTTGCTGCCTTGAGTTGACTATATATATATACTGTAGGATTGGGAAATCCTACCAGTGGCTGGAAAGGGCTGGACTAAAAGACAGCACTGAGGCACTGATCAGAGCAGCACAAGAACAGGCACTAAGCACCACATCCATAGAAGCAGGGGTCTACCACACTAGACAGGACTCACGGTGCAGACTGTGCAGAGAGGCCTCAGAGACAGTCCAACCCATAGTGGCAGGGTGTAAGATGCAGGCAGGAACAGCATACACTGAACAGCACAACCAAGTAGCTGGCATTGTGTACAGGAACATCTGCACAGCGTATGGGCCAGACCCTCCCAAGTCCAGATGGGAGATTCCACAGGTGGTCGTGGAGAATGACAGGGCTAAGATCCTGTGGGACTTCCAGACCCAGACAGACAGGCAGGTACTGGCCAGTCAACTAGTAGACAAGGACCAGAAGATGGCGGCGGTGAGACAGCTGTTGTTTGCTACTTGGTTGATTGACTGTTCAGCACAATATACCCTAATCAAGGAACTAAGAGGAGCTGTGTAAGAACACTATTCAGACGAGCACAAACACACTGCAGCAACCCAGAACACCAGAAAAAGGAAACAGACCACTTATATAGCATCTTCCAGCAAAATGGATATCCACGCAACTTTATCAAAAAGTGCCTGACCACTCAACCCAACACAGCAAAACCAACAGAAGCTATGAAAAGGATTACACTGCCATACATCAGAAACATCTCAGAAACTACTAATAGACTGTTACAACCACAGGGCATCACTGTAGCACACAAACCAACCAAAACCCTTCAGAACATCGTAAGTAAACCAAAAGACCCAGTAGCCCAAGAAGAAAAAACAGGAGTTATCTACAACATACGGTGTAAGGACTGTAACAGCCACTATGCAGGACAGACTGGCAGAAGACTAGCAGAACACATCCATGAACACCAACTAGCAGTCAGAAGACATCATGAAAACTCCTTAATCTCACAACACATGGACAGACTTAACCATACTTTCAACTGGGAAACTGTGAGCATCTTTTGTTGTTGTTGTTCAGTCGTTTAGCCGTGTCCGACTCTTCGTGACCTCATGGACCATAGCACGCCAGGCCTTCCTGTCCTCCACTGTCTCTCGGAGTTTACTCAAATTCATGTTCATTACATCGGTGATGTTATCTAACCATCTCATCCTCTGCCGTCCCCTTCTCCTTTTGCCTTCGGTCTTTCCCAGCATCAGGGTCTTTTCCAGTGAGTCCTCTCTTCGCATTAGGTGGCCAAAGTATTTGAGCTTCAGCTTCAGCATCTGTCCTTCCAATGAGCAGTCAGGGTTGATTTCCTTTAGGATTGACTGGTTTGACCTCCTTGCAGTCCAAGGGACTCTCAAGAGTCTTCTCCAGCACCACAGCTCAAAAGCATCAATTCTTCGGCACTCAGCCTTCCTTATGGTCCAACTCTCACAGCCATACATTACTACTGGAAAAACCATAGCTTTAACTATACGGACCTTTGTCGGCAAGGTGATGTCTCTGCTTTTTAATATGCTGTCTAGGTTTGCCATAGCTTTCCTCCCAAGGAGCAAGCGTCTTTTAATTTCATGGCTGCAGTCACCGTCTGCGGTGATCTTGGAGCCCAAGAAAATAAAATCTGTCACTGCTTCTGTTTCTTCCCCTTCTATTTGCCAGGAAGTGATGGGACCAGATGCCATGATCTGGGTTTTTTTTAATGTTGAGTTTCAAGCCAGCTTTTGCACTCTCCTCTTTCACCCTCATCAAGAGGCTCTTTAGTTCCTCTTCACTTTCTGCCATTAGGGTGGTATCGTCTGCATATCTGAGGTTGTTGATATTTCTCCCGGCAATCTTAACTCCGGCTTGTGATTCATCCAGCCCGGCATTTCTCATGATGTACTCTGCATATAAGTTAAATAAGCAGGGTGATAATATACAGCCTTGTCGTACTCCTTTCCCAATTTTGAACCAGTCGGTTGTTCCATGTCTGGTTCTAACTGTTGCTTCTTGACCCACATACAGGTTTCTCAGGAGACAGGTAAGGTGGTCTGGTACTCCCATCTCTTTAAGACTTTGCCACAGTTTGTTGTGATCCACACAATCAAAGGCTTTAGCGTAGTCAATGAAGCAGAAGTAGATGTTTTTCTGGAACTCTCTTGCTTTTTCCATGATCCCAGCGAATGTTGGCAATCTGATCTCTAGTTCCTCTGCCTCTTCGAAACCCAGCTTGCACTTCTGGTAGTTCTCGGTTCACATACTGCTGAAGCCTAGCTTGTAGGATGTAGTGAGCATCTTAAACCAAGCCAAATCCAAAAATGCTAGAGAATTCCTGGAAGCTTGGCACTCAGACAAAGCAGCCATCAACAGACACATAGAGGTAAACAACATTTACATACCATTCATAAGAGACAATAGAAAAGCCAGAAGACCAGAACACCTCTTGGCCAGCAATCAACAACAAGATATGCAAAGATTAACAGCAAGATTAGCAGCAGAGGAGAAATCAAACAACACAATAGACCCTAATCAAGGAACTATTAACTCAGTCAATCAACCAAGCAGCAAACAACAGCCCAATCAAGGTACTACCAAGGAGAGTACAACACCCCCACCAACACAGGCAGGACAAGCCAGGGTATATACTGTAAACAGAGAGCAAGCCCCACTCCCTTTTCGCACTGAAGATGTTGCCTAGCTTGGCAATGAAACGTCTGCAAGAAAACAACAAGGCTCAGAGAGCACCAGGGGCTCCGCATATACCTAAGTATACTATAGATGCTGCTTCTGGGTCTGCAGTAAGCAGATTGTGTATGTGGCTTTAATCTTGTCCACAACAAAGCTGTGATTTGTCTGTGAGTTTCTGCTATAAACAAGTTTCTACACATGAGCTTAAGTGTTTGGAAAGCCAAGATGTATTGCTATGTTTGGTATGAAGCCTGAGAGTTGGGAAAATCCAGCTAGGATTTGTACTGGGAGACTGGTTAGTTTTCCGTATTATTAGACCAGCATTTCTCAGCCGTGGCAACTTTAAGATGTGTGGACTTCAACTCCCAGAATTCCCCAGCCAGCAAAGCTGGGGAGTCCACGTGTCTTGAAAGTTGTCAAGGCTGAGAAACACTGTATTAGACTGTCCTGACAGAGCAGGTTGAGGAAGCCAGAGGAGAGGATGGCACCTTTCTGCCTTAACTGCAGGGCCACAGAGAACCTGCTTCTGTATCAGCCTAAGAACTTGGCCGACATCTATCCCGTTCCTGCATGGCAGCTTCTAGCACTCACCTTTGTGGGGGAGCCAATGATGGTCGGCAAGGGAGTTTTGAAGGGCCAGTCCGAGGTCCGTGGAGATGACCCCATGTGTTTGGTGGGCGACGTCCCCAGGCTGACGGGCCGGCTGGGCTGGGGCGAATGGCCGTAGCTGCAGCCCGCGTAGGATGGGCAGATGGGGTCCGAATGCTGCTTCCGAAGCTTCTGCTTGTTCTGGTAAATGTCCGTCAGGGTTGGCGAGTTTTGCAGTCGAGCCCCCGTCAACAGGAGGAATTGTGGAGACTGGGACTGTGTTGCTGAGGAACCTGGCAAGGAGGAGCAGAAACAAGATGGGATTGGTGTTTTTCAAACTTGGCCACTTTAAGATGGGTGGACTTCAACTCCCAGAATTCCCTAGCCAACATGCTGGCTAGGGAATTCCGGGAGTTGAAGTCCACCCATCTTAAAGAGGCCAAGTTTGAAAAACACCGTCTTCTGCCCTCTACCTGAGGTTTTCTTCTTCCAGACTAGCACTTCTGACAGTTCACGCCACCAAACCTCAGTGTGCCCTGCTGAGACACCCCCAAAACCAAACCAAGTTCACATCTTGCTTTTCTCTTATTGGAGCTGTGGGTGGAATGCAAGCAATCCTACAAACGTCTGTCTTGCCCAGATCTGTTTTTTAAAAGCAGCTCCTCTGAACGGGCACTTTCCAGAGGCGCTGGAATTCGGCCATACTGGCTGGGGATCATGAAGTCCAATGAGAGTCACTGTTAGTTGTGCCAACTCTTTTGTTTTTAACCACCTGCCGAACAAAGGCCTAATGAGCGTGATCAGAGAAACGATCCACAACTTGAGGGGGGGGGGCGAAAGAGGGGAAGAAAGCTCTTTGTCACCACAGGTCACACCAGTGGCTAAAAGAAGAAAAGGGACTGCTTTCATGAGCTACAAAAATCCACAACAAAGCCTTCGCAGAATCTCGGAGAGTTGCCCCATCAACGGGATGTTACAGCTCAGGGAAAGGTCAACCAGGGTTACAGCACTGGCTGTTTTGTCCTCTTTCTTGGAAGCAGGTCCTTCTAAGCATCTGACCAGCATCAGAGTACACGTGCGCCCAGGCGCTAGAGCAGAGCTTTCCAAACTGTGTGTCGCGACACAAAAGTGTGTCACCACACACAGTCTAGTGTGTCGCCACACAACCCGGAAGTGATGATCATCATCAGCCCTTCCGGGTTTTCCCGCGGCGACACACCAACGGCGGCGCGCAAAAATCTGAAAGCGGCAGCAGCGCTTCCGGGTTTTTGCGCGCTGCCGCAATGGCGGCACTTCCGGGTTTTCCCGCGGCGACACACCAACGGCAGTTGGTGTGTTGCTGCGGGAAAACTTTGGAAAGCCCTGCGCTAGAGAAAGACAAGTTCGGGCAACAAGAGCAACCAAGGGGAATTCTGCAAAGGCTCTTCTGAAGCACTGTCCAGCATTTTCCTTTCCTCCTTAAATAGAGCTAGGTTAATTTGTGCTTCTCAATACCTCCCCGCATAACAGCCTGCAAAAAAATGGCTTGCCCAGGGGTGAAGGACCCCGGAAGTGGGGTTAGCCCCATCCCTTTTAACAGTCCACAAGGCCCTCAAGACCTGGCTATGTGATCAGGCCCGGGGGCCCCAGGGAACCGGGGGAGATTTTACAATGGCTCCCTTACTAGTTAACATCATCCTCTCATGTTGTCTGTGTTTTTTTTATAGTTTTTATGATTATTTTATATGTATTTATTGATTCCTTTTTTCTATTTATTGAGTGTTGTACACTGCCCAGAGAGCGCGCCAGTTGGTGTAGTGGTTTAGGCACCAGGCTAGAAACCGGGAGACTGTGAGTTCTAGTCCCGCCTTAGGTACGAAGCCAGCCGGGTGACCTTGGGCCAGTCACCCTGTCTCAGCCCTAGGAAGCGGGCAAGGGCAAACCCCTTCTGAAAAACCTTGCCAAGAAAAGTCGAGGGGCTTGTCCAGGCAGTCTCCAAGAATCGGACATAATTGAATGGATTAAAAAAATACACACACAAAACACTGCCCAGAGTCACTTTCTTTTGAGATGGGAAGCTATACAAATATGATCAATAAATAAAGAACTGGTGGCCTGCCCAGTTTCTACGCTGGATCCAGAAGAGAGTCTTAAATCACATGCCACGTCCCCTGCCCTGCTTGTTGCCTGTGTTGGATCCCGGATCGTCCGCGGCAGCCACAGAGTGCTCGTTATATGAAGCCCAGCACCTTGTCTTGGATGCTTTATCAATCACGGACTGCTCCCATCTAAACGTAAAGGATGCCGCTTGCCTGCTTCCAACCCTTTCCCCAGCTCAACTCCAAAAGTGAAGGCTGATCACATCGCCTCTGTCAGGGCCCTTGCTTATGGAACAGCCTGCCTCCCTCCTGACATTTGATGCGCCAACCTTGCCAGTCTTTAAGGTGGCCCTTCTTATCCAGGCCGGGACAATACACAAGCTTGAGTTGTGTGTTCTGTGTCCGGTCTCCAGCACATCTGTTCTATAATTTTCCTTTGGTGTTTTGGCCACTTGTTTGATGGTTGAACAAATTTATATAGCCGCCTATCTACCAAAAGGAACTGTTAGCTGTCCAGAGTCGCCTGACAAGGGGGTGGCCATATAAACTGAATGAATTCCCAAAGTCCAGCTCTTCAGCGTTAGAGGCCAAGTCTAACTCTTCAAGTTAGAGGCCAGTCAGAGAAGCTGACTGCTTCAGTGTTGAAACGCTTCCATTACGAGATCAAAACACTGGGCTGGGAACCTGCAGACACAAGAAGTGTGGAGAAGAATGGCCACTTCGCCTCTCTTACCACCACTCTACGGTCTGAAAAGTGAGCTTTTACCGGTGCTTAGTTCTGCCCACTTCTCCTTTTTACCACCATCCCTCTAGATGTCTTTTTAGTGACTTCATTTTCCTCAACTCCTCACTAACAAGGAGCTGCCTGGGATTGATAACTGGGCAGAGACTTGTTGGAGCAACCTTATCCAGTGCTCTGGTTGGCTCGACTTCCCACAGACTGAGCAGGCACAAGGCAGAACTGCTTGCTAGATTGACGACAAACTCCCCGAGCACCCTCCAAAAACTTGCCAGATCCATGAGCCCTTTAATAGATACCCTTTCCCTCTTATTAGGCTACCAAATAGCGGGTTTATTGTGGTGCTATGCAGGAAAGAACCAACAAAAGGCAGTTCTGTTTATACAAATTTCAGCAAGTAAACCCCTGCCTTTGGGTACGAAAAATCAAAGACACAAATGTAGGATGAAGGACCATGTGGACAAGAGTCCATGTCCAAAGGATCTGGGGGTCTTGATGGATCACAAGCTGATCATGAGCCCAGAGAGTGGCGCAGCTGCAAAAAACAAACAAACAAACAAAAAAAAGCAAAGGAAATCCTAGGCTGAATCAACAGAGGTACAGCATCAGGGTCAAGAGAAGGCATTGTTCTGCTCTGTTTTGCACTGGTCAGACCACATCTAGAATACTCTATCTAGTTCTAGGTGCTGCATTTAAGCAGAGACGCTGACAAGCTGGAGAGTGTCCAGAGGAGAGCAACCAAAATGATAAGGGGCCTGGAGGAAAAACTTAGGAGGAACGTTCGCAGGTGTTCAGTACGTTTAGCCTGGAAAAGACAAGACTTGATAGCTGTCTTTAGTTATCTGATGTGCTGTTGTGTGGAAGATGGGCAGAATTGTCAAAAAGTTGTTCCAAGACAGGATGGGGAACAATGGGTTTAAATTACAAGGTGGTTTTGCTTGGACATCCGGAAAAATGTCCTAACTGTTAAGAGCTGTTCAACAATGGAAGAGCCTGCCTCAAGAGGTGGTGAAGGTATTTGGCTGGACAGACACCTATGAAAGATGCTGTAGTAGTGGATTCCTGCATCAGGCAGAGGTTGGGTGTGGTGATCTCCAAGATCCCTTCCAAATCTTACGTTCAATGACTTGGTTGCCAAAGGCCTTGGATATATTCTCCATTCCTTCTGTCTTCTATAAAACAGAGCCCAAAGGCCTAAGAGCTGGAGATGCAGAATAGAACTGGCCTGTAATCTTCCCCCTCCATCTCTTAAGCCAGTGTCTCTCAACCTTGGTGATAAGATGGCTGGCTGGGGAATTCTGGGAGTTGAAGTCCACGCATCTTAAAGTCGCCACGGTTGAGAGACACTGTCTTACAGCAGCTGAATTATCTCCACGAGCCTCCTGAACAAGCCTGAGTGGAAAGATGTCGATGAAGGTTCTCAGTCATCCAGGTGGAATTGTCTGTAGCTTGAATCATGTCAACTGGATTTCTATTTTCTCAGTGGAAACGTTTCGCTCCTTATCCAAGAAGCTTCTTCAGTCTGAGCAAAGTTTGTAAGGGAATCCTTAAATATGTTTCTAGGGTGGCTGTATGACCTTGCACCTGGGGCTAGGTCACGGTTATTTGAGATGTTTATTTCTAAGTCCCTTTATCATCCAAATGATATTTTTTTTGGATGATAAAGGGATTTTGGATGATAAAGGGACTTAGAAATAAACATCTCAAATAACCATGACCTAGCCCCAGGTGCAAGGTCACACAGCCACCCTAGAAACATATTTAAGGATTCCCTTACAAACTTTGCTCAGACTGAAGAAGCTTCTTGGATAAGGAGCGAAACGTTTCCACAGAGAAAATAGAAATCCAGTTGACATGATTCAAGCTACAGACTGAGTGGAAAGACTTCAAGATTCTGGGCAAAGGCTGTTTCAGGCTTTGTACCGCTACAGGGGCCCAAACCTGTTCCTCAAAACCCAGGCGGGGAAACAAAGACAAACTGCTAACCTGAGGAGCTTCGGCCCCGTGATTCATGCCCTTGCAGCTGCCCGCAACAGCAGTGCCCAAGTTGCTCAGGTATGGTACCAGCTGGGGGAAAGGGAAAGAGATTGTTATTTTCCCCAAGAATGCCACTACTAGAGAGAGAAAAAGTCTGATCCGAAGTCACCCCAGGAGTTTCTATGACTAAAGGCAGGCTTGAACCAGGATCTCTCCAGTCACAGCCCAATACCCTGATGATTACAGCATAATAGCTTACACCATAAGCACTGTAATTTTAAGACTGTAATATCTATGAGGGCTTGAGTTAGTTTCTTTATCCTTTTCACCCCCTTTTCCTTACATCATATCTATTTAAGTCCCAGAGGGCAAGAACTGTCTTCTTGTTGTTACTATTATTCTGCAAGCTGCTCTAGGAACTTTTCAACCTGAAAATCAAGGCAGAACTGCTTGACAGCAATCATGTAAAAAGGTTATTCATCTTAAACTTTCTCTATACGTAAGTTTTCACTTTTACGATCCCAGTCTTTACCTACTCTTTTAATGGATTGCCGTTTACCCCCCGTTCAGAAATGTTTATGTATCTTCCAACCACTTTAACATCATGAGATCCCACAATAAGAACCAGTCTTTCCTTTCTCTTAGGAACGAGGAAGGCCACCTGCATTTTGTTTCCGTAAGATGACAAGAATGTCACCACAAAGGTGGATCTATATCCCCTTTTGCCATCACTTCATTTGACCACCTTCCCTAACTTGATGTCCTCCATGTATTAGGTAACAACCTTCAAGCAGCCAGCCTCGCTCATCGGCCAGAAGGCACTGTAGAAGTTGGAATCCAACTCCGCTGGAAGACATCGCAGTGGAGATGATCAGATAACCACCCGAGTACAAGACACCCAACATCTACGCCCCTAACTCAAGAAAGCCCCTCCTGCCTCCAAACGTTCAAGGAGCTTCCCTGTGTCCAACCCCATCAGCATCTAGAAAGCAGACGTGTCCCACACCTTCTGTGCATCCCTGCAGATTAGTCTGATGTGGTCGGAGGTCTTGCTTTCCCTCCCAAGCAGAGAACTGAAGCACTGGCGAAGGGGGCCCCACCGGAATGAACCCCTGCTCCAGCCCGGACTGGGGGGCAGCTGGGGGGCGGCTTCACCCCGCAATTACACATGGCACCTGGGGCCCTTTGAACTTAGCCAGCCTGACGAGGAAAGGCCACGTGCTGCCACGGAGGAGCGCAAGCGCCGGCTGCTTATTACAGGCAAAGATTACCCCAACAGGCAGCCTGGGTTTTAAGTCACGATTTCGGCCTGCGCTGCATCGGAGCTCACCTAGCGGCGAAGGGGAGTACGGCCTCGAGGAGCCTGTGGACATTCTCCGCCCAATCGTCTGGGCGGTCTCGGCTGGCACCGGAGAGCAGGACCCTGTCTTTAGGAAGCCCAAGGGGCTGGTATTGGACCGCCTCACCACCGCAGATCTGGAAGTAGAAGAGGAAGGGCCTGGTACAGCTCCAGAGAAGAAACCGAGAAAAGCCAGCCAGCACACCCAGCAGGTTACTTAGTGGAACGTTCTTTTTCAAAAGAAGAGAATGTATGTACTGTAGCTCAGGGTTGAACCGTGCAGTCCTCGGGGGTGGGCTTGGCTGTTTGCTTGCAGACCTTTCGTTGCCTGACTAGGTAACCCCTTCAGTGCTGGTGAGGGTGGGGTTTGCTCCCTGCTTGTATACAGCAGCTCGCCCTGCCAGGGTTGGTGGGGTGTGGTTTTCCCCTGAATCTCGCACCACGTGGACAGACTCAACCATACTTTCAACTGGGAAACTGTGAGCATCCTAGACCAAGCCAAATCCAAAACCGCGAGGCAATTCCTGGAAGCTTGGCATTCAGACAAATTAGCTATCAACAGGCACATATTTATAGATCATCCAAAGGAGACAATAAACAAGCTAAGAACTAAACAAAAAGAGCAGAACACATCCTCTCCAGCAGCCAACAGAGGGATTAATGCCAGACAAGCCATCAAGCTGAAAACAATGCCCCAATCAAGGAACCAGCGAGGAGAAAACCACGCCCCACCAACCCTGGCAGGGAAAGCTACTGTATAGAAATAGGGAGCAAACCACACTCTCTCTCTCTCACAGATGACGTTACCTAGTCAGGTAATGAAACGTCTGCAAGCAAACCACCAAGCTCAGAGCACACCAAGGACTCCGAAGTTTTATTTATTTATTCGATTGATATGGCCGCCCATTTTGCAATGTCCTGACAGGAGCACAATCTCGAAATGTTAAATGTTCAACTTCAGGACCATTTCCATATTTACAGCAGGTATATTTTGCCTTTATTCTGAGGCGGCGGCTTATATGGCAGTGTCTGCCCTTTGGAACAGCCATGCCCCCCTCCAGATTTTGCTGTCCTTTATGAGAGCATTAAAGACCTGGGTCTCCCCACAGGCATGGGGCTAGGATGATGCCTGAATCAGCCACTATTCACCCCCACACCCGTGGGTGCTTTTCACTCACTGTTTTTAATCCAGAGTTTTTGGTGAGTGGGTGGCCTTAGAAGTACAACGAATAAATAAAACATGACTGGTTTCTCCCAATTCTATTCCCACCACAATCCTATGAGGTAGGCTAGGTGGAGAGAGTGACCAATGAGGCCTGTGATCACATGGGAGTTCGAACTAGTCTTGCCCAAAAGTCACCCCCCCCAAACTACTTCCTCCTGGAACCACACTTCCATCTGGATCTGCCTACCCACTCCATTCTAGGAAAATTCTGTTCATACGATCAGTGGGGAGGAAGCAGAGTATCTGATTTTTGCTGGGGGAGCCAGCAAAACACCAGATTGACAAACAGGCCGGAGGGGACAGGGTCAGCCTAAGACCCAGGGAGAAGGAAGGTCTTACCTTGGTGACCCGTGGGGGTTTGACCCCGGGCTGGTGGCTGAGGTCAGGTTCTGCTCAATGAGCTGGTAGTTCCGTAGCTGAGTGGGGACTGGAATGGGCACCGTTTCACTCCGGGGGGAGACGGAAGGCTGGCAATGCCTATAGGTGGGGGGCAAGGAGAGGTGCAGTGAAGAGAGGCAGGCAAACCTTTGTGCCATAAGGAGTGCCGTGAAATCCCCTTCTCTGCAGGGATAAACTTTCATGGCTGAGCGCCTGATGGCTCAGAAGCCTGGGAAACAGCATCAAGGAGACGAGAGGATGCTGCTGCTAATGCACCCGGGAGGGACTGCTCGGGACGGAGGCCTGGGTGGAAAAATCAGCCATGCAATATAGGAAGAGGCCGGCTGGAGGCAGGCTCCTCCTCTCTCTTGCCTCCCCCAGGCAGGGCTGAGGCTCCCTGCCTCCCCCCCCTTTAAGCATTTCAAAACAAAGCCTTTCTAGGAAAACCCACCAGGGGAGAGAGAACAGGAAGTTCAAAAGTTAGGAAGGCCGAGTTTGTTTATTCAAGGCTTAAAGTCAGGAGACTTGGGAAAGGGCTCAGGGAGAGAAAACAGATGAGGCAACCGGTCCCTGGGTAGTCAACAAACCAGCTGAAGATTAGCACCTGAGCAGAGCCAGGGCACACACCTGCTTTAGGCACAGGCTGGGGCTGGGGCAAACCCTGAGCAAGGGTTGCAGCCTCTTGAAGGCGGCTTGGCTGAGGAGGCCCGGCTCTCTTTCCCACCCCGCAAAACGGCTATCTCAGCTTCCCCACAGGCGTCCTCAACCAGATGCCTTCCAGATGGTGCACTTCCAACACGCATTTGGCGTGCTGGAAGCTGGGAGGCAGGGGAAGTCACTTCCAGCCCAGTGACCTACATCAGAGGAGAGTATTCTGGGATTCCGGCCTGCGCATGGCATGCGCTGAGCTCTTTGGAGGAAGACGGTGATACAAATGTGGTAGATACAGCAACTGAAGCGCAGCATTTTGCCAAGCAAAAAATGAATGGTTATGCACCTATCTAACCCTATTCAAGTTTCCCCTTTCTAAACCTTATTATGTGCCTCTGGATGATGGGTAATAATCTGCCTCTCTTGGAACGAGATCAACTGCTGTTTGGATGAAAGATGCTGGCTGGGGAATTCTGGGAGTTGAAGTCCACACATCTTAAAGTGGCCACGTTGGAAAAAACACTTGGCATAAATGGACCGTGTTGACTTTCCTAAGACAGCTGGCGGAGCTTTGCTAACAACCAAAGTATCAGAGGAGGAGGGGCAACCACAAACATGGGCATTCGCAGCCCTGTCCAGCTTATTAAATGTGTGCAGGGCAGGTCTCCCTTCTGCAAAACGTTAATAGCCTCTGCAGATCCAAATGACTAATGTTAGATGCGAAGTACAATACTCTCTGCTTTTGCCTCTTTAAAAGAATGCTTACCAATCAAGGTCACAGAGCGAGGAATTTAAGACCTTCGCTCTGCCAACTGAAACTGCCCCCCCGACTATTAAATTCTACCATCTTGCCTTGCACCAATTCAAATATCCCTCCCAAAAAGTGATTTTTAAATAAGAAAGGAAAATAAAGTCATGGGGAGTTCCATCCAGACTCCCCACATTGTATTCTAGCTCATTAGTTGAAATGGGAGTGGCTAGAAGGATTTAAAACCATCAAAGTGCTGTGTCCTTAACGGGATGGATCCGTCTTGGATCCTGTCCAGGTACTGAGATGACACAAACTGCCCCAAACATATCCTGTGCCCCGCCTGTTCCTTTTCCTCTCTTCCCCAGAATATATAAAATATTGTTTCAGTTAACGGAGTTGGGAGAAGAAAAGATGTATACTTGGGAGCGAAACTGAATGGCAGGGAGTGACTCAGCATGCCCGTCTTTTTGTAAAGCCCGTCTTTTTGTAAATATAGAGCAGGGGTGGGGAACCTTTTTTCTGCCAAGGGCCATTTGGATATTTATAACTGGGGACCGGGGTGGGGGTGGGGGGCAGGGTTTCTGGGATTTCCACGGACCGGGGGCCAGAGTTTGCGGGCAGGAGCCAATCACATGGAAGGGGCGGGGTTTGCAGGCGGGAGCCCACGGGCCTGATGTTGCCCACCCCTGATATAGAGGATGACCCCTGTATCCATTCTGTGAGAGCGATGAGAGTCCAAGGCTGCCTGCCAGCAGAAAGGTGTTGACCGATGCCTAGCCTGAGTTTTAAGAAAGAAGGAAGAGGAACGAAGAAAGGGTAGAGAGGGCCAGGGCTACACACACCTGTTTGCTGAACCAGAAGGATTACTACTGGAGTTGTTTGAGGAAGGCTTCTGAAAATGGCCAGCGCTTCCCGAAACGGTTAATGGACTCTGTCTGTTAAAGGGGACACAGTTAAAGAAGAGGGCTGAAGGCTATTTCAGGCTTCACCTAATTTGGGGGGGGGGTCACACAAAAACACTTCAAAATGCAACTCCCCCCGGCAAAGAGCACGCCATGCTCCCTCTGCACACTTACCCTCCGCACATCAGGAATTCGCTCGAGGCTCTCCGGCCCGCAGCTGCCAGGGGCAGATCATCTGCAGGGAAAAGAGGTGGATCGCACAACAGGCTCACCCCACCGAGCATGTGATGGGACCACAGCAGCAAGAGACAGGCACAAGTCAGAAGCTCTAGTAGGGCGCGCTGCAGAAGACCACCCTAGGGACACGGTAAGAGCGGTGTGTTCGTACCCAGGCAATATTCTTTCCAATTCAACAATGGAAATGATTGCCCTGGGAGGCGGTGGCCTCTCCTTCATCAGAGGGGTTTCAACAGAAGCTGGTGGGTCACCTGTTGAGATGCTGTCATGGATTCTTGCACTGGGCAGGGGGTTATGGCTTGATTTTCTGTTTCCATGGCTTGCATGATGTCTGGCTTCTCATCCAAGAACCAGAACTGTCCCTCTCATATGTACATAGAAATATAGTCATTAATGCTTCGGAAAGTCTCTTTGGTGTAGTCCATACTACTACTACTGGTTTCTAGAGCAAAGACGTGAGATGTAAATCATAATCTCTGTATATTTGTAACTAGGTGGCAGAAAGTCTCTAATTCACCATTGTTAATGGCAGCAGCAACAGTGTTCTTTGCCATATCAAAACATTATGACTGCTGGAAGACAAAACACTTAGGGACAAAAACCTGGGGTGGATTTGTTTGTGGTAAGATAACTAAGGACTGTCAGAAGGGAGTGATGAATTCTCAATTTGCTCTGGCATGATCCCAAATCTCCTCTCAGATGGGAAATAGCCAATCATGGGGGTGGCTGGAACCTTGATGGGGCCAATGATGAGATCCTTATTCGCCATCTTGGATTTTGTGTGTAATATTTTGCATTTTTATATTTATGAGCATTTATACTTATATTGTATGGCTTTAACAATATTTTAATCTTTCATCTTTAATTGTTTGTAAACCGCCCAGAGTCGTTGCAATACGAGATGGGCAGTAAAGAAATATGGTTGGTTGGTTGGTTGGTAGGTGGATGGATGGATGGATGGATGCAGAAGGCTGCCTCTGAGAGGTAATTCTGCCAGGATTGTGGCAGAAAAGACATTTATTTTAAAATATTTTTGCCTGTTTAAAGGGCATTTCCTTTCCTCACTTCTATGTTCTCCTTGAAGTAACCAAAACAACAACAAAGCTACACTGAAAAAGAAAGAGGTGGGGACTTCCACGTGCAGCATGAAATGGCATTTTAATGAGAGACTGACCGTAAACCGTTACAGAATTCTTCCTTGTAGAGCACTTTGAAGAGATGAAAGCCTCTGGAAAAAATGACCACTCCAAATGTACTGAACTTCACTTCAAAACATGGCTTTCATACAGGTAGTCCTCGTTTAATGCCCATTCATTCAGTGACCGTTCAAAGTTATGATGGCGCTGAAAAATCGGACTTATGACTGGTCCTCAAAGTTCCGGCTCTTGCCATGCTCCTGCGGTCACACGCACAAAATTCAGGACTGCCCGCATTTACGACCGCCCCCCCCCCCGCGGACCTCTGTCGTCACCGTCGCGGCCATGCGCAGGGCAGGTGCCATGGAAACATCCCGCAGGCTGGCGGGTGAGAGCGGGGGGGGGGGTGTTCCGTGGGTGGGCACTAAAGGGATGTGCTGTGTGCCACTACTGGCTGGCAAAAAGAAGGCCTTGGCTGCGCTGGCGCAAAAGAAGGCCCTGGCCAGTAGTGGTGTGGCAGCGGGCAGGGCGGGCAGTCCTGGGCTGCCAAAAGGGCAGAGATGGGTGGGGGGAATTGGAGGCAGTCCCTTACCTTCTTCCAAGAATGGCTTGGATCTGGGTGGGTCCTCGCCTAACAACCATGTGAGATTCGCTCAACGACAGCAACTGGGACTGCCAGAACTGCCATCCATCGCTAAGCGGGGCGGTCCCGTGATGCTTCACTTAACGACCGTGTTGCTTAGCAATGGAGTTGCCGGTCCCAATTAGGGTCGTTAAATGAGGACTACCTGTATAACAATTGGAGCTTTTTTCTTTTCCCACTGTCTGCAAAAAAGCAATTAATGCCACACCTAGCTTTGATCCTCCGCCCAGAGTCCCTCTTTTGGGGGGAGATGGGCTGTGGGAAAATTCGAAAAATAGATAAAAAATAAACATTCTTCCCAACTACAATTCTACAGACACCTCCTGCTTTCGTTTAAAAAAATGTTGATCTTTGTAGGCCTCCTTCTCTACAAGAGCTTAGAAAAGGAAAGGGAGAAAGTGGTTAAGGAGGCAAGGAACTCAAAGAGGAATGTATTCCTCTTTATTAGTACTTCTCTCAGGTACAGAACAAAACGTGGTTTTGATTCCATTTAATTCGAGATAACTGTGCAAATACAGGTGCCCTGATAAATGGAAAAAATATTAAAAAAAAATTGGGTGCAAAACTTCTTAAGTCCTTTACTGGCCTCACAAAAAATTTGCTCCGACCCTAATTTTGCACCTATGACATAAGGTTAATCACTGCCCTGATTGCAAGAAACAGAAAGATTTGCACGAGTAACGAACACAACAGAAGGGAGAGCATTTCCTACCCTCTACACCAGAGCTTTCCAAACTGTGTGTCGTGACACAAAAGTGTGTCGCCACACACAGTCTGGTGTGTCGCCACACAACCCGGAAGCGCTGATCATCACCAGTGCTTCTGGGTTTTCCCGCAGCGACACACCAACTGCAGCACGCAAAACTTGAAAGCGGCAGCAGCGCTTCCGGGTTTTTGCGCGCTGCCGCAAGGACGGCACTTCTGGGTTTTCCCGCGGCGACACACCAACAGCGGTTGGTGTGTCGCCGCGGGAAAAACTTTGGAAAGCCCTGCTCTACACCATAGCTTTCCAAACTGTATGTCGGGACACGTTAAGTGTGTCGGCTGCAGTGTCTGGGTGTGTCGCGGCTGCTGCTGCCTCCGAGCCCTGCCAGGATTCCATGCAGGTCCTAGTGCCTGCTTTGTGCCCTGCTGTAAGAGTGTGTCGCGAAATGATGCATGTCTAAAAAGTGTGTCACCAACACGAAGAGTTTGGAAAGCTCTGCTCTACACACAAAGCCTGCTACAAAACACACATGCCAACACTCACACACTCCACAGGGGAAGACGGTTAAAGAGTCAGCAAAGAGGAACCAAGAACTGGGGAGCAGCAGGTGACCATACACAGTGAGAACCTTACATGACTGGTCGGAAGAGATGTTGTGTGGAACCAGGACAAAGTCATCTGTGTCACAGGAGGAATTCTTGCTACTGGTGCTGGCAGAATCTTTGGACACCTGAAGGTAATTCGGAGGCCCCAAGGGAGGAGAAGAGAGGTTGTCTTCCTGGATGTGCTGCGTATCTGGAAGGGACTGGGCAGAAGAAGAGGAGTCAGAGGCAACAGATTTGCAAAGGCAGGCAGGGAACTTCCACCTATTTATCCCTCTGCAGGTTCTGAAGATGCCACATACTGCCCATCGTGAATTCTATCAAACATGGGAACTGTCCTTCTTTTTGGCATCACGCAAACGCTGGCTCAAGCCATGAAAGGGCATATGACCTTTTGTGGCCACTGTTCTCCATGTACACATCGCACAATCTAACAAAAATAAAGTCAGAGCCTTGGAATACATTTTGTTTCAAATCTTTGTGATTAACATTTTTTAAAAATTACCCCAATGGCAAAGCCCCATTCTTCATCTCAATGAAATTACTGCTCAGCTATATTTAAAAATAAAGTGTGTCTGCGCATGCTTCTTGTTCCCAAAGGGCAGCATACAAATTTAAGAATAAAATAAAATGAATCAGGAAGAGTGTTTAGGAAACTGTTGCACTGAATGGTAGAGGAAAAAAGCACAATCCTTCAGCTTCTCATTGTTAAGAGGTAATTCCCGATTCCTGCCAGCTCTTTTTTGTCCTCCAAGGTCACTTCAGTTTAGCTCTCAAAAGGCCAGAAAGAGGGGGGAAAGAAGGATTCACCTCCTACCACCTCACATTTCCAAATTACTCATTGGAGCTGGAAATGTCTTTGGAGGGAGGGGGAGAGGACTTCGAAAGTCTGAAAATAATTTTCATTAAACAAAAAGCCTTTTTACTGGGAAGCACATATTGGCCAAGAAGAAGCTTGGACAAAAATTGCCAACATCTCTGGCTGTGATTCAGGGCCTCATGCATCGCTGGTTACTTGGCTGTTTGACCCGAGATGTTCCAAAGCGAACACATCCTGTCGCTGCGCAGTCACCCTTCCCCTCAAAGGTCACAAGCAAAGGTTCTTTGGTCCAGTTCACTCAACGTGGCCTGCTCTGGCTGACAGCACCTCAGAGGGGCCTTTCCCGTCGCCTTAACTGGGGCCTTCTGGGTACAAGCAGGCGCAGAACAGGACTTGAAGAACTCCAGGGGAGGAGAGACCCTGAGCAGAACCCCAACCACCTTGAGAACATTTACTGGGGTGGTGAGGAAAGGCACAACAGCCAGAAATTTCAGGATCCAGCAGATGGGGAGGGGACACCTTTTGCTGCAGAGAAAATGCCCATCCACCTGCCCTCCCAATACAGAGAATCAATTTTCCAAATCATAGCAGAACTTACTGGGGGAGAAGCAAACCGGCAGGAGGGAGAGCTACCACAGGATCCACCAGAGACTGACCCAGTAGGTGCTGGAACAGGCACAGGACAAGCTGAATGGAGAACAAAGGGGGAAATGACACCAGGAACAGGTGGACTCCAAAGAATTGACGTTTTCAAAAGGACATTCATCACACGTGCAGGGAAACTGTGCAGGTACACGCCTTCAGGATTTGAAAACGGTGCTCTGCAGTCTAGACTGCACAAATATTGAAGACGACAGCAATACAGGTAGTCCTCGGTTAATGACCACTCGTTCAGTGACCGTTCAAAGTTACGACGGCACTGAATGGGTGGTGGTTATGACCGGTCCTCAAAGTTCTGGACGCCCCAGCACCCCCGCAGTCATGTGACCGCAGTCTGGGCACTCGGCAACTGGCTCGCAGCATCCCACGGTCACGTGATCGCCATCTGCGACCTCCATGCCGGCTTCCCACAAGCAGAGTCAAGAGGGAAGCCAGCAGGGAAGGTCTCAAGTTGCTTGGGTAACTCTCCCCCACTTGAGCACCCTCCCCCAGCCCGTGCGCTCACGCCTTGCTGGCCACTTGCACACCTTCCCAGGTGTGGCAGCAGCCACCTCAAGCCCCGCTATGCTTGCGCCACACCTCCCCGCCACCCAGGCACCCTCCCCTCCCCATCAGCAGCCACTTACTTGCCTGCCGGCCTGATAATTAAAGCACACACACCAGCTCTAAAAACATTCTATTTTCAGTCAATACAGAATAAAACAAACAAATCCACCAACAGGCCTGGTTTAGCCTCCCAGCCCAAATGCTGGAAGGAACATCTAGGCCTTTTCTTTCATGCCTTACGGAAGGCCCACAGAGTCAGTAGAGGAGGACATTTCAGCTTACACTTTTTGACTGTCGAAACTTGATCGAGGAAAGGGTGACTGAAGAAGGCTTCTGCAAGAGAGAAAAGCCACCACAAAACGTGTTCAGGTGCAGCCATGAGAATCGGCTTCACAGTCAACAGCCTGTCCAACCCCCACTTGGGGTTTTTATTTTTTTAATATATATATATATATATATATATATATATATATATACACACATACATACATACATACACACATACATACACACACACACACACACACACACACACACACACACTCAATCAATCAATCAATCAATTTATATAGCCACCCATCTCAAGCCAGTGACTCTGGAACAATCAACAGTAAAAACAATACCAAAAAATTAAATATAATATATATACAGCCGAGAGATCTTAAAAGCCATAGGTGTTAGCATAACCATAAATACCTTCATACAAGGTTACCAAAGTCTGTAGCTTGAATCATGTCAACTGGATTTCTATTTTCTCAGTGGAAATGTTTCGCTCCTTATCCAAGGAGCTTCTTCAGTCTTCAGAAGAAGCTCCTTGGATAAGGAGCGAAACGTTTCCACTGAGAAAATAGAAATCCAGTTGACATGATTCAAGCTACAGACAATTCCACCTGGGTGACTGAGAACCTTCATAGACAAGGTTACCAAAGCCTTCCAAAGGCAGGGGCTATTACATCTGGAAAAGGAAATGCAGTCCATGATTTTAAAGAGGGCGTGCCCGCCCTCTTGGCTTCGCTCAGGGATGGGCCAGCCATCTTAAGTTATCTTTTGCCAAGCTGGAACCTCCTCCAGGTGCCTTGTGACTGCCCCTTCCCAGCTGGCGGGAGAGGCTGTCCCAACGCACCCTGAGGGGCCCAAGCTGGAGAAGGTTCTATTACATGAAGCGCTGACAGATCTTTGGGGGGGGGGGAGGAAAACGTATTTTACAGCTCCTGTGCTGCCCCGATCGCAAGGCTCCGAGGAGCTCACCTGTGCAAAACCTTAAAACCCTACAAATATCAAGAAACCCGAGCAGTAACACAAGGCAGTAACGTCTCCCCCCAAATTAAGAACCAAATCCTCAGCACAAAGAGACTCTTTTCACTTCCCCTGTAAATGCTAACAGTTTAATAAATGCTATGACGTAAGCTGATGTCATGTAATTCTCTGCCTGGATCTGACTGCAAAAGCATCCAACACTCTGCAATGGTTTCCCTTTTGACATCCCTGTTTCCCCAAACTTGCTGAAAACTGAACGGGAATAAAAGGGAACGGAGTCCCATCTGAAGAACCTGGTCCACCGAGGGAATGCTTCTTCAACCTACTGTGCTGCTTTCGTCCCAACAGGCACAGCGTCACATGCTGGCTGTCCTTAATTTCAGCAAGAGCGAATCTGTGCAGATACAGATTTCTTGCCAAGGCTGGTTTCATCCACCTGAGAAGGGACGCCTATCAACTCTCCTCCCAGAGGGCTCTCTGCCCTTCTGAGCTGCTGAAGGTGGAAACAAATCGATAAAGAGGGCATCTGGGTTACAATCCGAAACTGGCGGTCTGGCACACGGTTACCATCCGTGTGCAAGCTGGAGCTTTTTCCATCAAACAATCCTAATGTTAATTTTTTTTTTAAAAGCCCACAGCTTTTTTGATAGCTGTGGAGGGATGTCAAGTGGGGTGAGCTGATAAAAGCGGCCTGATGAATTGTTATCAGTTTCGCCAGGATTCTTAAGCCTGGACAGAAATTCATTTTAAAACAACATAAAATAATAATAATAATAATAATAATAATAATAATAATAATAATAATAATAAAACTTTAAAGTTGAGAATTCTGGGTCAAGTCCTGCACAGGCCACTCTTACATTTCTGCTGCTCTCAGAACCGTTACAAAGAACAAAGACAGCTGTGTTGGTTCACGAGGGGGGCAAAAGCATCCAAACTCTAGAGTTGGGTAATACTTTTATTGGGGCCATCCAAAAGGACACACACACATGTGCATGTGCACACTACTTTCTTGTTCTGATACTGGAAATAGTTGCAGCAGTTGGTGGCTGAAACACCTTCTCCCAAAGCTCTGCTCTTCAGCAAACCACCAGAACGTTCACCTCTAACCTTCCAGGTGGGAAGATAGGCTCTCTTTTATTGACGAAAGTTTCCTTGGAACTGCACAGGAAACGGAGGGTGTATGTGTCAAAGATCAAGGGGCGGATGTTCTACACACTGCCTCCCATAAACCTCCCCCTACAAAAAGGCTTTGTGTTTGCGCAGCTCATTGTTGATCAGGTCAGTGGGGATGATTAACGAAGCTTAAACCTCGAAGCAAACAGCAGCTAGCATCATGTGCACATCAGCCACCTGGGGCATTTGAAATCCCTGGATGAAAAGGTCTCTGATCTTGGACATCCTCAGTCAGAACATGGTGTTCTCCGATCCAGACAGAACAGTCTGGATAACCAGAAAAATGCAGGACTGTTACCTGGGATGGGAACAGAATGTCCTGTGCGCTGAGCCTGCAGAACCAGAGGAGCGATTGCTTTAAGGGACTCTAAACGTTTCCCATCTTACTGATTAACTTCCATTGGACCCTTGCCCCTGGATCTCAAGATTGAGCAAGGTTCCCCCTTCAGCTTCCAAGTATCGTCAGATTACGGCATACTTTTGTAATTCCCACATTACAACCCATGCTTTAGTCTCCCTCCCAACTATTCTAACATACAATCCTAAGGAGCTTTGTTTTACGGGTGATGATCAAGGATGGGGGAGAGGGGAGTGGGGTTTTTGTTGTTGTTGTTCAAGACCACCCAGCAAGAGCACAGCTAAGCAGCTAACTCTTGACTTTCACAGGTCCATTTAAATCAGATCGGAAAGGCCGTCTGGTGCAGTGGTCCCTATTTTGGGGGAACTTCTTCCAAGCATGTCAGCTTAGAGCAAAATCTGTTGCCAAAGAGAATTCTTTTGCCAGTGTGCTAGGCAGAGAGAAGGGACCCACAGTTACAACTTGAGGACTTCAAACAGGGTGGATGATCGACTGTCAGAGTTCTCTAGTGCAGTGTTCTTCAACCTTGGCAACTTTAAGATGTGTGGACTTCAATTCCCAGAATTCCCCAGCCAGCCATGCTGGCTGGGGAATTCTGGGAGTTGAAGTCCACACATCTTAAAGTTGCCAAGGTTGAGGAACACCGCTCTAGTGGATCCTGCACTAAGCAGGAGGTTGGGCTCGATGACTCCTAAGGTCCTTTCCAGCTTTACCCTTCTGTGACCGCAACATTCCAGAGTCTTCTGTACTGACACTTGAACGGCCTCATCCGTAGCAATCTGACAGAGGGAACGAGAGCTTCCTTTCACACTCTCCTTGTTTCCCTATGGTAGAACATTTGGACCTCAACTGACCCAGTTCAATATTCATTTTGAATCCAGAACGTCTTGCATGTCACAAACAATATCCTGGCTGGAAAACGTGTTAAAATAGGAAATCAGAAAGGAAAGCACGCTTCTTCAAGAAAGCAACTGTCAGGATGGGATATCCTGCCATGGCTACAGGAGGGAGGGAGGGAGGGAGGGAGGTACATCCTGCCGGCCTACTTTGAAGTGGACACTCACCAGACTTGCAGAGGTGGTGAGAATGCTTGTAGTGGAGTCTTGGTGTATTCATGGAACATTATGCCGATGCAAGTATGGTGTCTAGCAGTTCAGCACCAAGGATAGATCAAAGAACACCAGCACCTTGTTAGTTGATTGGGGCTGGGAAGATCGAGGAATTGGGAAGTGAAGGGAGGGGCTGTCAACTTGCAGGGGAACCTTGAAGGTTTTAATGGTTGGTTTACACAGCTTCATTCATTCGAGTCCTTAATGTGTTAGGGATCTCTAGCTTTAATAAAGAACTCTTCATATCCTTAAGGGCTTGTGCCTGGAGGTTCTGATTAATAGCTAAAGGATCAAGACCATGACAGCAATGAACCCCCAACAGAAAAATTAAAACACATGCCGGGGTGACTAAACCCTTTTCTTTGCACTCGTGAACCCAAGAGGCCACCCCCCCAATGGCAAAGCAGCAGGATGACAGGAGAGCAGAGAGTTTTCCTGACACAAGGCTGCTGCATCTCCTTTCCCCAACCCAGTAGCAAAAGCCCTGCTTTTGAAAGGAAAGCCTTTAATCCAGGGTTTCTCGACCAGGGTTCCGTGGCAACGTTCGGGTTCTGCGAGGGGTCACTAGGGGTTGCCTGGGAGATCACGATTTATTTTAAAAATTATTTCAAATTTGGGCAACTACACATTAAAGAGGTAAGTTTCATTATTTTCAGTTTAGGAACACTGTTATTACATATATACAGGCCTACACGTGAAACAAATATAGTAATTTTGTGACTTCTGGCCTATATTTGAGCCTGAATGTGCACGGGTTCCCTGAGGCCTGAAAGATATTTCAAGGGTTCCTCCAGGGTCAAAAGGTTGAGAAAGGCAGCTTTAATCGATGCATGCCGAAAACATCTTTCTTTCTTGAGTTACGGGAGCTGTCTGCTGAGGGAGTGGAGGGCAAATGTTCAGGAGGAATATTAACGTTCCTTTTTAGACCAGACTCTGTATCTGATTAATGAAAATTCCCGTCACCTATATACGTACAAATTGTTTTACTGTTTTATGATTGTTTTATAGTTATTGTTTTATTGTTCTTGTGAGTCACCCAGAGTTGTTTAAGATGGGTGGCCATATAAACTGCATAAATAAATAAATGCTTTAAAGAGTTCCATTCCAATTTCTGGACAAAGGCTGAACAACAAATGAAGAGTCTAAATGTAATTCCAGGGAATTTGTTTTCAATGAGAGAACAAAGCTTAGTAAATTCCAGGCAAACTGAAATATGGGCAAAGAGAAAAACAAACCTATTATTCCCTGCAGGCAATTAAGTAAAATTGGAGCAACTGTTTCCCTTCTCGCTCTCTCTTTCCCTTCTCCTCAGCATCAGCTGATCGGTGACTGATCAGAACTTGAGTTGGCAGAACAAGAATTTCGTCAGAAACTTTCCCAGACAACAATCGCAGAAGCCAAGAAAGACGTTAGACGCAAGGGCTATAAATAGCGTGGCAAACTATTTTCAGAGCTGGTCTTGTTCTAGCTTTTTTTGTATTATTATTAATCATTAACACAATGGGTATGACTTACAGGTTGCATACAGCTTGTTCCTGCCTTAAATGTTATTTCAAACGAAGAACAAAACCTTGGACACAGCTCTATTTCTAAGAAATCCAGGATTATCTAAGCATCTTGCACTGTTTACCACCTATCATTCCTAACTGGAAGTGCTCCATCAACCATCACTGGGCACTGACCCAACAGCTGAGCCGAAGTGACAAACCCAGGAGGGAAACTGCCCACTCTGCGGTATTGGCTTTCTCATGCCAGCCTCTGTCAATTAGAGCCCTTGTGGACTGAAAGATGAAATAAAATGAGATGCCACCAGGAAATCAATCCAGACTTAATAAATGGATTAAAAGAGCCTAGCCCAGATATTAAAACACCCATCCGGCCAGGTGGATCAGGATGCTTGCAATGCCAAACAACAGGCCTGAAGCCACTGAGAAAGGACCTGCTATTTGACTTGTTTTCAGAATTGTTCTGTGGATTTTTTTGGGGGGGAGGGATGAAGGGACCAAATCCACCACTAGGTCCTCTCTACTTCTGGGTTTCTTAAGAGCGTCACATTCGGTTTCAAATAGAGCTTTTTGAAAGCTGGGATCTATTTTTAAAATCCCAGCTGCTACCGGATAACCGTTTTCAGGGTTCTGAGCTGGCACTGGGCAAGGCGGCTTCTGGAAGGCTTATGCTACAAGCTGCCCTTCCACTGGCCTTCCTCCCACTGTCCTACTTGGGAGGCAGCTGTCGGAAGGAGTCCCTTTTTGCGTTATATATGGGGCAGGCAGAAGGTGCTGTGGAACGCCAGCCGAGGCTCAGGATGCAATGGCCCCGCAGGGCTTTGGAGCCGATTCCAGAAAGGTCCTTCAAAGCATGAACGCAGCCACCTGTCCGGCAAGTCCTTAAAGCAGCCGGGCTGCTTCAAAGGAGGACAGCCTTGCATGAGCCAGGGAAGAGACACAGTTGCTTTCAGAGGTGGCAGACAGGGGCTACATTGGGGCAAACCCCACTCCCTTCCAGCACTGAAGATGTTGCCTAGTCGGGCAATGAAACGTCTGCAAGAAAACAACCAAGCTCAGAGAGCACCAAGGGCTCCACAGCTCAACCCGGAGCTACAAATATTCTCTTTGAGGCACTACATTTGCCTCCCACAACTGCACACTCGGAAGCATTTCCTTTGAACGGATTCTGAAGCACTGCATGACCCTACGGACCGAGCAACCCTCTTTTCTCCCAGAATGCCTTTAGGCTCTGAGAAGTCACTAGGCCCTTGGCTGGTAATTGATTATCCACCCGGCCCGACCATCCTAGGGAAAAACGTAAGAAGGCACGAGTGATCACACCAGCCTTGTCCACTTTAAATATGCACAAGACAACTTCACAATGTTGGACGGGAGAGATCCAGGTCCACGTCCACCTTCCGTGGCAGAAGCTCCCTGAGTGACTTTGGGCCAGTCTGTCTCAGCCCCAACCTACCCCACAAGATTCCTGTTTGGGGAAAATGGGAGAAGAGATGGCTGCAGAGAGCGCCATGGAGCGAAGGCAGGATAGAATTCTAACAAATAAAACAGGAAATGGTGCCTCAGAGATGGCCCATTTCACATTGCGAGGCTGCTCAATTTTACAAAGTTATTATTTATTTATTTATTTATTTATTTATTTATTTAACTTATATGACCTTTTATTATTACTTATATTACCTTTCCTGGAACCAACAAAACGTCTACAACAAACCAGCTTGGGCTTCTACAGTTTTGAACCAGTCCTGTAAAACAGGGGTCCCCAACCTGTGGGCCGCGGCGCTCCTTCCTGCAAACCCCGCCCCCTGGTGTGCACAATTACCCCGCCCCCGGTGTGTGATTTGCTCCTGCCTACAAACCCCACCCCCAGGTACACACAATTGGCTCCCGCCTGCAAACCCCGCCCCCAGTATGCGCAATTGGCCTCCCACCTGCAAACCCCGCCCCCCGGAAAAATTTTCTTCCACGACCGGTCCCTGGTGCCAGAAAGGTTGGGGACCGCTACTGTAAAAGCCACTGCCCTGCTCATTTGAATGGATCGCTACTCGGATGGCAAACCAGGTTGCCCGCAGATCAGTTTGCTTCCGTATCGGAAAGAAAAAGGAAGGTGGAGCTTTACAGGGAAGACTAAGCTAGATCTTTACTCACCAAAGTCCATTCGGTCTTTCTGGTTTCTCTGAAGCAAGCTCAAAAGCAAATCAGACAAGTAAGCTGACGTTTCCCTGGGGATACTAGAAGCAAAGCAAAGAAAAAGCAGGAGATTTATGATGGCGGCTTCTCCCCAGTTTGGAGCCATCCAGACGGGCTGGAACACAATGTCACCCCTCTGCTACCTGGGGCAAGGCTAGGACAGACAAATGCACTGGAATTAGCTGCTACGATTTAGTGGAGGTAAACCTTACCTAGGGATGAGGTTTCTGTTCTTCTCATAAAACATTCTCAGATCCTGAGGACTATTTGCCTGTAAAAATGGGATCGGCCAAAAGTTAATTGAAGTTGCTTTAGGCTGGGTTCACACAATGCTCAAAAACAAACGGAGGTTTGCTTGGTTCGGACATAGTGCAACGACTCGGGATTACCTTAGTGCAGTATTTCTCAACCATGGCAACTTTAAGAGGTGTGGACTTCAACTCCTAGAATTCCCCACCCAGCTGGAGTCCCAATTGGCCAGCGGGACTCCAGAATTGGCTGGCTGGCTAGGGAATTCTGGGAGTTGAAGTCCACACCTCTTAAAGGTGCGAAGGTTGAGAAACACTGCCTTAGTGTGATGGGCAAACCCAACTACAGTACCTGTTTTAGAAAGTAAAAACTGGTTAATAAGGACGATTAGCAGTGCCCTGGTACCAATGCAGCAGCAAATTATAGTCCGTGTCAGGGAAGAAAAGAACAAACCACTCCAAAGAGAGAGAAAAGTAGGTAACCCCAAGGCTAGCCCTCCATTTCCTAACCCCGTTCAGCACTCATTTTTAAGATTTACTTGAGCCTGCAAAGATGCAGCAAGGATTTACTCATGAAACACCCTCTTTGGGATGATGGGGATTGATTTTCAATGAGACTACTCTTAAGAGCGTTCCTATCCTCCGCCCCTACCTGGAAGGGTGGCTTTCCAACCAGACACTGGTAGATAACCGTCCCTATACTCCACAGGTCGGCTTTAGCATCATAGTGCTGTGACATGATCACTTCGGGTGCCTGGAAAACAAAAAGAAGATCGAGTGGCAGGGGAGCAGTGGCAGCTGTGCGAGGGAACTGCATTCAGAAAACCATGTAAGCCAGAGCTTTCCAAACTTTTCATGTTGGTGACACACTTTTTAGACATGCATCATTTTGCGACACACTCTTCCAGCAGGGCATAAGGCAGGCACTAGGACCTGTGTGGAATCCTGGCAGGGCTCAGAGGCAGCAGCCGCCACGACACACCCAGACACTGCAGCCGACACACTAACGTGTCCCGACACACAGTTTGGAAAGCTCTGCTCTAGTGCCAAAACCCGTGGCTAAAAAGCAAGAAACACATTTTTTCCCCATTGTCGGTCTACAATTAAAGTGGACAAAAGGGATGCCATAGCTCAAGGTTACTACAGTACTGTGTGGAAACCAGTCTCCCTGCCACGCAATAGCTTACACCAGAGCTTTCCAAACTGTGTGTCGGGACACGTTAGTGTGTCGGCTGCAGTGTCTGGGTGTGTCGTGGCTGCTGCTGTCTCCGAGCCCTGCCAGGATTCCGCGCAGGTCCTAGTGCCTGCCGTGTGCCTGGCTGCCTCCAAACCGGCTGTGATTCCACGCAGGTCCTAGTGCCTGCCTTGTGCCCTGCTGTGTGTCACGAAATGATGCCCTGCTGTAAGAGTGTGTCGCGAAATGATGCATGTCTAAAAAGTGTGTCACCAACATGAAAAGTTTGGAAAGCTCTGTACTAGATGTTTTTAATCCTATGTTTTGGTGCTCTGCATGCTAGTTAAAAGTTAGCAGCTGGGAAGACATATACACTGAGGTGTTGTTGGGTTTTTTCGCTCTCCTCTTAGCAAAAGTGAAATCGCAGTGCCATCTCCAACCATCCCAAGTCCTCTTGCCCAGATCTGTTATACCTCAGCCTAACAGGAACTCCTGAAGAGCAGGATATGTCTGTGTTCAGTCGTTCACACCAAGCCAGTCAGATTAGGGGAAGAAGGCATTCAGCCACCAATAACCACCCCAATAAGCTTTTGGAAGAAAGACGAAAATTCTCTGAAAACAGATGGTTATGTAGCCAAAGCAGCAGCAGGTGTATGCAGGAGGGCAGGACCACAGATCAAGGGGTTTATGAAGCATTTCAAAAAGAGGGGAGAAACTCTGATTGAGGACGGGGCATGTTTGGTGGTAGCTGAATGCTGACGCCCAATCCCCAATCAAATTTCACTCAGTATAGGTTGTTGAATGCCTTCCTCTCTTAAGGGTTTGCTTTTTATTTATTCAGCTTATTTACTCAATCCATGTGGACTCTAGGCTGTGTACAGGTACTACTAATAAAATACAACAATTGTTCGCATGAAAGTAATAGAATACAATACAATAAAGCTAGCAATGTCACCCATGGGGTCTCAACCCACCCCCCAAACAAGCTTCATATTCAGAAAGGCCATGAAGTAGGGGCTATCCTTGCTTTCGGGGGAGGCTGTTCCATAGAAGGGGAGCCCCTTGCAGAGAACGGCCAACGTCAGCCCCCTTTCCCTGGCACGCCCTGGCAGGCGTTCTCTGGCCATCCAGATTGGCTGGGCGGGCAGCAACTATCCAGAAAAGGGGGCATCTTAAATCCCCAGGCCCTGAGCCACAAGAGGCCTTGATCCTTGAACTGTGCTCAAAATCACACTGGCATCCAGGGCAGCTCCCACAGTAATATGACTGGATGGCTATAAGGCAGTGGGCTGGTAAGAATGTGGGCTGCTGCATTTTGCACTGGGCGGTCTTCGAGGGCAGCCCCGTGAAGACCAAGTTAACCCAGACAAATATCACAACTGCATGAGTAACCATCCTCAGTACGTCCTTCTCCAGCCTCCAACTGCTCTCCAGATTGCAGGGAAAATCCTTTGGATCCATCAGGCGCCTGGGAAGGGCCCTCTTGATCAAGATTTCCCCTCTGCTGAGACTGGTGCTGGAGTTAATCCCACCATTATGAGGAAGGAATTGGTTTGGGACAAGGGGTTGATGCAAACATGCCCATCAGGTCTCATCTGCTCCAAGGTCAAGGCCAGACCACTGTGTGGCCAGCTCCATTGGCTGAGTCAGTGATGCTTTGGGGAAAGCCCCTGGTCCTCTTGGGGGCCAGGAGTTATCAAGCTGTCTCTGACTCCAGAGATTCTAGTGCTGACTGACTGAGCAAACCTGTAACTGTCTCATCTCCAGCAGCTCGGGATGGATGCCGACACAAAGCTGGGAGGGCGGCTGCAGCACCCGCAACTTGTCCCTTTGGCCCAATAGGTTGGTCACTGCCACAACTGCCACTCCCTGCCCCCTGCTCTGGGAGGTCAAGGCCGATGCAATGAACAAAGCCCATCTTTGAGGGAGACACAGCAATACAGGTAGTCCTCGCTTAATGACCACAATCGAGACCGGAATTTTGGATGCTAAGCAAAGCAGTCATTAAGCAAATCTGACCCGATTTCACGATCTTTTTGGGGCGGTTGTTAAGTGAATCACTGTGGGCATTAAGCGAACCATGTAGTCGTTAAGCGAATCACGCAGTTCCCCATTGATTCTGCTTGCCAAGCCAGCCGGAAAAGGTAAAAAATGGTGATCATGTGACCACGGGATGCTGCAACGATAATAAACGCGAACTGGTTGCCAAGCACCCAAATCATGATCATGTGACTGCAGGGACACTGCAACAGTCATAAGTGTAAGAACTGGTTGTAAGTCAGTTTTTCCAGCACCGTTGTAAGTCTGAACCGTCACTAAACAAATGGTTGTTAAGTGAGGACTACCTGTAAGGATGCCTAGCTTGTGCCTGAAGAGAGATTGGTAGTACGCTGCCAATTACAACTCCCTAGGAATGGCTTGCTGGCCCTCCATCTCCCACCATACTTCCTCCTGCTGTGGCACGTGAAAATCCGAAAGCACTGCGGTGGCGGCAGTGCGCAAAAACCTGGAAGTGCCGCGGTGGCGGCGCTTCCGGGTTTTTGCGCACTGCCACCGCCACGGCGCTTCCGGGTTTTTGCGCACTGCCACCGCCACGGCGCTTCCGGGTTTTTGCGCGCCACCGTTGGTGTGTCGCCAATGGGAAAACTTTGGAAAGCCTTGCCTTAGCTACCTAGCCACCCCCCTCCCATCATCCAGAGCTGGATGACGTTAACTAAGAGTAAAAAATGACTACAATAAGCCTCATCAGCTGCATGTACATTTCCCACAATCCCAGCAAAACCACCACCAATTCTCACCCCCCTCCCATTCATCCCTCCCTCCCCATTTAGCTCTCACCCAGCTGGGGCTAGAGGAAAGCAGCCCCCCCCCCCGGGCCCTTTTTTCCCCATTCTCCAAGTGTTGCAAAAAGTGGAGAGTTCTTTCCTCTTCTTCACTTGCTTCATACTAAAGGACTGTTTCCTTATGCCAATTTTTTAGCATGGGTTAAAACATTCCTTTCTGTTTATGATAAAATACTCTCTCTGATTTATTGCATGAAACTTGGTTTGGTCATTTGGGCTTGCTTTGCAGGGTTTTGCAAATTTTCTCAAAATCCTTGCTAGACTTTGCGCATTTTCTGGACTTTCTCAAAAGCTACTCCCAGATTATTTTATGAAGAAAAGCCTGTATTTTAAACAAGACTCGTCTGTTGCTGTGTTCACACAAGATCCTTAACCTGGTCAGTTAAAAGACCCAGCAGCTGCATTTGTACAATATCAAAAAGCTTAGCTAGCATTAACCAGGTGTTTGATAAATTTATGGTCCAATGCATTAGGCCAACTCAGAAACTGAGTTAACAGTGTGGCTAGCAGTGACATAAATGCAGCCAGTGGAAAAGAGACAGGGAAGGGCCTGAATGTTGAACCCCTAAGTTCAAGTCTCATCTCTGCTATGAGACCTCTGGCTGGCCTTTCATTAAGCCACTGGATCTCATCCTGAGTTCTTTGTGCACAGTATAGAGCCACCTTACAGAAGTGAGTGAAAATCATCAATGACATATGCACAGCTGAACCTGCTCCAACCGAAAATACTAGTCGGAAAGCCCTACCACAGCAGAAGAAAACCAAGGAGACTTCACTCACCATATACATTGGGGAGCCGCAGAGGGTGGCCGCCATCATGTTGCTCTGGAGATAACGGGCAAATCCAAAGTCAGCTGCTTAAAGAAAAGCAGACACGGTTGAGCTCTCGACTGCTGATGAGAGGACGACGTAGGCAGGCATAACGCAGCCCAACCTTTCCCAACCTCCAGAGGTCTGTGGCTTTGACTCCCACATCTCCCAGCCAGTCAGGAAACGACACCGGGTAGGGCGGGAGCGCATGCCGTAACGCCAGGGCCTCCTCGCCTAATGACTCCATCCAGCATCTCCCAAGCTGCTGCATTGGAATCAGCAGGGATGATTCCCAGCCAGCTATGAATCGTATATACTGTATGAATGGTTGAAGCAGGTCAATGAATGCAAGCAAGAGTCTGCCTTGTTCAAATCTGCTTTGGGAACGAAACGTTATTCCTGACTGTTGGGGAAGTTTCATGCACTGCACCAACTGCAGGCTGTAGTCAATCCTAGCTAACCTCTAGCGCTTGGTATTTTGAGGAATGTATCAAATGAAAGTGCCATCGCATGCAGAGGACACCAACAACACCAACATGGCACCGGTGAAGTAAGAGACACCATTTTTCAGCTCACTGTGGCTTTTCAAAGTAACCTTTGAGGATGAGCTCCTCATTGCACAGAGTCCATGCTGGGGCATCAGCGCCGACTTGCCTATCTTGACGCGTATGCCACTGACGCTCGACTTCCTGCGACTGGCATATGACAGCAGGATGTTCTGCGGCTTCAGGTCCCTGTGAATGATGCCTTTGCCCTGGAGGACACGCATGGCAGCCGCAATCTGCTGCAGGAACACACGGATGGTATCCTCGCTGAGTGTTCCTTTTGCTGGGAGAGGGTGAGGAGGCAGGGTAAAATTATTTGTTTAATGCCTTCTGCATTTCAAAACCTTCATAAATGCTGGTTAGCATAAATGCTAACTTACACTGTTATGTGTAAGTTTGGATCAGCCCCTCTAAATGCAAACAAAATTTCAAAGGATTCCAACTCTGCCTGGATTATCCTTGATTCCCCTTTACCATATACTTCTCATCCTCAAATGAAAAATCCAGGAAGAATATTATCATACTGGGTAACATCATCAATATGGAGAACTGGGGTTGGTTTGTTGGCAAATTCACAAAGACCATTAAGTACAAATGCTACGAAGCATTAACATTTGTCTGAAAAAGGTGCCCCTTCCACGCAAGAAGCTTTTATGGACACGCCTTAAAACTTGCACCTTATCTGGCAGCCGCAGCCAGAGACGTCCAGACCTAGAATGAAGCCCTGCAGGCTTGTCTGGCTGGCGTGCTGGACTTTGACTTCCATATCCAATAATAGCATGGGACAAGGAAAACGGGAGCCATAACCTGCATATCTGAAGGGCAGCAGACTGTATAGAACAACAGAAACCGTGAGGTGTTTTGCACCTACTATGTGGCCAGTGGCACGGAGAAATACCTTATGCTTATGCTGGCCCCTGCCTTGGATTTTTAAAAAGCCCTGTTGCATTAAGCCAGAATTTTGTAGCTCAACACTCTGCTCCTCAGTGTGGCCGGTCTAATGCCCGAAGCAGGAGTCTTCTCACATTTGCTGACACCCAGCACAGAGAAGAGGGCCATGCTGGGTTCTGAAGGGCACAAAACATCACTCAAACTTTCCCATAGCAGCTGCGCAATGATGCTCAAAGTCCGAAAATAGCTACCCTGAACTTTACAGCTCACTAGGCCCTGAAGGTATTTCTCCTCAGCCCCAAAATCCCCCGGAGGTGAGATGCCTTCTTTCAAAAAGCGTGATCCGCCTGCTCCAGATAATGTAGGAAATGTCTACAACCAGGCCTCGGGAAATCAAAATAAGGGCAACCATCTCCCAGGCCCAACTGTAATACTGAGGAGGATGTTTTACTTCTTGTTCCAGCCACACTGATGTAGTTCCTTTTACAAATGTATTTAAAGAAAGCACGGACTGCACGCAAATTTAACTTCATCCCTTCTGGTAGTTTGGGAGAAGCTTGCTAAAAACATCACCAGCACTATACCCCTTCCCTACCCTCTGCTAGAATCAAGCAAGAACAGAACATCCAAGGGGGTAGGGATGGCACTTGACCACTACAGGGCTGCCGATAAAGAGCAAGAGCTGTTACCTTGCAAGTAATCTGCTAGGTCTCCGCCATTGCAATACTGTGAAAGAGAAGGAGGAAGGGAGGGCTCGTATCAGATTGGCTGAGGGTTGTAAGCTTAGCCTACTTGCCCGAAAAGCGGACTGCACATCATCTACATCCCCTAGTTCAGAGATCAAGACCACCCGCAGCACAGACTTCTTGTCTAAAGACCCCTCTCTTGGTTTCATGTTCAGAGCGCACTACGGGGGCCTTCTGCTCGTTACTGGCACTGCCCACTAAATCGGCTTGTAATCTTAGGTGTAAATCATGGTTCAGAGTTATAACCATGATTAGCGAATACATAACATGGCAAAATTGACCACGCACTGGAAATTAAAAAGACAACAGGAAACCTGCGTGTAAGTAGGTGACAAAAGGACACGCAAGGCTGCTTCTCTAGTTAATGCAGTGTTACATCTGCACTAGGCCTACATATTTGACAGTTGAATAATCCAGGAACACATGTAAGCATTTGCCAATTGAAACGCTGTATAGTTTTGTAAAATTATTCACACAACTGCAGACACAACATTTAGAGAATTATACAGTGCATTCGGAAAGTATTCAGACCCCCTTCACTTTTTTCAATTTTGTTATGTTGCAGCCTGATACTACAATCGTTCAAATTCATGTTTTGTCACATTAATCTACACTCAGTAACCCATAATGACAAAGTGAAAACAGAATTTCAGAAGTGTCTGTAAATTTATCAAAAAGGAGAATCTGAAATACCACATGTACGTAAGTATTCAGACCCTTTGCAACAACACTCGAAAGTTAGCTCAGGCGCCTCCCATTTCTCTTGATAGTTGCTGAGCTGTTTCTACACCTTGATTGGAGTCCACCTTTGGTAAACTAAATTGATTGGACATGATATGGAAAGGCACACACCTCTCTATAGAAGGCCTCACAGCGGACAATGCATACTGTATCAGAGCAAAAGCCATGAGGTCAAAGGAACTGCCTGCAGAGCTCAGAGACAGGATTATTGCAAGGCACAGATCTGGGGACGGCTACAAAAAAAATTCTGCTGCACTGAAGGTTCCCAAGAGCACAGTGGCCTCCTTAATTCTCAAATGGAAGGAGTTTGGCACAACCAGGACCCTTCCAAGAGCTGGTCGCCCAGCCAAACTAAGCAATCGGGGGAGAAGAGCCTTAGTAAGAGAGGTGACCAAGAACCTGATGGTCACTCTGACTGAGCTCCAGAGAGCCTGTGTGGAGATGGGACAAAGTTCCAGAAGGACAGCCATCACTGCAGCCCTCCACCAATCTGGGCTTTATGGCAGAGTGGCTAGACGGAAGCCTCTCCTCAGTGCAAAACACATGAAAGCCTGCTTGGAGTTTGCAAAAAAGCACCTGAAGGACCCTCATACTGTGAGGAACAAGATTCTCTGGTCTGATGAAACCAAGATTCAACTGTTTGGCCTCAATTCTAAACGTTATGTCTGGAGGAAACCAGGCAGCGCTCATCACCTGCCCAATACCATCCCAACAGTGAAGCATGCTGGTGGCAGCATCATGCTGTGGGGGTGTTTTGCAGCAGCAGGGACTGGGAGACTGGTCAGGGTTGAGGGAAAGCTGAATGGAGCAAGTACAGAGATACCTTCAATGAAAAGCTGTCCCACAGCGCTCAGGACCTCAGACTGGGCCGAAGGGTCACCTTCCAACATGACAACAATCCTAAGCACACAGCCAAGACAACACAGGAATGGCTTAGGGACAACTCTGTGAATGTCCTAGAGTGGCCCAGCCAGAGCCCTGACTTGAACCCTACTGAACATCTCTGGAGAGACCTGAAAATGGCTGTCCACCGACGGTCCCCATCCAACCTGATTGAGCTTGAGAGGATTTGCAAAGAAGAATGGCAGAAAATCCCCCAATCCAGGTGTGCAAAGCTTGTCGCGTCACACCGAAAAAGACTCGAGGCTGTAATTGCTGCCAAAGGTGCTTCAACAAAGTACTGAGTAAAGGGTCTGAATACTTACATACATGTGGTATTTCAGATTCTCCTTTTTGATAAATTTACAGACATTTCTGAAATTCTGTTTTCACTTTGTCATAATGGGGTACTGAGTGTAGATTAATGTGACAAAACATGAATTTGAACGACTGTAGTATCAGGCTGCAACATAACAAAATTGAAAAAAGTGAAGGGCGTCTGAATACTTTCCGAATGCACTGTAAATATGTTGATGCTTTTATTTAATGGAACTTACTAAGTACTGGATATTTAATAGCACACAGAAATAAGCAGCCCAGCTTTTAGTTGCCAGAGACAGTCAATAGTGTGTCAAAGTAATATTAATTGTGCTTTGGAGCTGGAGATGCACCAGGGCCACAGACAAATCCTGTTTTTATCACTTGCCATATTAGGATTTGGTGGGACTTAAAAAGTGTTCCTCATTGTAAAGGAGAAAAAAATTAGAGAAAGAAAATCAGGGAAAATGAGCAACACAAAAAGAAGATATAGGGTTTGTTTCAGGTGTGGATACTAGCTAGTTGGTTCAAGCCCCTTGACGAGGTCTTCCAAGCCTGAAATAATGGCTAAGAGATAGTGAAAATAATTCTGGAAAATTATCTATGACCTCCTAGCCATTTTTTTTAACCAACTAGGTAGTATCCACACCTGAAACAAACCCAATGCCTTCTTTTTGCCTGGTGCATCTGAAAGCATGCAACTGTCACCTATACATACACAATCTTTCAAGCTTTGCCACTGTACCGCACCAGCTCAACTGCTTGATACTGATGACTATGAAGGGCTGATGACAAGCTTAAAAAGAACGATCCTCTCCAAGCACTGAAATTTACCAAGGCTGGTGGCTATCACATGTGCAGACTTTTAAAAAAGGAACAGCATAGTGAAAATCTGATTTTCTTTCCTGTGTTGTACAACCTCTGAAGTTTCTCTTTCTCAACCACTGCTAGTTGTACCTCCACCCCATATTTCCTTTTCTCTAACTTCTGGCATGACCCTCCCCTCAATCCACAGACACACATTTCTTTGTCTGTTCTATGTTTTGCATGGTGATATATGGGTGAAGAAAAAAGAGAATGGATTTTAATAACAACTTTTGTAACTATACAACATCAAACATCAACCCAAGTATCCTACAGAATAAATCACCTAACACTATGCACTGGAGTTCAAAACCTGTGGATCAAAATTATTTTGGGGTGAATTTTCAATGGTACTGTACCATATCTACTATCTTTTGGACAGTTGAGGAGAAACCACAGATGATTTGGGGGGGGCAGGGGGAACTTCAGGATGGCAGGGGGGAAAAATAACTCAAATTCAGTCACAAAGAAATCCAAATCATAAATACACACCTCCATTACTAGAAAGACAGAGTTGGGCATTTCCTGAAAGAAAAAGAGAAATGTCTCATTAAAGAAGAATAGTGGAAGCTTTCTTACAATAAATAATTCCTTTCCACCCACCTGCCATTGATCTATACTGGAGACATTTATGGCACAATTACATATACAGTAAGGCAGAAAGTTTTAGTTTTGAGGTAACCATTATAATTTTGAAACTGGCATGCTACTCAGCTTTCAAATAAAATCAAGCTTAAAAAATACGAGTATAGGCAGACATTGATTCAGATTTTGCATTACAAACCGTCAAAGAAACTTAACTACAGTTTGACATACTGTAATGTTACACCTGGCAGGACTGTGCAGATCTTTGGATCTATGGTGCTTTGGAGTAACTGAGGGTGCAACGGTCTGCAACTCCTTAACCCAAGCGCATTTTTTTCCTGGAACTGCGCTGCAACTGGAGTGGGCATCTGCGCAATTCCAGGAAAAGACCTGGCTGCTCTAAGAAGTTGCAGACAGGTGCTACGCAAGAACCTACACACACTCTGAAGCACCTTTGTGGCTTTGAATCCAAAGCCCTGTGTGGCCCTAATGGAAGAAGACTCGCCCAGCTCTGCAACGTAGCTCAGTTCATCTACTGCGGCAAACTTAAATGGCTGGCTGGGTTTCCAGTGATTATTGGTGCATCCAATAATCCAACCAAGCAAAGCTACTTCATCTGCCACAAGAGGCCTCCAACACGTTTCAAACTTTTCAATTTAAGACTTCTGCAGTGAAACTCATCTGTTCTTGTTGTACCTCAGCCTCTGTGTACAGGTAGTCCTCGCTTAACAACCATCCGTTTAGTGACAGTTCGGACTTAGGACGGTGCTGGAAAAACAGACTTATGACCGGTCCTCACACTTACAACTGTTGCAGCATCCCTATGGTCACGTGACCACGATCTGGGCGCCTGGCAACTGGTTCGCATTTATGACTGTCGCAGCGTCCCGTAGTCACGTGATCACCATTTTCAACCTTCCCGGCTGGCTTCTGGCAAGCAAAATCAATGAGGAACCGCGTGATTCGCTTAATGACCACATGGTTCACTTAACGCCTGCAGTGATTTGCTTAACGACCACCGCAAAAAAGGTCGTACAATCAGGTCGGATTTGCTTAATGACCACTTTGCTTAGCAACCGAAATTCTGGCCCCAATTGTGGTCGTTAAGCAAGGACTACTTGTAATCCAAGGACAGTGATCCATCTACAAATCAGTTTCCAGCATTACAACAGTAATCTTAATTAATTAATTAAACAGCATTACAACAGTAGTCTTGCTTCCCACCCAAATGAACAGAGCTGACTGTACATGCCATGGTTAGGACCCATCAGAGTTACAAACAGAAGCCAATATAGACGCGTGGCATGAAAAATGATGTTACATTTGGAGTAGGGATCCAAACCCACCTGGGCCTCGAGGCATCAGGTGGCTTTCACAGAACTATCAGCTCCCTTGCAGTTACTCATCCATAAAGAGTAAACAGAGGCCCAAACTGCCCTGGGAAACTTGCTAGGTCAGTCTTCAGCTCTCTGACCAGCACTGGGGCTCCATCAGTAGTGACACAACTCTTAACCCAGCTGGAAACCCTGGGGGTTGTATGCATGGAAAAACACATCCTCTGTCCCTGAGTTACAGATCAGGCTACCGCTTTGTAAATACAGGTGCATGACTTGGTATCCTCATATGCCCTACTCTGAATTTATTGGGGGAAAGGGTGCTATTTGCTTTTCACTGGATGGCTCGCTGGGCACCCTGCAGATTTCTGGACCACTGTCCTTACCATTGGCCAAGCTGCTTCAGAATCGAGAGGACACCCCCATCCTACTCTGGTTATATGTAGGTACATTTTTTGGGGGTAAATTATAAACATGTGTGCAGTTGCATCATAGCTTTATCTGAAAAGAAACCATTTCCCCCCAAAGAGAAACAGAAACAAAGGGCCCAATAACCAAGCATAATCTAAATTACAAGGTCTAAAAGAAGAGAAACATCTTACATAAGTGTTCTGAATAATACCAGCGACTGCTGAGCCGGTAAGAGAATACAAGCCCCGGAGTTTATTTCTAATGAGGCCTCTGGCTTTGCTCTCCTTTATTAAAAAACAGACGAGACTCAGCAGAGAAAAGAAGGCAGGGAGGCCTTTGCCTGCTGCAGCTGATGCCAGCAAAACGCATAGGCAGCCTGACAAAAGTACACTACCGTGCATGGAGAGGGGGAAGACAGGACCAATGGTTAATTCCGGGGGGGGGGGGGTAACAGAAGGAACACGGTGCCCACACTGGGACGAGGCCCCAAAAGCCCTCATAAATGGGATGCCCAATCACCAGCTGCTGACGACAGGAAGGGCCCCGTGACAGCACTTAGCCCACGCCATTCCCAGTCTGCAGTGTCCCCCACCACCGACAATCTCTGCCTCCTGTTACAACGCCACAAGACTGAACTGCCTGATAGTCCAAGCGGTTGGAATTAAAAGTTTGTCTGAGAAACAGGAAAGGGCCAGAAGAAAAAGAACTCAAGTCCAAGCATTAGGCAGCCCCGCAGCTCAAAATTGAGAGGCCACCCAGAGAACTGACGGACTCATGAAAAAAGACCCAGAGTTGTACAGAAACACCAGTCCTCCCACACAGATGTCGCTCGCAATGCCATACATGCTATATTTATTGTTAGCACGGGGGCAGCAGTAACACTTTTGGAGGGGAGCCAATGGAATTAAAAAAAAACACTATGGAGGAGGATGCCTGTAACCTTACCAGTAACTCAGTGGAGACTATAACATAACAAGAGCCCGGATTCCAATCTCATGTCCAGGAAAGCGAAATAAAGCAGCCGGAGCAGAGTCAAGCCAACTTTGGGACATCTGGTTGCCTGACTCAGGGGCCACCCCAGGCCATTATAGCCCCCTACTCCTTCCCATGCAGGCAAGTGAGCTGGTCTAGGCTGTAACTCAACAGGAAAACCTGGGCTTCAGCAGACTGGAAACAGGTGGGCAACAGCTGAAATATAGTAGAGCTTTAGCTAATCACAGTGACTGCTGTATGGATCAAAAGCCATGCTTAGTAACTGCCTAAAGCAACCTGTCTTCTGGGGCATCCCTTCTTTTCTTTATTATTGCACCTGAGCCATTCAGAAGAGTTCTGAAATAGCTTCAGGGCTATTTCACAAATGTGCGGGGGGGGGGGGGGGGGGGACCTTTACCTTTTTTAAGTTGTAAAAGCACCACAGAAAAAGCCCATTCGGCAGCTACTACTCTACTGCAAAAGGTCACTGCACAACAGGAAGAGGAACAGGGACTCCGTACCTTTGTAATACCTTTGCAGCAGGTACCACAAAAACTAGACTCTGGAAAAGACAGAAACGGGGGAGAAACTTGGGTGCTATCCCAAGAGGGGGTGAGGGGCTTTGGAACGCTTTCTCCCAGCCGGTTAAGCATTGCCGCAAGTACATTTCCGGCATTCCCAGCAGGGTCAGATTATTTACAGACAGGCTCCAATTCTCCTTCCCTTTGGGAAAGCCCTTAAGACAGAGCTTTCCAAACTTTTCATGTTGGCGACACACAGTGTCAGGGAGATAACGGGCAGAGATGGAGGGGGCTCCCTCCAGGAAGCGAAACGCATGCGTAGTACTGAGACTCTATGTTTCCCTCCCAAGAGGCTCAAGAAAGCCCCGCCCTAGATTGAGGACTCTATCTTTGGGCAGTGCCAAGTTGTGTTAGTTTAGCTGGATTCTGTTTAGGTGGTAGGAGAATAAACATCAGAGCTTTGATCTCAAGTCTCAGCGTGTTTTTCCTGCACCCGTAGTCAGGACACACACCAACGACGGCGTGGCCTGTGGTGTCCTGGTGTGTTGCGCGAAAACCCGGAAGCGCTGATGGGGGGAACCCGAAGAAGCAGCACCCCCGCCAATCAGCGCCTGGGGGTGCCGCTTCTTCCGGTTCCCATCAGCGCTTCCGGGTTTTCGCGCAACACACCAGGACACCGCAGGCAACACAGTAGTGTGTCGCAACACACACTTTGGAAAGCTATGCCTTAAGACCTGGCTCTCCCCCCAGGCATTAGGGGATGGTTGAGTGGGACTCCCCTCTCTGAGGTTTGTTTTGTCCTATGCTTGGTTGCCATTTTACAATTTAGCTTTTGTATTTATATATTGGTGGTCTGATGATGATGATGATGATGATGATGGTGTTTATGTTGTATGCTGCCCAGAGTCACACTGTAAATTGGGCAGCCTCATAAATCTTGAAATAAATAAATAAAATTATTTTACCACTCTAACAAATTTAATCAGTAAAACTTTAGAACAAACAAATATCCTTTGCAGGAAAGGGAGAATTCCTAGGAAAATGCAGGACAGCCAGGGAGGAGCAGACGGGTGGCTCCCGCTAACATGGAACACCCAATGATTATGGAACAAAGATCCTCTTCCTGATCTACTGGCCTATGATGGACGCATCCTGACCAAAGTGCAACCGGCTGAGTACATTCTATTTTTTTTATTTAGTGAGGAAGGCAATCCATTAAACCAGACCAGGCTGTGCCCACTCGTTGCCTCCATTCCTACACTGGTTATTAATACAATGATGGTTTCTTGTTTTGAGGGGGAGGGGAGAGAAGTGCATTTGTTTGCTTTCTCTGACTAAACATAATGATCACGGCTTTCAAGAGAACCCCAGATCAGAACGCTTCCTGGAGAACCTTTACAGTAGCCTTCTGCAACGTTGGGGGAGATGGGCGGTCATACAAATTAATTAAATAAATAAATAAACGTGGTGTCCTCCAGATGTTTTGGAGGTCAACCCCTCAAACCTCTAGTTAGCACAGAAGTCTAACTACAGAACAGAAAAAGCCAAGACTATATTTTGCCTGTATTGAAAAGCCTGTGTGTGTGTGTGTGTGTGTGTGTGTGTGTGTGTGTATGTATATGTGTGTGTGTATGTATATGTGTGTGTGTATGTATGTATGTGTGTATGTATGTATATATGTATATATGTATGTGTGTGTGTGTATGTATGTGTGTGTGTGTGTGTATGTGTGTGTGTGTGTGTGTGTGTATATCTATATCTATATCTATATATATATATATAGATATATATATATCCCCTTCATGGATCACTGCCTTGTCGTGGCGAAGGGGCTTGCGTAACTCAATGAAGATGAAGTCAGGTCAAGAAGAACAGGTCATGATGGAGAGTTCTGACAAAACGTGGTCCACTGGAGGAGGAAATGGCAAACCACTCCAGTATCCTTGCCAAGAAAACCCATGGACAGTATCAAAAGGCTAAAAGATATGACGCCGGAAGATGAGCCCCTCAGGTCGGAAGGTGTCCAAAATGCTACTGGGGAAGAGCGGAGGGCAATTCCGAGTAGCTCCAGAAAGTGTGAAACGGCTGGGCCAAAGCCGAAAGGACGCTCAGTTGTGGATGTGTCTGGAAGTGGAAGGAAAGTCCGATGCTGTAAAGAACAATATTGCATAGGAACCTGGAATGTAAGAACTATGAATCAAGGTAAGCTGGATGTGGTCAAACATGAGATGACAAGATTGAACATCGACATATTGGGAATCAGCGAACTAAAATGGACAGGAATGGGCGAATTTAATTCAGGAGACCATTATATATACTACTGTGGGCAAGAATCCCTTAGAAGAAATGGAGTAGCTCTCATAGTCAATAAAAGAGTGGGAAAAGCAGTACTGGGGTACAACCTCAAAAACGACAGAATGCTTTCAGTTCGAATCCAAGGCAAACCATTCAACATCACAGTGATCCAAGTCTATGCCCCAACCACTGATGCCAAAGAAGCTGAAGTTGACCGGTTCTATGAAGACCTACAACACCTTCTAGAACTAACACCAAAAAAAGATGTCCTTTTCATCATAGGGGACTGGAATGCTAAGGTAGGAAGTCAAAAAATAACCGGAATAACAGGCAAGTTCGGCCTCGGAGTACAAAATGAAGCAGGGCAAAGGCTAATAGAGTTTTGTCAAGAGAACACGCTGGTCATAGCAAACACTCTTTTCCAACAACACAAGAGACGACTCTACACATGGACATCACCAGATGGTCAATACCGAAATCAGATTGATTATATACTTTGCAGCCAAAGATGGAGAAGCTCTATACAATCAGCAAAAACAAGACCTGGAGCTGACTGTGGCTCAGATCATGAGCTTCTTATCGCAAAATTTAGGCTTAAATTGAAGAACGTAGAGAAAACCACTAGACCAATCAGGTATGACCTAAATCATATCCCTTATGAATATACAGTGGTGAGGAATAGATTTAAAGGATTAGATCTGGTAGACAGAGTGCCTGAAGAACTATGGATGGAGGTTCGTAACATTGTACAGGAGGCAGCAACTAAAACCATCCCAAAGAAAAAGAAATGCAAGAAAGCAAAGTGGCTGACTGATGAGGCTTTACAAATAGCTGAGGAAAGAAGGGAAGCAAAAGGCAAGGGAGAAAGGGAAAGATATAAACAACTGAATGCAGAATTCCAGAGAATAGCAAGGAGAGATAAGAAGGCCTTCTTAAATGAACAATGCAAAGAAATCGAGGAAAACAATAGAATGGGGAAGACTAGAGATCTCTTCAAGAAAATCGGAGATATCAAGGGAACGTTTTGTGCAAAGATGGGCATGATAAAGGACAAAAAAGGCAGGGACCTAACAGAAGCAGAAGAGATTAAGAAGAGGTGGCAAGAATACACAGAAGAACTATACAAGAAAGATTTAATATCCCTGATAAATACGATGGTGTGGTCACTGACCTTGAGCCGGACATCCTAGAGAGTGAAGTCAAGTGGGCCTTAGGAAGCATTACTAACAACAAAGCTAGCGGAGAAGACAGTATCCCAGCTGAGCTATTTAAAATCCTAAAAGATGATGCTGTTAAAGTGCTGCACTCAATATGCCAACAAATTTGGAAAACTCAACAGTGGCCACAGGATTGGAAAAGGTCAGTTTACGTTCCAATTCCAAAGAAAGGCAATGCCAAAGAATGTTCAAACTACCGTACAATTGCACTAATTTCACATGCCAGCAAGGTTATGCTCAAAATCCTACAAGCTAGGCTTCAGCAGCATGTGAACCGAGAACTACCAGAAGTGCAAGCTGGGTTTCGAAGAGGCAGAGGAACTAGAGATCAGATTGCCAACATTCGCTGGATCGTGGAAAAAGCAAGAGAGTTCCAGAAAAACATCTACTTCTGCTTCATTGACTACGCTAAAGCCTTTGATTGTGTGGATCACAACAAACTGTGGCAAATTCTTAAAGAGATGGGAGTACCAGACCACCTTACCTGTCTCCTGAGAAACCTGTATGTGGGTCAAGAAGCAACAGTTAGAACCGGACATGGAACAACCGACTGGTTCAAAATTGGGAAAGGAGTACGACAAGGCTGTATATTATCACCCTGCTTATTTAACTTATATGCAGAGTACATCATGAGAAATGCCGGGCTGGATGAATCACAAGCCGGAGTTAAGATTGCCGGGAAAAATATCAACAACCTCAGATATGCAGACGATACCACCCTAATGGCAGAAAGTGAAGAGGAACTAAAGAGCCTCTTGATGAGGGTGAAAGAGGAGAGTGCAAAAGCTGGCTTGAAACTCAACATTAAAAAAACCCAGATCATGGCATCTGGTCCCATCACTTCCTGGCAAATAGAAGGGGAAGAAATGGAAGCAGTGACAGATTTCATTTTCTTGGGCTCCAAGATCACCGCAGACGGTGACTGCAGCCATGAAATTAAAAGACGCTTGCTCCTTGGAAGGAAAGCTATGGCAAACCTAGACAGCATATTAAAAAGCAGAGACATCACCTTGCCGACAAAGGTCCGTATAGTTAAAGCTATGGTTTTTCCAGTAGCAATGTATGGCTGTGAGAGTTGGACCATAAGGAAGGCTGAGCGCCGAAGAATTGATGCTTTCGAGCTGTGGTGCTGGAGAAGACTCTTGAGAGTCCCTTGGACTGCAAGGAGGTCAAACCAGTCAATCCTAAAGGAAATCAACCCTGACTGCTCATTGGAAGGACAGATGCTGAAGCTGAAGCTCAAATACTTTGGCCACCTAATGAGAAGAGAGGACTCACTGGAAAAGACCCTGATGCTGGGAAAGACTGAGGGCAAAAGGAGAAGGGGACGTCAGAGGATGAGATGGTTAGATAGCATCACCGATGTAATGAACATGAATTTGAGTAAACTCCGAGAGACAGTGGAGGACAGGAAGGCCTGGCGTGCTATGGTCCATGAGGTCACGAAGAGTCGGACACGACTGAACGACTGAACAACAACAACAACAAATATATATATATATATATATATGTATGTATGTATGTATGTATGTATGTATGTATGTATATGTATATAATTTTATTTTATTTTATTTAGAATCCCCTGTCCAAGACTGGAGGCTGAACATAAGTAAGGGCCCACAAGGTTTTGTCCCAACCGGGGTGGGGATAGGCGGGGTGGGGGTGGGGGAGAGAGAGAGAGAGAGAGAGAGAGAGAGAGAATAATCTCAACACAGAAAGTAGCTGAAATACCTCCAGCATGCAACAGAGACGGCCTCTATTTTGTGACACTTGTGAGGGTTTGCTTAAAAGATGGGATATAAATAGCTTGAGATTACTTCCTTGCCGGGTACCTGGAAATCAGCTCAGCTGTATAGGTCAAGGGCAACCACCACTGCGTAGCATTTGGCACCGTTCTCAATGCTGCCATAAACATTTCTCCTATCACTCTGGATAACCCACCCTTGCACCCAACTTTGAATTGCTCTCCTCGGGAGTTACCCCATCCCTAAAAGTCCTTGTTTTCTGATTATTTTTTTAAAACAATCAGGCTGTAGGTCAAGAATCAAGAGCAACCTAGTCCTTTTGTAGAGTCCCAGATATTCCACCTGTAAGTAGATTTGGCCAACTATTCTCAGCTTTATTATTATTATTATTTATTAATTTAATTTATATTTATGTTTAGTTAGGTCCATCTGTGCTGCATTTTGTTCTAAAAAGAGATTACCTGACCCTTCATTACATAATAAGCAAACTTAATTAGAAACAGAGGCTATTTCCATTAATTTAATGTATTTATTCATTCATGTTTTTTATTCTATTGAATTGCGATGTGAATATGCCATACGATAAATAAATAAAATAATAAATTTATTCATTCGATTTATATAGCCGCCCATCTCACTTTTATGTGACTCTATTTTGCTCCTTTTGCTAACCAGAGCATGGTTTTACCCAGACCCAGCCACGTGTTACATGCCGGCATGACTCTTAAGGAAATCAAAGGACCAGTCTTCAAAAATTTGGCAATCTGAGGATCCAGGATAAGAGTTCTTAATAATTTGGCCAGTGCTAGAGAGGAAACCACCTCTAAAATATATGAAAAGGGAGAGTTGATCTTATCCCACAAGGTTGAGGGCAAACTCCCTGTTTGTGACAGGACACAGAATCATTATCAGGTTGAACTGACAACCTATTTCTTGTATTAAAGGTTACAAGTACAGGTAGTCCTCGCTGAATGACCACAATTGGGACTGGAATTCCAGTTGCTAAGTGAAGCAGTCATTAAGTGAATCCGACCCAATTTTACGACTTTTTTTGCAGTGGTTGTTAAGCGAATCACCATGGCGTTAAGCAAACCACATGGTTATTAAGCAAATCACGCGGTTCCCCATAGATTTTGCTTGTCAGAAGCCAGCCAGGAAGGTCGAAAATTGCGATCACGTGACCACAGGATGTTGTGAAGGTCATAAATGCGAACCGGTTGCCAAGCGCTGAAACCGTGATCACGCGACTGTGGGGACACTGCAACAGTCGTAAGTGCGAGGATTGGCAGCAAGTCAGTTTTTCCAGCACCATCGTAAGTCTGAACCATCACTAAACGAATGGCTGTTAAGTGAGGACTACCTGTATTTTCTAGCTGACCAGGAGGAAAGGGAAGATAAATTGTGGAGAAAGTGGTCTGGGAGCAGAATTAATTTCCTGAGAATCTCTACTTCTTTTCCATTAAGATCAAGTTCCCAGACCTTATTACGGCAAAGAAGTGCCTGAACATGGTCACGTTGCTGAAATTTCAGAAAGCAAGAAATTGGGGATACAGGTGACCCTCTCCTAATGAGCACTTGTTCAGTGACTGTTCAAACTTATGATGGCACTCAATGAGTGGTACTTACGACTGGTCCTTGTCTTTACGATGGTCACGTCCCCAGAGTCATGTGATCATGATCCAGGTGTTCAGTGACCAGCTCGCAATTACGTCACAGCGTCCTGCGGTCACACGATTGCCATTTGCAACCGTTACTGTTGGCTTCCGACAAGCAAAATCTATGGGGAAGCCGGCAGGAGGTTGCAAAGGACCACGTGATGTCGTGAGATTTGTTTAATAATGGCAACCAGAAATGCCAGAACTGCTGTTGCCAAGCGGTGTGGTCACGTGACATCCCACTTTACAAGTGCATCACTTAGTGATGGAAATTCCAGTACCAATTACCGTTAAGTGAGGACTGCCTGTATCCAATATTCCATACAACTTTCATCCTTAACAAGCAAACCTAGGATAAATTTTGCATCAGAAAAAGCCTTATTATTAGCAAAAGAAATGTTGCATAATTTTCTCAATGGGCAACTCTTCTTTGTTTAAACCAGAATGAACATAGTGCAGCTGACAGTATGCACTCCTTCCCTTTGGTGAGGGGATGCATCAGCTCTGCTGGAGAACCAGCTTCACCACTGATCACTTGGTAAGAGCAATCAGCACACACAGGCTCTGATCTTATTTCAGCTGCTTGTTACAATAACTCTGCAGCTTAGAGTCAGTGGCTGAACTCTGCTTTTATCTCTTCCCTCTCAAGGCCTTTTCAGTTTTGAAAAGAGGAACTGTCTTATTACTGATCCAAACTGCTCTGAGAGTTTCTTTCAGAGTTTTTTCTTCCCAGCAGAAGAATAGGGTAAAACCACAGCAAATATTTATATAACACGGTTCTTAAAATATTTTTGAATCAAAAGGGAATAGTCCTGAGAATCAGGACATAAAACATGTTGTTCTCAAAGCAGTGGCATCTCTCACACTTCGCTTTGCCAAGGATTAAAAAAAAACCCACCACCACTGGGTGTATTTTTTGGCCCAAGCTAGATGCTAGCCACAGATGGATTTATAACCACCGAAAACTGTCTCAGCTGTGGATGTGCCAATAAATGTGAAAAGATGATTGACATATGGAGACTAACTCTGCCTGTTATTAGAGCGTATGTTCAAAATAACCTTCCATACAAATCTTGCATTGGTATGACACCAATTGGTTCACCCAGTCAAGACTATAGATGGCAGCTTCTCTCATTTTGCTGCCTGCTATTATTGTGGGCACCTCTAAAGAGGAGGGGCAGAAACAAAGCCACCGCTGCTGGCAAAGATCACAGGCTAGAATCACCTCACCATCCTATTTTGCACGTTCCAAATATCAAGGAGTGCTGTGTACTTCTTTTTGCTGACTTTCCTTCCTCTATTAAAACATAATTGCAGCCCATTCCTTCTTTCCCAGGATAAAAGCCAAAAGGGGAAAAATGCTTACTGTTCAAAATTACAAGCTTGCAAGTTGTTCTTCAACTTCAATTTCACTTTCACAATTTATTTTATCAATCTGCTGTTGAAATCCACACACAAGTCAAACTGGCCAATGGGGTTTAGGTTAATCACACTAGCAAGGCAAATGCTTTGGAAGTAGTTGACTATTATTTGCCAATATTTACTAACATTTTGAGTGGACCCAAGTCCAACTGATGATGAGCAGCTGACCTTCAACATTAAACTCCAAGTGTTCAAATCTTTCCCCAGGAGCATCTCAAACTATTTCAGCCCTGTAGTTTTCTACTGCCTTCTTCTCAACGAGCCATTTATCCAGCCTCCTAGAATGTGGTGCCCTCCAGGTCTGTTGAACTACCATTTCCACCCTCCCCAACCATCTAGGAATGAAAAATGTTACAGTCCAGTTGGGGTTACAAGGTCAGCAATGGCTGCTTTGGACTCAAACACCTATTGGGTGGAGGAGAATGCATTGCAATACAGAAGTTACTAGCCTGAAGTTTTATTTGCTTGCTGGGTGTAATGGTATGTGGGAAGGGCCTTGGGAGATGGGGCGAAGAGATGCTGCCTAGGGAACGGGCAGATAAGAGACAGCATAGCCCACAGCTAGATAGTGGGCAAGGCAAGAGGCTCAGAAGGGACCCTCCCTAGTTTCTCAGGCTGTAAAAGAGACGGGGGAGAATTGTACTTTCAGACTTGCAAGATTCTGTTAATGTAAAGGTAAAGATTTTCCCCTGCACAGTCGTGTCCGACTCTAGGGGCCGGTGCTCATCTCCGTTTCTTAGCCGAAGAGCCAGCGTTGTCCGAAGACACTTCCACGGTCATGTTGCCGGCACGACGCACACGGAACGCTGTTACCATCCCACCGAAGTGGTACCTATTAATCTACTTGCATTTGCATGCTTTCAAATAGCTAGGGCGAATGCGGAAGCTCACTCCATCACATGGGGCTAGGGATTCGAACCTCCGAACTTGCGATTGACAAGCCTGGCGTTACCCACTGAGCCATTGCGCCCACTTGTTAATGTAGCTTTACAATAAAATAGAATTAGCTCATCTAGTCATGTTTCCTGTCTGGCCTACCTAGGAAGGCTGACACTAGGAAAGGCCCATCCTACTGCAGAAATCTGGTTTTACTTCCATGCCTGGCACAGAGAAACCAGCTTCCTTCTCAGGCACTCTCCCCCTTCTCATTCTCATGATAGTAGGGGGCACTCCAACTCATTAGCTCACTGACTGGTCTGAATATAAGTCCCTGTCAGCAAGAATGAACCAGCAATTGCTGAAATTTGAGGCTTTGTGCATATAGCTCAGAGAAGATGAGACTGAAGAGGCTTTTGGGGTTACTTGCCCACAAAGGAAATAAATAAATATGAGTCCTGGGACATGTCCCATCTTTTAGGGATGTGTTCAGAGGCTAACACAGGAATTAGGTGTCCTAAACACCACTTGTCCCAGAATGTGACCTGGAAGCTGATCATGTGGTCAGTTCATCCACTGGCTGCACAGCTGATACTAATACAGATGTGCCAAGAGCAATTTCTCTTATATTTGGGAAGCCAGACTGGTACCTGAAATCACCCCATTTAAGACAAATAGACCACAAGTGTAGTCCTGAAAGTGCCTGAATATAACCAAGAAAAACCTTCTCCAACATTTAAATATAGTTTTGAGGGAGGAGGAACACATTGTGATACCACCCAGGGGAATTACAAATAGCCCTTGCTTAACTACCGGAATTGGGACCGGAATTTAGGTCGCTATGCAATGCAGTCGTTAAGCGAATCTGGACACAAATTTATGAGCATTTTTGTGGCGGCCGTTTTGTAAGTGAATCATGTGGTTCCTTATTGATGTTGCTTATCAGAAGCTGGCTGGGAAATGGCAACCATGTGACGGCGGGATGCTGCAACTGTTGGAAATGCGTGATGGTTGCCAAGTGCCCAAATCGCGATCACGTGACTGTGGGACACTGTGACGGTCATAAGTGCAAGGAATGGCTGCAAGTTGTTTTTCAGTGCCGTCATAACTCAGGACGGTTGCTAAATGAACAGTCGTTAAGAGTTCATTTAGCAACCGTCCCGAGTAAGGCAGCATCCCAGAACACCTGCCTTGCATCATACAGTAGTTTTGTTCTCCAGCCCTGTCTCTGGTTGCAACTTGAAGGAAGCACAGCCACAGCTGCATGCAAAAGTTTAGATCAGAGCTTTCCAAACTGTGTGTCGGGACACATTAGTGTGTCTGCTGCAGTGTCTGGGTGTGTCGCGGCTGCTGCTGCCTCCGAGCCCTGCCAGGATTCCGCGCAGGTCCCAGTGCCTGCCTTGTGCCCTGCTGCCTCCAAACCTGCTGTGATTCTGCGCAGGTCCTAGTGCCTGCCTTGTGCCCTGCTGCCTCCAAACCTGCTGTGATTCTGCGCAGGTCCTAGTGCCTGCCTTGTGCCCGGCTGCCTCCAAACCTGCTGTGATTCCGCGCAGGTCCTAGTGCCTGCCTTGTACCTTGCTGTAAGAGTGTGTCACGAAATGATACCTGTCTAAAAAGTGTGTCACCAACATGAAAAGTTTGGAAAGCTCTGGTTTAGATGCTCCTGGCCCAACCGCACATTTCAATGAACTCTCTAAACATCCAGCAGCTAACAAAACCTCTCCATGGTACAAAATGAAACACACCTTCCTGCAAATCTGAATGCAGTTAATATTGATGTGCAGTTGTTTACAGATTCAAAATTAGTCAGCAAGTATAATTAAATTATAAATGCCATTCTGATACAAAGACTTGCAGGAAATTAGCTTTTGGAGGTGCCCCCGCTTTCTGAGACATTTACCAAATATGCAGGAGGTCTTCTCTAGTGCTCCTCTCAAGCTACAGAATGCACTCCCTCAAGAGTTGCCCTGGTTCCCACCCACCCATTCTTTCTCTTGGGCCAAGCCATTACATCATAGCTTTCCAAACTGTGTGTCGCAACACACAGCTTAGTGCAGAGCTTTCCAAACTTTTCATGTTGGTGACACACTTTTTAGACATGCATCATTTCGCGACACACTCTTACAGCACGGCACAAGGCAGGCACTAGGACATGCATGGAATCCTGGCAGGGCAGGTTTGGAGGCAGCCAGGCACAAGGCAGGCACTAGGACCTGCGTAGAATCCTGGCAGGGCAGGTTTGGAGGCAGCCAGGCACAAGGCAGGCACTAGGACCTGCGTGGAATCCTGGCAGGGCAGGTTTGGAGGCAGCCAGGCACAAGGCAGGCACTGGGACCTGTGCGGAATCCTGGCAGGGCTCGGAGACAGCAGCAGCCGCGACACACCCAGACACTGCAGCCGACACACTAACATGTCCCGACACACAGTTTGGAAAGTTCTGGCTTAGTGTGTCGCGAAGCGGCGGTGGGGGTGCGCGCAGCATCGGCGCGCCATCAGCGCTTCCGCGTTTTAGCGAGGCTGCCGCCGCTGCCACCCCCGCCATGCACACCCCCGTTGCCGCTGCCGCTGTGTCGTCAACGGCGGCAGTTTGGAAAGCACTGCATTACATATTTGAGTGCCCCCCCCATTTTTTACTTCTGTGGTTTTTTCCCCCACATTATTCACCTGAGTTCAACTACCAAAATGTAACCCAAATCGATGACGGTAACAAAACGTCTACTACAGGGTTGTTTCAACTGAAGAACTGAATCAAAGTCGGAAGACTGATCACTATGGCCTTTCTCACAGTAAGGACAACACTGTGCGCATAACCAATGCTGCCTGTATCCTCGCCTCCTCTGCAGTCACACTCTGGAAACAGAGAAAGGGTGTTTGCATGCTGTGATTAACTGCAGTCCCAGCCTGCATCAGGCAGCAAACTTACAGAAATCAACAGCAATTATCCATCTTGCTTTGGTAAATGCTCTTTGGTGGCCAAATATGATCCATACGCTAGTGGTTCTCCAAATCACTGTATCCAAATGATTTATCGTTTCCTCCCCATCGCAGAGCTTGCATGAACTTGCTTCCTTGATCCAGGTTCAGGGATATCTCAAATCCTACATCTGGGTGCTGAGTGGAAGCAATGGATCCAATTTCCAAATTCCATGGGCTAGGCCTGAGTCCCATTAATCAACTTAAGGAAGGGAATCACGCAAGTAAGCAGCTGACTCAGTGATATAAAAAACCACTGACCAAAGGTATAACCTCTGGAGCAAGTTTGCATTTTGGTTCCACGCAATTGAAATTTCTTGGGTTTGGGAAGGAAGGAGGCATACAAAAATTAAAGCAGAAAACGTAACAGATATCCTAAAACCAGTATTTAAAATACTATGCCACATGCTTGGGGTCAAAAAACCACAGTACTTCACATCACTAAGATGATTACAAAGCACCCAGCCAGCAGGGCTCGCTTAACCCCCCAGCCCAAATTCCTCTGGGAACATCCACTCTTTAAAGCCTTACAAAAGGCCAACAGGGTCAGGCCCATCCGGATATCCAGGGGAGTGCCAACAAGTCAGACATAACATAAAGTGGGCAGTGGGCAAAGGATCCATTTAATTCTCACACAGGGAGCTGCCATTGATGTATCTCCGCCCCCCAGTACTAAATCCAATCTCAACACAATGGCAACTCAGCACCAAAGAGTTAAAAAAATGTGCCAATGGTTCTCTTAAAGCATTTTGGCACCTGAGGGAAAGACGGCTCTCCTGTATTTTCCCCTTTTTCTGGAGGGATAGGCTGTGGATTAACGGTTTAGGCTACGATTTCTCCAATCCAATGCCCTCTAGATGTGCTTGGTTACAGACACACAAACCACCATCATGGCCACTGCTGGCTGGGGATTACAGAAGCATTGGGAACAATGACTTCTGCAGAATATTTCTTCTGGAGATGCACATACAAAACCTTTACATCAGAAATAATTGCCTGGGAAGTCAGATTCAGGGAACTTTTCCGAGCTGCAAATACATCTGAAATTCTGATACAGCCGTCACAAGAAACTTGCCAGACTCTCACACTGGCTTACATGGTTCCTCACAGCCAGCCACAAGACTTATTTACTGGATGACTCACTGCACACCAAAGGCTTCTTATCTTTATGGGAGCCCAAGGCATGCTGCAATTAAGTATGATGCTAGGTGGGATAGGATCCTGGTGAGTCTGCCACTGTTCTAGGCCCATGCTAGTAAGCGCTACAGAATGGGATGGGCTACGGCCAAAGGGTCAAGGGGCTACAACTCAATCTCCAGACCCATGCAGGAAGCCATCCTGAGATGTGATGACATGTCAGCCCCTCTAGGCAGACTAGACCTAGAAATCAACTCCACAGGAATGCTAAAACTACTTTTTTGAGATAGGCTATAGTAACAGATCCCCTTCATGGATCACTGCCTTGTCGTGGCGAAGGGGCTTGCGTAACTCAATGAAGTCAGGTCAAGAAAAACAGATCATGACGGAGAGTTCTGACAAAACATGGTCCAAAACTGGAGGAGGGAATGGCAAACCACTCCAGTATCCTTGCCAAGAAAACCCATGGACAGTATCAAAAGGCTAAAAGATATGACGCCGGAAGATGAGCCCCTCAGGTTAGAAGGTGTCCAAAATGCTACTGGGGAAGAGCGGAGGGCAATTCCGAGTAGCTCCAGAAAGAGTGAAGCGGCTGGGCCAAAGCCAAAAGGACGCTCAGTTGTGGATGTGTCTGGTGGAAGGAAAGTCCGATGCTGTAAAGAACAATATTGCATAGGAACCTGGAATGTAAGATCTATGAATCAAGGTAAGCTGGATGTGGTCAAACATGAGATGACAAGATTGAACATCGACATCTTGGGAATCAGCGAACTAAAATGGACAGGAATGGGCGAATTTAATTCAGGAGACCATTATATATACTACTGTGGGCAAGAATCCCTTAGAAGAAATGGAGTAGCTCTCATAGTCAATAAAAGAGTGGGAAAGGCAGTACTGGGGTACAACCTCAAAAACGACAGAATGCTTTCAGTTCGAATCCAAGGCAAACCATTCAACATCACAGTGATCCAAGTCTATGCCCCAACCACTGATGCTGAAGAAGCTGAAGTTGACCGGTTCTATGAAGACCTACAATACCTTCTAGAACTAACACCAAAAAAAGATGTCCTTTTCATCATAGGGGACTGGAATGCTAACGTAGGAAGTCAAAAAATAACCGGAATAACAGGCAAGTTCAGCCTCGGAGTACAAAATGAAGCAGGGCAAAGGCTAATAGAGTTTTGTCAAGAGAACACGCTGGTCATAGCACTCTTTTCCAACAACACAAGAGACGACTCTATTCAGCTTCCCCTTCATGGATCACTGCCTTGTTGTGGCGAAGGGGCTTGCGTAACTCAATGAAGTCAGGTCAAGAAGAACAGGTCATGATGGAGAGTTATTACAAAACGTGGTCCACTGGAGGAGGGAATGGCAAACCACTCCAGTATCCTTGCCAAGAAAACCCATGGACAGTATCAAAAGGCTAAAAGATATGACGCTGGAAGATGAGCCCCTCAGGTCGGAAGGTGTCCAAAATGCTACTGGGGAAGAGCGGAGGGCAATTCCGAGTAGCTCCAGAAAGTGTGAAACGGCTGGGCCAAAGCCGAAAGGACGCTCAGTTGTGGATGTGTCTGGAAGTGGAAGGAAAGTCCGATGCTGTAAAGAACAATATTGCATAGGAACCTGGAATGTAAGATCTATGAATCAAGGTAAGCTGGATGTGGTCAAACATGAGATGACAAGATTGAACATCGACATCTTGGGAATCAGCGAACTAAAATGGACAGGAATGGGCGAATTTAATTCAGGAGACCATTATATATACTACTGTGGGCAAGAATCCCTTAGAAGAAATGGAGTAGCTCTCATAGTCAATAAAAGAGTGGGAAAGGCAGTACTTGGGGTACAACCTCAAAAACGACAGAATGCTTTCAGTTCGAATCCAAGGCAAACCATTCAACATCACAGTGATCCAAGTCTATGCCCCAACCACTGATGCCAAAGAAGCTGAAGTTGACCGGTTCTATGAAGACCTACAATACCTTCTAGAACTAACACCAAAAAAAGATGTCCTTTTCATCATAGGGGACTGGAATGCTAAGGTAGGAAGTCAAAAAATAACCGGAATAACGGGCAAGTTCGGCCTCGGAGTACAAAATGAAGCAGGGCAAAGGCTAATAGAGTTTTGTCAAGAGAACACGCTGGTCATAGCAAACACTCTTTTCCAACAACACAAGAGACGACTCTACACATGGACATCACCAGATGGTCAATACCAAAATCAGATTGATTATATACTTTGCAGCCAAAGATGGAGAAGCTCTATACAATCAGCAAAAACAAGACCTGGAGCTGACTGTGGCTCAGATCATGAGCTTCTTATCGCAAAATTTAGGCTTAAATTGAAGAACGTAGAGAAAACCACTAGACCAATCAGGTATGACCTAAATCATATCCCTTATGAATATACAGTGGAGGTGAGGAATAGATTTAAAGGATTAGATCTGGTAGACAGAGTGCCTGAAGAACTATGGATGGAGGTTCGTAACATTGTACAGGAGGCAGCAACTAAAACCATCCCAAAGAAAAAGAAATGCAAGAAAGCAAAGTGGCTGACTGATGAGGCTTTACAAATAGCTGAGGAAAGAAGGGAAGCAAAAGGCAAGGGAGAAAGGGAAAGATATAAACAACTGAATGCAGAATTCCAGAGAATAGCAAGGAGAGATAAGAAGGCCTTCTTAAATGAACAATGCAAAGAAATCGAGGAAAACAATAGAATGGGGAAGACTAGAGATCTCTTCAAGAAAATCGGAGATATCAAGGGAACGTTTTGTGAAAAGATGGGCATGATAAAGGACAAAAAAGGCAGGGACCTAACAGAAGCAGAAGAGATTAAGAAGAGGTGGCAAGAATACACAGAAGAACTATACAAGAAAGATCTTAATATCCCTGATAAATACGATGGTGTGGTCACTGACCTTGAGCCGGACATCCTAGAGAGTGAAGTCAAGTGGGCCTTAGGAAGCATTACTAACAACAAAGCTAGCGGAGAAGACCGTATCCCAGCTGAGCTATTTAAAATCCTAAATGATGATGCTGTTAAAGTGCTGCACTCAATATGCCAACAAATTTGGAAAACTCAACAGTGGCCACAGGATTGGAAAAGGTCAGTTTACATTCCAATCCCAAAGAAAGGCAATGCCAAAGAATGTTCAAACTACCGTACAATTGCGCTCATTTCACATGCCAGCAAGGTTATGCTCAAAATCCTACAAGCTAGGCTTCAGCAGCATGTGAACCGAGAACTACCAGAAGTGCAAGCTGGGTTTCGAAGAGGCAGAGGAACTAGAGATCAGATTGCCAACATTCGCTGGATCATGGAAAAAGCAAGAGAGTTCCAGAAAAACATCTACTTCTGCTTCATTGACTACGCTAAAGCCTTTGATTGTGTGGATCACAACAAACTGTGGCAAATTCTTAAAGAGATGGGAGTACCAGACCACCTTACCTGTCTCCTGAGAAACCTGTATGCGGGTCAAGAAGCAACAGTTAGAACCGGACATGGAACAACCGACTGGTTCAAAATTGGGAAAGGAGTACGACAAGGCTGTATATTATCACCGTGCTTATTTAACTTATATGCAGAGTACATCATGAGAAATGCCGGGCTGGATGAATCACAAGCCGGAGTTAAGATTGCCGGGAAAAATATCAACAACCTCAGATATGCAGACGATACCACCCTAATGGCAGAAAGTGAAGAGGAACTAAAGAGCCTCTTGATGAGGGTGAAAGAGGAGAGTGCAAAAGCTGGCTTGAAACTCAACATTAAAAAAACCCAGATCATGGCATCTGGTCCCATCACTTCCTGGCAAATAGAAGGGGAAGAAATGGAAGCAGTGACAGATTTTATTTTCTTGGGCTCCAAGATCACCGCAGACGGTGACTGCAGCCATGAAATTAAAAGACGCTTGCTCCTTGGGAGGAAAGCTATGACAAACCTAGACAGCATATTAAAAAGCAGAGACATCACCTTGCCGACAAAGGTCCGTATAGTTAAAGCTATGGTTTTTCCAGTAGCAATGTATGGCTGTGAGAGTTGGACCATAAGGAAGGCTGAGCGCCGAAGAATTGATGCTTTTGAACTGTGGTGCTGGAGAAGACTCTTGAGAGTCCCTTGGACTGCAAGGAGGTCAAACCAGTCAATCCTAAAGGAAATCAACCCTGACTGCTCATTGGAAGGACAGATGCTGAAGCTGAAGCTCAAATACTTTGGCCACCTAATGCGAAGAGAGGACTCACTGGAAAAGACCCTGATGCTGGGAAAGACTGAGGGCAAAAGGAGAAGGGGACGGCAGAGGATGAGATGGTTAGATAGCATCACCGATGTAATGAACATGAATTTGAGTAAACTCCGAGAGACAGTGGAGGACAGGAAGGCCTGGCGTACTATGGTCCATGAGGTCACGAAGAGTCGGACATGACTAAACGACTGAACAACAACAAGGCTTCAGCAGTATGTGAACCGAGAACTACCAGAAGTGCAAGCTGGGTTTCGAAGAGGCAGAGGAACTAGAGATCAGATTGCCAACATTTGCTGGATCATGGAAAAAGCAAGAGAGTTCCAGAAAAACATCTACTTCTGCTTCATTGACTACGCTAAAGCCTTTGATTGTGTGGATCACAACAAACTGTGGCAAAGTCTTAAAGAGATGGGAGTACCAGACCACCTTACCTGTCTCCTGAGAAACCTGTATGCGGGTCAAGAAGCAACAGTTAGAACCGGACATGGAACAACCGACTGGTTCAAAATTGGGAAAGGAGTACGACAAGGCTGTATATTATCACCCTGCTTATTTAACTTATATGCAGAGTACATCATGAGAAATGCCGGGCTGGATGAATCACAAGCTGGAGTTAAGATTGCCGGGAGAAATATCAACAACCTCAGATATGCAGACGATACCACCCTAATGGCAGAAAGTGAAGAGGAACTAAAGAGCCTCTTGATGAGGGTGAAAGAGGAGAGTGCAAAAGCTGGCTTGAAACTCAACATTAAAAAAACCCAGATCATGGCATCTGGTCCCATCACTTCCTGGCAAATAGAAGGGGAAGAAATGGAAGCAGTGACAGATTTTATTTTCTTGGGCTCCAAGATCACCGCAGACGGTGACTGCAGCCATGAAATTAAAAGACGCTTGCTCCTTGGGAGGAAAGCTATGACAAACCTAGACAGCATATTAAAAAGCAGAGACATCACCTTGCCGACAAAGGTCCGTATAGTTAAAGCTATGGTTTTTCCAGTAGCAATGTATGGCTGTGAGAGTTGGACCATAAGGAAGGCTGAGCGCCGAAGAATTGATGCTTTCGAGCTGTGGTGCTGGAGAAGACTCTTGAGAGTCCCTTGGACTGCAAGGAGGTCAAACCAGTCAATCCTAAAGGAAATCAACCCTGACTGCTCATTGGAAGGACAGATGCTGAAGCTGAAGCTCAAATACTTTGGCCACCTAATGCGAAGAGAGGACTCCCTGGAAAAGACCCTGATGCTGGGAAAGACTGAAGGCAAAAGGAGAAGGGGACGGTAGAGGATGAGATGGTTAGATAGCATCACCGATGTAATGAACATGAATTTGAGTAAACTCCGAGAGACAGTGGAGGACAGGAAGGCTTGGCGTGCTATGGTCCATGAGGTCACGAAAAGTCGGACACGACTAAACAACTGAACAACAACAATAGTAACAGAGTGGGGCGTGGTGGCTCAGCGGGTAAGACGCCAGGCTTGTCGATTGGAAGATCGCAAGTTCGGAGGTTCAAATCCCTAGCCCTGCGTGCGGAGTGAGCTCCCGTACTAGCTCCAGCTCTTGCCAACCTAGCAATTCGAAAGCATGCAAAGGCAAGTAGATGAATAGGTACCACTTCGGTGGGAAGGTAACAGCGTTCCGTGCGTGTCATGCAGCCACATGACCGTGGAAGCGTCTTCGGACAACGCTGGCTCTTCGGCTAACAAACGGAGATGAGCACCGGCCCCTAGAGTCGGACACGACTGCACAAATGTGCGGGGGGAACCTTTACCTTTACTTTATAGTAACAGAATCTTTCAAGTCTAATTTTGTTGCACCTTTTCTTCCTTCTTATAGTACTAAATTAGGGAGGTGCCTGTCTGAGCTGCTTCTAATAGTTGTCTGGATGTTCTGGACTTAAAAAAAAGGTATTTTACTCCTTTTTGCCTTGGCAAAAGAGCTTGCATATCTCCATTGAAGTTATCTCCCTTACTGTCTACATGGCATTACCAGAACGGCTGGGATTTGCTTATTTCTCAGTGTCTCTTTCAGGGAATTAACCCTAAGAATGAGGGCAGGAGGCCCCTGAGAGGCAAGCCGGCTACTCTTGCTCACATCTCCTGCAAATATGGGCCAAAATTATACTACAGGCAGTCCTCGACTTACGACCATTCATTTGGTGATGGTTCAAAGTTACGATGGCGCTGGAAAAAGTGACTTGCGACCGGTCCTCACACTTATGACCACCACAGCATCCCTGTAGTCACGTGATCAAAATTCATGCACTTGGTGACCGGTATGTATTTATGACGGTTGCAATGTCCTGGGGTCACGTGATCCCTATTTGCAACCTTCTCAGCTGGTTTCCGACAAGCAAAGTCAATGGGGGAAGCCGGATTCACTTAACAACCATGATTCACTTAACAACCCTGGCAATTTGCTTAACAACCGCAGCAACAAGATCGTAAAATCAGGTGTGACTCACTTAACAACCACTCGCTTAGCAACGGAAGTTCCGGTCCCAATTGTGGTCATAAGTCGAGGACTACCTGTACTGAAATTCAGCCATTGCAGCTAAATTTTGATGACACAATCTCAACCCATTGGGAGTTAGGGAGTTGAAGGGATAATGGGAATTATTTCCTTATCAAAGGCCTCTAGTTCCTGTTCCCACCCTTTTAAAAGAAAAGGAAAATACAAAATCAGCCATTCTGACATTTGTGGGGGTGCTGCCACAGGATGCCTACCCCGCTGGAGATTACACATCTACATCGACAGTGAATTCATCCCAGAGAAGCACTTTAGGAAAACTCAATTTCTGCACAGGAATGGGAAATGATACTTGGGAAAACAGTAAGACACACACAGGCAGAGTTTTAGCACTTCCCACCCCAAAAACACCAAAGGTGGAAAGGAAATCAGCATGGATGTTCAGAACTTTAGGGGAGGGGCATTTAAAAGAAGCAAAACAAAAAAGTTTGAGGAATTTGGCTCTAAAGATTTGCCTCTACTTTGCAGACTATGTATTAGTACCATGTTGTCAAATATCTTGACATGGAAAAGTCATAAGCTGGTGAACTTCAGCCCCTATTTTTGTTGACTGCAGTGATACCAATTATTTCTACTACGTTCAAACTGCCTGCCAAGTCTCATATCTTGTTACAGAAATTGCACGCAATATGGTCAGAAAGCTCTGGCATTCACACACATCCTTTCCTCTAACAAGCTATTAATTATGTCAAGAGCTAGAAGGATCAACGAAACCTCCAACTCTGTTGGCATGGTCACAAGCAAAAAGAGTTTCATGACAAATCTTTGCCAAGCCAGCACCTTTTCAACAATCCAAGGGGGAAAAAACAGAGGAAGAGGAAAGTCACATTTTCAAAGAAGAAAATCACTCTCTCAGCCCAACTCACCTCACAGGGTTGTTGTTGGGAAAATAGGAGGAGGAAGGAGTATTAGGTATGTTCCCCACCTTGAGTTATTTATAAAAATAATAAAGGTGGGATAAAAAATCTAAACAAAACAATCTGCAGTCTTTCCTTCCTTCTCATTAGAACTGGGTAGAATCACGGGGAAAGTCCTTGCACTAAACAAAGCAAATTCTTGAGCAAACGTTCAGGAGAACGCAACCAGCACACCCATACAAATGTTGTATCGGGGCCCCACAAGGAACATCTTTTGTGGCAAGATATGAAACAGGCAGGGGCATGATGGCTCAGCGGGTAAGACGCCAGGCTTGTCGATCGGAAGATCGCAAGTTCAGAGGTTCGAATCCCTAGCCCCGCGTGACGGAGTGAGCTCCCGCACTCGCCCCAGCTCTTGCCAACCTAGCAATTCGAAAGCATGCAAATGCAAGTAGATGAATAGGTACCACTTCGGTGGGTAGGTAACAGCGTTCCACGCGCGTCATGCAGCCACGTGACCGTGGGAGCGTCTTCGGACAGCGCTGGCTCTTCGGCTAAGAAACGGAGATGAGCACCAGCCCCTAGAGTCGGACACGACTGCACAACTGTGCGAGGGGAACCTTTACCTTTTATGAAACAGGCTTCACCAAGATGGCACCTTCTGAATGGAAATGCTGGCTGAGAATTCTGGGGGTTGTAATCCAACACATATAGAGGACACCAAGTGCGTGGAAGGCCGATTTAGAACTAAACTGCCAAAGAACCACATCTAGTGGTAAGCCAACCCAGCCTGGCCTAGTTCTGGCAATTTATTTATTTATTTAATTTTTATCCCGCCTTTATTATTTTTATAACTCAAGGCAGCGAACATACTTAATACTCCTTCCTCGGATCGGTCTTGCTGGATTCTGCATTATATCTTAGTGTTTAGAGTCACAAATGGGATATCAGTGTGGGCACCAAATATAGGCTCGGCTGGATTAAGGGCCAAATGACCAGGAGTGTTGGAAATTAATCAGATGGCAAGAGCAGCAAAACATTGGCACAGCTAGACAAGCATTACGAGAGAAGTGAACACCCCACCTATCTTCCTCCTCTTCCTGTCCCCCCAAACGAAAGGGTACAACTTTGTCTCCATTCAGAATTATGCATCTTAAACGCTTCTGCCTTGGTGACATTTCACACTCAGGCAACAATCCCCAGCATGCCCAGAGGGGTGGCATGTCTCTGCATAGCCAGACTGTTCCAGCCAACTGCTCCTGACCCACAAAACAGTTACTGCTCACCCTGTAATATTCCAGAAGAACAAGTCTGCCCACCTAGCATATGACCAGAGACTTCAAAATCCTGGGCTCCACAAACAGGGCAAATGGTATGGACCTTACCCCATTTTTTCCTTTCCTTTGTTCTCAACTCCCAGTGCTCAAGGCACTTGTCAGGAAAAGGGAACCAGTAAGCCCATGTTATGGACAGACTGGGGAAAGCACCACCCAGCTACGGGAGGCTCATAGCTCAGCAGCCCATGTATCAGACAACAGCAAAGCACCCTTATGTAGTCGTTATGTCTTACACCCTATCTTTTGGGAAACTTATGAATAAAGTAAACCAAATTAAAATGCAGTCATAAAAATTACAGTATTGGATCACAGCAATTCCTCAGGAAGGGTGGTTCGAGGCAGCCCAACCATCAGAGGTGCAGATGCTGTGCAGTATCAGTTAATCTTCCCACCAGGGATTTCAGGGGAGATTCTGTGCCTTTCCCAGGACAAACTGCATTGCAGCTGTGATGTTCTGCCTTCTTCCTCCAGTTTATGCTGGGGGTGGAAAAATTAGTGAGGGATTCAAAAGCAAGAAGAGAGAATTGGACTCCTGCCCTCATTTTCCCCAGGGGAAACATGCCTGAGAAGATCCAGAAGGGAAAGATAAATGCAAGACAGTATTAGATCTACAAGCACAAGGTTGGGCTGGCAAAATTGGGGCCAAAAATGTGGGAATTGTAGCAGACTCGCTGCCAGGTCTGTATAAAAGACAGAACAGCTGCTAAGATACCAAGGCAGAGCTGTGTGTCCTCATCTTGTTTCCAGTCGTGGGGGTGTCCCGGAAGCTTGGAATCTAAGAGGCAGTGGGAACCAGCGCATATTAAGGGACACGGTAGCTCAGCAGGTTAAATTGCTGAGCTGTAGGCTGCAGATCAGAAGGTCCGCAGTTCGAACCCCGTGCAATGAGGTGAGCTCTTGTTGTTACTCCCAGCTCCTGTCAACCCAACAGTTCGAAAGCTTTGCAAGTAGATAAATGGGTACCACCTTAAGTGGGCTAATTTGCTGGTGTCCTGTCGGGAAGTCGGCACCATCGGAGGAAAGGATCAGAGGAAGATCGAATGGCAGGCGGTGACGACGGACCCGGATGCAACAGCTACAGGACATCAGCAGCCAGCTCAAGGCATCCTGGGAATTTTAGTCCAGAGCCTGGAAGAGTCAGTTCCTTACCCCCTCCCCTCACGCGCGGTGAAAATAGTGATTTGTGAATTGTATAATTAAATGTATATATATATGCTTGTAAGCCACCTAGAGTCCTCCATTAGGGAGGGGATAGGCGGGGTATAAATACCACAATAAATAAAAAATAAAAAATATCCCCTCTCCACTGCCAAGGCAGCAGGCAACGATGAGTAGGATACCCCAGCAGCATGTCCTTTTCATGGCATTCTCCCCTCCCACCCCTTCAAGCACCAATGTTGCTTCCATACCAACGTGAGAACAACGAGAACGAAAGGTAATACACAAGAAAAACGGGGGACTGCAATTTGCTTACCACAGGGTAAATCTGTAATTCCATAAATACAGCTGCATCCAACCATCACCAGGAGACACTGTTCACTGCCTCTTAAGAAGTGCATTATCTTGCCTCAAATACATTATGCTAATAACCTTTTCACCTTGATGAGCAGAAGCAGAGGCTCCGAGTATGCAAGGCAGATAAAGGGGGGGAAATCCATGAAGCAAAGCACAGCTTGAATCCTTAATTTTATTTTCAATTCATGAGCCTTTTAAGGGTCATAAACCCAGAGTTCTAGACTGGCCAATGGCATGCAGTTGGAACTTCTGTCTCTTTAAGCTTACAACTGGGATATACTGCTTAAAAACTGCCTCCTCGCCATTCCGGTTAAGCTGTTTACAATCATTTCACCATTTGTGTAGCTCTAATTATCACTGATCCTTGGGAGAATCTGTGCGATTGTGAAGAATTGCCAACTTGGTGGCATATAATCAACCAATCATCACTGAAGGAGAATACCAATTGAGCTTCTCCTGCAGGCACCTGCCAAGTCAAACAAGGCATTTCATGTCCACCCCTGATCCCCATTCTGAGACCCCCCAATAGAAACAGCCAGTCCTTATTTCTAAAGCAACCCAACATATAACATGTTTTAGCCAGTTTCAAAGCAATGCTTCTCCCACCACTCTGTATGTTTGTGTTTTCTTGTAACCAACAAGGCATCTTCTTCCCCGCACAATCAGACCTCTTATGCTGAATGCACACATTCACAGGTAAAACAGCTGATACCAAAACACCCTTGTTAAAAGGGGTGTTCACTACAAGAGATAAAACGGGAGAGCCAAGGGGAAATTGTTAAACTGACACAGGCTCGTTAAAAAAAAGTGCAAGGGCCACTCAGAAATACAAACTCACCTGGACATCATACAGGGCAACAATGTTTTCATGCTGCAATTCCTAGAAAAATAAAAGACAAATAGTTCAGAGAAATCTCACAAAGTCAATCCTGGGAAAAGAACAACCGTTCAAAAGGCAGCTCCATAAGGCAACGCTAACATCTTCTTTCTGTGTAATAACACATTTTATGTATTTATTTATTTTCTATCCCGCCTTTATTATTTTTATAAATAACTCAAGGCGGTGAACATACCTAATACTCCTCCCTCCTATTTTCCCCACAACCACCACCCTGTGAGGTGAGTTGGGCTGAGTGTGTGACTGGCCCAAGGTCACCCAGCTGGCTTTCGTGCCTAAGGTGGGACTAGAACTCTCTGTCTCCTGGTTTGCCATTGGCTCCTTCCTAGGGCTGAGAGACAGGGACTGGCCCAAGGTCACCCAGCTGGCTTTCACGCCTAAGGCGGGACTAGAACTCTCAGCCTCCTGGTTTCTAGCCCGTTGCCTTAACCACTAGACCAAACTGGCTCTCATCACATATGTGCCTGTCCCCCCCCAAGTTAAACTCTTTATTTTTCCTTGCAGTCTATCCCCACCTCCTGAAAGACAACAAGAAGAGGTAAGAGAACTGCCTTTGCCCAGGTGTGTCTACCCAGAAATGCTGAACCCTAGGACCAGCCATGGGGTGGCAGTGGCCAATCCATTCCCAAACTCATTATTGGATATTCCAGTATTCTGCTGCTGTTGTACTGGGGGTGGACTTGGACAGAACAAGCTAGGAGGCAGCTGGTTTATGGGAGGGGCCCAGAAGGAAAGCAGAAGACAAACCAGTGGGGGGAGGGGGGTACAAAGAACAGTAGTTCAGGAGGTCAAAGCAGCAAGGCAAGCAGTCGCAGAACTTCTAACCCGGCCCTTTGAGAAGCTGCCTCTTCTCCTTCCCTTTATTTACATGAAAATTTATCCCCCATCCTGTATTTCCACTGAGGTCTAAAGCAAAACTCATTACCTTGAAGACTTTTTTTAAAAAAGCAGGGAATACTGATTTAACTAGCACATATACAACCCATGGTTCCACCAAAATGCTGCCATAAAATTATTTCCACAATGTTCCTTCCTGGAAATCATGAGATGGCCACCGAAGTTCTAGTTCTGCACGAGGTTCCATAGCACCGGTGGTGCCACTACTGAGAAAGTCCTGTGCTTAGTCCCCATCAGAAAAAGCTATGACCTCCGATGACTCTGGCCCGCAAGGAGGTTCATCTGGGACATCTTCTGCCTGGGAACCAAGAGGTTCTCTCTCAATACAGGGATAATATGCTCCTATCGTGAGCCAAGATATAGTGGTTGCCAAGTTCTCAACCAACCAAACCTTCTGATATCTTCCAAACCAGCCCCACGTTAACTAGACCAGGAATGGCTTGCCAGAAACAGGCAAACAAGTTTCTTGGAAAAGTTGACTCACCGAAGCAAAGGGCTCTAGGGTATGTCCAAGTAAGATACTTTTGCAGATGTAGAGCTTCCTTTCTTGATTTTTGTAAACAAAGAGAGCAGACATTTTAAGGTCACCAACGCCCTTTAGAACTTTTTGAAGAGGTGGCTTACTTCAGGCTTTATTATTCTGATAATGAAACACGAATGCTCTGAAATAAGGATGCAGGGGAGCCTTTTATTATTTTGTGACAACTAACCTTCCTCAGCTCAAAATAATTGGGGGAGGGAGGAACTGAAGCCAACCTGCTGATCAGTGGAGGAATCCAAAATAAACCATCCGTGACAGATTGTTGACTATCCTTGGCTTGAACTTATCCAGTAAAAGGAAGCCCGATAGCTCTGATGTGATGCCTTTTTGAACATTAGGGACTAGAACAGCCTTTCTCAAACTTTTGACCCTGGAGGAAGCCTTGAAATATTTTTCTGGCCTTGGGGAACCCCTGCACATTCAGGCTCAAATATAGGCCAGAAGTTACAAAATTATTATATTTGTTTCATGGGTAGGCCTGGATAGATGCATTAACTGTGTTCTTAAACTGAAAAGAAAGAATAAAACTTACCTCTTTAATGTGAAGTTGCCTAATTTGAAATTTTTTAAAAAATAAATTGTGATCACCCAGGAAACCCCTAGTGACCTCTCGCAGAACCCTAGGGTTCCATGGAACCCTGGCTGAGACACCCTGGACTAGAATCTCAGCCAACATGGCATCAAAATCACAGCCAGACCACCATCTGAGTCCAAAATTCCTCCAGTGCCCTAGAGCAGGGGCACCCAACCTTTTTGGCACCAGGAACTGGTCGCGGAAGACAATTTTTCCACGGACCGGGGCGGGGCTTGCAGGCAGGAGCCAATCGCACGGACCGGGGGGGAGTGGTTTGCAGGCAGGAGCCAATCGCACGGACCGGGGGGGAGTGGTTTGCAGGCAGGAGCCAATCGCACAGACTGGGGGGGGCGGGGTTTGCAGACAGGAGCCAATCACGCAGACGGGGGTGGGGTTTGCAGGCGGGAGCCAATCGCACGGACCACCACCGCTCACCTGCTGTGCGGTCCACTTCCTAACAGGCCGCAGCCCACAGGTTGGGAACCCCGGATCTAGAGCTAATAGTTCTGGAGATGTTATCTTCAGCAGTTACTAGGAATGGGACCCTGCCTTGCTCTGCTCCTTCTCAGAGATTTGCTTCAAATTGTGGATTCTCCACTGCAAATGGCTACAGAGAGAACAGCAATTGCCCCTGCCCAACAACGCTCCCTCAACTGCTTGACAGGTGGGAACAAAGTGATTGGTTGTGGTTTCCAATAACCTCAACACTGCCAAGAACTACTGAATGGCAAACAATATTTCAACAAGTTCATTGTAACATAAAATACTTCTAAAAATGCTTGCTGATGCTCCCACCATGCTTCACACAAGGAAAAATGAGGGACGGCGCCTGCAGCACTTGTTTGTGGAAGAAGTGGAGATGGAATTATAACCCAAATAAAATGTTCAGAAGACCCGTGTTCCTAGATGGTCTTAAAGCAGACATCACAGGAGCCAAGCATACCAGGAATCAACTAATAATTAGCTAGCCCAGCCTTCCCCAAGCTTGTGCCCCCAGCTATGGACTTCAATTCTCACCTTCACCAACCTGTGTGGGAGCCAAAGCCCCACGACATCTGGAGGGCATCACATTGGGAAAGTTTGAGGGAGGTAAAAGGTAAAGGTTCCCCCCGCACATTTGTGGAGTCGTGTCCAACTCTAGGGGCCGGTGCTCATCTCCGTTTGTTAGCCGAAGAGCCAGCGTTTTCCGAAGACACTTCCACGGTCATGTGGCTGCATGACGCGCGCGGAACGCTGTTACCTTCCCACCGAAGTGGTACCTATTCATCTACTTGCATTTGCATGCTTTCGAATTGCTAGGTTGGCAAGAGCTGGGGCTGGTGCGGGAGCTCCCTCCGTCACGCAGCGCTCGGGTCTTGAACCTTCGAACTAAGCCTGGCGTCTTACCCGCTGTGAAGCTTCAGTGCAGTGTAAGAGGCAGCTGGAAGGTGAGGGCTAGAAAGGGCGTATTGGGGGCAAAGGAGGAATTCCTGCATGCCACGTCTAAAAGCATCAGAAACAATACGAGCTAAGTGGACTAAGGGTCTGGAGAGGGCAGTTTCCAGGGTTCACACACCCCGCGGGAGCTGCAGGCCCACAAGTGCAGGAAGGACTCGCCTTATGGCTGGGCTCACACAGCACACTCAGCCACAATCCAGTTAACCATATTTTATTTAGGCCACCGTAATTAGTTGGAGTAACGGAATACATTTAAACAGAAACCATCATTAACAAACTCCCAACGGTTGGGTTGATGTGCCATGGTAAGCCCTGAAGGCGCAAACTACATTACGGCATGGCACGTTGTGTGAATGTATTACTCTTAAGCCCTAGTTTGCTTAGTTGGGCGTACCATTTTCAGCCTGTTTTGGGAGTGTTTTATGGGTGAGGATGGGAGAGCAGTTTCCTTCCTTTCCCAACTCTTGGAATACCCCCTCCCCCTGAAAAACATGCTTCTGAAATTTGGCCATTTTACCGCTCTAAACAGGTTCCCGGGGGCTCCGTGGGGCCCACTCACCTTGGCCGCAATCCACGGTTTACAACCCACAAGTGCTGGGTTCACAGAACACACAGTGCCAAAACCAAGCAAGCCCCATTATGTCTTGGCCTCGGGTGACCTCAGTCTGCCTGGGGTCACAAAACCAGCCTCTTTAGCAGAGCTCAGGGCTGACTTGGTTACTCCCAGAAGTTGGCGCTGAAGAAAAAACGAAACAAAACCAGCCAGAAACTGTGGGACTGAGCTCAGGAAGAAAAAAAGGCAACACAAGCCTCAGAATGCACATACCGTATCCTTATCCCAGGAAAGAAAGGAACAAAGACATTACTCTAACAACGGACAAGATGCTTCTCCATCAGGAACTCTTCAGCCCAAGAGCTAGTGCAGAAACAACATCTTCTCTCTACCCTTGTGCTCCACGGACCCTCAAGGGAGTCTACCATCACAATCCTTACGCCAATCTAACCAGATACCGTCTACCCTTGACGGGTGGTTCTTCAACATCTCCAGCAAAGGTGTTTCCAGTCCCTTGAAACCTGATCTTTTTAACTGAAGAGGCAGGGGACTGAACCTGGAACTTCCCTGTACAGGTAGTCCTCACTTAATGATTTCGTGATGGTTCAGACTTACCACGGTGCTAAAAATTAAAAAAAAATGCAACCGGTGCTCACACTTACGACCGTCGCAGCGTCCCTGCAATCACGATCATGATTTGGGCGCTTGGCAACCGGTTCACATTTATGACTGCCGCAGCATCCTGTGGTCATGTGATCGCCATTTTCGACCTTCCTGGCTGGCTTCTGGCAAGCAAAATCAATGGGGAACCGCATGATTCGCTTAACAACCATGGTGATTTGCTTAATGACTGCCGCAAAAAAGGTCGCAAAATCCGGTCGGATTCGCTTCATGACCGCTTCGCTTAAGCAACTGAAATTCTGGTCCCAATTTTGGTCATTAAGCGAGAACTACCTGTATACAAAGTGCGTGACCTATCACTGAACTACAGACTTTCCTACTATCTGGTCTGCAAGGATTCTGCAGCCTCCGGAAGAAATAAGTTAGGAGTCCTATGCATGGGCAAACATGTTGTGGTTTGCACTGTCAGCCTCTAGGCTGCTGCCAGGTCTCTGTCATCGGCAAAGCATCTCTAATTCAGAAATTCCCAACACAGAACTCACCTTGTTCCTTTTCCCTTGGTTAGCGTTTTGCTTGAAAAAAAGGAAAAGCCAGGGCAACAGAAGTATGAAAATTCCACACCCTTCCCGAAGTCCTCATCCATCTATTCCAAACCAAGTCGAAGAGAGAATGCAGGAAAATGAAAAAGCAAACCAAAAGGCCCCCCAATAAAGATGAGTCTATAAATACATAGTCTATATAAAATAAAGGCTCGTCACTTTGCCTAGGGAAATCTACAGCTAGGAACACAGGTGCTGATTCTTCTGGGCTAAGCAAGCTTCGCTAAGTATCACTACAATGCTGGGCTGCTGTGACTGTCAGAGCTCCCCATTTCATCAGCATAAGGCGGCTTATCTTTGGAAGAAGACTGCCAACATACAGTACCTTCAAAATTTTTATCTCCTTCCCAAGCAGGAGCTGTGACTTCGACAAGTTCTTTTTGTTAATGCTCTTTATAGCCACTTCCCAGTCCGTTTTCTGAAAAGAGGGTGGAAAAGGGTTTTCAGTATACACAAGTTTTCTTATTTTCTAAACAGTCCCAAGAAGCAAGCAGATCCGGTCTTTTTCTAAAAAGCTTTAAGATGCTTAAGATTCCTGGAAAAAGCTAGAAGTCCTCTTTTTCAACTTGGTCTACAGCTCTCACAACTCCAACCACAACTGCCAACACCGCCTAGGATAATCTAAACCAGTGTTTCTCCACCTTGGGAACTTTAAGAAGTGTGGACTTCAACTCTCAGAATTCTCCAGCCGGCTGGGAGTTGAAGTCCACACATCTTAAAGTTCCCAAGGTGGAGAAACATTGGTCTGAACCCTTGAGAGAATGCCAGGTTGGAAAAAGGTAGTGTAAAGAGGACAATTTACAATCAGCACCACAGGCCCAAACTCTTAACGGGCAACAATAACTGAACTCCTTTGGAGGGATGAGAGGATTGCTCACAACTTTTTCCTTCTATCTTTGTCGTTCTTAGGGTCAGGGCAATGAAAAGCTTCAGCAAACACTAGACTCGGGTTCAAATGCTTAACAGGCAAGACCAGGGACCTCCTACTGTGCTAGATTAGTCAAGCAATGGTCCGTCTTAAGAGACCTCCAGACCATCAGTTATCTTGAACAGACTGCCCAGAAGCTCCCTGTCCCAACAAGATTGCAGTATAGTTTTGGTGCCCAAAAGGAGTAACAAAAGAAAGAAAAAGAAACCCCAAGTTGTTCAAAGTTACCCAATAAAAAAATACATTTGTGAAGATCCAAAACAGCTGTAAGCAGCTAGTGGATTCACAGAAAGACCTCTGAGAAAAGGGACCACTTGGCTCTGCAGTAGACAGAATGGAGGTCAATACTTAAAAAACACACCCACACCGAGAGAGACTTGCAAAAGATGGCAAGAAAACAGGGAAGGGACCTCTTCAGAATTTGAGCACCAATTTGAAATTGGCCGATTCTCCATCAGATCCTCATTTTACCATGGCAGGAAAAAGCAGCTCTAAAAAAGGGATGAAGAGAGCTTGTCCCCCCTTCAACCACATATCAAATGGCTAGCATCTACCCAAACCAGGAACTTCACCCAAACATTTTGATAAGAGGAGAGGTTGGCACCCCGCTGCCTAACAGATACTCCAAACTACAAAACCCATGATCCACAACCACCAGCCACACTGAGAGAGGATTATGGGTTTGCCACTGGGGTGGATGAGAGTCCAGAAGGTTGGGAGGGGGGAATAGGCAATCCGAGGCTGACATCACTCCATCTTGGCTGTTTGGGGGGAAAAAACAAGCCTGGGAAGCAAAGCAGTGGGCAGCACAGCTACACCCCTGCCCCCCCAAAAAAGGGGGGAGATAGGAAAACCACCAGTTTCTGCAACAAGACATCAAGCCTCTGAAACAAGATTGCTCTCCATTCAAGGATTTACCCAAAGTGTAGTAAACCGCAGAAACCCAGCTAGCAGAAGCAGAGAAAGGGCAGGTAAGGAGAAAGGCTTCCCAGGCGGATGGGGATGGGAAAAGCCCTGATCCAACTTCAAACCTGCCACCCCCCCTGCACCCCTCCTCCGATCATCGCAAGGGGAGGGGGGAGCCCGATTCCCTCCCCCAACTTTACCTTGCGGTGACGACCCTTAAAGACCACTGCGAAAGCTCCATGTCCTATCAGGTCCTTCTTGCTGTATTCAAAATCGCCCACCACCTCCATGTTCTTCAGGGGGGCATGAAGCTCAAGGTGTTATGGGGGGCAGAGGGGGAAATGCAGGGAGGACAAGGATCGAGGGGTGGACAGATCGACGCTCACATCAGCAGGCTGGGGGAGGAGAGGCAGAGAGAGGGGGGCTGGCTCTGCCTGCGTCCTGGCCACCCCCAAAGAAACGGGGCCCCTGCTGGCATGATGCTGACGTCCGGCAGGCGGTTGGGGGGAACTGGGCAGCTTCCCATAGGCAATCAATGTTTTCTGGCATGGGGGGAGAGGAGGGGGGGTTAAGCCTCTTTGGAAAAGAGAAAGACGCAGAAAGAGCAAGGGGCAGTAGGCAAGAAGCGCCCCTTTAACAAACAAGCCTTCTTAAAGGGAAGGGTTCAAGGAAATGTCAAGCCAAGGGGAGATCGTAAGGATCTAAAGGTTTCCTTGCCTCGGAGGGGGACGGAGCACCTTCAGCAGGAGGTGGGCACGAGAAAGCCTGCCTTGTTTTTAAAAGAGGCACGGCGGGAGGGCTGATCTAAGGCTGGGGAAGAACATAAAATCCTATTACTTGCTGGGAAAAAGAAAAGGGAAAAAGCAGACTGCTGCCATCCAAAGCCCCCTTAAAACAAGGGTGGGGGTCCCATGCAGGTGTAATAATGCCTCGAGGTCGAGTTAGGGCGCCATGGAATAAAAAGGGGGCAATGAGTGTTTCCCAGAGGAGGGGAAGGTGCAACTTTCCCCAGAAAGGGACAGACACCAGAAAACCCCGTTAATACAGGATGCAAGATTAAAAGGTGGGGGGAGGAGACGGGGGGATTTTTTTTCTTTTGCTGAAGGGGGATGCCGGTGGGCAAGAGAGCCGACAGAGGGAATTAGTAACGCTTTAAAGGTGAAAGAAAACTAAAATATTCCTAAAGCGGGAAGGAAACTATATCCGGCCTGAGAATTAAGAGGGGAATGGGTGAGGGAGCTCATCCCCCAGGGGTCCTTGCGCGTCACCTCCTTACATCCTGGCCCCCACCTCTGCCCCGGCTTGGGGGGCAGGTGGCCCTTCCTCTAAAAAGCGGCCAGGGCTGTAGAGCCTAAAGGGGGGATGAGGGGAAAGCGGCAGCTCCCCCCGTTGCTGAAAGCTTCAGGTATTTCAGGAAAAAGGGAGCGCGGGGACGAATCCTCTGCCTTAGGCCTCTGCCGCCCTTCGCGTCTTCCGCGCGAGATACTCCATCCTCCCCCACCGGCGTCCGGCCGCGACTAGCGAAACTTCCGCGCGGCGCAGCTGTTCTTATAGGACGCCTCGCGCAGGCGCCTTCTTCCGTCTCCCTCCGCCGCAAAAAAAAACGAGTGGGCGGGGCGAAACGGGAGAGAGGGAAAAGGAGTCCGCGCGCGGGAAAGTTTGAGGGCGAAAAGTGGCCAAAACGGGGGGAGGGGAAGGGCCTGGGGCGCCATCTTGATATTTCCAGTACATATTTTTTTTTTGAGCGAAGAAAATAAGCAGTTAGAAGTGACACACAAACACACGCACGCACATCAGAAGAATAAACAAAAGAGTTCCTCAGGACTCCGCTTTAAAAGTGTTGTTCTGAGTTCTGGGTTAGCAGAAGTCGGACTTCTAAAGGCAGGAGACCTCAGTGAGGAGGGGTGGCCAACTTCTTCCTCAGACCCTGCTTCTCCATTCAGCCAGCCTCTTTTGGGACGCGCTGCTGCTGCTTTCTAGAGATGGAGCTGTCCTTTTTGAAATGTTACTGTTCTAACCTAAAATAATAATCTGCCTGCCTTCTTTAAAAAACACACACAGGCCCAGTTTCAGCCTATCCAAACCACATCGCTTTTCAAGGGCCTAGAGTCCAAATGCCCAGGCAACTAGGAATTTGGCTCAAATTTATTTTATTATTTATTTGATTTATAAAGCCAGAGTGGCCTACTCTGCTGGGGTGTTGTGCAGAAAAATCCAAGCAGATGGAGAAAGAGCCACAGATGTTCTCTCAGCTTCCTTGGAAGGGAATGGGTGTATCAGAGTAATAAATAAAGAGATGTTTATGCTGGGAGATCTTTTATCCTGAGGACAAGGCTGCTGAAAAGGGCCAGCGGTTATCCATTTTGGAAGTGAAATGCAGCAGAGTTTGGCGAGCAAATCTCAGGTCGAGCCTGGCGTGATAGACTGCATGGGATGCAAGAAACAACACAGATGCAAAATTGTACCATTGCAACTTCCTCTTCCTCTATTTCTGAAACAAAACAGAAGAGCAGAAACCGCACATGCCAACCGCAAACATTTTGGACCAGCGAGATTTCTGTGGCTGCCCTGGAACATGGCTGTGTTATGCACTGTCACCTCTGCCTGGCAACTGCATGGAGGAGGCTATGAACAGGCCTCAGAGGAAGCCATGCGCTTCTGAAAATCAGCAGTAGCCCCTGTTCCAAATAACATATTTTATTAAAAGGCAGAAGTTTTTGTGAGATGCAACGAAGTGACTAGATCAGTGTTTTTCAAACTTGGCAACTTTAAGACACGTGGACTTCAACTCCCAGAATTCCCCAACCAGGAATTCTGGGAGTTGAAGTCCACACATCTTAAAAGTTGCCAAGGCTGAGAAACACTGCTTTACTCCAACCACTAGAGGGCCAAAACAGATTAGACATATCTGTCACTTCACTGCCCTCAAGTGGCCATCTGAAGCATTGCAGCCCAAGTTGGTAGCCCTATGATATGCTAATCCAGTGCTTTCCAAACTCCCGCCATTGGCACACACGAACGGCAGCAGTGGTGTGTATGGCGGCAGCGGCCTCATATTTTCCACTAAAATCCGGAAGCGCTGATGGCGCGCCACCACTTCCGGGTTTTGTCACGACACTAGTACTAAAGTGTCGTGACACAGAGTTTGGAAAGCTATGTGCTAATTGGTAAATCCTGATAAACCATAGATACGTTCACAAATCACAGGGAGCTCAACCAAATTAAGCAGTGTTTCTCAAACTTGGCAACTTTAAGATGTGTGGACTTCAACTCCCAGAATTCCCCAGCCAGTCCACACGTCTTAAAGTTGCCAAGTTTGAGAAACACTGGAATAAAGCGTATTATGGCTTGATGCAATGGCCTGGTTCACTAACATATAGTAGCAACAGCTGGACATCCACCATACACAGAGCTACAAACTGCCCAACCCCACTTAAACTTACCATGTTATGAGCATCTTTCCTGCTTCGGCTGCCCTGTATTCCTACTCTTGAGTAAGTTTTTCCCTTAACACACTTCAAGCTGTTATGCAGGTTGCAGGAGCAGGAACAGATAAAACCATTGGCAACCACATACTTCCACACAACCCAGAAAAGTTAGAAAAGGTACAGCATCTGATTTTTTATTTTTTTGCTTTTTTATCATGCGTGGCTGAGTTTATTTATTTATTTATATTGATATTTATACCCCGCCTATCCCCTCCCTAATGGAGGACTCTAGGCAGCTTACATACATGTATACATTTCATTTTTATACATTACATCCATTAATCCACGCACTAAGGGAAGGGGTAAGGGAACCGACTCTTCCGTGGCTACTGGACTACATGTCCCACAATGCCTTGCGTCGGAGCCGGCTGCTGACGTCCTGTAGATATTACTGCTTCGGGATCCGTCGTCGCCGCCGCCATTGAAGATCTTCCGTTTGGTGGCCAACTCCCGACAGGATGCCAGCAAATTTGCCCACTTAAGGTGGTACCCAATTTATCTACTTGCTAAGCTTTCGAACTGTTGGGTCGACAGGAGTTGTATAAACAGCATGACGCACACATTGCTCGGGTCAGTGCCCCAGAATCAGTTACAGTGAATGCACCTGGCTGTCGTGTCTTTTTAATCCCATTGCAAGAATCTCACAAACTCCTAACGATCCAAAAATGAGCCCAGAAGCTTCGAATCCCGACTCCCTCCCTCATTTTAATTTTGAGATGCTATCACACTACAGTAGTTACAGGTAATCCTCATGTAACAGCCATTTGTTTAGCGACAGTTTGGACTTATGACGGTGCTGGAAAAAAACAACTTACGACCGGTCCTCACACTTACAACCATTGCAGCATCCCTGCGGTTACATGATCACGATTTGGGCACTTGGCAACCGGTTCACATTTATGACCGTCGCAGCGTCACGTGGTCACGTGATCACCTTTTTCTACTTTCCCAGACGGCTTCTGGCAAGCAAAATCAGTGGGGAACCACATGATTCGTTTAATGACCACATGGTTCGCTTAACGACTGCCGCAAAAAAGGTCATAAAATTGGGTCGGATTTGCTTAATGACTGCTTTGCTTAGCAACCAAAATGCCGGTCCCAATTGTGGTCATTAAGCGAGGACTACCTGTAACAGGTAAAAGATACGATGACATGCATTTCAGATGTTTTGCCTGCAAAATGACCTGTGCTGCGGTTTGGCGAATAAATCACCATAGTCTGGAACTAGTGATGTGAAACTCTAAATAGCTCGAGTTTTAAATAAACCATCTTAAGCCCAATGCAAGCAAACTCTTTAGTGCAATGTGTGAACTCAAGTGAAAAGGTAAAGGTTCCCCCCACACATTTGTGCAGTCGTGTCCGACTCTAGGGGCCAGTGCTCATCTCCGTTTGTTAGCCGAAGAGCCAGCGTTGTCCGAAGACGCTTCCACGGTCATGTGGCCGGCATGACGCGCGCGGAACACTGTTACCTTCCCACCGAAGTGGTCCCTATTCATCTACTTGCATTTGCATGCTTTCCAATTGCTAGGTTGGCAAGAGCTGGGGCGAGTGCGGGAGCTCACTCCATCACGCGGGGCTAGGGTCTCGAACCACCGACCTTCCGATTGACAAGCCTGGCGCCTTACCTGCTGAGCCACCACACCCCCTATTGAACTCAAGTATTAATTGCAATTTAGTGGACTCCTAATGGTTTCCAAGTACCAACCAGATCTCACCTTGCTGCCTGCTGTTTGAGGTCAGTGAGCTGGCCAAGTGCTGCCCTCTTATGGGGCAAAGCCGTGGTGGTGACTTCCAGCACCCCATGATTAAATGTTAAATGTTCACAGACTGACAACACCTATCTTTGAATGCTGGCTGGTCTCATCATTTTGAGGCGGTGCGATCTACAATCTCCCAAATCTGCCTCGCTTTTTGAAAAATTAAAGTATTTATTTATCCAAGGGACAACCATCACTATTCACTTTGGACAGTCCACAAGCAAACATCCTTCAGCAATTTGGAGATACTGTATATGATCTCATTTAAAGGAGCCAGGCATTTGGTATCCTTTTATGGGATTCATGTTTATCCTGACATTCATTATTCTGTTTTAATATACTGGACAGAATTTTCTTTGTTGGAGGAGATTTACAGAACATATTGGCTCCCGCTTTCTCTCATTAGGAACAGCCAAGAGGCTCCGTTGGGGGGAAAAGTTGTTCCATGGAACTCACTGACACAAGATGCAGCCACAGTCTTTAGCTTTGGTGCCTTTTAGAGCAGATTAGGACCTGCCACTAGTGATGAAATAGAACCTCCACATTCTAATCCAGTGTTTCTGAACCTTGGGAACTTTAAGATGCGTGGACTTCAACTCCCAGAATTCCCCAGCCAGCCATGGCTGGCTGGGGAATTCTGGGAGTTGAAGTCCACGCATCTTAAAGTTCCCAAGGTTCAGAAATACTGTTCTAATCCGTTCTACCATGGAATAGTGGGAATGAGAGAAAATAGTGGGAATGAGAGAGAATAGCAGGAATGAGAGAAATGGCTACTCATCCAGCCAATGGAGCAGATGGACTTTTATTCTAAGAGGCCCAGAACATTTATTTTGCTGTAATCCATTATTCGATCATAGAACCAACAATTACAAAAAGAAGCCGTGCCCATTTGCTTTAAAAAAGGAGCAGGACTACTGGAATCAGTAAGCAAATCTATCAATGACTATTACCAGTGTAAAATATTTATCTGCTCCTTCTTTTTAATGGCTCCTGACCTCCAAGGCAGCTACAAAGATGACAATGATAATATTGATCAGGAACAAAAGGTCCCAACCTCAAAAGGGGACGGCTCCCTTTGATAAAAACCATTAAGCCTTTGGAGGGACCTTAAAGACTTGAGCTATTTTTAGACGCCCAAATTTATCACGTCATGGAATTTAAACCTTAAAAAAAGGTTTTGCTGCAGCAAGCAACCACAGCTATCCTTTGGACATCCTAATATTTCAAGAGTGAGCTATCCACAGGGGCACAAATAATACAGCTTTCCCTCCTACCTGTACACTCGCAGGGCATCCAAAGCAAGATACTGCATTAACCAAACCCCCTTTCAATGAACTGGAGGATCACAGGGCTAAAACGTGGCTGCTAAACGGAACCTCCAGGGTCAGGCGCAGTCTACCAAGTAGAAAGCAAACGATGGCAAGGGATGAATAAGGGTACTGGATTACACGATCACTCTGATCCCCAAAGACTTTCCCGAACGTTTTAGGTGATGCTCATATATTTTAGTTACTCTTCCAGGTACATTCTCAGCGCTTCGCTCCCATGCTTTCTCAGATGCCTTTACAATGGCATGGTGAGAAAGGCCAGTTTTAGTGCAATGGGCTACTGATACTTTAAAAAGCTGTATAATACCAGGTTTTGAATTCTGAACTCCTGCATCATTACCAGAGACTCATGCTAGATCCAGATTCAAGCATGCATGGGCCCGCTTGTAGCACCCGATGGGACCTCCTTATATCCAACACAGCTTTTCTCGCCATGGTGTTGAGACTGCGGAGGGCAACTGCACAGGAAAAGACATTGCCTGTACATCTTTTCTCCTTAGAATCCTAACGTAAGAGAGATCTCTGGGGTGGGAAAGAAACAGGGGTATCTCAAAACATTTATAACAGCGAGCGGATTTTTTTTTCCAGGTCAGTCTTACTTGGGAAAAGGACCAACAGCTCTTCTGTCTTGCATTCTGGGGAAAAGATGGTTGAACAGCTCGTGATAATCTTATGGCACAGGTAGTCCTCGCTTAACAACCACTCATTCAGCGACCGTTCAAACTTATGATGGTGCTGAATGACTGGTACTTACGACTGGTCCTCATACTTATGACCTATGTGGCATCCCCACAGTCACGTGATTGCGATTCAGGCCCTTGGTGGCCAGCCCGCAGTTCCAACCTTTGCAGCGTCCCACAGTCATGTGATCACGATCTGGGCACTTGGCAACCAGCTCGCACTTACGACGGTTGCAACATCCCGCAGTCACGTGATCACCATTTCTGACCTTCCCTGCTGGCTTCCCACAAGCAAAGTCAATGAGGAAGCTGGAAGTCACGATCACATGAAGTCCTTGCTTAACAACCTGCATGGTCCTCGCTTAATGACTGCGCTCGGAAATGGCATCATAAAACAGTGGCGGTCACATGACGTCGTGTTTAACAACTGCACCGCTTAACAACAGTTGCTGGTCCCAATTAGGGACATTAAGCGAGGACTACCTGTATTTTCTATATCGCTGTAAGACATTTTGATTTAAAAACAGGAGATTTTATTTAAAAGGATATAATTAAGAAATGTTATATGCAAGAAACACTGCAGCGTACAATAGTCTCATCTTCTGAGGAGTATTGCTGCTCCAGATTTCCCGCCAGCCTCCGTCCTCCATTGGGCTACACCATTCCATCTTTGGTTCTTCGTTTTCCAAACGTCGGTCAACATTATGGCTACCGAGCATCTTCAGTCCTCACTGAATTTTTTCTGGTGGTTTTTGCCTTCCTGTATAGATTTTTTTAAACAATGGTCCAAGTACCCGAGTTCAGCCAAGTGTGTTGACACCTTCCTTTAGTTTCTTGACAGCCCCAATTCTTTCTGCACTCACCCCCGAGTTTGCTATTAGAGGGAATGATATGATTATACCCATTTTATTGACAGGAGTCCAAAGCAAGGGAATGGTGGCTTACTCATGACCAGCATAGTTCATAACTTAGGTTGAAATGTGACCTGAAGGCCTTTCAGCTTATGCTGCAGCATCCACGTTGTTGGGACCCTGAATGCAAACATTCAATATAATTTTCTGGTGTTCAAACCTAGGCTAAAACTCGGAAGCTGTCTGCAAGGAGATGCTTCCCTTCTCTGGGTAAAACGGCCCCGTTCTTAAACCCCCAAATCTTCCCTAAAACAGGAGGAGGAGGAGATTGCAGTTAGGGCCACAGGAGAATTTCAGGCAGGTTCATCTTCGGTCCTCCCATTATCGCCTCCATCTGTTGAAAAGAAAACAGAAGAAGCATCTTAGCCTCCCTTTACGTCCTCCAGGGCTGAAGGGTGGATTGAGGCCCTGTGGGTGACCCCACTGAGGCCAGTTAATTTCTCAAGTATTTTTCTTTTTTTTTTTTTAAAGAATTTATTAGCCACCCATCTCCAATGGACTTTTTAATTTGTGGGGGTGTCTGGGACGGTGCTCAAAATCCATGAAAATCTAAAGAAGCTACCAGCGCAGGACCATTTGGGCCCGTTCTTTCTCCTCTTTACTGTCTTCCCGTTTCTCTAACATCGTTGGCAACGGGAAGCAGCAGGAAACAGCCTGCTGAAACACACTGCAGCTACCCAGAACACCAGAAAAAGGAAACAGATCATCTAAACAGCATCTTCCAGCAAAATGGATACCCACGCAACTTTATCAAAAAGTGCCTGACCACCCAACCCACTACACAGGGGTCCCCAGCCTTTTTGGCACCAGGGACCGGTCGTGGAAGACAATTTTTCCATGGGCCGGGGTGGGTGGGTTTGCAGGCGGGAGCCAATCGTGTGCTCTGGGGGGGCGGGGTTTGCAGGTGGGAGCCAATCGCACACACCGGGGGGTGGGGACTCCTGCACTACAACGCAACCAACAGAATATTGCATCATGGCATCACCGTAGCACATAAACCAACCAAAACCCTTCAGAACATCTTAAGTAACCCAAAAGACCCAGTAGGCCAAGAAGAAAAAACAGGAGTTACCTACAACAGGGGTCCCCAACCTGTGGGCCGTGGCCTGTTAGGAAGTGGGCCACGGGGCTTCCTCCTGCAAACCCCACACCCCCTGCATGTGATTACCCCGCCCCCGGTGTGCGCGATTGGCTCCCGCCTGCAAAACCCGCCCCTGGTGCGCGCGATTGGCTCCCTTCAAACCCCACCCCCAGTGCGCGCCATTGGCTCCTGCCTGCAAACCCTGCTCCCCCAGGTCCGTGGGAAAATTTTCTTTCACGACCAGTCCCTGGTGCCAGAAAGGTTGGGGACTGCTAACCTACAACATACAGTGTAAGGACTGTAGCAGCCACTATGTAGGACAGGTGGGCAGAAGACTAGCCGAGCGCATCCACGAACACCAACTGGCAGTCAGAAGACACGATGAAAACTCCTTAATCTCACAACACATGGACAGACTCAACCATACTTTCAACTGGGAAACTGTGAGCAACTTAAACCAAACCAAATCCAAAAACGCTAGAGAATTCCTGGAAGCTTGGCATTCAGACAAAGCAGCCATCAACAGTCACATAGAGGTAAACAACATTTACATACCATTCATAAGAGACAATAGAAAAGCCAGAAGACCAGAACACCTCCTTGCCAGCAATCAATACCCAGATATGCAAAGATTAACACCAAGATTCGTACCAGAGGAACAATCAAACACCACAATATACCCTAATCAAGGAACTATTAACTCAGTCAATCAACCAAGTAGCAAACAACAGCCCAATCAAGGAACTTCGGGTTGCACAACTTTGGGTTGTGCGTCAGTTGCGCCCATTCCTGGACCGAGATGCCCTCCGAACAGTCACTCATGACCTTGTCATCTCCCATATAGACTACTGTAATGCGCTCTACATGGGGCTACTCCTGAAGAGTATCCGGAAGCTTCAGCTGGTCCAGAATGCGGTCGCGTGGACAGTTATTGCTGCTGTAAAATCGGTTCATGTGACACCTCTGCTGCGCGAGCTGCACTGGGTGCCGGTTTGCTTCCGGGTCCAATTCAAGGTGTTGGTTATCACCTTTAAAGCCCTACATGGCATGGGGCCAGGGTACCTGAGGGACTGTCTCACCCCAGAACATCGACCCGCCACATCCGATCATGCAGAGAGGGCATGCTACGGACCCCATCGACAAAAGAATTCCATCTAACGGGGTCCAGGAGGTGGGCCTTCTTTGCAGTAGCGCCCGCCCTTTGGAATATCTTGCCCCCGGAACTGAGGCGGGTTTTCCCACTCTCGGCCTTCCGGAAAGACTTGAAGACCTGGTTCTGCTGCCTTGCTTGAGATGGGAATACTAACAGTTCCTCCTGGGGGTGGCTGGTGCCATGAAGCCCGCCCTATTATTAACATCTATTCCACTTGGATTTTATATTTATTTTATTGATGTTGTAATTTTATATTCATGTTTTTAATTTGTTTTATTGTGAACCGCCCAGAGTCTCCCGACTGGGGGAGATGGGCGGTAATACAAATTTAAATAATAAAATAAATAAATAAATAAATAAATAAACTCCTAAGGGGAGAACACCCCCACCAACACAGGCAGGACAAGCCAGGGTATATCAACAGAGAGCAAGCCCCACTCCCTTTTCGCACTGAAGATGTTGCCTAGCCTGGCCATGAAACGTCTGCAAGAAAACAACAAGGCTCAGAGAGCACCAGGGGCTCCGCATTTTATTTTGCTTTTTAGCTCAGGGGCTGTGCTCCGTACCGGGTTCCCACACCACACCAAGCCATTGTGGATCGTTTTGGCGATGAATTCCTGCACTGTGCAAACCAACCAATTGTGGATTAGCTGGCAAACCCCGGTGAAGCAAACCAGGGCTTCACAGGATGCATGAGACCATGTCAGACTTAAAGACTTCCCGGTTTGTTCTGAGTATCACCGCTGAGTCAGACCTTCAGCCAAGCAAATGTCGTGAGGACAGAACTGGGGTGCATCCACGTCCCCAAGGAGGTCAACTGGGTTTGCTGCCATCATCTCTCCCAGGAAAACCAAGGTGTAAATAATAACAACAATCATATCATCATCCCCTCCTGGTTTCCCTTAGCTTTACTTTCATTTCAGCGATCTGTAGATTAGAGCAGTGTTTCTCAAGCTTAGCAACTTTAAGATGGGTGGACTTCAACTCCCAGAATTCCCCAGCCAGCTTTGCAAACCAAGTTACCATAATGCGGCTTAGTGCCACAGGGGAACCCACCCTGTGTTAGCTTTTTGTGGCTTCAGGGATGAGTCTATGAAGGTTCTCAGTCATCCAGGTGGAATTGTCTGTAGCTTGAATCATGTCAGCTGGATTTCTATTTTCTCAGTGGAAACGTTTCGCTCCTTATCCAAGGAGCTTCTTCAGTCTGAGCAAAGTTTGTAAGGGAATCCTTAAATATGTTTCTAGGGTGGCTGTGGGACCTTGCACCTGGGGCTAGGTCATGGTTATTTGAGATGTTTATTTCTAAGTCCCTTTATCATCCAAAGGAGGATCGTTAAGATTACCTTGCTGTTGTTGAGATTGCGAATGGTCTTAATCTTCCTAGGCACAGAAGACAAAGCAGGAAGGAAAATAGGGGAAAGATTGTGCCTGAGGCCCCCACCTCTATTCAAAGAAGGATTTTCCAAGTTGGCATAAATGGATTCCTTGACCCCTCTTTCAAACCACTTATCTTCCCTGTCTAAAATGTAAACATTAATGTCCTCAAATGAGTGTCCTTTTTCCCTTAGATGAAGGTAAACTGCTGACTCTGGTCCTGTGGTGTTGCTCCTCCTGCGTTGGGCCATCCTCCTATACAAAGGTTGTTTGGTTTCTCCAATATAGAGCTCAGAGCACTCCTCACTGCACTGAATTGCATAAACTACATTGCTTTCCTTGTGTTTTGGAGTTTGATCTTTGGGGTGTACAAGCCTCTGTCTCAGTGTGTTGGTGGGTTTGTCAAGTCAAGCTCAACCCATGAAGACGATATGGACATACCCGTATCAGGTTTTGGGCAACAACATGGAAGCGGCTCGCCCTTGCCTTCTCCAGAGATTTTTTACTTCCCCGTCTAACCCACAATCTTGAGCTTTCCCAGCTGTCTCCTATCCAAGCATTAAGGAGGACTGACCCTACCTGGGTTTTCAAGATCACCTCTAATACTACCCTCCAGAGCAGTGTTTCTCAAAGTGGGCACTTTAAGATGGGTGGACTTCAACTCCCAGAATTCCCCAGCCAGCATTAAGGAGGAGTGACCCTACCTGGGTTTTCAAGATCACCTCTAATACTACCCTCCAGAGCAGTGTTTCTCAACCGCGGCCACTTTAAGATGGGTGGACTTCAACTCCCAGAATTCCCCAGCCAGCCAGCTAATTCTGGAGTCCCGCTGGCCAATTGGGACTCCAGCTGGCTGGGGAATTCTGGGAGTGGAAGTCCACCCATCTTAAAGTTGCCAAGGCTGAGAAAGAACCAGAGCAGAGCCCCAGGAAAGGAGATGGGAATAGGAAGGGGCTGTAAGAGGGAGGGGAGAGAAAACACAATCAGACTCTGTTGCTTCAGCCCCTCTCAACAAAATGTCATTCTAGCCTTCCTGTGGAGTCAGTTTCTTGATCTGGCCTACCTTGTAGGGCTGACAGGGCATACCAAGCGGAGGGGGCAGAGTGAAAAACGCTGTGTTGGATTGTAAACATATTCTTACATTTCTGTATATATAAATACAAATATATTTCATATTCATATATTAGAAACATAGGCACTTGTATTATGGCTCTGAAACCATTTTGTATTTCCTTGAAGAGTTTTGTTAACTTTCTTACCCTTCCTTTCTAACAGGCCTTGATAGATAGCTGTTCCCATAGAAAGATAAAGTGTACTTTCCAAGGATAGCTTCTCCAGAGGAAAGATATTGTTTAATAACGGTCAAGGGGCCCTCGCAAGGATGGAAGGAAGTTCCTAATATGGAATGATGGTAAGGTGGAGTATGGGTAACTGAGTAAGGGGTGGTCTTCTAAAGGAGGAGTTGAATGGAATCTATATAATGTGCTGTAGGAAGGGGGTCCTGCGCGGCCGCCCACCTAACAGCTTGCTGTCCTTGCTTTTGCTCTTGGGTGAATAAACTCCTAACTTCATGCAATTTGTCAGTTTCTTTACTCCCGGCTCAGGAACGAATCTGGTAAGATAAAATTTACTTCTAACAGCTGGATGCATGAACAGAAGGGCAGCCGTCGCATCGTTAATGTCACAATCCATGTTTCATTGTGTTGACGTCATCATGGTTAGGCAGGGGTGTGACTTCATGGTGTTTCTCAAGCTTGGGCACTTTAAGATGGGTGGACTTCAACTCCCAGAATTCCCCAGCCAGCCAGCCAATTCTGGAGTCCCGCTGGCCAACTGGGACTCCAGCTGGGTGGGGAATTCTGGGAGTTGAAGTCCACCCATCTTAAAGTGCCCAAGCTTGAGAAACACTGGATTAGAGTAAAAAAAACCAGGAGAGACAATAAGCACAGACACTAATTGGGTATTAAACGTGCATGTGGCTATGTGGGTCATTATACCAGACATAGGGAGACATGGGACGCGCTCGGCCTCCGGTGACCCTTGAGCCTCACCATCTTGAATAAAGCGAGAGAGAGAAGGGGAAGAAAAGCTTACATTCTGAGACATTTGTCCTTCCCTCCACTTGCTACCCGTTGGCCATCAGGACTCCAGTCAACTGCAAACACCTGGGAAGGGAATATCGCAAAGGCAGATCAACACCTGGGCTGAAGAGGTTGAAACAACTTTAACCTGAACATCACCACCCAGGGGAAAAAAGCAAATATGATTCTCCCGGGCATCACTGATGGAATTTCAAGCCCATCTTGAGGACTAGAAAATTTAAATCACTCAACAGTTGCTAACTTGCCCATCCGGAAAAACAGCCTGCTGAAACATTTAAAAGATGCAACATTATACAGTCTACACAAGCCTACCCCCACCCGTTGCTCTCCAGATCACTGTTTCTCAAACTTGGCAACTTCAAGATGGGTGGACTTCAACTCCCAGAATTCCCCAGCCAGCATGCTTTAAGATGGGTGGACTTCAACTCCCAGAATTCCCCAGCCAGAATGCTTTAAGATGGGTGGACTTCAACTCCCAGAATTCCCCAGCAGAGCATGTTTTAAGATGGGTGGACTTCAACTCCCAGAGTTCCCCAGCCAGCATGCTTTAAGATGGGTGGACTCTACACATCTAAAATATGCTAGCTGGGGAATTTTGGAAGTTGAAGTCCATATATCTTAAAGTTGCTGAGTTGAGTAAGACTGCTCTAGATGACCACAAATCCCATCATCCTCCCAGCCAGCTTATGCTGCTGAAGGGACCCCCAAGGAAATCTGAGGTGGGGCCAGGCCATACCTCATCGGCATGTCCAGGCAGATCAACGGCCAGCTTCTGCGTCTTGGCGTCCCACACTTTGAGCGTGCTGTCGCTGCTTCCGCTGACCAGCAGACGGCTGTCGGCCGACCACGCGATCTGGTACACCGCTGAGACGTGTCCCCGCAGGGAGGCGAGATACCTGGTGTCAGAAAAGCCCAGTTATTCCCTGCCCCACTCATTTCCCTTTTTGCATTTTCTTATTACAATTCTGTTGTGAGTAGGGATGTGTGCAACATTTTGTGGAACTCTAGAATATTCTATGGAATTCTGGAACATTCCATGAAATTCTGGAACATTCTATAGAAATCTGAAACATTCTATAGAACTCTGGACAATTCCATTCTTCCTCTAAATCAGTGTTTCCCAACCTTGGCAACTTTCAGGTGTGTGGACTTCAACTCCCAGAATTCCCCAGCCAGCATGTTCCTGGCAAGTTTTTCCCCATGGTGCTTTTTTTTAATGTGTTTTGCATTTCTTATCATCATGGATGGGTTAGAAACAACTTTGGTTCTTTGCTAAGTTGCTTTTTGTTCTAGTAAATCTCTCCTGCAGAGAAGGATCTACAGAAGTAAGGTGGCCTGACCTCCTCCTGTGTGAGAACCAACTCTCTCCTTTCTTAGAGAAGCTGTCTAAAACAAGCCAGCCCACCTCTGCTGGTCTATGTAACAAAGACATGATATAGGGTGGGCTTTTTGTTTTTGCTCTGTCTGCATTTTTAATTGTTTTAACTTCGTATTCTCATCAATGGCTACGCTGGCTGTGGAATTCTGAGATTTGAAGTTTACACATCTGGAAATGGCCAAGGTTGGGAAACGCTGCTCTAGATGTTGCTGATCCAGCCATTTTACATAAATAAATCTTCTGGAATAGGAAGTGCTTTGGGGCGCGGTGGACACGGTCTGACTCCCAAAAAGTAGTTCTTTGGGACGCACTCCATGTTTTGTTTTGAACAGTTTTCATTAAAAGGTTTTACATAGATAATAAGAAATACATTCAAAGAAAGAAAAAAACTGTATTTTCTTTCTCTGTTTCTGCCCTTTTAGCTTTCTTTGATCTTTTTCTTTTCCTCTTTTTCTTACTCTATTAGTTTCTATTAGTTTTTTATCTTCTGATAAATTCTAATAAAATTATATTAAAAAAAGAAAAATATAATGTGAAAAAGAAAAAAGAAAAGACAAAGAGAAAAGAACGTAGAAAAAATAAAAATAAAATAAAAACAGAAAACATGAAAAAAATATAAATATAAATATGAATATAAATATATGAAATTTACATGAGACTTATTCCTTTGGGATGAAGCACCAGTTTTGTATTCTCTGGTTTGATCCTTGGCCAGTCCAAGTACAAGTAGTCCTCACTTAATGACCATTTGTTTAGCAACGGTTCAGACTTACGACGATGCTGGAAAAAAACAACTTGTGATCGCTTCTCACACTTACGACCGTCGCAGTGTTCCCCACAGTCACATGATTACGATTTGGGCGCTTGGCAACCAGTTCGCATTTATGATTGTCGCAGCGTCCTGTGGTCACGCAACCACCATTTTTGACCTTCCCGCTGGCTTCTGGCAAGCAAAATCAATGGGGAACACATGATTCACTTAGCGACATGTTTTGCTTAACAACCACCGCAAAAAGGTCATAAAATCGGGTCGGATTCGCTTAATGACTGCTTCACTTAGCAACCAAAATCCATCCCTATTGTGGTCATTAAGCGAGGACTACCTGTAGAAGGTTTGGGTGGGCGGCAAGGGCAAAGATTTTTCTTTGCCTGAAATCCGAACTAAGAAGGTGCAAAACAGCCATTCCGGCACTAGAGCATGTCCTGAACACTTTGAGCTACTTCCTGTTCCAGAAATGTCCTCCAGAAAACCACGGCATCAACCTCACAACGGCTGGATTGACGTGGTCCAGAGGAAGGAAGGAAGGAAGGAAGGAAGGAAGGAAGGAAGGAAGGAAGGAAGGAAGGAAGGAAGGAAGGAAGGAAGGAAGGAAGGAATGTTCTGCAGATCCCCAGAACGTTCCAGAAGAAAATATTCCACATACTTCCCGGTCCTTCCATCCCAGAGCTTGATCGACTTGTCGAAGGAGGCGCTGGCGATGGTGCGGGTGTCTGGCGAAAAGAGAACTTGGTTGATCAGCGCCTGATGGCCCGTCATTCTACTCAATGGCTTCTTGTCTTCTGCAGGAAGCCACAGAAACAAGGTAAAGTCATCTGACCCGGAGACCAGCCGTTCTGGTCCTTGGCCCTAAGGAAGAGAAGAGAAACAAAATGTGCCTTCAGCATGAAAAACATAGGTTATATTTGGGTACTTACAAGCACGGTGCACAACTTGAGCCTTTGGAACTCACCGCCACAAGGTGTAGCAAAGAGGCCGGTTGTTTCCAGACTAAATCCAAAGCAGCTGGAAAGGGGTATGCTTTGGGGTAGGAGACACGATGGAAGACGCCTTCTCATATACACACCTTACTAGCTGCTGCAAGCATTTTACAATCCCGCCTTTGGATTGCAGCTCGGGGCAACAGGCCTTTCCAATTTATTTTGCTTGTCTGACTTTGGGAATCAGAAGATGTTCTGAAATTAGGTTACGTCAGATGAAAAAAGAAAGCTTTGTGACCTTTTTCAACGCAGCACTTTCAGTGTAATAGAATTTCTCCTTAGAGTAAACTCAGCGGCTGTACCCCTGGGTGGAACGTCAGGGCAAAAATAAAAGAAAGAAGTTACGTCGGGCTGCAGAATCATGTCACTAGCCTTGCCCAAGCTGACGCCATCCAAAGGTTTTTGATTCCAGCTCCCATCACCCCCAGCCAGCAGCCACGTTGGCTGAGGATGATAGATGCTGTGTTTGAACACATCTGGAGGTCCATTTCGGTAATCTAGAACAGAGCTTTCCAAACTGTGTGTGGCGACACAAAAGTGTGTCGCCACACACAGTCGGCTGTGTCGCCACACAACCCGGAAGTGGCAGCGGGGGCGTGCATGGCGGCGGTGGTGGCGGCACCGGCACGCCATCGGTGCTTCTGCGTTTTAGCGGAGGCTGCCGCCGCCATGCACGCCCCCACCCGCACCGGGCTTTCCCGCGGCGACACATGAAAATCTGAAGGCGCCGCAGCCGCGGCGGCGCACAAAGACCGAAAGCAGCAGCAGCGCTTTCGGCTTTTTACGCACTGCCGTGGCGGCGGGACTTCCGGGTTTTCCCACGGCGACACACCAAGGGCAGTTGGTGTGTCGCCGCGGGAAAACTTTGGAAAGCCCTGATCTAGAAAATTGAGTCAACCCAATGAAAAAACCTAAAGGCAGTAAAACATTCAAGAATGAGATGATGCTTACATAGCCATTGGCTATTCCAGATGGAGATTGGTAGCAAAACGTGGTGTGGAATATTCTTATTCAAAGATGTACCCGGCCAGGTAATAAGGTAAAGGTTCCCCCCGCACATCTGTGCAGTCGTGTCCGACTCTAGGGGCCGGTGCTCATCTCCGTTTCTTAGCCGAAGAGCCAGCGTTGTCCGAAGACGCTTCCACGGTCATGTGGCCGGCATGACGCACGCGGAACGCTGTTACCTACCCACCGAAGTGGTACCTATTCATCTACTTGCATTTGCATGCTTTCGAATTGCTAGGTTGGCAAGAGCTGGGGCGAGTGCGGGAGCTCACTCCGTCACGCGGGGCTAGGGATTCGAACCTCCGAACTTGCGATCCTCCGATGATCGAGAAGCCTGGCGTCTTACCCGCTGAGCCACCACGCCCCCTACCCGGCCAGGTAGCGAGGCCTAAAATCTAAAGTACTCCACTGCTGGCTTTCACTCAAACTTTTAATGCTTTATGGCTACTAAAGAGCCTTACACTGTGTCCCACCCCCTGCCCAATGTTTTTTTTTCCTAAAGAAATTTGGAGCCTCTTTGCCAAGTTTCAGCCTCTTAATACCACCTTTTGTGTAAATGGTACCATTTTTCCTACATAAACATGTACATGAGAGCCAGTTTGGTGTAGTGGTTAAGGCATCAGGCTAGAAACAGGGAGAGCTGAGTTCTAATCCTGCCTTAGGCACAAAGCCAGCTGGGGAACCTTGGGCCAGTCCCTCTTTCTCAGCCCCAGGAAAGGAGGCAATGGCAAACCACTTCTGAAAAACCTTGCCAAGAAAACCGCAGGGACTTGCCCAGGAAGTTGCCAGGAGTCAAAAACTGACTTGAAGGCACAATAATTTTTTAAAAAAGGCACAAAAAAAGAGTTTGCTACTATTGCCTCTTTGACGATCAGAGAAACAGTGGAACCTTCATATGCAGTAACAGTCTACAGCAGGTCCCCAGTTTAAGAACGTCCTGGTTTACGGACGACTCCTAGTTAAGAACGGACTGCCATAAAGACTATTACATTTAAAAATTCAAGTTAAGTACAATGTTTTGGGTTAAATACACAATACTACTATTTGTATTATTATGTTTAAGATGTTTTAGTGTATTTGGAAGTGTTTCTTAAGTGTTTTATATGCATAGATAAAATATATACTATATAGCAGTGTTTCTCAACCTTGGCCACTTTAAGACATGTGGACTTCAACTCCCAGAATTCCCCAGCCAGCCAGCCATGGGTATTCTGGGAGTTAAAGTCCACATGTCTTAAAGTGGCCAAGGTTGAGAAACACTGCTATATATTAACAGAAACATTTGACTAACTGATGCTAAATAACTGTTCCGACTTACATACAAATCCGACTTAAGGACAGACTTAGGAACGGAACTCTGTAGTAAACCTGCTGTATCTCTGAACACTAGATGCTGCTGATTACCAACACAGGAAGATCAGCCCTTCACTATCTGCTTATGAGCTTTCTGGAAGCTTCCAACTAGCCAGCACTGAAAACAGGATGCTGAATTCTGGGCCCACAATGCCAATCTAGCGCTGTATTTTAACTTGGAGCTGTAGCTTCCGTTTTCCAAAGCCAGACACTCAGATTTTTCAATTTAATCCTCATCTAATACTCTGTAGCACAAGCGTTTCTCTATAGTTCTTAAGCTTTAACCAAACAGCGTGAATTCCCGCCCGCGTGCTTTCGAACTCGTTCAATCCAATCCACTCTCCAATTAGGATTCATCATCTTAAATTTAGAGAAAACCCAATTTTTGAAGACCTTTCCACCTTAATTACCCAATGGTCAATTGCAACTCGCCCTAGGCAACCAACTTTTTTTTTTTAAAAAATCCTGGGAGACTTACCCTGATCTGGTTGTACCTCAGCAATGCGTTTTGCTTTATCTCTGACACTGTAAGAAAAGCACAGCAAAGTGAGGCATGGAAGGAAAAGACAGAGGGGACGAAATCGGATGCACGGCCATTACAGGTAGTCCTCGCTTAACGACAGCAAATGGGACCAGACGCGGTCATAAAGCGCGACGTCACGTGACCGCATTGCTTAGTGACGGAAGTCCCGGCACTCCCCATTGCCGTCGTTAAGTGAGGATCATGGGTCGTTAAGCAAGGACCTCCTTGCAACTTCCTGCTGGCTTCCCACAAGCAAAGTCAGTGGGGAAGTCAGCAGGAAGTCGCAAGTCCCAGGCGGCTTGCAAGCAGGCCGGAGGGCAGGCGAGTGGGTGCTGCGAGGCAGGGGAGGGAGAAAGGGGGTGCGCGGGTGGCTGGGGAGGTGCAGCGTGAGCATGGTGGGGCTTGGGGTGGCTGCTGCTCTGTGGGGGAGGGTGTACGAGTGGCCGGGGAGGGTTCACGGGTGGGGGAGACTTACCCGAGCAATTTGCGACCTTCCCTGCTGGCTTCCCCATGGACTCTGCTTGTGGGAAGCCGGCAGGGAAGGCCGCAAATGGCGATCACGCGACTGCAGGACACTGCAAGCATCGCAAGTGTGAGCCGGTTACCGAGCACCACAATCACGATTGTGTGACCACAGGGGACGCTGCAATGGCCGCAAATTCGAGGACCGGTTGTAAGGCCCCCTTGTTCAGCGCCGTCATAACTTCGAACGGTTGCTGAACAAGTGGTCGTAACACGAGGACTACCTGTACTGTGAGCAGAACAGCAGAAGGACTGGAGAGAGCCCACTTCACTGAAAATTCTGCCCCAAGGAGTTCTGCAACGTCTACATTCCTTGGCTTATTCTGCATAAAATATTCTGTTCTGTGGAGTCCTTGGTGCTCTCTGAGCCTTGTTGTTTTCTTGCAGACGTTTCATTGCCAGGCTAGGCAACATCTTCAGTGCGAAAAGGGAGTGGGACTTGCTCTCTGTTTATATACCCTGGCTTGTCCTGCCTGTGTTGGTGGGGGTGTTGTACTCCCCTTAGGAGTTCCTTGATTGGGCTGTTGTTTGCTACTTGGTTGATTGACCGAGTTAATAGTTCCTTGATTAGGGTATATTGTGTTGTTAGGGTATATTGTGCTGGTGCTAATCCTGGTGTTAATCTTTGCATATCTGGGTATTGATTGCTGGCAAGGAGGTGTTCTGGTCTTCTGGCTTTTCTATTGCCTCTTATGAATGGTATGTAAATGTTGTTTACCTCTATGTGTCTGCTGATGGCTGCTTTGTCTGAGTGCCAAGCTTCCAGGAATTCTCTAGCGTTTTTGGATTTGGCTTGGTTTAAGATGCTCACACTTCCCCAGTTGAAAGTATGGTTGAGTCTGTCCATGTGTTGTGAGATTAAGGAGTTTTCATCGTGTCTTCTGACTGCCAGTTGGTGTTCGTGGATGCGCTCGGCTAGTCTTCTGCCCACCTGTCCTACATAGTGGCTGCTACAGTCCTTACACTGTATGTTGTAGATAACTCCTGTTTTTTCTTCTTGGGCTACTGGGTCTTTTGGGTTACTTAAGATGTTCTGAAGGGTTTTGGTTGGTTTATGTGCTACGGTGATGCCATGATGCAATATTCTGTTCATTAAATGTGATGCAGAAAAAATCTCTGGAGCTGGGGGTGCCCACATCCTTTGCCAGCCAATTGTTATGACTTTTGCTCTGTGGTTTGGTGCATTGTGAGACGTACTCTCCAATAAAGCTGAATAGGAATGCAATCCAAGTTTACCTTCCAGGAAAGGGCGGCAGGATTTCGGTGGCATGGTCGTTCTCTTACTATCTTTTTGGCACCCATTTAAAGCTTTTTGATGGGCTTTTAGCACTTTCTGATCTTTTATTGCTATTGCAGGCTGCTGCCAATTTCAGGCACTGCTTATTTTTTAACTCCTTCCCTGTCTCATTGTCACAGCTTTGTCATCTTGCATTTGACGTTCTCTATTGGCACGTTATGCGGTGGAATGGGCAAGGGGGTCAATTTAAAATGCCAAAAATGCCCATCAGGCAATAAATCACCAATTAAATGCAGCAGGCCTTACCCGCGAGCAACCACGTAAAATACGGCTTCATAATTTTGCAGACAAGCACCAAAGAAACCAAGGGCATGTTTCCGGGTCATTGACAAGCCCACTTCCCCCCACTGCATACCTTCCAAAGGATGGGCTATAAAATCCCCCCAATCCACAATGGCTGTGGTTAATGGGAGTTGTAGTCCGACAGATCTGAAGGACTTTAGATGAAAGGGAAAAAAAGAGAGGCAAACTACCTCCTCATATGGGGTGTTTTTATAAAATTGGGGGAGATGGGCGGTAATATAAGTTTGAATAATAAATAAATAAATAAAATCTAGGTTTTATACAAATGTTCAATACAAGCTGATTAAACAGGACAGCCCTGTTTTTCACCCCAGCAACTCCTTTGCAGCAAGAAATAGGCAGGCTTTGTCTACGTAATTTTCTGGACTGACAAGAAAAGGTTAGAAACTTAAGAATAGCAATGAGGCTGGAGAAGCAACAGCCGGAATTCTCAGTTTGGAAACGAAGATGAAAAAGCAAGAAATGGACTGATTAGAGAAAACAATTTGGCTGGATTTGTTTCTACGTGGAAACCGCTTTTGGACTTTTGGCTTGTATCTGAAAAAAAATGAAGTTTTGATTTTGGGTTTTGATTACTGGATCATTATGGTTTATAGAAATAATGTTGATTATTTGTATTTTAATGACTATTTATTCTTGTTTTATTGTAAACTGCCCAGAGTCGCTCTTTGAGTGAGATGGGTGGCGAGAAGGAGAGAAAGGAAGGAAGGAAGGAAGGAAGGAAGGAAGGAAGGAAGGAAGGAAGGAAGGAAGGAAGGAAGGAAGGAGAAAGGGAGAAAGGGGAAGGAAGGAAGGAAGGAAGGAAGGAAGGAAGGAAGGAAGGAAGGAAGGAAGGAAGATGAGAAAGGGAGAAAGAGGGGAGGGAGGGAAGGAAGGAAGGAAGGAAGGAAGGAAGGAAGGAAGGAAGGAAGGAAGGAAGGAGAGAAAGAGAGAAAGGGGAAGGAAGGAAGGAAGGAAGGAAGGAAGGAAGGAAGGAAGGGAGAAAGAGAGGAAGGAAGGAAGGAAGGAAGGAAGGAAGGAAGGAAGGAAGGAAGGAAGGAAGGAAGGAAGGCTAGAATTAGAGTAAGAGGTTAATGTATTATGTATCTGTGCTGGAGAAGGTCGGACGTTATTCTTTCTGTATTTCTTCCTAATTATTTCTGCATTTTTTAGTTTGTCTTTTTTCTTTTAGTCTCTCTTCCATCTTTTCTATATTTTGTACTTTATCTATACTTTGAAACTTTAATAAAGTCTTTTTAAAAAACAAATAAAAAGAAGCGGCAAGAACTGGAAGGAACTAGGGAATCCCAAAGGGCCAGATGTTCTTACGTGATCCGCTCACATCCTGGGGGTTGACGGAAGCCTTGGCCGGTTCAAACGCCCCCGTCCGGAGAACATAATCAGTGCTGAGTGCCATGGTGTTTACCCAGTGAGCATGACCCTGCAAGGTGCGGCACAGGATTCCCTAAGGGGGGCCAAAAAGCATCAACCGCTTTCATTTATTCATCATGTGAGGAGACCATCATGTGCCAAGGCCCTCGACCCAGCCCTCCCAATGTTGGCGGCACCTGAACCTACCAGGTGGTGAAGCCAGGAAGCGCGACCGTCCTACGTGGCAATTGGTCACTGCCCTGCGGTGCCCATGGGGTGTGTGTGTGTGTGTGTCTTAAACCTCAAGACAGCAACTGTAAACGGTGCAATCAAAGTCACACCCTTTCGATACTGTGCAATGCATGCATCGCAACACATGTTAAAAAGGAATAAGGCTTTGATCACACCGTCAAGACCTTTTCAACATCTGTCCCCACCAACTAAGACTGCTGGGAAATTTTTAAAAAACTGATTTCATTTAAAAACATAACAATTGACATTTATTTCAAGGCCTTCGTGCTTAGTTTGTAGGACTGCGCGTAAAATATCCTGCAACCTAACAATATAACAATTATATAAACAGTTTACTACACACTTTAAAAAAGGAAACTTACAGGTAGTCCTCAACTTACAACCACAATTGGGAGTGGAACTTCCGTTGCTAAGCGAGGCGATTGTTAAGTGAGTCACACCCAATTTTATAACCTTTTTTTGCTGCGGTCGTTAAGTGAATCTGGCTCTCCCCATTGACTTTGCTTGTTGGAAGCCGGCTGGGAATGTCGCAAATGGCAATCACGTGACGCCGGAACGCTGCAACTGTCATAAATGTGAGCCAGTTGCCAAGCTCCTGAAGTTTGATAACATGGCCTGCGGGGACGCTGCGATGGTCTTAAGTGTGAGGACCGATCACAAGTCACTTTTCCCAGCACCGTCATAACTCTGAACGGTTGCTAAATGAATGGTCGTAAGTCAAGGACTACCTGTAATGTATTATATTCTAGTGTTTCTCAAACTTGGGAACTTTAAGATGTGTGGACTTCACATCTGTGGACTTCAACTCCCAGAATTCCCCATCCAGCATGCAAGTCCACACACCTTAATGTTCCCAAGTTGCAATGGTCATAAGTACTGTCATAACTTTGAACGGCGCTAAACAAATGGCTGTAAGTCGACGATTACCTGTAATGTATTATATTCTAGAACAGTGTTTCTCAACCGTGGGAATTTTAAGATGGGTGGACTTCAACTCCCAGAATTCCCCAGCCAGCTAATTCTGAAGTCCTGATGGCCAATTGGGACTCCAGCTGGGTGGGGAATTCTGGGAGTTGAAGTCCACCCATCTTAAAGCCGCCAAGGTTGAGAAACACTGTTCTAGAGCTATACAGTGAGAAAAATAATAATAAACCTCCTATACTAAATTACCTAGAGGGGAAAAATATACCCAAAAGCCCTTAAAAATGAAAAAAAAATGAAAAACCTCAAGGAAATGGAGTTCACACCTGGGGCTCAACCATGGTGTCTTAACCAGGTTTTATCAACCCTGCCTCTATTGGTTGGGTTCACCCAGCACGAAATGACTAATCCCGGTTTACAAACTGCAGTGTTGAGCCACACAACCCATCACGGCCAAACCACACGACCCGGATGAGGACAAGGTGCAGATGTGGGAAAAGGGGAAAAGGTGCCGACTTATTATTGTCTTTATTAAACTTGCATGCTCAAGTTCCTGCTGTGCCTAAATCACGACTCTGGGCGACTTACATCTTGGGCCCTCCAGACTTTGATGGTCCGATCCTGCGAGGAGGAGTACAACAAGCCATCACCTCCCCACCGGAGGCAGGTGACCGACTGAGTGTGGCTGGTCAGGATTTTGTCACAGCGGCCCGCGACCGTGTCCCAGATTCGAACGCTGCCGTCTTTGGAAGAACTAGCTAAGTAGCGACACTCGGGGTTCCTGAAGAGGGATTAAGAGAGAGAGAGAGAGAGAGAGACATGAAATTTGCCCTAAAAATAAAAGGAGAATGAAAATCAGCTCAACGATCAATAACCCAACCCACTCCATTCTATAAGGGGAAAAGGGGAGTGGTCCTGGCTGTCACCTTGACTTTTTTGTCCCCCCCCCACAAGGATGCCCCTAATAGCTTCCAGGCCCTAGAAAAATTAGGGAATTGACACCAAATGCTCAAGCTACCGTTGTGTTTAAATCAGTGCTTCCCAAACGTTTTCCTTCATTACGCAAAACCGCTTATCAGAAAGTCCTTTTTACCCAATGTAGGTAAAACTCTTTAAGTCACTTTAATGGGTTTGTGTGTTATGTTATTAGTGTGTTATTAGTGTGTTCGTTTGTTGTGTATTAAAGGTAAAGGTAAAGGTTTCCCCTGCACATTTGTGCAGTCATGTCCGACTCTAGGGGCCGGTGCTCATCTCCGTTTGTTAGCCGAAGAGCCAGCGTTGTCCGAAGACGCTTCCACGGTCATGTGGCCGGCATGACACGTACGGAATGCTGTTACCTTCCCACCAAAGTGGTACCTATTCATCTACCTGCATTTGCATGCTTTCGAATTGCTAGGTTGGCAAGAGCTGGGGCGAGTGCGGGAGCTCACTCCGTCACACGGGGCTAGGGATTCGAATCTCCGAACTTGCGATCTTCCGATCGACAAGCCTGGCATCTTACCCGCTGAGCCACCACGCCCCCTTTGTTGTGTATTACCCAAAGAAAAACCACTTTTATCCAATTTGGGGTAATTTACCCAGGTTTCGGAAGCCCTGGTCGAAATTATTTATCCCTCAATTTCTGCTAATTTTGCCTTCCCCGTTTTCTCTCTCTTATTTCTTTTGAAGCACAACATGGTAATTTGAAAACCAACACACTGTGGCATCAGGATTGTTAACACTAAGTCAAAATGGGCCCTCCCCATTGTTTGAGACTGATTCGCCAGATTGGATTTTATACTTATTTATGCCATATTGATAATTGTAATTTTATATTTGTATTTTAATCCTAGTTTTTATTGTAAACCACCCAGAGTCCCCCATTTGGGGGAGATGGGCGGTCATATAAATTTAAATAAATAAATAAATAAATAAATAAATAATAAAATGGCCTACCTCACAGGGGGGCTGGTTGTATTGAAAAGAGGTGGGGCCTGGAGGTTCCAGCTGAGGGCCTTTTAAGTAATGAATGTTTCTAAGCAGCTTTTCCAAAATTTCCCAAATTTACAATGGCAACTGCAGTAGAGACTGGCTTGCATACCACACTGGTTGTTGTGCAGTTTGTCCAAGGGTTTAACTTAGCAAAAGACATGAACCTACCCTTGAGGTCTGCCAACCTGTCAATTGGGCTTTATTCACACCCGGGTTAAATTCCCTGTTTAGATTTCCTTCTTGACTGAAGGTGCATTAAAAGCCTTGTCATAAATCAATCAATAAGCCAATCACCGCGAACACAATGCTCCTGGACGTGTGGAGGGGCAGCAAGAACGGAAGCCTGCACGGCTGCGGCCTCCATCTTGACTTTTTTGACCAACCCTGCAGACGCCCTTGGAGCACAGGGCTATTTCTTTTCTGCATCGCAGGGAGAAAGGCAGATGAAAACACCACAAATCGTAGGCGAGAAATAATGGCACGGTTGCGATGTAAGCTCTCCCGGCCCAGAGGAGCAGAGCCGGGGAAGGTGCGGCGGAACGACTTACAAATGCAGAGGTTCCCAGCAGAGCGAGGTGATCCACTTGGAGTGCCCCACCAGGACGCGGCCAATCTGGGTCCCGGTGCTTGGATCCCAGAGCAGTATCTGCACAGAAGGTACACAGGAGATGCTAACACAGTGCTTCTCAGCCGTGGCAACTTTAAGACCTGTGGACTTCAACTCCCAGAATTCCCCAGCCAGCCATGCTGGCTGGGGAATTCTGGGAGTTGAAGTCCACAGGTCTTAAAGTTGCCAAGGTTGAGAAACACTGTGCTAACAGCTCATCGGGCAGCTGACGGACTGCTGGCTGGGCTAGAAGACATTTCCCAATCCATGCCAAAAGTACTGAGGATACGGTGCACACCTAGCTATTTTTCAGACAATTGGACTTGCCAAGGCTCTGGAAACATTCGCAGGAGGGGCCATTTGACCCTCAGCCCTCCCCCAAACTCACAATTCCTAGGATTCTTCAGGGGAGAGAAGCCAGGATGAGGGGGTTCAGTCCCCGACTTCCAAAATTATATTCAACTGAAAATGGCTGCAATTTACAAGAGACGCTGAACCTCACTTACATCTCCCTGAATGGGATCTCATCTTTGAATAATTTTCATGGGGAGGGGGGGGGATGATTTATATTTAGGAATAAAATGAAAATCAACTATAATTTGAACATTTTATAAACCAATTATAGTTTAAACCAGGGCTTTCCAAAGTGCTGTCGCTGGCAACATGCCAGCGGCGGCAGGGCGGCGGCAGCACGGCGGTGGCGTGGGGGCGCGCACACGCTGCCGCCGACACAGGAGGGTGTGCGGCGGCGCGCGCGCGGCAGCGACACAGAAAGACGTGCAGCGGCGTGGGGGGGCATGCGGCAGCGCGGGGGGCATGCGGCGGCGCAGGGGGGCGTGCAGCGGTGCGCGCGTGCAGGGCGGCAGCGGCAGCGGCAGCCACCGTGCGCGTGCGCGCCGCCGCTTCCAGGTGGTGTGGCGACACACCACGCTGTGTGTGGCGACGCACTTTTGTGTCGCGACACAGAGTTTGGAAAGCTCTGGTTTAAACATTGATACAGGTACTCCTCACTTGACAACCGTTCGTTTAGCGACTGTCCGAAGTTATGATGGTGCTGAAAAACCAACTTATGACCATTCCTTGCATTTACGACCATTGCAGCGTCCCGTGGCAGCATGATCGCCATTTTCGACCTCCCCAGCTGGCTTCCGATAAGCAAAATCAATAGGGAACCGTGTGATTCACTTAACGACCACGTGGTTCGCTTAACGGCCATGCGATTTGCTTAATGACTGTGGTGATTTGCTTAACGACCGCCACAAAAATGGTTGTAAAATCAGGTCCAGATTTGCTTAATGTCTGCATCGCTTAGCAACCTAAATTCTGGTCCCAATTGTGGTCGTTAAGCGACGACTACCTGTATTTTTGTTTTATTTTAACACAGGCTGTAAAAACAGCAATTTTTTAATGTAGTCCCTGTAAAAACTGCTGAACCGTTCATCTGGTACGTAGCCAGTTCTGCCACCCCGAGCCTTCCAAGTGTGTCACATCCCTGCTCCCATTATCCCCAGCCATGCCCTGCCCTTTCAAGATGTGACTTTGGAGCTAGCTTGAAAGGGGTACGTGTCTCCATCCAGCTCCCAAATGCTGCATGTTCCGCTAGTCCTCATGAACCTCGATGTTTGCAAGCAGAGCTGTGCCCCGCTGGGGGAGATGGCTCAGGGCCCGGCTCATGGGAACGAAACCCAGCCGAAGCGGGTCCTCACCTGCCCATTCTTGCACCCAGATGCCAGTTTCCTGCCGTCGGGCGACCAAGCAATGCTCAGCACCCAATGGCGGTGACCTGTGAAGGTACGAGAGAGGGAGAGCGGCTGAAGAAAGCCCACCAGGCCGTGGCCCCGGCAGACCCCAGCGTGCTTCTGCTGGGCGGCCTCCCTTCCCCGCGTTGAGGCTCACCCTTGGCTGTGAAGTGGGGCGTCTCCGTGTTCAGGTCCCAGAAGCGCACGGTGGTGTCCCCAGACCCACTGGCCAGGTACCTGGGGAGAGAAACGCCCAGGCGTTGACAGAGCCAAGGTATGGCAGTGACTGGGGGCATCCACGGGTCAAAAAAGTCAAGATGGCAACTGTGCCCGTGGGATTGAAGCCCTTGGTTGTTGTTTTTAAAGAAACTTAATTACATTTCAAAATATAAGTAAAACATATAAGAATAGAAAGTGATTGAAGCAACCACGGAACCCTGGTTGAGAAACCCTGAGTTAAATGAACCAACCAGAACAAACACAGAGATCCAGACCCAGAAACCATGCTCCAGATCAGGCTTTCTCCACCAGGGTTCCGTGGCACCGTCGGGTTCCGCGAGAGGGCACGAGGGGTTCCCTGGGAAATCACGATTTACTTAAAAAATTATTGCAAATTGGGCAGCTTCACATTAAAGAGGTAAGTTTCATTCTTTATTTTTAGTTTAAGAACACTGTTAATGCATCTATACAGACCTACCCATGAAACGAATATAATAATTTGGTAACTTCCGGCCTATATTTGAACCTGAATGTGCAGGGGTTCCCCAAGGCCTGAGAAATATTTCAGAGGTTCCTCCAGGGTCAAAAGGTTGAGAAAGGCTGCTGCAGATCATCCCGAGAGGCCAACTGAACCCTGATATTGATTCTGCAGTACTCTTACAAGTTCTAATAAAGCCACCCATAACTTATTCCTCTTCCAAGGTTCTATAGACCAGGGGTCCCCAACCTGTGGGCCGTGGCCTGTTAGGAAGTGGGCAGCACAGCAGGTGAGCGGTGGTGGTCCGTGTGATTGGCTCCCGCCTGCAAACCCCGTCCCCATCTGCACGATTGGCTCCCGCCTGCAAACCCCGTCCCCATCTGCACGATTGGCTCCCGCCTGCAAACCCCGCCCCCCATCCGTGCAATTGGTTCCCGCCTGCAAACCCCGCCCCCATCTGTGCGATTGGCTCCCGTCTGCAAATCCCGCCCCCCGGTCCATGGAAAAATTGTCTTCCACAACCGGTCCCTGGTGTCAAAAAGGTTGGGTACTCCTGCTATAGACCATCAACCGCCAGTTTTAACTAATTCCCTTAAAAAATAGCATTAAGCAGTGGAAAAAGCTTTCTGGCACCAAACCCTCTTCCCTCCAGCACCCGATCCAAGCAGCGTCTCCCCTTACTTTCCGGTAGGGCTGAAGGCAACCGAGATGACGGCCTCGCTGTGCCCCTCCAAGGAACTGGTGCAGCGTGTCACCGCCCGCACCCGGAACACGGCCTGGGGTTGGTAGACGATCTCGACCACACGTTCTGTCTCCAGGGCCAGTTCGGCCAGGGTCTTCTCCAGGGAGGCTACGATTTCGGAGTCCTGAACGTAGAAGGCCATGGGGACGGGCTCTTCCTTGGGAGGGGAAAGATGGGGAGGGACCGTGTCAAGGCTGCATCGGCAGCAGCGGGACCCAGAATTGCTGTATATCCCAAGCATTTGTGCTGTGCCCTGTTTCAGACACAATCCCCAAAATGTGCAGATGCTTTAAAGCAGCTGTGTCTTTTCAGCCCCTTCTTTGTATACATACAGAGATCCAAGATTCAGGTGACAAGGGTCAGGTAACAGCCCCCAAACCTTCTCTGCGAAGGGACCATTTTGGCCAAAGAGGGTTGAGGAACCCACAGCTGCTACTTTTCTACAAGCAGAGACCTGCTTTTCTACCCACCCAGCCAAGTGGCTACTGCTTTGGGTACAAAGTAGGCAATCCGCAACGGGCATCATGCGGGATGGAGCCCCCGTGGCCGTACCTTCTCTAAGAGGGTATTGCAAACCAGCTGGAGCTTTTCCGGGGTGATATCAACGGGAACATCAAAGGGGGCCCCCAGAACCTCCCCAGCTTCATCTTTGAACTGGATCAGCAGCCGCTCCACATCCGCCTTCATTTTGAAACCGTGGCTGTTGGCTGTTTGCACTCTGGCCTGTAAACCGACATGGAGAAAATCAAGGCCAAGTGTCTTGGCACCCACCAAGCGTCTGCGACTCCCTCCAAGCTCCCTTTTTGCACCCCCTCCTACACATTAACACCCCCTTCCCCATCACAGTTGTTCATAAAAGTCTTGTTAGCCTCTCGGAGCAAAAACAGCGAGACAACCTCTGCACTTTAACAATGAAAATACTCATAACTGAGCCACCTTATTTCTCTATAGCATTGTTTCTCAACCTCAGAAACTTTAAATTGTATGGACCTCAACTCCCAGGGTGCCCCAGCCAGCATGCTGGCTGGGGAATTCTGGGAGTTGAAGTCCACCCATCTTAAACTTGACAAGGTTGAGAAACACTGCTTTAGGGAGCTTCCTTAGCTGAGGGGGGACCGAACCTGGGTCCCCCCATTCCTGTTCCAGCACTTCATCACTAGATTACCCCAGATCTCAGAACCAAATCAGATGCCAGAACAAGAACAACAGAAGAAATAAAGTCAACCACGCCCCTTTTTTCCCCAACCAGAGTCCAGCTTTCACACAGGTGAACAATCCTGGGTCACAATAGGGTCTACCTATCTCCACTCCTCCTCCCCAATAGGCAGAGATATTATTGGGGGGAGGGGGGTTGTTTTTAATCTTGTCAGCCGCCCAGAGTCCCTTGTGTGAGATGGGTAATTACTGAAATGATATAAATAATGTATTAAAGAAATAAGGGTCCAGTGCCCTGGAGGAAATCTATCCACGGTTTCGCTGGGTGGCACAGAATCCATTTATTTTTCATATTTCATTGTAATTCCTTTGATTGCTGTGAGCCGCCCAGAGTCGTTGAGAGTGGGGCGGCAGAGAAGTTTAAATAATAATAACCCTGTTTCCTTGGGGATGTTGTTCTTTCGCTCCCCCACCCCCGGGGCCGCATGTCTCCACCGCCCCCTCCTAGGATACGGGGTGCTTTCTTACCTCCCCCCCCCCCCCACTTTGCAAAAATAACCCCCAAAACCTGCAGCCGGACGCCTCTGTCCGAAGTTGCCTCCACGTGGGAAAGGAGCCTCTACGTCATCACTCCGCGCCGGGCAGAGTGATGATTCGGCTGCCACCTGCTGGAGGAAGCGGGGACCTTCCGCCAGAAGTTTGGGAAACTGCTCTAAACGTGGGAACGGTGCTGTCCACTACCCGCGCTGCCTGCTCTGGCGCATTTTTTTGCAATCCCTTGTTTCTTATCATTCACCCCCTGATCCTCCTTCTTCTGGATTGGGATGTTTTGCAGAAAGCTGTGGTTTGATACTGAGGTGTGATTGCTTCCCTTCTACTTGCAGGAATCCAGGCTGTTTCCATCCATCCATCGATTGATTGATTGATTCCCTCTCTCCATCCATCCATCCATCCATCCATCCATCCATCCATCCATGTTGTTGTTTATTCGTTCAGTCGTTTCCGACTCTTCGTGACTTCATGGACCAGTCCACGCCAGAGCTTTCTGTCGGCCGTCACCATCCCCAGCTCCCCAATGGTTGAGTCCGTCACCTCCAGAATACCATCCATCCATCTTGCCCTTGGTCGGCCCCTCTTCCTTTTGCCTTCCACTTTTCCTAGCATCAGCTTCTTCTCCAGGGTATCCTGTCTTCTCATTATGTGGCCAAAGTACTTCAGTTTTGCCTTTAATATCATTCCCTCAAGTGAGCAGTCTGGCTTGATTTCCTGGAGTATGGACTGGTTTGATCTTCTTGCAGTCCAAGGCACTCTCAGAATTTTCCTCCAACACCACAGTTCAAAAGCATCTATCTTCCTTCGCTCAGCCTTCCTTATGGTCCAGCTCTCACAGCCATAGGTTACTACGGGGAATACCATTGCTTTAACTATGCGGACCTTTGTTCTCAGTGTGATGTCTCTGCTCTTAACTATTTTATCAAGATTTGCCATTGCTCTCCTCCCAAGAAGTAGACGTCTTCTGATTTCCTGGCTGCAGTCAGCGTCTGCAGTAATCTTTGCGCCTAGAAATACAAAGTCTGTCACTGCCTCCACTTTTTCTCCCTCTATTTGCCAGTCATCAATCAAGCTCGTTGCCATAATCTTGGTTTTTTTGAGGTTTAACTGCAACCCAGCTTTTGCACTTTCTTCTTTCACCTTCGTCATAAGGCTCCTCAACTCCTCCTCGCTTTCAGCCATCAAAGTGGTATCATCTGCATATCTGAGATTGTTAATGTTTCTTCCAGCGATTTTAACTCCAGCCTTGGATTCATCAAGCCCAGCATGTCGCATGATGTGTTCTGCGTACAGGTTGAATAGGTAGGGTGAGAGTATACAACCCTGCCGTACTCCTTTCCCAATCTTAAACCAGTCCGTTGTTCCGTGCTCTGTTCTTACCGTTGCTACTTGGTCGTTATACAGATTCCTCAGGAGGCAGACAAGATGACTTGGTATCCCCATACCACCAAGAACTTGCCACAATTTGTTATGATCCACACAGTCAAAGGCTTTAGAATAGTCAATAAAACAGAAATAGATGTTTTTCTGAAATTCCCTGGCTTTCTCCATTATCCAGCGGATATTGGCAATTTGGTCTCTAGTTCCTCTGCCTTTTCTAAACCCAGCTTGTACATCTGGCAATTCTCGCTCCATGAATTGCTGGAGTCTACCTTGCAAGATCTTGAACATTACCTTACTGGCATGTGAAATAAGTGCCACTGTTCGATAGTTTGAACATTCTTTAGTGCTTCCCTTTTTTGGTATGGGGATATAAGTTGATTTTTTCCAATCTGATGGCCATTCTTGTGTTTTCCAAATTTGCTGGCATATGGCATGCATCACCTTGACAGCATCATCTTGCAAGATTTTAAACAGTTCAGCTGGGATACCATCGTCTCCTGCTGCCTTGTTATTAGCAATGCTTCTTAAGGCCCATTCAACCTCACTCTTCAGGATGTCTGGCTCTAACTCACTGACCACACCGTCAAAGCTATCTCCAATATTATTATCCTTCCTATACAGATCTTCCGTATATTCTTGCCACCTTTTCTTGATCTCTTCTGCTTCTGTTAGGTCCTTACCATCTTTGTTTTTGATCATACCCATTTTTGCCTGGAATTTTCCTCCGATGTTTCTAATTTTCTGGAAGAGGTCTCTTGTCCTTCCTATTCTATTGTCTTCTTCCACTTCCGCACATTGCTTGTTTAAAAATAATTCCTTATCTCTTCTGGCTAACCTCTGGAATTTTGCATTTAATTGGGCATATCTCCCCCTATCACTGTTGCCTTTTGCTTTCCTTCTTTCTTGGGCTACTTCCAGTGTTTCAGCAGACAGCCATCTTGCCTTCTTGGTTTTCTTTTTCTTTGGGACGTTTTTTGTTGCCGCCTCCTGAACAATGTTGCGAACTTCTGTCCATAGTTCTTCCGGGACCCTATCTACTAAATCTAGTCCCTTAAATCTATTATTCACCTCCACTGCATATTCCTTAGGAATATTAGTGAGCTCATATCTAACTGATCTGTGGGTCTTCCCTATTCTCTTTAGTCTGATTCTAAATTTTGCAATAAGAAGTTCGTGATCTGAACTACAGTCAGCTCCAGGTCTTGTTTTTACCGACTGTATAGATGTCCGCCACCTTTGGCTGCAAAGGATGTAGTCAATCTGATTTCGGTGTCGACCATCTGGTGAAGTCCATGTATAAAGTCGTCTTTTAGGTTGTTGGAAGAGAGTGTTTTTTATGCACAGTGAGTTGTCTTGGCAAAATTCTATCAGCCTATGTCCTGCTTCATTTTGTTCTCCCAGACCATGCTTGCCTGTAATTCCAGGTGTCGTCTGACTACCCACCTTAGCATTCCAGTCTCCTGTAATGAAAATAACATCTCTTTTTGGTGTATTATCTAGTAGGTGCTGCAGATCCTCATAGAACTGATCTACTTCTGCTTCTTCAGCATCTGTGGTTGGGGCGTATATTTGGATCACTGTGATGTTAAATGGCTTACCCTGAATTCGAATTGAGATCATTCTATCGTTTTTTGGATTGTATCCAAGCACTGCTTTAGCCACTTTATTATTAATTATGAAGGCTACTCCATTTCTTCTGTGGTCCTCTTGTCCACAGTAGTAGATCTGGTGGTCATCTGATGTGAAGTGGCCCATTCCAGTCCATTTCAGTTCACTGACACCTAAAATGTCTATATTTAATCTTGACATCTCACCAATAACCACATCCAATTTGCCCTGGCTCATAGATCTTACATTCCAGGTTCCTATGGTGTGTTGATCTTTAGAACATCGGATTCGTCGTTCACCACCAGCACCGTCGGCCGCTAGCCGTCCTTTCGGCTTTGAGCTAGCTGCGTCATCACATCTGGGGCTAGTTGAACGTATCCTCTGTTCCTCCCCAGTAGCATTTTGACCATCTTCCGACCTGGGAGTCCCATCTTCCGATGGTATACCGACATATCTTTGGTTGTACTGATCCATTTAGTTTTCATGGCAAGAATACTGGGGTGGGTTGCCATTACCTTCCCCAGGGATCGTATTTAGTCTGACCTCTCTGCCACGACCTTCCCGTCTTGGGTGTCCCTTCACGGTTTAGCTCATGGTTTCATTGAGGTGCTCAAGCTCCAGCACCACGACAAGGTAACGATCTCCTTTGCTGGAGCCATCCATCCATCCATCCATCTTATATAGCCACCAATTTATATAGCCAAGTGACTCTGGGCGGCATACAACAATGGAGATACCAAGAACTGAACATTGAAAATTGCATTGAAAAGTGGCTTCCTTTGCTGTGGCGCCCTCTTTTTGGGAGGAAGTGATTTGCATCCCTTTTTTTGTTCTGGTTTCCCAGGGTGGCCTAACCCTGGGATTTTCTTGTGATCTCCCATCCAAATCCTAACCAGGTCCAATTTTGCGTAGCTTTTCCAGATCAGCCAAGGTTGGCCAAGAGCTGTCACCTGTTATGATGGGTTTTTTTGAACCATCTCAGTTGGTGGCCATTAGCATATCTGGTGGCAACAAGTTCCACTGCTTAAGCATGTTGTGACAAGAGATGGATGGATGGATGGATGGATGGATGGATGGATGGATGGATGGATGATGTGCCATCAAGTTGGGGTCAACTCTTAGTGCCCACCTAGATAGACCTTCTCCAGGATGATCTGTCCCCAACCTGGTCCTTCAGGTCTTCCAACGATGCCCCCATCACCACTGCAACTGAGTCCCTCCACTTGGCTGCTGGTCGTCCTCTTCTCTTTCCTTCCACCTCTCCCAGCATTGGAGCCTCCTCCAGAGATTTGGGTCTTCGCATCATGTGTCCGAAGAAGGAAAATTTGAGCCTGTTCGTAGATGACTTGAGGGAGAACTCTGGGTTGATTTGTTTGATGATCCATCGGTTTGTTTTCTTGGCTGTCCACGGACTTCTCAGGAGTCTTCTCCAACACCAAAGTTCAAAAGCATCAATACTCTTCCTATCCTGCTTATTCAGGGTCCAAATTCTGCTTCCATAGAGGGTCATAGGGCTTGCACAATGCTGATCTTTGTAGATACGTGTCAAGAGAGCCTTTTATCCATCCTGAATTTCCCATTGTTTGTTGTTGTTGTTCAGTCATTCAGTCGTGTCCGACTCTTCGTGACCTCATGGACCATAGCACGCCAGGCCTTCCTGTCCTCCACTGTCTCCCGGAGTTTGCTGAAGTTCATGTTCATTACATCGGTGATGCTATCTAACCATCTCATCCTCTGCCGTCCCCTTCTCCTTTTGCCCTCAGTCTTTCCCAGCATCAGGGTCTTTTCCAGTGAGTCCTCTCTTCGCATTAGGTGGCCAAAGTATTTGAGCTTCAGCTTCAGCATCTGTCCTTCCAATGAGCAGTCAGGGTTGATTTCCTTTAGGATTGACTGGTTTGACCTCCTTGCAGTCCAAGGGACTCTCAAGAGTCTTCTCCAGCACCACAGTTCGAAAGCATCAATTCTTCGGCGCTCAGCCTTCCTTATGGTCCAACTCTCACAGCCATACATTGCTACTGGAAAAACCATAGCTTTAACTATACGGACCTTTGTCGGCATGGTGATGTCTCTGCTTTTTAATATGCTGTCTAGGTTTGCCATAGCTTTCCTTCCAAGGAGCAAGCGTCCTTTAATTTCATGGCTGCAGTCACCGTCTGCGGTGATCTTGGAGCCCAAGAAAATAAAATCTGTCACTGCTTCCATTTCTTCCCCTTCTATTTGCCAGGAAGTGATGGGACCAGATGCCATGATCTGGGTTTTTTTAATGTTGAGTTTCAAGCCAGCTTTTGCACTCTCCTCTTTCACCCTCATCAAGAGGCTCTTTAGTTCCTCTTCACTTTCTGCCATTAGGGTGGTATTGTCTGCATATCTGAGGTTGTTGATATTTCTCCCAGCAATCTTAACTCCGGCTTGTGATTCATCCAGCCCGGCATTTCTCATGATGTACTCTGCATATAAGTTAAATAAGCAGGGTGATAATATACAGCCTTGTCGTACTCCTTTCCCAATTTTGAACCAGTCGGTTGTTCCATGTCCGGTTCTAACTGTTGCTTCTTGACCCGCATACAGGTTTCTCAGGAGACAGGTAAGGTGGTCTGGTACTCCCATCTCTTTAAGACTTTGCCACAGTTTGTTGTGATCCACACAATCAAAGGCTTTAGCGTAGTCAATGAAGCAGAAGTAGATGTTTTTCTGGAACTCTCTTGCTTTTTCCATGATCCAGCGAATGTTGGCAATCTGATCTCTAGTTCCTCTGCCTCTTCGAAACCCAGCTTGCACTTCTGGTAGTTCTCGGTTCACATACTGCTGAAGCCTAGCTTGTAGGATTTTGAGCATAACCTTGCTAGCATGTGAAATGAGCGCAATTGTACGGTAGTTTGAACATTCTTTGGCATTGCCCTTCTTTGGAATTGGAACGTAAACTGACCTTTTCCAATCCTGTGGCCACTGTTGAGTTTTCCAAATTTGTTGGCATATTGAGTGCAGCACTTTAACAGCATCATCTTTTAGGATTTTAAATAGCTCAGCTGGGATACGGTCTTCTCCGCTAGCTTTGTTGTTAGTAATGCTTCCTAAGGCCCACTTGACTTCACTCTCTAGGATGTCCGGCTCAAGGTCAGTGACCACACCATCGTATTTATCAGGGATATTAAGATCTTTCTTGTATAGTTGTTCTGTGTATTCTTGCCACCTCTTCTTAATCTCTTCTGCTTCTGTTAGGTCCCTGCCTTTTTTGTCCTTTATCATGCCCATCTTTGCACAAAACGTTCCCTTGATATCTCCGATTTTCTTGAAGAGATCTCTAGTCTTCCCCATTCTATTGTTTTCCTCGATTTCTTTGCATTGTTCATTTAAGAAGGCCTTCTTATCTCTCCTTGCTATTCTCTGGAATTCTGCATTCAGTTGTTTATATCTTTCCCTTTCTCCCTTGACTTTTGCTTCCCTTCTTTCCTCAGCTATTTGTAAGGCCTCATCAGTCAGCCACTTTGCTTTCTTGCATTTCTTTTTCTTTGGGATGGTTTTAGTTGCTGCCTCCTGTACAATGTTACAAACCTCCATCCATAGTTCTTCAGGCACTCTGTCTACCAGATCTAATCCTTTAAATCTATTCCTCACCTCCACTGTATATTCATAAGGGATATGATTTAGGTCATACCTGATTGGTCTAGTGGTTTTCTCTACGTTCTTCAATTTAAGCCTAAATTTTGCGATAAGAAGCTCATGATCTGAGCCACAGTCAGCTCCAGGTCTTGTTTTTGCTGATTGTATAGAGCTTCTCCATCTTTGGCTGCAAAGTATATAATCAATCTGATTTCGGTATTGACCATCTGGTGATGTCCATGTGTAGAGTCGTCTCTTGTGTTGTTGGAAAAGAGTGTTTGCTATGACCAGCGTGTTCTCTTGACAAAACTCTATTAGCCTTTGCCCTGCTTCATTTTTTACTCCGAGGCCGAACTTGCCTGTTATTCTGGTTATTTTTTGACTTCCTACTTTAGCATTCCAGTCCCCTATGATGAAAAGGACATCTTTTTTTGGTGTTAGTTCTAGAAGGTGTTGTAGGTCTTCATAGAACTGGTCAACTTCAGCTTCTTTGGCATCAGTGGTTGGGGCATAGACTTGGATCACTGTGATGTTGAATGGTTTGCCTTGGATTCGAACTGAAAGCATTCTGTCGTTTTTGAGGTTGTACCCCAGTACTGCCTTTCCCACTCTTTTATTGACTATGAGAGCTACTCCATTTCTTCTAAGGGATTCTTGCCCACAGTAGTATATATAATGGTCTCCTGAATTAAATTCGCCCATTCCTGTCCATTTTAGTTCGCTGATTCCCAAGATGTCGATGTTCAATCTTGTCATCTCATGTTTGACCACATCCAGCTTACCTTGATTCATAGTTCTTACATTCCAGGTTCCTATGCAATATTGTTCTTTACAGCATCAGACCTTCCTTCCACTTCCAGACACATCCACAACTGAGCGTCCTTTCGGCTTTGGCCCAGCCGTTTCACACTTTCTGGAGCTACTCGGAATTGCCCTCCGCTCTTCCCCAGTAGCATTTTGGACACCTTCCGACCTGAGGGGCTCATCTTCCGGCGTCATATCTTTTAGCCTTTTGATACTGTCCATGGGTTTTCTTGGCAAGGATACTGGAGTGGTTTGCCATTCCCTCCTCCAGTTTTGGACCATGTTTTGTGAGAACTCTCCATCATGACCTGTTCTTCTTGACCTGACTTCATTGAGTTACGCAAGCCCCTTCGCCACGACAAGGCAGTGATCCATGAAGGGGATCCCATTGTTTACCCTCAGTGAATGAACTTGAACTCTTCTTTGGAGCTCTGCTCACAACACACCTCACTGGGAGATCATCTGGGCCTTGATCCCATATTGGTTTGCTTACGGTTTGATAATTTAATTTCATTAATAATGTATGCCATTGATTAATGTAGCATGAGGAAATGATTGATGCTGTATGATAACACGACTGCTAAGATGTGACCGGTAATGCTGTTATATGTGAACATATGCTAGATAACAGATGCAGTATTATTGTCCCTTAATTCTCCCTTAAACATAAGTATGTGTTAGTTAAATAGCTGTAGTATTATTTTTTCTTTTCTTTTCTTGATTGTATAATTTATTATTGAGAGCTCTTGCACCGAAGACAAATTCCTTGTATGTTTAGCCATACTTGGCCAATAAAGTATTCTATCTATTCTGTTTTCATTAGTTGGTGGACCTTTTCTTTTATATTGTTTCTTATATACTGTTTCTTGTGTGTTTTAGTTTTTAACCTGCCAAGAGTCCTTGGGGATTCAACAGTCTATAAATGTGATTAACAAATATAATAAGTAAAATTATGAAAGCAGGGAAAAAAACACACTATTTTCCTTTCCATGCCTGATTTTATTGATTTCTACTGGCCAGCCTTGGTTCCAAAATTAAAAGCCCAGACTGCTGCACTGGCCTACTACAGGTAGTCCTCGCTTAACGACCACAATTGGGACCAGAATTTCAGTTGTTAAGCAAAGCGGTCATTAAGCGAATCCAACCCAATTTTATGACTTTTGCGGCAGTCGTTAAGCGGATCACCGTGGCCATTAAGAGAACCATATGGTTGTTAAGCGAATCGCGCGGTTCCCCATTGATTTTGCTTGTCGGAAGCTGGCTGGGAAGGTCGAAAATGGCAATCATGTGACCGTGGGACGCTGCAACGGTCGTAAATGTGAACCGGTTGCCAAGCGCACAAATTGTGATCACGTGACTGCGGGGATGCTGCGATGGTTGTAAATGTGAGGACCGATTGTCAGTGTGTTTTTCCAGCACCATCGTAAGTCTGAACCATCGCTAAACGAATGGTCATTAAGTGAGGACTACCTGTCCTGATTTTCAGGGTCCCCTCTTTTACTTTTCCAGCTCTGAAACGTCTTTTTTCCAGGTGTGGTGTCCAGAACTACACACAGTTCTCCAAGGGTGGTCTCTTTCTAAGTTTATATAGGTTTGTTATCTCAGCAATTCTGTTTTCAGTTCTGGCCTGAATGATTCCAATTCAAATACGGAATTTGCCCTTTTTTTTTTTATATAGCTCCCTGTAGCCATACTCTGGGTTCACCCTTTTCACTGAATTTCATTCCTGGTGATTCCAAGACCTGCCACACCAGCTCAGATGCAACTTATACATGAAGTTTGAACGGACTGTTTTGCACACGTTTTGAACTGCATTTGACTCTCGCATCCAGTTCATTTGGAGCTCTTTTCAACTCCTTTTGGACTTTACTACCCCAGTTTGCAGGGGCGCGATGGCTCAGTGGTTAAGACGCCAGGCTTGTCAATCGGAAGGTCGGAGGTTCGAGACCAGAGCGCTGCGTGACGGAGTGAGCTCCCGCACTCGCCCCAGCTCTTGCCAACCTAGCAATTGGAAAGCACGCAAATGCAAGTAGATTAATAGGTGCCACTTCGGTGGGATGGTAACAGCGTTCCGCGGGCGTCATGCCAGCCACATGACCGCGGAAGCGTCTTTGGACAACGCTGGCTCTTTGGCTAACAAACGGAGATGATCATCGGCCCCTAGAGTCGGACACGACTGTGCAGGGGAAAGCCTTTAACTTTACCTACCCCCGTTTGCATATTTTAGTCAGTTGTGCCACTGAAGCCCACTTCTGTCACAAACATTGGTGCAAGCTAGAATTTCTAATCCAGAGACCATCTTGAAAGCTAACATACTCTTGCCTGCTTCCATCGTGTACTGACACACACTGACCCATACACCGGATGCTGACTGATCCTGTCCTGTTCGCAGTATATTAACTTTGTAATATAATCCTTACACGTACCAAAGAAATATATTACGAACCATCACAAAAATGTGTGAAATTACGCTAGTGAGAATGATGGAAAAAGGATGCTTTGTGGAATGATGAAGTAACCCACTGGCCCTTAGGTGGTCTTGTTTACAAGATTAGAAAATGTTGAAAAATCTCAAACATTACCTATTGAGGCCTAAGCCACGGCTTATAAAAAAAACACTTGGCTTTGTAGCTTGGTTGGTTTATGGTTGGCTTGCGATGTGCAGACTCAGCCATGTCTGTTTGACACAGCACAGGACAGACCCATGTTCAATGGGAACTGGATTGCATTTCTCCCCACGGCCCAAAGAAAGGGCTAAAATGTGGTATCGTGTTTGGCAGCGGAAGTGGATGGTTGGCGGGGCCACCTCTTCCTCCAATTTGGCACTTTTATTTATTGATTTGATTTCTATGGCTGCCCATCTCAACAAGTCGCATTGCATCTCCCCACTACTGGCAGAGACCCCCTCCCCCTTCTTCTCCCTTGGGGAGGAGGATCACAAACTACAGCAGAGCTTTCCAAACTGTGTGTCGCGACATGTTAGTGCGTCGGCTGCAGTGTCTGGGTGTGTCCCGGCTGCTGCTGCCTCCGAGCCCTGCCAGGATTCCGCGCAGGTCCTAGTGCCTGCCTTGTGCCTCCAAACCTGCCCTGCCAGGATTCCGCGCAGGTCCTAGTGCCTGCCTTGTGCCTTGCTGCCTCCAAACCTGCTGTGATTCCGCGCAGGTCCTAGTGCCTGCCTTGTGCCTGGCTGCCTCCAAACCTGCCCTGCCAGGATTCCGCGCAGGTCCTAGTGCCTGCCTTGTGCCTGGCTGCCTCCAAACCTGCTGTGATTCCGCGCAGGTCCTAGTGCCTGCCTTGTGCCTGGCTGCCTCCAAACCTGCTGTGATTCTGCGCAGGTCCTAGTGCCTGCCTTGTGCCTGGCTGCCTCCAAACCTGCTGTGATTCTGCGCAGGTCCTAGTGCCTGCCTTGTGCCTGGCTGCCTCCAAACCTGCTGTGATTCTGCGCAGGTCCTAGTGCCTGCCTTGTGCCTGGCTGCCTCCAAACCTGCTGTGATTCTGCGCAGGTCCTAGTGCCTGCCTTGTGCCTGGCTGCCTCCAAACCTGCTGTGATTCCGCGCAGGTCCTAGTGCCTGCCTTGTGCCCGGCTGCCTCCAAACCTACCCTGCCAGGATTCTGCGCAGGTCCTAGTGCCTGCCTTGTGCCCTGCTGTAAGAGTGTGTCGTGAAATGATGCATGTTTAAAAAGTGTGTCACCAACATGAAAAGTCTGGAAAGCTCTGAACTAGAGGCTTTTAAGATGAAGACTTAGGAGCCAAGTTCACTTTCCCGATTAAGAAAATTGAAGCCGAAAGGTTTGCAGTAGAAACAAACCACGCAGAGAAAAACGGACACAAGTGTGTAATTTATATATATATATATATATATATTTATATTTCAATCAAAACACAATTAAATATGGTTTAAGTACTTGAATACTTGGGTATCAGACAATAAGGTGGTACACAGTACCAAAAAACCTATATATAACTTGTTTTGCTTCTGGCAGACTGAGGGAACACTGCCTCGCTCCAGCTGATACCGCAAAATGGTGTTTGCTTAGTCCAGTGTTTCTCAACCTTGGCAACTTTAAGCTGGGTGGACTTCAACTCCCAGAATTCCCCAGCCAGCCATTCTGACTGAATTCTGGGAGTTGAAGTCCAAAGAACTTGAAGTTGCCAAGGTTGAGAAACTCTGGTTTAGTCCATTACAGTTTTCAAAGTGCTGGAGACAAATCCTAACCTTTCCTACAGAAGTTTTGGATTATGGGTCCTTTTTTATATTTATTTTTTGCACAAGTCTTCAGAAAATAAACGCCAGTAAGAACGTAAAAAACCCTCCAAATGAACTGAAACGTTGTTCCAACAGAAAAGGAAGCGGAAGGGAAAAAACAAACGCACAAGCATAACGGAGTGGACCTTGTTTTGAACACTTCAAACTCTCGGGTAAGATTACTCGTGTGTGGCAAAGCGCCAGAGATCGGAGGAAGCTTTCGGTTTGGGTGAAGAAGAAAAAAAAAGGGCAACCAATCCCAAAATGTTGCACAAAAGGATAAGGAAGAAGGGCCAGTGCCTGAACTTGGAACAATTCAGCAAAAAACTGAATCGGGGCAGAGTCATTGTTTCAGCTTAATGCAAAGGGGAAAACAAAAATGGGACACACAAACATTCATTGCGTTCTTCATGTATTTTCCCAGACAGCCAACATGTTCTGCAGGGTGAAAGGGATCCAGATGTGGAGTCAAGCATTTCGGAAGGCAAGAGACAGAAGGGAACCGAAGTGGAAGTTCTTCGTCAACTGAAAATTGCTTGTCCCCAACTTCCTCTCCCTTCCGGACTGGCCCAAATGCAGCAGGAGCAGAGTCCAGTTATGGAATACTTCATGTATGGTCATTTCAAAACGGCTCCGGGATTTTAAGACCACTCCCTGTCAACTGCGAAGCCCTCTCCGGCAGGGTAAAGGGGCCTTTCTGATTGCAGATGTTCTTAAAAAAAAGAAGAAGTTTTTAAAAAATCACAGCTAGGAAACCTAAGGGGCAAAACGTTACCTCCATCCCTAACCCAAGACTGTACTCCAGTTCCAAGTGATGAAGTGGAAAGATCCTTTGCAGAAGGAGACGGGCTGTTCCTTCACAGGTTACATTTGCTCTCGAGATGGGAAGACGAGCCTTTTTTTTCACAAGGCGGGGAGAAATGCACCAGCTGGTTGGGGTCCGTGGTGCTGAGTGTCCATCTGAGAAGGCGGCCGGGAGAAAGGGGCTTTGGGGCCGGGAGGGGGGAGAGGATCCAGCTCCACTTCTCTTCACAGGCAGAAGCCCCCGAAGATCATAGCTGAGAGTGGAAAAAAAGGGGCTGGTTAGGGAACAGGAAGGGTGTCAGGCCTTCCATCTGCAACACGCAGCTGCCCGAGCCTTTTCTCAATGGGCCCCTTGGGGTGAAAAGGGGACCCCCCCCCACCTTTTGCAAACTGCTATTCCAGACAGCCAGCAAGCATCACACTTCTTCCAACCGAAAACCGCATCCAAATCTACTTACTCTGGCGTTTGAGAACACACCATGGGATCACCATCATGCAGGGCCCTCCCAACTGCCCTTAGATTGACCCTGGTGGGGCTTGATAGATTATGTGCCATCAAGTCGGGGCCGACTCTTGGCAACGTATCTTAAAGACCTTGAAAACAGATTTTCTCCAGGATATTTTTAAAAACCACGGTGTTATCGTCTAAGTTTGCAAACTCCGGTCTGAGGACGGAGTTGGCAAGCTCCAGTCCTGCAAGGCGAGTTTCACAGCCCAAATGATCTTGACAACAGCAAGAAGCTTGTGAGACTTCAGGAAGGGCTGGCGAAGGCCCCCGGCTCACAGCCGTTCACACTGGCACTGATCTCCTGCTCTCCCAGAAATTCTTTGATATTTCATGTCTGTGAGGCCCAAAAACTAGGGGGGGGGGGAGCTGTTTAGAAATACAGAGAAAAAAACGGAGATTTCCTCCATCTCACAAAGGAATTCCGGAGAAGAATCCTTGCAACGCTGCAGCTGGAAAGGAACAGGGAAGTTGGGAAGGGTGTCCAGGAAAAGGCATACTAAGGGCTGGGGTCAGCTGTGGAAGATTCCAACCATCGCTGCCAGGCAGGTGCATAGCTCTGGGATTCACAGGCAGCGCAAACGGCTGCACCTCTCCAGAAGGGGGTTCCGGGAAGCTAGATTTCTTAGCTTTTCTGCCAAGAGGACGCGGGGATCCACTCAGGAGCGGGCAACAGCTGCCCGCGGGAGGAGCCCAGGATGGGGGTAAGAGTGAGCAGCTCCTGAAGCTGCCCTGCCCTGCCCTCCCTCGATGGGAAGGAGGCATCAGCTGGGCAGCCCAGCTCTCGCGCAGGGGCTGCCGGACCCGCCCGCCCCACCAGTCTCCTGCTGCACCGATGCCAGGAGATGCGGGAGCCGCTCAGCCAGAGACCTGCGAGAAACGGGCTGCCCGTTACCTTCGTCACTTTTTCGACGGCGGCCTCCGGGGGCTGTGCCTGCTGCATGACGTCGTTGACGATCATCTTGGCTATCCTCCAGGCCATCTCCTCCTGGGCCTGAAAGCAGACCGAACAGCCCCGTCAGCACAGGGCGCTCCGGGGCTGCCACCGGCGAGCGGAAGGAAGCCGCGCCCCGGGACCCTTGCCCGCCCGCCCACCCTCCCCGGGTCCGTGCCAGGCGATTCATCTGGCCCCCGAAGGACCAGGAGGGTTCAGCCCGATCAGAGGCTTAACTTCCAAAGTATTCGCCCTGCAACCATTTTTCTTCTGGGGAGGAACTTCTGCTTGTTCTGGATTTCTGACACAAAACAGCTAGACCTGCACGTCCGCGCAATGCTAGGGGGATCTTTGGGGACAGCCGGGGACAGACGTAGTACATGCCTTTCTCGCCAAGTGCCCCAGCACTGGAGCGCCTTACCTCGTCTGTGGTTCCTTGCACCCATTTCTTCATTGCTTGCGAAAACATGGACCCTGGGGGGAGCAGAAAGAGAAGGGGAGCAAACGGCCCTCGTCTCCGGCACACAGTGGGGGGGTTTTCCTCCACCGCAGTTAGAGCCCAAGAAAAGCCGCACCAGACCGGACCGGTGGCCAGCGTCCCTCTCTCACCGGGCCAGGCAAGGCTGCGAGCGGCCAAAAAAGTCAGGGAGCCCACACAGATGCCTTACAAGGAATGGCGAGAGTGACGGAGACTTCTTAGCTTGGAAGAAAAAGCAACCGAGAGGGACGTGATCAGCGTACAGGTAGTCCTCGCTTAATGACCACAATTGGGACTGGTGTTTTGGTTGCTAAGTGAAGCAGTCATTAAGCGAACCTGACCCGATTTTGTGACCCTTTTTGCGGCGGTCGTTAAGCAAATCACCGTGGGCATTAAGCAAACCATGTGGTCGTTAAGCGAATCACGTGGTTCCCCATTGATTTTGCTTGCCAGAAGCTGGCCGGGAAGGTTGAAAATGGCAATCACGTGACCAAGGGATGCTGCAACGGCCATAAATGCAAACTGGTTGCCAAGCGCCCAAATCATGATCACATGACTGCGGGACGCTGCGACGGTCATAAGCGTGAGGACCGGTCGTAAGTCAGTTTCCCCAGCACTGTCGTAAGTCTGAACCATCACTAAACGAATGGTTGTTAAGCGAGGACTACCTGTATATAAACCAATGCCTAGCCTGGAGAAAGTGGACAGAGTTTTCTTCCCTCTCTCTAAACCCTTGGGCCAGTAGCCATTGAGCGAAGCCGTCTGGAAGGTACTCTCATGGCGCATAATTAAACCACAGAATCCACGGCTGTGAGAGGACCGCTAGCCTGGAACGGCTTTAAAAGAGTACGTACATTCAGGGAAGAAAGGTTCATCAAGATCTTCCCGTCTTGAAGTCTCAATACCATCTTTGGGATGGGGGCAGCACGTCCCTCAATGCTAGTTGCAGTGGAAGAACGGCAGGAGGTGGGGGGGCCTCCCTTTCCTGCTGGCAAGCCCCCGGGGGGAATCTGCTCAGCCATGGCGAGGAGCCAAATGATGGACTGAGGGTGACTCTGCCTGGCCGAGCAGGGCCCTTCGTGTCTTCCTTTCCCGCTCACGTCCTCTAGCAACAAGTACCAGGAGTCTCCTTGACCCAGAACGAGGAAACGTGCCGCTAAGGTGATGAACACCCACCAGCAGCCGTCTCAGCCATTAAGTTTCCTCTCTTCGTGTCACCTCCAGGCAATCATCTGGCTGACCACTAGAAGCCTGCATGTGGAGGTAGCACATGCCAGGTTGCAAATTTTTCAGCGGCATCTCGTGCCTCTCCCCGCCAGCCCTTCCTTTTCATGTATATTAATGCTTAGGAGAATCACCTCTCGAGGAGGAGAATCATCTCTTGAGGAGGAAGCAGCAGCTTACCTTTGGACTTCTTGACGTCCGGCTCCGGCTCGGATTCCCTAATGAACTGGCCCAGGTCGCTCACGCGGCCAAAAGTCATCTTCCTGCACGAGAGGAACAGTGGCTTGCTAGCTGCAGAGAGGGAGGGCTGGTGGCAAAGAAGCCGGCCAAGTCCCCGCGTGCTCAAACCACTCCTGTTTCCTTGGAGGGCCTTCCCCCCCCCCCATTCTGCAGAAGAGGGCCTTCTTCTCTGACTTTCAAGCCAGAGGCGTAAAGCAGTTTAGAGCTGGCCACGGGGAAGGAGTCAGAGCGCCACTAAGGAGGGATTTGAACAAGATTACACAGCCCAGCGCTTGAAGGGAGCCAGAACGAAACCCCAAATAGCTCCGTCGTGGATTTTGTTTAATATAAGAGGGGACTGAGAGAAACTTGGACAGGTTTTCAAGATGGTTATTCTGCCCTACAGCATTCCTTAAAGTGGCAAGATTGGTGCCAGCCCTTCGAGGGAGGCCCAGTCAAGAAACAGGCATGGCAGGGATTCTGGGAATGCCCCTTTATTGTTATAGGGTAGCATAACTGCATCTTGAAAGCCTGCCCAGGTTTGTCGCTTCTTATCCTAAACAAAATCAAGGCGGGCTTATCTTGAGTTTCTTTCTCACCCTTCCTTCCATCTCCGGTAATCGCTTCTCCAAGTCCTTTCTTCACAGCTCGCGCCCATCTTCCCCAAGCTCAGCTCTAGATTCCTTGGCCAGAAGGTACCATCCAGATGGTTAGGTCAAGCCCGGATGGACATTTCAAAAGCAACAGGATTTTGTAACCCTCAACTGACCCCCCCTGACTGTAGGAAAACAATCTGTGTTTGTTCCCGCCTGCCTCTCGGCATGAAGGACTCTTACCCAGCGTATGTCCGTTGATACAGAGACTCTGGGTCCAGGCTGGCAGCATCAACAATTATTGCTTCGTCAAAGTTTTTCAGGATTTTTACATTGGCCTTTTTGTGGCTGGGCTGCGAGGTAAAGTTCGGACGTTGTTATCCAGCGCGAGGAGAGAAAGGAAAAGGAAAAAGAAAAAAACATACAACCGAACAACTTGGATCCAAGTTTTCGTAAAAGGACAATTTAATTCTAGAAGGCTCCTTATCGTTTGCCCCACCGCTAGTTTGTAGCAGAGAATCGGTGGTGGCACAGAGGGGTCTGCAGAAAACAGAGCCCGGCTGCCCTGTTTTTGGCACAGTATGCCTTGGGATACAAAAAGGGGGCGCTCAGATGGAGCTGCACAACCATCCCTCTTGGCCCCAAACTTCAATCTTCCGAAGCTGGGCTGTCTTTCCTAACCAACCCTTCAGATAGGCACTGGGGGAGATAAAATCCAACCCCACTGGGGGATACCAGGTTGGAGAATGCAGGCTCTAAGGCAGAGTTTTCCAAACTGTGTGTCGGGATACGTTAGTGTGTCGGCTGCAGTGTCTGGGTGTGTCGCGGCTGCTGCTGCCTCCGAGCCCTGCCAGGATTCCATGCAGGTCCTAGTGCCTGCCTTGTGCCCTGCTGCCTCCAAACCTACCCTGCCAGGATTCCATGCAGGTCCTAGTGCCTGCCTTGTGCCCTGCTGCCTCCAAACCTACCCTGCCAGGATTCCATGCAGGTCCTAGTGCCTGCCTTGTGCCTGGCTGCCTCCAAACCTGCTGTGATTCTGCACAGGTCTTAGTGCCTGCCTTGTGCCTGGCTGCCTCCAAACCTGCTGTGATTCCGCGCAGGTCCTAGTGCCTGCCTTGTGCCTTGCTGCCTCCAAACCTGCCCTGCCAGGATTCCGCGCAGGTCCTAGTGCCTGCCTTGTGCCCTGCTGCCTCCAAACCTGCCCTGCCAGGATTCCGCGCAGGTCCTAGTGCCTGCCTTGTGCCTTGCTGCCTCCAAACCTGCTGTGATTCTGCGCAGGTCCTAGTGCCTGCCTTGTGCTTTGCTGCCTCCAAACCTGCTGTGATTCCGCGCAGGTCCTAGTGCCTGCCTTGTGCCTTGCTGCCTCCAAACCTGCTGTGATTCCGTGCAGGTCCTAGTGCCTGCCTTGTGCCCTGCTGCCTCCAAACCTGCTGTGATTCCACGCAGGTCCTAGTGCCTGCCTTCTGCCTTGCTGCCTCCAAACCTGCCCTGCCAGGATTCCACTCAGGTCCTAGTGCCTGCCTTGTGCCTTGCTACCTCCAAACCTGCCCTGCCAGGATTCCACACAGGTCCCAGTGCCTGCCTTGTGCCTTGCTGCCTCCAAACCTGCCCTGCCAGGATTCCGTGCAGGTCCTAGTGCCTGCCTTGTGCCCTGCTGTAAGAGTGTGTTGCAAAATGATACATGTCTAAAAAGTGTGTCACCAACATGAAAAGTTTGGAAAGCTCTGCTCTAAGGCTAAAGAGACTAACCTACAAATCTTGGCCATAAACTCACTAAGCTTAAGGCAAGCTGCTTTCTCTGAGCCTCAGTCTTTCTTCACCCCATCTGCAATACGGGGATAATACTAGTTTTGCAGAAAATCAAAATGACTTAAATGCCCAAACCCATCAGATAAGAATGAGAGTTCTTTTGGCCAGCCTCACTTCTCCGCTCCAAGTGGACCCTTGCCCCTCTCTGTCTTGAGCAGAAAATGTTGGTGGGGGCATCCGCAGCAAAGTGGAATGACATCACTGCACAGGTCCTTCTTTTATGTGCCTGTCTCATGAAGCTATGGTGGGACAGGACTCGTGTAGTGACATTACTGCACACATTCATTGCAAAGGCACGTCTTGTTCCTTGTTTGCTGGCAAAACGCAGGCCAGCAGGTCTGTAGCTTGAATCATGTCAACTGGATTTCTATTTTCTCAGTGGAAACGTTTCGCTCCTTATCCAAGGAGCTTCTTCAGTCTGAGCAAAGTTGGTAAGGGAATCCTAAATATGTTTCTAGGTAGCTGTGTGACCTTACACCTGGGGCTAGGTCATGGTTATATTGAGATGTTATTTTAAGTCCCTTTATCACCTAAAGGAGGATCGTTAAGATCACCATGCTGCTGTTGAGCTTGTGAAATGGTCTTAATCTTCCTAGGCACAGAAGACAAAGCAGGAAGGAAGATAGGGGAAAGGTTGTGCCTGAGGCCCCCACCTCTATTCAAGGAAGGATTTTCCAAGTTGGCATGAATGGATTCCTTGACCCCTCTCTCAAACCACCTATCTTCTCTGTCTAAAATGTGAACATTAATGTCCTCAAATGAGTGTCCTTTTTCCTTTAGATGAAGATAAACTGCTGACTCTGGTCCTGTGGTGTTACTTCTCCTGTGTTGGGCCATCCTCCTGTACAAATGTTGTTTGGTTTCTCCAATGTAGAGTTCAGAGCACTCCTCACTGCACTGGATTGCATAAACTACATTGCTTTTCTTGTGTTTTGGAGTTTGATCTTTGGGGTGTACAAGCCTCTGTCTCAGTGTGTTGGTGGGTTTGAAATATACAGGTATGTGGTGTTTGCCCAATATCCGTTTTATCTTTTCAGACACGCCAGCCATGTAGGGAATGACCAGGTTCTTTCGTTTACTCTGAGTCTCAGCCCTATCTGTCGCTGTTTTAGGTCTGGTAGATTTAGATTTGGTGAAGGCCCAATTTGGATATCCACAGGCCTTCAGGGCTGTTCTCAGGTGCTGATTTTCATTCTTTTTGGAATCCATGGAGGTGGGGATGGTTTCTGCTCTGTGTGACAATGTCCTGATGACTCCTAGTTTGTGCTGCAGTGGATGGTGGGAGTCAAACATCAGATACTGATCTGTGTGTGTGGGTTTCCTGTAGATCCCTATTTCTAGCTTGCCACCGGTCCCAATGAGGACTTCACAGTCTAGGAATGCCAGTCTGTTGTCCTTGGTGTCTTCTCTGGTGAAGCTAATGTTGGCATCTATAGTGTTTATATGGTCCGTGAAGGCCTGTACTTCCTGGGCCTTGATTTTGACCCAGGTGTCATCCACATACCTAAACCAGTGGGTGGGCACCGTTCCCTGGAATGTGTTGAGTGCTTTCTTCTCCACTTCTTCCATGTATAAATTGGCCACAATGGGTGACACAGGAGAACCCATGGCACAGCCGTGTTTTTGTCTGTAAAAGTCACCTGCTTTGTCTTCTGTGCCTAGGAAGATTAAGACCATTTCACAAGCTCAACAGCAGCATGGTGATCTTAACGATCCTCCTTTAGATGATAAAAGGACTTAAAATAACATCTCAATATAACCATGACCTAGCCCCAGGTGTAAGGTCACACAGCTACCTAGAAACATATTTAGGATTCCCTTACCAACTTTGCTCAGACTGAAGAAGCTCCTTGGATAAGGAGCGAAACGTTTCCACTGAGAAAATAGAAATCCAGTTGACATGATTCAAGCTACAGACAATTCCACCTGGATGACTGAGAACCTTCATAGACACAGGCCAGCAGGCTTGTTTTCTGCCTGTAAGTGCCAAACTGCCAGCCAAGAGCAGACGGGTTGCAGCCTACAGCCGGTGGCCTGTTTTTTTGCTGGCCAGCCACAATTAAAGCGCCGTTCTAATTTCTAATTCTAATTGGCGCATTTGGCTTTGATGTTTTATTTTCTCACAGTTAACGGACTTCATTGGCTACAGTGCAGATGCCCTTAAAAGTTAGCTGTCGGGGTTGCCGCGGAGAGGGAGAAAAAGAGCCCAAGCAGACTCAGAGGCTTTTGGGAAGGAGACGAACAAGCATCAGCCGAGCACCTGGGAAGAAGCCACGCTGTCTGCAGCACCCGCGTGGGAATAGTGGTCCGAAGTGCTGCCAAGGCCGTGGACGTTCAGGGCGAGGCTTCCGCTTGCAAACTCGTCTCCCCGGACTGAATGGATGAGGTCGTTCAAGTATTTGTAATAAAGGTTGCTGGACAGAAAGGTGGGTAAGAAAACCTGGAAGATGGGAGGAACGGGAGAAGGGGAGTGACAACCTGCACATCCTTTGCACATAGGGGGTACCCGTTTCCAAAGCCTGTGGCCTCAAGGTAGAAAAAGGATTGGGTAGTTTTCAATATTATTATTAAATTTAAATGCCGCCTGAATAAATTCAATTCGGTAGCATCGCTCCCATGGAGATCAGCAAAAGTTGATCGCACCTTTGCATTACTTCCTTTACTGTTTACTTAGGAAGATCCTAAGATCCTGGTGAGAGCCAGTTTGGTGTAGTGGTTAAAGCAGGGTTTAAAGCATGGCTGGCTGGGGAATTCTGGGAGTTGAAGTCCACACATCTTCAAGTGGCCAAGGTTGAGAAACATTGTCCTAGAGGAAAGGCACCAGCAGGAGTTTGGGACTGAAAATGGCCAGCAAATCCAACCTTATTCTGAGCAGGCCTTTCTGAGTCACGTTTGAAAGAGCGAGTAGAGCAGCAGCTTCAGTCCTCCAGACCAGCAATAGCTGGCTAGAATGTCCATTGGAGGGGGCAAGAGCCTCATGAGCCCCTCCCTCAAGGGGGCCAACAGTGTTTCTCAACCACAGCAACTTTAAGATGTGTGGACTTCAACTCCCAGAATTCCCCAGCCAGTGTGGCTGGGGTACTCTGGGAGTTGAAGTCCACGCATCTAAAAAGATGCTGAGGTTGAGGAAGACGGAGATTAAAGCAATGCGTTCACCGGATAGAAATCCCTCTCAAGCAGCGTCCTGAGTTCGCACAACCCACGAAGCCCCGTGCAGGGAACGAGCTGAGCCCTGCTCAACCCCTCACAGGACCACTCAAACGTCCTGCTCGAGACCGGACTGTTTCAAGGCCGCCCCTAACCCGAGGGGCCGCGCTCACCTTCTCCATGGTGGTCCAGGCCTGTCGCAGCGGAGTGGTGAAACAGGTGGGGAGCGGCCCGCCTTCCCTGCAGATGTTGGATTCGATTTCCAACCGTACGGAGTCATCAAACCCGAGGGGATGAGTGGATTGAAGGGAGAAGTACCTATTTGGGTGGGTGGCGGGGAGCAGAGAGAGAAAGAAGGGCAAGAGTGAGGCAGTGAAGGTGGAAACAGCCTGGCTCCAGCCTTCCCCTCTGGCCCTGCGAAGCATGCCGCGATTCAAACGGTGGTTTTTGCCCCCTCTGTGGATTGTGTTGGTCCACCTGGGGTGGGGGCTCAGAGATACCCTGGAGGGGGGGGAAGAGTGACGCAGTGACCCGCAGCCGTCTGGCACTGAGAACAGATAACTGAGACTAATCCCAGCACCAGGTTTCCCCAGGCACCTAAGCAGATAGTCACCTTACAGTCATGAGGACTAGAGACTTGAGCCGGATTCAAATCACCCAGCCCCCGCGGTTCTTGCCTCGAACCGTGGCACGCGCCAAACTATCAAAGAGCCTGTCTCTCAAGGGGCTGGGGCACGTCTCTGAGAACAGGCACGAGCAGGAGTTAAGGGAGCTCCAAACGTTTTGGGTCGTAACTGTTTGGTTGCAACCGGTATGCCAATGGCAAGTTATGATGGGATGTCTGACCCGAGCCAGCTGGAGGGAGCCAGTTGTTTAACCTGATGATACAACCTGCAAATCCACCCTAAGGAATTCTGGGAACTGTGGTCCTGGGAAAGGGAGAAAAAAAATTTCCATTCTGGAAAGGGGCGTTTTGGGCCCTAGTTAAGCACGCTGAGGCACTGTTATTATTAGATGTTTATCCTGCTTTTTAATATATAGGTAGTCCTCGACTTACGACCATTCGTTTAGCGACCGTTCAAAGTTACGACGGCGTTGAAAAAAGTGACTTGCGACCAGTCCTCACACTTATGACCGTTGCAGCATCCCCACGGTCACATGATCAAAATTCAGGAACTTGGCAACCGGCATGTGTTTACGATGGTTGCAGCGTCCCAGGGTCATGTGATCGCCATCTGCGACCTTCCCAGCCGGCTTCTGACAAACAAAATCAATGGGGGAAGCCAGATTCGCTTAACGACCACAGCAAAAAGACCGTACGTACAAAGGTCATAAGGATGCCTCATTTAACAACTGCATCGCTTAGCGATGAAAGTTCTGGTCCCAATCGTGGTCGTAAGTTGAGGACTATCTGTATATATATATAAATTTGGTCAACTCAAGGCAGCAAACATACCCAATAGTCCTGCCTCCTATTTTAAGTCCTTCCTTGTCGAAACACCTTGGAGACTAGCAATTAAGAACACATTTTTTTAAGCAACCGTGAGATCCTCTGGATCTGACACTGCTCTCATCAGCGGTAGTCAGGTGAAAACCAGGGGGGCGGGGCGGGGAGAAAGAGAGTTGCAAGAATGTGGCTCACTTATCGTATAAAATCATGGCATCGTTCTGGGCCTCTTGCCCGTCATACTGGCCTTCCTTGGCTGCCAGCTGGGACTGGAAATTATCTGCAGCCAGCCAGAACTGCAAGATATTAACAGCATCTTCTTTCTCCATGAACTAGCAAACAAAAATAGAATGTGAGTGCAAACATTCCACCTAGAACTGCTAATATTCACTTTTTTTCCTCTAAAGAGAAGGGGGAGAAAAGGCATGGGGGAAGGGAAGGGAAGGGAGGTAGGTCTGGAGAAGGAAGGAAGGAAGGAAGGAAGGAAGGAAGGAAGGAAGGAAGGAAGGAAGGTCGCACAGAGTCCCCCGTTGGGGGAGATGGGTGGTGATAAATTAATTAATAAAATAAAGAAAAGTGATAAGTAAATAAGAAATAAATAAAAGGGACAGAAAAGAAGAAGAAAGGAAAGGAAAGGAAAGGAAAGGAAAGGAAAGGAAAGGAAAGGAAAGGAAAGGAAAGGAAAGGAAAGGAAAGGAGAGGAGAGGAGAGGAGAGGAAAGGAAAGGAAGAGAGAGAAGGGAAGGGAGGGAGTGGAGGAAGGAAGGAAGGGGAAGGGGAAGGGGAGGAAGAGAGAGAGAATAAGGGAAGGGAAGGGGGAAGGGAAGGGAGAGAAGGGAAGGAAGGAAGGAAGGAAGGAAGGAAGGAAGGAAGGAAGGAAGGAAGGAAGGAAGGGGAAAAGACTCATGAGGCATTACTCTTATTTAAAAAAAACAGAAAGCACACTTGAGACTGCTTTAACATTAAGCTCCTGAATTTGATCCCGAGAGCTCCCAGGTTGAGAGAGTTGAGGCGTTCATTACATTCAGAGAAAAATGACACAGCAATGAAAATGCCACGGACTGTACAATAATGGGACAGATTCAGAGCCAGCAAAAATAAACACACACACATGCATAAAATAAAATCCTTTGGGGAGGGGAAGTGCGTGACCCACAAAGAGGGAGCTTTCCCTATAAATACACTCGACAATTCTCCGGAACTCTTCACAGCTGCATGTTTAAAACAATTCTGCATTTTTAAATTTAGCGTTGTTTTCACACCCACGGCCACACATAAGAGATTCAGCAGTGAGCAGGGCATAATATTTTCAGCTCAACTCAAAGGTGCACCTAGCCCACGAGGGGAGGGAACCATCTAATGCAGGGCTTTCCAAAGTTTTCCCGCGGCGACACACCAACCACCGTTGGTGTGTCGCCGCGGGAAAACCCGGAAGTGCCGCCGTTGCGGCAGCGCGCAAAAACCCGGAAGCACTGCTGCCGCTTTCGGGTTTTTGTGCGCCGCCGTTGGTGTGTCGCCGCGGGAAAACCCGGAAGCGCTGATGATGATCAGTGCTTCCGGGTTGTGTGGCGACACAACAGACTGTGTGTGGCGACACACAGTTTGGAAAGCTCTGATCTAATGTATCTTGGAGAGCAAGGGAACGAAGACGACATTTCAGGGGGGTGACGTTTACTTTCATAACGAAGCCTGAGCTTTTAAGCACATGCCGTCAAGGCTTTATTTCCTTCCTGTAAAATAAGGCCGCCCTTCTCACAGAGCCGATAGGAAGGCGAATTCCACAAAACTGGACTGTCACGAGCCATTGTGCCGGATCTGGGCTTTGCCGAGCACAAGACCTAGGCTGACCATATTTCCTTGAGACAAAAACGGGACATTGGGATGGCAAAACGGGACGGGGTCTTATGTAATATTCCGTATTCATGAAAAAGACAGGGGTTCCCACCCCCAGGTCCATGCAATTGGCTCCTGCCTGCAAACCCCGCCCCCCGGTCTGCGTGATTGACTCCCGCCTGCAAAACCCGCCCCCCTGGTCCACCCTCCTATCCACCTCTCCGCCATCCTTTGCCGCGCACTGATAGGTGGGAGGGCTTCCTCTTCCGGGCTGCCTCCAATCGGCAGCTCCGGCTCGGATCCTCCTTCCGTGCCATTCCCGCTGGGTTTAAAAAACGGGACAAAATTGAGATTTTTATCAAAACGACGGGACGGTTGAAAAATGCTAAAAAAACGGGACTGTCCCGTTCAAAACAGGACGTATGGTCAGCCTAACAAGACCGCACCTAGAAAGGAAGGAACCCCTCGCCTTACCTCTGAGAAGTAAAAAAGGGCAGATTCACAGAAGAGGATGTCGGCCAGGTAGACGGTCCCGCTCGTCAGCACCTCGATCTGATACTTGCAGAAGTGATGGCTTCGCAGGAATTCACTAAAGTGCCTACACGAGGGAGAAAACAGGGTCACCCCCCATCGGAAGCCAAGGGACTGCCTGAGCCAGCTAGTTGGAGCACCATGCAGTGCACTCTTCGAAAATTATTCCAGCAAGGGGTTCGGAACTTTTCGGTATCCTTTAAAGGACCCTCTTGTTTTTCAAGGCTTCTGCATGAGCTGGGAAACCGCTTTCAAGGCCTTAATCCTCAAACCTTGTTATGGTCCCTGGCCAGCACAAAGTAAATCCCAGAACAAACACAACGATAGAGGAATATTGGTGGACAGCAAAAGAGATTCAAAGATACTCTCAAAGCTAATTTAAAAAAATGTAATATCAGCATTGAGAACCGGGAAGCCCTAACACATGAGCGTTTCAATTGGAGGTCAGCCTTTATTAATGGCGCTATGGACTTTGAAGAAGCGCGAGTACAGGGCGAAAAGGAGAAAAGAGCTAAAAGGAAGGCACGTCAGGCAAACCCTCATCATGACCGTCTCCCACCCGGAAACCTATGCCCTCATTGTGGGAGGTTGCGCGGATCCAGAATTGGCCTTTATAGCCACTTACGGATCCACTGTTAAAATTTTACCTTTGGAAGACAATCTTACTCGGCTACGAGTGATCGCCAATGAAAAAAAAATGAATGAAACTAGACTAGTAGGATTAAAATAAATACCAGAAAACGTTAAGCCTAAGACTAACGTAAGGGTAGGCTGAAAAAGGAAACTTAGGAAAGGAAATTGAGAGAAGTAACAATAGATGGCACACTAAAATTGGCTAAAGAGAGTTTAAGGATCGTAGGCTACAAATAGGCCTCTGAGAAACCTAACAGGAATATGGTGTCGTATAATAATTGACAAGGTATGTATAAAACAAAGCTCGTGTTCCCCAAAAAGGCTAATAAAAAAGAATCAGTTTTGGTCTTAGTGCTGGAAATAAGTTGTACCTGGCTGACCATGCTCAATTTAATTCAGCTGCTCTTAGTTACCACGTGCCTTATTTTACACCAGTGTTTCTCAAACTTGGCAACTTTAAGACACGTGGACTTCAACTCCCAGAATTCCCCAGCAATGCTGGGAGTTGAAGTCCACATGTCTTAAGGTTGCCAAATCTGAGAAATGCTGTTTTACACCCAGCCACACAGAACTTGGCTCCATTACGCATCGTCTCGGGGTTAGCGTCAGAAAGCAGGGGTTGCTCATCTTAATTTGTCTGTAGTCAGGTTTTAGGGGTAAGACATCCCAAAGACTATCTACAACTCAATTGCCCAATTAACAAGCCAATCAGGTGTAAGGACATTACAGCCACCCTGGAAGACATACAGTGGGGCAAAAAAGTATTTAGTCAGCCACCAATTGTGCAAGTTCTCCCACTTAAAAAGATGAGAGAGGCCTGTAATTGACATCATAGGTAGACCTCAACTATGAGAGACAAAATGAGAAAACAAATCCAGACAATCACATTGTCTGATTCGGAAAGAATTTATTTGCAAATTATGGTGGAAAATAAGTATTTGGTCAATATCAAAAGTTCATCTCAATACTTTGTTATAGATCCTTTGTTGGCAATGACAGAGGTCAAACGTTTTCTGTAAGTCTTCACAAGGTTGGCACACACTGTTGCTGGTATGTTGGCCCATTCCTCCATGCAGATCTCCTCTAGAGCAGTGATGTTTTGGGGCTGTCGCTGGGCAGCACGGACTTTCAACTCCCTCCAAAGGTTTTCTATGGGGTTGAGATCTGGAGACTGGCTAGGCCACTCCAGGACCTTGAAATGCTTCTTACGAAGCCACTCCTTCGTTGCCCGGGCGGTGTGTTTGGGATCATTGTCATGCTGAAAGACCCAGCCACGTTTCATCTTCAATGCCCTTGCTGATGGAAGGAGGTTTGCACTCAAAATCTCACGATACATGGCCCCATTCATTCTTTCCTGTACACGGAACAGTCGTCCTGGTCCCTTTGCAGAGAAACAGCCCCAAAGCATGATGTTGCCACCCCCATGCTTCACAGTAGGTATGGTGTTCTTTGGATGCAACTCAGCATTCTCTCTCCTCCAAACACGACGAGTTGTGTTTCTACCAAACAGTTCTACTTTGGTTTCATCTGACCATATGACATTCTCCCAATCCTCTCCTGGATCATCCAAATGCTCTCTAGCAAACTTCAGACGGGCCCGGACATGTACTGGCTTAAGCAGGGGGACACGTCTGGCACTGCAGGATCTGAGTCCCTGGTGGCGTAGTGTGTTACTGATGGTAGCCTTTGTTACGTTGGTCCCAGCTCTCTGCAGGTCATTCACTAGGTCCCCCCGTGTGGTTCTGGGATTTTTGCTCACCGTTCTTGTGATCATTTTGACCCCATGGGGTGAGATCTTGCGTGGAGCCCCAGATCGAGGGAGATTATCAGTGGTCTTGTATGTCTTCCATTTTCTAATTATTGCTCCCACAGTTGATTTCTTCACACCAAGCTGCTTGCCTATTGCAGATTCAGTCTTCCCAGCCTGGTGCAGGTCTACAATTTTGTTTCTGGTGTCCTTCAACAGCTCTTTGGTCTTCACCATAGTGGAGTTTGGAGTGTGACTGTTTGAGGTTGTGGACAGGTGTCTTTTATACTGATAACAAGTTCAAACAGGTGCCATTACTACAGGTAATGAGTGGAGGACAGAGGAGCCTCTTAAAGAAGAAGTTACAGGTCTGTGAGAGCCAGAAATCTTGCTTGTTTGTAGGTGACCAAATACTTATTTTCCACCATAATTTGCAAATAAATTCTTTCCAAATCAGACAATGTGATTGTCTGGATTTGTTTTCTCATTTTGTCTCTCATAGTTGAGGTCTACCTATGATGTCAATTACAGGCCTCTCTCATCTTTTTAAGTGGGAGAACTTGCACAATTGGTGGCTGACTAAATACTTTTTTGCCCCACTGTATATGGGGTCCCCTCACCAACTTTTGCCCAGGCTGAAGAAGCTACTTGGACAAGCAGCGAAACGTTTCAACCAAAAGAAAGAAATCCACTTGCCGTGACTCAACCTACTGACAATTCCACCTGGATGACTGAGAATCTTCACAGACTCATCTTAATTTTTTTTTGTATATGTGTAGGTAAAGGTAAAGTTTCCCACCGCACATTTGTGCGGCCGTGTCCGATTCTAGGGGCCGGTGCTCATTTCCGTTTGTTAGCCGAAGAGTCAGTGTTGTCCGAAGACGCTTCCGCGGTCATGTGGCCGGCATGACGCGCGTGGAACGCTGTTACCTTCCCACCGAAGTGGTACCTATTCATCTACTTGCATTTGCATGCTTTCGAATTGCTAGGTTGGCAAGAGCTGGGGCGAGTGCGGGAGCTCACTCCGTCACGCGGGGCTAGGGATTCGAACCTCCGAACTTGCAATCTTCCGATCGACAAGCCTGGCGTCTTACCCGCTGAGCCACCACACCCCCTTCATTCACCACCATTATTCATGAGGAAAAAAAAAAAGGGGGGGGGAGGCAACAGGAAAACAAAACCATCACGGAAGCAGCCAGACCCAATTGTTCAGGGTAGCTGTAAGAGCCCAAAGATATATCAGCCTGGAACCTCTGGGGTGGATGGAGAATTGTAGCTTAAGGGTGCAAGCAATGTGGGTCACGTTTCTTCACTTCCTTGAATTTTGTAGCACCATATCCCTATTTAGGTAAAGGTAAGGGTTCCCCCCGCACGTTTGTGCAGTCGTGTCCGACTGTAGGGGCCGGTGCTCCTCTCCGTTTGTTAGCCGAAGAGCCAGCGTTGTCCGAAGACACTTCAACGGTCATGTGGCCGCATGACGCCCGTGGAACGCTGTTACCTACCCACCGAAGTGGTACCTATTAATCTACTTGCATTTGCATGCTTTCGAATTGCTAGGTTGGCAAGAGCTGGGGCGAGTGCGGGAGCTCACTCCGTCACGCGGGGCTAGGGATTCGAACCTCCGAACTTGCGATCTTCCGATCGACAAGCCTGGCGTCTTACCCGCTGAGCCACCACGCCTCTCTTTTGTATATGTGTACATGGCCTTAAAACAGCACGCCCTCGTCCAATTTCCCCCCCCCCAACAGCCCTGTGAGGTGGGTCAGGTTGAGAGCAAGGATGACTGACCCAAAGCCCCCCCCGAGGGGCTTCCATGGGGGAGGGCGGACAAGAACCTGGATCTCCTGGTCCTCGTCCAACCTCTTCACTCGGACACCCCACCGGGCTTATAGCAAAAGGATCAGGGCAGGAAAGTGTACGGGCATCCAGGAAACAAGTGCAAAGACCCCGATCAGCACGGTCTCGGAAAAGGACCCAAGGGTTGGTTTGCCCTGGGGCCGGGCTAGGGCCAAACCTAGGAACAGGAGCGCAAGACGCTTCATTGTGTTTGAACGACGGAGTTGACTTACTCTTGCTCCATGGCATTAAACACTCCTGACTGTGCCATGACAAAGCAGTTGGGGTCCACCTGTCCATCTTCCCCGCAGATCTTTGCTGAAAAGTCACCAGAAGATAGTCCCGTTAGTGGCAGAGTTTACAGCAAAAGAGAAGGCCGGTGGCTTAGCGGCCGGCCGCCTACAAGGAGAGATGCGCAGCGCCCGTTTCGGGGCGCAACGGTTTGAAACCGGGCTGCAGAACGCGGCTCCCTTCCAGCCCCATCTCCCCAGGTGAGCGATCCCGCGAGATGGCCATGGATCGGGAGCGTGGCTTCTTACCCACAATGTCGTTTCTCATCAGCTCTGTAATTGGTATTGGTTTAGCAGCATCTGGAGAAATGTATTTGGTAAAAATGGTAACTGCATCCCGTTCGATACCTAGGACGAAAGATGGGGGAGGTAAAAGGGACTGTGGATCGGGAACAGCGATGCTACGCAAAGGAGAACCGGGCTTCGTCGGAGGCCGCAGGGAGTTTGGAAAAGAAACGGTTCGCCGGTTTTCAAAAACTTCTGCAATGAGCAACTGGAGCTTAATTTTCTTTTTTTTGAGAAGGAAGCCAAGAGTTGCACAATTCCACCTAAGAGGAAGATTGAACTGGGACTTTTTTTTGTGAAGAGCGATCCCCTTTGTCCCAGCATTGAGTGACTAATTGCTTTTGAAACTCAGGGCCTTTCAGAAATGGACCTTCCTTCCAGTGGATGCCCATTTTGCCTCCATTTTCTTCCCTTCCCTCTGTGGTTTATAGCACCAAAGTAGTCCTCGCTTACTGACTGTCCCGTTCAGCGACCATTCGTTTAGATGGTGCTGAAAAAATAAACTTTACGACCTTTGCAGTGTCCCTCAGTTGCATGATCGCCATTACAGTCTGTATGCGTTGCCCTGTGCCTGACCTGTTTTTCTTTCCTCCCCTCGCAGAGCGGAGAGATTGGAGAGAGAGGGATTACAAGAGAGTAAGCAGGCACACAATGGAACATCAAAAAGGAATGCAGTGGCACACCGAGCTTGGTGTATTCCCTACTGCAGAGCTTTCCAAAGTGTGTGTCGCGACACAAAAGTGTGTCGCCTGCGAGGCCCAGATGTGTTGCGTCAAAACCCGGAAGCGCTGATGGCGTGCCATCAGCGCTTCCGGGTTTTCCCGCGGCGACACACCAACGGTGGCGCATGAAAATCCGAAAGCGCCGCAACCATGGCGGCGCACAAAAACTGAAAGCGGCAGCAGCGCTTCCGGGTTTTTGCACGCTGCCACAATGGCAGCACTTCCGGGTTTTCCCGCGGCGACACACCAGCAGCGGTTGGTGTGTCGCCGCGGGAAAACTTTGGAAAGCCCTGCCCTACTGTCTGCCTGCTTACTCTCTTGTAATCCCTTTCTCTCCAATAAATGTAAATACAAACCTTAATTCCTTTCTTGCTAATTATCCCAGCACAAGGATGAGCATTCCCAAGGGCAGGGAGTGGGGAGAAGGAAAGCCCAGTCATGGTCACGGGATTTCCTACTGAGCGACCGCTTTGCTTAGTGACAGAGTTGCTGGTCCCAATTGTGGTCACTAAATGAGGACTACCTGTAATTGTCTTGGGGGCCAGACCTACTCTCCTGACATCATCACCTAGTGATCTCTGCAGCACCATTTGCTTTTGAAAAAATACATACCCCACTGAGGAAAAAGAAATTCTTTGCAACACTTAAAATAATTCCTTCCCCGGCAGGCATGAGGAACCTCTATCCTTCCAGCATCAGTAGCCCTTCTGGCAAGGGCAGCTGGGAGATGTAGTTCAGCTACAGTTGGAAGGCTGCTGCGCTCTCCCCATTTTTAGCGCTTTGGCCACACAGTGAAAATAAGGAAACCGGACACGCACTTCCCTGTGCAAATAGCCTGCACCACGCTACTTGTATTCAAACCAGGAACTACCCTTCATGCTTCAAATCTCTCTTTCCTTGTAAACCCTTTAGCTGAGCTTTGCAAAAAGCAAGGTGTTCTCTCGGGAAGAGATGCCCTGATGCCTCACTCCAGTTACCTTTGGCAAACCAAGGGAATCATTAACGAAAACCAAATTGTGAACGCTGAACACAGTGAATAGGAGGAACGGGTCAAGGGATGGATGCTTAATCCCAGTCGTGCGCCTCTGACTAAACTGAGATTTAGTATTACAAGCCCAGCACAAACTTCTCCGCGCCCAAGCAAATCTCTTCCTCCGCCGGTTGGCATTCCTGGACTTTGGCTTAATGTAAACTCGGGTCGGCATCATACGAGCGGGGTTTTGCCCGGGACACAGGTTCCCATTCAGCCAGCAGATCTTACGCTTTAGCCTAACCTCCCCTGCAGAAGAACTGAACTACGGTGCTGACTGTGGCCGTGCTGGCGGTCCTGGGAAGGGCAGTCTGTGTCCTCCTGCGTTAAGAGAGCAGGGAGGATGCCACGGCAAAATACGTGGAGAAGCGCTGGATGCTAGGAAGGGCTTACTTTTCATGAGCTTTCCTGATAAGTCCTTCAGTGCAAAGGAAGGACTATCTCTATCGGATACGGAGACGCCGGAAGAGTCTCGAGGTTCCTCCGGAACAGGACGGTCCTCTGTGCCCGACGTTTCCGGCCCCAAGCGGGCTCGGCCGCCGCCTTCGCAAAGCAGCAAATGGTTCCGGAGGGTCAGCGCTGGCCTGTCGGGCTCGGCGGCTGTCAAACAGGCAGGGGGAAACTGGGCCGGGAAGCGGTCCTCCAGCCCCCCGTTGAGCGACTCGCTGTTGGGGGACAACCCAGGGAGGTCCTGCTGCTGGAGGGAGGGGGACAGCGGCTCAGCCAGGGAGCTGTGCTTGACCGTGTTCAGGCTGTGTGCTCTTATGCGGGACCACGTGGCGCAGCGGAAGTCCTCGGCTTCCAGCCAGAACCTGACCAGGTGCGCCATGCGGTGGAGCTCCATGTACTGGGTGAAGTAAGGGAGGGCCACGGCATCGCGCAGGACGTGCTTCAGCGTCTTGGAGAGGCTCGACTTGGTTTCTTGGGCTTGATAATCCAGACAGGAGCGGCCTTGAGGAAAGCAGAGGGAGAAAAGGTGAGGATTGGGCTCCCGGGTCGAGACGCGCCCTGGGTCTCTAGGCAGGCGTCCCATAAAACATCTCAGCCTGGCAGTTTACGGAGGACGGAAGCTGCCTCAAAGGGCTGACGGTCAAGGGCAAAATGAGCTCTTTCCTTGGGGCCCGCAGAGCAAGTAACAGGGCCCTCTACTGCTGGGAAACAACTTTTTAGCCGATTCCCTATTTTTCTTGGGTTTCAGACAAGGCAAGAGCATCTTGTAGAGGACCCCGTCCTAGCGGCTTAACCACCACAGCTGTTTCTCTGACTGCATACAGAGGACGTGACAGCGATTGCCAACTATAGTTTTAAGAAACACTTACACCACATCATTTTTAAAACTGTCTGATCGATCCAAGAGTCTTTCTTAATCAAGCTCTCAACTTTTGGTAGCCCTACCGTTGCAAGGTTACAAGAAAATATTGCATCGCCCCAGGCCGGGCGGAGGTCTCCATCCTTCTGGCCTGGTGGAAGCCTTGGCGGTTTTGAGAATGAGCCAAATGGCTGCTGGAAGGGGTGGGTGATGGCCCTGCCCATTCGTGGAATTGCTGGACTGGGGAATGCCCTCGGCTTCAAAGCACTGATTCATGGGGATTTTATGCACCACTCCCCCCTTCCCGGTTCTGCTTCCCTTCACCATTTTTCTGGTCAGGAAGACTCTCTTATAAACAAAGCACTGCCTTACAGCTACCCATCAAGCATATTTTATGTCTCTATGTCAGTGTTTCTCAACCTTAGCCATTTTAAGATGTGTGGACTTCACGGCTGGCTGGGAATTTTGGAAGTCGAAGTCCGCCCATCTTAAAGCATGGAATTCTGGGAGCTGAAGTCCACCCATCTTAAAGCATGGAAATCTGGGAGTTGGAAGTCCACCCATCTTAAAGCATGGAATTCTGGGAGCTGAAGTCCACCCATCTTAAAGCATGGAAATCTGGGAGCTGAAGTCCACTCATCTTAAAATGGCTAAGGTTGAGAAACACTGCTCTATGTCAGGGGTCCCCAACCTGTGGGCCGCGGCCTGTTAGGAACTGGGCCACGGGGCTCCCACCCGCAAACCCCGCCCCCGGTGCTTGTGATTGGCTCCTGCCCGCAAACCCCGCCCCTGGTGTACGCAATTGGCTCCCGCCCGCAAAACCTGCCCCCCCGGTGCATGGAAATCCCGGGAACCCCACCTCCCCGGTCCGCGGAAAAATCTTCTGAAACCGGTCCCTGGCGCCAAAAAGGTTGGGGACCCCTGCTCTATGTCATACGCGTGTTCAGGAGGTCTCTGGGCCCGGCTGGGCTAGAAAAAGGGACCAGGCTCACCCAGGTCGCCAAAGTGAGCAGCTTCCATGTGGCTGGGCTGTTTCTTAAGGGCGGCTGTGCGGCTGCTGCAGGATTCCATGTTGGCCGAGATGGCGTTGATCGCCACATGGCTTGGTCCGGCAGCCTCCAGCAAGGCATGGTTCCTGGTGCTTCTCTGTGGGGAAGGCCCTGGTGCTGCAGCTGGAAAGGGAACCAACAGGTGATGCTACTTTTCTGAGCTAAAAGCCGGTTAGTCTTGAGGGCGCTGCCAGACTCCCTGTCGGTGCTATATTTATTTTACAGTATTATCCTTTACAGCTACCTCAGTTAGCAACTGTTCACAAAGATGACAGTAATAAACAGTGGAAAAATATTCATTTTCTGACCAATGCCCACATTTACGACCAAACGTTGTGCACCTGACAATGGCTAGGTCGCTCTCCTCCAGACAGTTTGGTGTAGTTACTTTACGGCTCAAGATATGGTCCAAACCCTCAAAACGGGTCATCTCTGCCACCAGAGCCCCATGTCCTGCAAACGCAGCCCCAGAATTTGCAAGTGGGAGCCTGCAAATCCTTGCGGTGGAAGGCAAAGAGGACCAGCCTGAATATTTTCTGGAGGGGCTCCGTTTATTGCAAGAGGAGTGGATGTAGGTAAAGGCTGCTATACAAACTAACTCTCTGATGGAGTGGTTGAGTGTCTATAATTAAGCAGCTGTAGTTAGTGCTCAGGAACAGTAAATGCTCATTTCTGCACCAGAAATCAGGTAACACAAAAACACACCACTCTCTATTGTTTAGAAATTGATTATATGCCATCAAGACTGATTAAGTGCCATCAAGTGTTGATTCTTAGGAAACACACAGGTTTTCTCCAGGAATTGCTTAGAAGCAGAAACACCCTTTTTTCCCTTCAAGTCAAAAACATTTCACTACATTCCATTAGAAAGCAGGTAAAAAGTGATGTAAAAATCAAACTCCTGAATCCATTTCTACCTTTGTTTTAATTACTTAGTCCCCCTAAATGATACCATAAACAGCATGGGCCGTTTTAATCCTCCTGGGCAGGAAGATTTTGTTTTATTTAATGTTCATTTACAGGGTTATCGGCTGCTCCAATCAGTCAATTCTGACTAGGTAGGGCACCACTCCCCAAATACGTTATTTGGGATTAAAATACAAACAAACAATTTTGTTGTTCAGTCGTTCAGTCGTGTCCGACTCTTCGTGACCTCATGGACCATAGCACGCCAGGCCTTCCTGTCCTCCACTGTCTCTCGGAGTTTACTCAAATTCATGTTCATTACATCGGTGATGCTATCTAACCATCTCATCCTCTGCCGTCCCCTTCTCCTTTTGCCCTCAGTCTTTCCCAGCATCAGGGTCTTTTTCAGTGAGTCCTCTCTTCGCATTAGGTGGCCAAAGTATTTGAGCTTCAGCTTCAGCATCTGTCCTTCCAATGAGCAGTCAGGGTTGATTTCCTTTAGGATTGACTGGTTTGACCTCCTTGCAGTCCAAGGGACTCTCAAGAGTCTTCTCCAGCACCACAGCTCGAAAGCATCAATTCTTCGGCGCTCAGCCTTCCTTATGGTCCAACTCTCACAGCCATACATTGCTACTGGAAAAACCATAGCTTTAACTATACGGACCTTTGTCGGCAAGGTGATGTCTCTGCTTTTTAATATGCTGTCTAGGTTTGCCATAGCTTTCCTTCCAAGGAGCAAGCGTCTTTTAATTTCATGGCTGCAGTCACCGTCTGCGGTGATCTTGGAGCCCAAGAAAATAAAATCTGTCACTGCTTCCATTTCTTCCCCTTCTATTTGCCAGGAAGTGATGGGACCAGATGCCATGATCTGGGTTTTTTTAATGTTGAGTTTCAAGCCAGCTTTTGCACTCTCCTCTTTCACCCTCATCAAGAGGCTCTTTAGTTCCTCTTCACTTTCTGCCATTAGGGTGGTATCGTCTGCATATCTGAGGTTGTTGATATTTTTCCCGGCAATCTTAACTCCGGCTTGTGATTCATCCAGCCCGGCCTTTCTCATGATGTACTCTGCATATAAGTTAAATAAGCAGGGTGATAATATACAGCCTTGTCGTACTCCTTTCCCAATTTTGAACCAGTCGGTTGTTCCATGTCCGGTTCTAACTGTTGCTTCTTGACCCACATACAGGTTTCTCAGGAGACAGGTAAGGTGGTCTGGTACTCCCATCTCTTTAAGAATTTGCCACAGTTTGTTGTGATCCACACAATCAAAGGCTTTAGCGTAGTCAATGAAGCCGAAGTAGATGTTTTTCTGGAACTCTCTTGCTTTTTCCATGATCCAGCGAATGTTGGCAATCTGATCTCTAGTTCCTCTGCCTCTTCGAAACCCAGCTTGCACTTCTGGTAGTTCTCGGTTCACATGCTGCTGAAGCCTAGCTTGTAGGATTTTGAGCATAACCTTGCTGGCATGTGAAATGAGCGCAATTGTACGGTAGTTTGAACATTCTTTGGCATTGCCTTTCTTTGGAATTGGAACGTAAACTGACCTTTTCCAATCCTGTGGCCACTGTTGAGTTTTCCAAATTTGTTGGCATATTGAGTGCAGCACTTTAACAGCATCATCTTTTAGGATTTTAAATAGCTCAGCTGGGATACTGTCTTCTCCGCTAGCTTTGTTGTTAGTAATGCTTCCTAAGGCCCACTTGACTTCACTCTCTAGGACAAGGGTCGGAAATGGCGGCTCGCGAGCCAGATGCGGCTCTTTGGCCCCTTGAGTGTGGCTCTTCTGCAGCTGAACTCACCCCCGCCCCTTCCACGCGATTGGATCCCGCCCCCAAATGGCCGGCGCTGGAGGAGGGCGATTGATTCTTCCTCCTCCCGCCCTCGGGAGCCTTCCAGAGTCGGGCAGCGCTTCTTCGAGGTCGGCGGGTGGGGAAGTTGGTTGGTCGCCGCCGCCGCTGCCTCTTCCTCCGCCCGCGTTGCAACGGCTGCCGCCGCCCCCCCCAAGCGCTCGCCAGGCAGGCAGGAGAGCGTCGCCATGCTGGGCGCGCTGCGAGAGGAGACAGCGCAGCTGCTGGGCGACTACCTGCAGCACCGGCTGGGGGACGCGGCGCTGCCCCCCAGCTGCACGGCCGAGACGCTGCGGTGGGTGGCCGACAAGCTGGAGAGGTGCAGCGGGATGGGAGCATCGCCGGCGGCCCGCGAGGACCGGCCAGGGAAGGCGTGCGGGCGGAGCTGCCTGCCTGGCACTCGGGCGCTCCGGCTGGGGTGCAGCGGGACGGGAGCTCCGCCCGCGCGCCTTCCCTGGCCGGTCCTCGCAGGCCGATCGCGTGGAAGGCGCGCGGGCGGAGCTGCCTGTCTGGCACTCGGGCGCTCCGGCTGGGGTGCAGCGGGACGGGAGCTCCGCCCGCGCGCCTTCCCTGGCCGGTCCTCACGGGCCGATCGCGTGGAAGGCGCGCGGGCAGAGCTGCCTGTCTGGCACTCGGGTGCTCCGGCTGGGGTGCAGCGGGACGGGAGCTCCGCCCGCGCGCCTTCCCTGGCCGGTCCTCGCAGGCCGATCGCATGGAAGGCGCGCGGGCGGAGCTGCCTGTCTGGCACTCGGGCGCTCCGGCTGGGGTGCAGCGGGACGGGAGCTCCGCCCGCGCGCCTTCCCTGGCTGGTCCTCACGGGCCGATCGCGTGGAAGGCGCGCGGGCGGAGCTGCCTGTCTGGCACTCGGGCGCTCCAGTAGCGCGGCCCCGCCGCCGCCCTTTCTCTCCGGCTTGGGTCCCGGGAAGGCAGCGGGGGACCTCGCGGAGGGAGGGAACCAGGCAGGCAAGCGGCCCGCCTCTGCCGCTCTCCGCTTCTCCGCAAAGCTCCTGGTTCATCTTACTGTTTCCTTTTCCTCCCCTTCAATACGTTCCAGCAAGCGAGGTGGAAGCGGAGAGGCCACGGGCGCAGGAAGCAGCAGCCGGAGGCCGCCTCGCCTCTTCCGCTCTCCGCTTCCACCTCGCTTGCTGGAACGTATTGAAGGGGAGGAAAAGGAAACATTACGACAGGGCTTTCCAAGTGTGTCGCGTGACAACCCGGAAGCTCTGATGAAAATGCCCTTGGTTCTGGCAGGGAGGAGAAAATCGCGCATGCTGCAGGGCTGCCTGGGGTGGAAATTCTCTGCGCCGATCAGCTGTGCGCTGGGAAGCCAGCAGCATGCGCATGCGATTTTCGCCTCCCTGCCGGAACCGAGGGCATTTTCGGGGTCCCCAGAGCCTGCCCTTTCGAAGGGGCAGCCCCTGCCGCCGCAGCGGCAGCAACCCGGAAGCACCGCCACTTCCAGGTCTTCGTGGGCCAGCCGTTGGTGTGTCGCCAACGGCAAAAGTTTGGAAAGCCCTGGATTAAGATGAACCAGGAGCTTTGCGGAGAAGCGGAGAGTGGAAGAGGTGGGCGGCGGCGGCAGCGAAGAGGCCACGGGCGCAGGAAGCAGCAGCCGGAGGCTCGTCTGGCCCCGCGGCGCGCCGAGGGCGAAGAGCCGCCTGCTCTCCCCTTGGCCGCCTCCGGTCGCTACAGTCGCCCTGGCATCTCCCTTTGGCCTGCCGTCCGCGGCCCCTGCCCCCGCCCCAGCCCTGTCCCCCCGCCTCCCTCCCTGCAGGCAGCGGACAAACTCGGCGAGGAAGCCTGCGATGGCGGCTTCCGTCCCGCACGCACGCCCAGGCTCGGCTGCGGAGCTCAGCATCCCTCCGCGAGGCCCCCCGCTGCCTTCCAGCGCGCCTGGGCCTCGCGGAGGGAGGCAAGCGGGCGGGGCTCTTCGGCACAGATCCCGCCGGAGCTGATCTCCCTGGACCCCGGGCAGCTGGGCCGGGTGGACGCCGTCTCCCTGCAGCAGCAGCGGAAGGAGCGTACAGAGAGGCTGATACCTGCCCGAGCAGGTGGGCGCTCCGCTGGCCACTCTGGGAGGGCGGGGCGGGGCGAGACGCAGCTCTGCCGGGCTCCGGGCGTGCGGGCGCTGAGTCCCTGCCCTCCTCCCCCCAGCGGGGGCTGAAGGGCCGGGACTCGGCGGGCGGGCGGCTGAAGCGGAGGAGGAAGGTGGCAGCCGAGCAGCAGCGGGTGAGTCCCCTGGCGCTCCCCGTTCCTCCCCTGCCCCGGCTCCGCCCTGGCTCCTTGGTTCGGAACAGCTTGGCAGCCGGCGCCCTCCGAAGCTGGAGCCCCCGCAGCCCGCAGATCGGCGCTGGATCACTTCCGGAAACAGCGGGGGGAGAAGGCCGGCCGCCTTCTGCAGGCAAGGAGGGAGGGGCGGGAAGCCGGTGGGGGGGGGGGTAAACTGCTACATGGGCCCTCCCACCTGCCCCAATAAGCCACGTGACTGGCTCCCGCCCGCAAACCCCGCCCCTTCCACGTAATTGGCCCCCGCCCGCAAGCCCCGCCCCCTGCCACACGATTGGCTCCCGCCCGCAAGCCCCGCCCCCTTCCACGCGATTGGCTCCCGCCCCCAAAACCCGCCCCCTCCACGCGATTGGCTCCCGCCCGCAAACCCCGCCCCCTGGCTCTCGAGCACTTCAAAATGTGCACGAGCATACCAAAATGGCTCTCGGCTCAAAAAGTTTGCCGACCCCTGCTCTAGGATGTCCGGCTCAAGGTCAGTGACCACACCATCGTATTTATCAGGGATATTAAGATCTTTCTTGTATAGTTCTTCTGTGTATTCTTGCCACCTCTTCTTAATCTCTTCTGCTTCTGTTAGGTCCCTGCCTTTTTTGTCCTTTATCATGCCCATCTTTGCACAAAATGTTCCCTCGATATCTCCGATTTTCTTGAAGAGATCTCTAGTCTTCCCCATTCTATTGTTTTCCTCGATTTCTTTGCATTGTTCATTTAAGAAGGCCTTCTTATCTCTCCTTGCTATTCTCTGGAATTCTGCATTCAGTTGTTTATATCTTTCCCTTTCTCCCTTGCCTTTTGCTTCCCTTCTTTCCTCAGCTATTTGTAAAGCCTCATCAGTCAGCCACTTTGCTTTCTTGCATTTCTTTTTCTTTGGGATGGTTTTAGTTGCTGCCTCCTGTACAATGTTACGAACCTCCATCCATAGTTCTTCAGGCACTCTGTCTACCAGATCTAATCCTTTAAATCTATTCCTCACTTCCACTGTATATTCATAAGGGATATGATTTAGGTCATACCTGATTGGTCTAGTGGTTTTCTCTACATTCTTCAATTTAAGCCTAAATTTTGCAATAAGAAGCTCATGATCTGAGCCACAGTCAGCTCCAGGTCTTGTTTTTGCTGATTGTATAGAGCTTCTCCATCTTTGGCTGCAAAGTATATAATCAATCTGATTTCGGTATTGACCATCTGGTGATGTCCATGTGTAGAGTCGTCTCTTGTGTTGTTGGAAAAGAGTGTTTGCTATGACCAGCGTGTTCTCTTGACAAAACTCTATTAGCCTTTGCCCTGCTTCATTTTGTACTCCGAGGCCGAACTTGCCTGTTATTCCGGTTATTTTTTGACTTCCTACCTTAGCATTCCAGTCCCCTATGATGAAAAGGACATCTTTTTTTGGTGTTAGTTCTAGAAGGTGTTGTAGGTCTTCATAGAACCGGTCAACTTCAGCTTCTTCGGCATCAGTGGTTGGGGCATAGACTTGGATCACTGTGATGTTGAATGGTTTGCCTTGGATTCGAACTGAAAGCATTCTGTCGTTTTTGAGGTTGTACCCCAGTACTGCCTTTCCCACTCTTTTATTGACTATGAGAGCTACTCCATTTCTTCTAAGGGATTCTTGCCCACAGTAGTATATATAATGGTCTCCTGAATTAAATTCGCCCATTCCTGTCCATTTTACTCAAATATAAAAACAGAATCTATATTGGAACGGCATATAAAAATCAGGAACCGCATTCAATACAGTAAAAAAATCAGAATCAGAATTATAAAGAGTACGGAAGTGACATCATTTCTCTTCTTCCCACTTCCTGCTGCTCTAGTCAAACAATAGAGACAATTGGAGTGACTAAGTGTCTAAGCACATCCACAGGGCAGAAGGCGCCTACAGGAAGCCATGAAGACTTTGTAGTAGGACAACAAGGGAGATTAATAAGGCAGCTGACAGGAAATTGGTTCTAATGGGCAGAAGTTACTGAACACACAAAGGCTGGGACAGCATGATTAGTTTCAGGGACAGTGGAGTCACTGGTCCTCCTTTAGCATAGCCTTTCTTTGTAACCCAGAACAGGAGAAAGCGAGTTTCAGCCAGGTTGGTGGGGAACCCATAAAATATTCCCCTGCAGCATAACCTAGCTGGAAGAAAGAGGCTCCGAATAACAGAGATTAGGGAAGTTTGTTTAAGCGGAACCTCCTAATCGTAAAAGATGGACATTTGCAGAAATGGAGGGCAATTCAGTCCAAATTCCTAGCCTGGGGAGATGGCAACATCTTAAGCCCGGGGGGGAGGGGGGGTTCAAGTGTTTTAGAATAGGGCACCTCACCAAAGCTTCCGGGCATCTGAGCAGGTCCGGACTCTGTAAATGTGAAAGGAAAGCCATTTAATTTTTGCAGAGTTCTCACACAGAAATGTGAACAACAGCCCTCCCCCCACCCCCAATTCCAACATAGCTTTCAAAGCCCTGTCGAGTTTAGTCAGCATATTCCAAGATTGTTTCAAGGCCACATCCAGGCAAAATTGCCCAATTTATGATACCCTTGGTACAAAATCTGAATGTCAGGGTAAGAAGAGATGGTCTGCAAATTTAATCCTGGATCACCAGCAGGATTATTCCCAGGCCAGTCTGCTTGAGGCAGAAAGGATGCCAGAGTTGAACAATGAAAAAAATTGAACTTGTGATTTATGGTTTTGATGATTAGACAGGATAGATTATAGAAAGAAGAGAGTCACGATGTAACTTTAGAGCAGGGTTCCTCAACCAGGGTTCCGTGGCACCCTCGGGTTCCGCGAGAGGTCACTAGGGGCTCCCTGGGAGATCACAATTTGTTTAAAAAATTATTTCAAATTCGGGCAACTTCAGAGAGGTACGTTTCATTCTTTTTGTTTAGTTTAAGAACACTGTTAATGCGTATAGACAGGCCTACCCATGAAAGGAATATAATAATTTTGTAACTTCCGGCCCATGTTTATTAAAAAAATTATTTCAAATTCGGGCAACTTCAGAGAGGTACGTTTCATTCTTTTTGTTTAGTTTAAGAACACTGTTAATGCGTATAGACAGGCCTACCCATGAAAGGAATATAATAATTTTGTAACTTCCGGCCCATGTTTATTAAAAAAATTATTTCAAATTCGAGCAACTTCAGAGAGGTACGTTTCATTCTTTAGTTTTAGTTTAAGAACACTGTTAGTGCATCTATACAGGCCTACCCATGAAACGAATATAATAATTTTGCGATTTCTGGCCTATATTTGAGCCTGAATGTGCAGGAGTTCCCCGAGGCCTGAAAAATATTTCAAGGGTTCCTCCAGGGTCGAAAGGTTGAGAAAGGCTGCCCCAGTGAGACTGAAAGGGGTTGCTCAGTGGTTACAGGGGACAGATACAGGGTGGGAGCCATCTAGAAGAGAAGCTGTCCATCCAAAGCGTTTCAGGGCATTTCCATAACATGGCGATCCCACAGAAGTAACCCACCAGCAAACTGGAGAACGGGGATTTACCTCTAATTGCCCTGGCTTCTGCTGGCTTCTGGTGCTCTCTGCCTTTCACTGCAAAGCACAAAGGGAGGCTGTTCTTAGCAATGGGTGAAAAAGTAGAACTATCGTTGCTTCTCCAGAAATACCCGTGCAACTGAATCAAGGAACGCGTCTCCCCCGCAGCAACAAAAGACTTATGGCATGCTCTCCAGCAAACGGGGTGAAATACAGTCCGAGCATAAATAAAATCTACAGGTCAGATCAGAAGAGGAAAACAGCTTAATTAACCTGATGGCTTGTTATAAGTAGCAAAGATAAAAACAGTAACACAAGGGGACTTCAGTGCTAGGTCAACATAGAACACAGCAGTACAAACAAATGGAAGATTATCCCACTAGAGCAGTGTTTTTCAGACTTGGCCACTTTAAGATGGGTGGACTTCAACTGCCAGAATTCCCTACCCAGCATGAATTCTGGGAGTTGAAGTCCACCCATCATAAAGTGGCCAAGTCTGAAAAACACTGCACTAGAGGGAATGAAATCAGGGGCGTGGTGGCTCAGCGGGTAAGACGCCAGGCTTGTCGATCGGAAGGTCGCAAGTTCGGAGGTTCGAGACCTGAGACCCGCGTGACGGAGTGAGCTCCCACACTAGCCCCAGCTCTTGCCAACCTAGCAATTTGAAAGCATGGAAATGCAAGTAGATTAATAGGTACCACTTCGGTGGGTAGGTAACAGCGTTCCGCATGCGTCATGCCAGTCGCATGACCGCGGAAGCGTCTTCGGACAGCGCTGGCTCTTCGGCTAACAAACAGAGATGATCATCGGCCCCTAGAGTCGGACACGACTGCACAAATGTGCGGGGGAACCTTTACCTTTACCTAGAGGGAATGAAAAGCTCTTTTCCCTGCATCCACAAGGTAATGAAACAGGTGCTGGTAAGGTATTGCACAGTATGGAAGAAAAATCTTGCGCCTTGATATTTTTCTACTTGAATTGCAGCACTTCAGAGCCCCTCAACAGCTCTGAACAGAATACACGGAAAGGCTGTGTGTTTAGAATCTGCAAAATTCTTCACAGGTTAATGCCCACCCCCTGGAAAATCATACGACGTTCTGAAGAGGGTTTTGGAAGAGAGGAAACTGTCTAAACCAGTGTTTCTCAACCTTGGCAACTTTAAGCTGTGTGAACTTCAATGCCCAGTATTCCCCGGCCAGCATGTTGCCAAAGTTGAGAAACACTGGTCTAAACCACTGCCCCCCCCCCCGAATCTGTCTCACCCAACAGCAGCTCCCAAAAATCTTGCGAAGGGGCCTTCCTGTTATTTATGAAGCTAACTTGGGACTCACCTGAGCTAAGCTTCACTAAAGAAGTTTGCTAAAAGAGGGAGAGATGGCAAGTGTACCGCTTTGTTCCCTTAAATCATTTCCCTCCCAGCATATCAAAACGGCACTGCAGTTTTAAAGAAATTTCAGCTGAATTTTCCTCTTTCTGCTCCATCCTCCTTTCTTTTAATGACACGCCTCTCTGATCGTAAGGCTGTGGATCAGAGACTCTCTTGTCTGAAGTGAGTTTCAAAAGCTGAGCTGGCAGGATTTGGGGGGGGGGGGGGCTGAACAAGTAAATAATAAAGCAAAATGGGAGGTGTCAATTGCTGGCCACCTCAAGATGGCAACTGCCCTCCGACAAGGGGGTGACTGTGCCAGCCCACTCCTCACTTTGCACATCACCACTTCTAGCTTTTTAAAAACCTGGGTCAGCTAGTACAGGACTGAGAGACTTCACCCCCGTCTGCGGTTGGAACATTTGCAGCAGAAATGAGACCACGAGATGCTTCTATTTTCAGAGTAGCAGCCTTTAGCTCCCTTTCAACTGTCACCATTCCGAACGGCCAACTGAACTATGTCCATTCCAGTGGGCCCTAAGAAGTCCAGCACGGGTTTCCTCCTCCCTCCTAATGCTTCTTTCCTTGCGTGTCAAGCCTTTTTGGCTGGAACCTCAAGGGCGGACGTTTTTATACGCTGCTCTCCAGAAGCCTTTTCGGCTGAAGCACAGGAATGAAAATGCTTGAAAACACTGGAGCGATCTTTGCCTTTGCCTCTCTTCCACAAATAACAACCGGTCCAACAACAAAAGCCCTGAACAATTAAAAATGCAAGCAAAAAAAAAAAAAAAAAGGTATGGTCCTCAGAAGGCAAAATTGCAATAATTACCCATATGCAAATATTTGCTGCTGCGCAAAGATCTCTGTTGAGAAGGAAGGAACTCTCTCTTCTGGGTTCAATAACTTATTTTTATTCAGCTTCACACCATCACTGTTACGATCAGAGAATTAACTTAAATATGCACGCACACAAGGCAAGAAGTGTTAAGACTCTGGGGCAAAGGTCACCACAGATATTTGACTAGGTTTTACAATGCCCTCCGAAAGTACGGTTAAGGGTTTACAGCTGTGGTCTGATAAACTAACAGAAGCATTTTTGCACAAGCAACAGGGTCGTCTGGCACTGGACACTGGAGGGCTGCTGCCAACATCACGTGGCCTGGGTTAAGAGGGCAGGGAACACACGCACATGGGAATGCCGAGCTTGTGTGCCATGGATCAGGTCAGCCTGAGCAACATAACTGAGCAACCCCCAAGAGGTTATGACAGGCCGGCCTGCCTCCAAACACACATGGCGCTAAACTGTGTGGGTTTAAGGAATACAGTAAAAATGCTGACTTACTGAATGAGCCACAATTGGCCAGAACCATGCACTGCCCTAATTCCAAACCAAGTTACCGTAATACGGCTTAGTGCCACAGGGGAACCCACCCTGTGTTAGCTTTTTGTGGCTTCAGGGATGAGTCAAGCTCAACCCATGAAGACGATATGGACATACCCGTATCAGGTTTTGGGCAACAACATGGAAGCGGCTCGCCCTTGCCTTCTCCAGAGATTTTTTACTTCCCCGTCTAACCCACAATCTTGAGCTTTCCCAGCTGTCTCCTATCCAAGCATTAAGGAGGAGTGACCCTACCTGGGTTTTCAAGATCACCTCTAATACTACCCTCCAGAGCAGTGTTTCTCAACCGCGGCCACTTTAAGATGGGTGGACTTCAACTCCCAGAATTCCCCAGCCAGCCAGCCAATTCTGGAGTCCCGCTGGCCAATTGGGACTCCAGCTGGGTGGGGAATTCTGGGAGTTGAAGTCCACCCATCTTAAAGTTGCCAGGGTTGAGAAACACTGCTGCAGAGGCTGGAGCCTGCCAGGGAAGGAGTTATTTAGCAGAAATGGGCAAGTTTTTTGCAAATGGAATTCAGCAAGCAGACTTTAGGAGAACCGTCCCTCCCCAAGGCGAGTTCTGTACATAAAAGGTCTATCTGGGAATTTTGCAGATTGACCTGACAAGTTTTCCAAGTGAGAGATGGTCAGAGTGATTTCACACATACCTGCTCGAAACCCAGGAACTTACCAGACTTCACCGCCGGTTCTGTTTTCACTACTGTGAGTAAAACCAACAGCACGGCAAGGATTGCCTCCTGCGCTCCAAATCACCCCAGCACAAACTTTTTTTAACCTCCCTGTTTGCCTTGCTCTCAAAAGGAATTGGTAGCAGAATGCAATAGGACAGTGTTTCTCAACCGCAGCAACTTTAAGCTGTGTGGACTTCAACTCCCAGAATTCCCCACACAGCTTAAAGTTGCTGAGGTTGAGAAACACTGCAATGCGATAGAGTAAAATTCTATCCTCCGCCTGGGATTTGACACCCCCCAAAAAAGAAATTCAAAGCCTGTCACAGACGCAATCAAGTCCATTCCCACACTGATTTCTCTTCTGACGACTTCTGCAAACAAAGCTTGTGGGGCCCAAGCAGGATCTGTGTGAACCAGAATCCCAGGATTGGTCCCGCAGCAAGCCAAAAACATAATGGAAGAATGAATCCTTATTCCAGATCCTGTTTCTTAGAAGAGCATCAAGCCAAGGAGGCAATTCACACATAACAATACACAAACCACCCACAGCGAATCCCAGGTTTGTCTAGCTGCTCCAGAAGCAGTGTTCTGCCCTGGTTCTGCCGCCTGGCTTGGGACGGGCATGCCAATAGCTCCTCTTGGGAGTGGCTGGTGCCATGAAACCCGCCTTATTATTAACATCTTTCTGTTTGGATTTTATATGTAAATTATTGTTGCTGTCATTTTATATTTTTAATGTATTGTTGTGAACCGCCCAGAGTCCGCAGGTGTGGAGGAGATGGGCGGTGATACAAATTTAAATAAATAAAATAAAATAATAATAATAAAATAAAATAATAATAATAAAATAAAATAAAATAAAATAAAATAAATAAAATAATAAAATAAAATAAAATAATGAAATGAAATGAAATGAAATGAAATAAAATAAAAATAAAATAATAAAATAAAATAAAATAAAATAAAATAAAATAAATGAAATAATGAAATGAAATGAAATGAAATGAAATGAAATGAAATGTGTGGGTGCTCGCTGGATTCTAACATACACCAGAAATCTTTTTCGGGTGTCTCAAACTCATCCGGCATATCTAGCCATGCCTACCTTTCCTGAGTCAATTCCTAACTAGCATCCCAGGTCGGAGTGCCTCAGTGGTGACGGGCAGGGGTAGATGTGGTGGGAGACGGGGAGTGGGCCATTCTCGGGGAACGCAGGCCCGGTGCGTCATACTGGTTCCATGTCCCAGTTCTCTGAACAAAACCCCTGTGCCCAATCAGCAGTGCTCAGAGGCCCTGGCTTCCGGCTGCTGCTACTCAACGCCAGGTCGGTCTGTAATAAGGCCTCCCTCGTTTGTGATTTAATTACGGATGAGAGGGCCGACCTGGCGTGTATCACCGAGAAGGGGGAGTTCCCTTTCAGAAATGTGCCCAGTTGGGTTTCGGGTGTGGCAACAGCCGAGATCTCAGGGCAGGGGTGGTGGTGTGGCAATCGCCATCCAAGAATCTCTTAAGGCTTTCAGAGGCGCTGCCCCACGGGTCGCCAGATGTGAGACCCTGTCCGTTAAAATGGGCTCTAGGGATCAGCTGGGATTGTTGCTGTTGTGCCAGCCTCCCTTCTGCGTAGCAACTCCCTGGCTGAGCTCTTTGCCTCCATCTCAGAGGTGGCAGGGAGTTCCCCAGACTTGTGGCTCTGGGGGGCTTCAATCTGCCTTCGCTAGGAGTGGGATCTGAGGTGGCTCGGGAGTTCATGGCTACCACGGCAGCCACGGGCCAGGCATCCCAGGTCATCCAGGACCTGACATGGAACAGTGGCCACATACCAGATTTGGTTTTCCTGTCGGAGCAGTGGCAGTGTGATCTGGTATTGGGGAAACTTTTAGTATCCCCCTTGTCATGGTCAGATCATGACCTGATTACTGGAGCCGCTATCCACCGCAGGGAAGCAGGACCCGTTGAACCGGTCCGCCCTCGGCGACTGACGGACCCTGATGGTGTCAGAATTCTCATGGGAAAGTGGGGTCTCATGGGACTCAGAGGGGGCTGGGGGCTGTTCCTGCCGCTCTGCTCCACGGTCCGTCGGGAGCCTTGCTTGCCGCTTGGTTGGAACAAGAGGGCGGCTAAGGCTTCTGTGCGACCTCTCCCCTCTCGTGGATCCCGTCATTCTCCGTGGTTCATGGACAAACCGAGGGAGATGAAATGAGAGAAGAGACGTCTAGAGCGCTGCTGGCACTCGACGAGGGACGAACTGAACTGGACATGGGTTAGAGCTGCCATTACAGTCTATCTCACGGTGGTAAGGGCGGCAAAGTGGCAATACTTCTCCGCCCTTCTTGCGTCTGCAGAGAGCCCCCCGCAGCCTTGTTCCAGGCGACTCATGCCCTCTTGGGTCAAGAAGGCTCAGAGATCCCCCACAAGGCCGTGCGGAGGAGTTTGCTCAGCATCTGTCAGACAAAGTCACCTGAATTCATTCTCAGTTGGACGCCGGCCTTATTGCTGGCCTTAGGGAGGTGCCCGGGACAGATTCTTGCCCTGTTATCTGGGATTGGTTTGAACCTGCTGGGCCTGAGCAAGTGGACACGCTCCTGATGACTGTGAGCTCGGCCACCCTCCTGGCTAATGAAAACGGCCCACGGGGTGTCACGTGGGTGGGTTCTAGCAATAGCGAATTTTTCCTTGAGTGAGGGGGTTGTTCCGCTTCTTAAGGAGGCGTTGGTTTGCCCCCTCCTCAAGAAGCCATCGCTGGATCCCACCACCCTGGACAATTTTCACCCCGTCTCCCACCTCCCCTTCTTGGGGAAGGTGGTTGAGAAAGTGGTCACGCAACAGCTTCAGAGGACTCTGGATGAAGCGGATTATGTGGACCCCTTTCAGTCAGGATTCAGGCCCGGGTATGGGACGGAAACGGCATTGGTCGCACTTATGGATGATCTCTGGTGGGAGCGGGATGGAGGTTGTAACTCTGGCTCTGGGGATGGGCGTCACTGCATTGTGCTGGTTCTCCTTCTTTCTCTGGGATCAGTTCCAGTCGGTGGTGATTGGGGAGGAGAGATCCCGCCCTCGGCCCCTACTTTGAGGGGTCCCACAGGGCTCGGTGCTCTCTCCTCTCCTTTTTAACATCTACATGAAGCCGCTGGGTGAGATTATCTGTCACCATGGCGTGTGGTATCATCAGTATGTTGATGATACTCAATTATATTTCTGCCCCTGGGGAGTTAAGCGATGCTGTTGATGCCCTATCCCGGTGCCTGAAGGCTGTAGGAACCTGGATGGGGAACAACAGGCCTCAACTAAACCTTGGCAAGACTGGGTGGCTTTGGGATTTGGGGCCCTCCAGCCATCTTTGGTACTGGATGGGGTGGCACTGCCCCAAACAGACCCGGTGTGCAATTTGGGGGTCCTTCTAGACCAGGGTTTCTCAACCAGGGTTCCGCGAGAGGTCACGAGGGGTTCCCTGTGAGATCACAATTTATTTAAAAAATTATTTCAAATTCGGGCAGCTTCATATTAAAGAGGTACGTTTCATTCTTTATTTTTAGTTTAAGAACACTGTTAATGCATCTAGACAGGCCCAAACATGAAATGAATAATTTTGTAACCTGTGGCCTATATCTGAGCCTGAATGTGCAGGAGTTCCCTGAGGCCTGAAAAATATTTCAAGGGTTCCTCCAGGGTCAAAAGGTTGAGAAAGGCTGTTCTAGACTCACTACTCGTGCTGGAAGAGCAGGTGGCAGTCGTGGCTAGGAGGGCCTTTGCAGTTTTGTGTCGTGCGCCAGTTGTGCCTGTTCCTGGATCAGGAGGCTCTGCTGACAGTCACTCAGGCCTTGGTCACCTCCTGGATAGACTGTTGCAATGCGCTCTACATGGGGCTGCCCTTGAAGAGTGTTCGAAAGCTTCAGCTGGTACAAAATGCGGCGGCACAGGCAGTTGTGTGTGCCTCTAGAACAGCACACACACACCTCCTCTGCTCTGCAAGCTGCACTGGTTGTCAGTTTGCTTCCAAGTGCAATTCAAGGTGCTGGTTTTGACCTTGAAAGCCCTTCATGGCGTGTGGCCGGGTTATTTGAGGGACCGCCTCCACCCGATTACATCTGCCCATCCCATCAGGCCCAGAAGAAGAGGCACTCTGTGGGTCCCTTCCGCTAAGGAGTCACATCTGGCGGGACCCAGGAAACGGGCCTTTTCTGCCATGTCGCCCGCCCTGTGGGACATCACTCCCCCCAGGTGAGACTGGCCCCATCCCTGATAACCCTTAAAACGTGGTTGTGCCAACAGGCTTTGGGGTCTCAAGGCGGTGCTGAATTCGTGAGACGGTTTTATTGCCCACAACAATAATTCTCTCTGCTACTCCGTTACTGGTAACTTTGTGTTTTAATCGTTGAATTTTTAATTTAGTTTTTTATGACTGTATTTTTTAATGTAGGCCGCCCAGGGTCACAAATCTGTGAAATGGGCGGCTATATAAATATGACGCACAGATAAATAAGCAAGCAACAGTGCCAGAGACCCCCAGGCCTCCTTGCGAGTTCCTCCCATTTATTTATTTAATAAATGTGTATGTCCGCCCATCTCATATACGTGACTCTTATTACAGAACCGGGACGTCTGCTCATTTATCACACTCTGGAGTCATCTCCCTTCGCAAGGCATCAGCAGGACGCTGGAGCATCAGCCATGCGCAAGGAGAGACTGTCGAACCGCTCTGTGTAATTACTGGCAAGCAATTACACCTGCTGCCAAGAGCCAGGGAGGAGATCTCTCAGGTGCGATCAACTCCCAGGATGGAATTCAAAACACGCCGAGCCACTTCACGCGAACCGGATGCTCCTGGGGAATTTATCAATTCCTGTTGTGGTTGTAATGTTTACGGGTGTTTAGTGGGGAGTCTGACGTAATCCCGGAGAGCCGCTGGACTGAAATATGGAACAGCTGGCTGGGCCACCGAGGTCCACTACATCTGCAGGATGCCAGGGCTAGGCAGATCCAGCTTTAATCCGCATTCACCGGCAAAGCAATTGGGACGCGGTGGCTCAGCGGGTTAAACCGCTGAAGCTGTAGGGCTGCCGGTCAGAAGGTCTGCAGTTCGAATCCCCGCGCAACGAGGTGAGTTCTCGTTGCTAGTCCCAGCTCCTGTCGACCCAACAGTTCGAAAGCTTGCAAGTAGATAAACTGGGTACCACCTTAAGTGGGAAAATATGCTGGCGTCCTGTCCTGTCGGGGGTCAGGTTTCCATCGGATGGAAGATCTTTCGAATGGCGGCAGATCCCGGAAAGCAACAGCACCTGCAGGACGTCAGCAGCCAGCTCTGACGCAAGGCATCTTGGGACATGTAGTCCGGAAAAGCCAGGAAGAGTCGGTTCCCTTACCCCCTCCCCTTGCGCGCGGATTAAGTAAAAATTGTATAATGGAAAATGTATAACAGTGTATGTAAGCCGCTCAGAGTCCTCCGTTAGGGAGGAAATGGGCGGGGTATAAATATTTAAATAAATAAATAAAAAGCCTCCTTGGGAGACCTGGGATAATCCTCCTCTCGGCAAGGCCTCCCTCACAGGCTGATTGTGAGAAGGGACGGTGTGTTCGGGTGACCAGATCCACCCGTGCTTACGAAATTCAACTTTAAGTATATTAAATATTACAGCAACCTTCAGTCTTCAGAACAAATGCAAGAAGTGTAAAGTGGGTAAATATTAGCATGTGAGAGGCAGAAGAAGATGGGCCCAAGAATCCAGGAGTTTGCCTTTCTGCTGCTTCCTCTTTCTAGCAACCCATCCAGCAACTTTCCCATCTGTGCTGGTATGGGGGAAAGGCCTTGGGAGACGGCCAAGAGACGCTGCCCAGGGAACGGTCAGATAAGAGAGGGCACAGCCCACAGCCGAATAGTGGGCAGGGCAAGAGACTCAGAAGAGACCCTCCCTAGTTTCTTGGGCTATAAAGGAGACAGCGGAAGAATTGTACTTTCAGACTTGCAAGGTTCTGTTAATGTAGCTTGACAATAAAGTAGAATTAGCTCATCTGGTCGTGTTTGCTGTCTGGTCCACCTGGTAAGGCTGACTCCATCAGTCTGGAGCAGTGTTTCTCAACCATGGCAACTTTAAGACGTGTGGACTTCAACTCCCAGAATTCCCCAGCCAGCTACGCTGGCTGGGGAATTCTGGGAGCTGAAGTCCACACGTCTTAAAGCTGCCAAGGTTGAGAAACGCTGGTCTGGAGTGTCAAGCAACTCTTAACCCTTAATATACCTGGGAAGGGCAGGTATCGGACCTGGCCTTGCTCCAACCATATTACCCTAAGAGCATCTTCAAGGTCCTGCTCGGTGTGGCCTCCCCTCCTGAGGTTCAGGCACAGGCCTTTTCGGTGTAGCCCCCACTCCATCCTGGAACGCTCCCCCGGAAGGTGCATTTTCAGCCAACACGGTTTGCCTTTCGGTGCTAAGCAAAAATCTTTTATTAGGCCCTTTATTACATTTCCTTCTTAATGGGAAACGTGCATGTATTTGCTCAGTGTGGGAACTTGTAATTTCTCTAGCTGTTGCCTTGATCAAATAGTTCACTGTGTATTTTAATTAATATATTTATTAGGCCTTTTTTTTATTCGTGTTTGAACTTCTTATCTGTGATTGAAATGAACAGTAAACCGGCCTAGGAGGAATGGCTTTTGAAGGGCAGCAGAGAAAATTTAAATCTAAGATTGCTTCCTCTCTTATGTATTACAAACACCAGGACATTCCAGCCTTCTTCATACTGGCCCTCTCCAGAAGTGCTGGGCCTAAAAATCCCAGAATCCCCAGCTAGCATGCCCTCAATATACTCAAGGAGTGCCAGGGTGTGGAAGGATCCTCTGCTCAGTTTTAAAAGGCTGCTTTTTAAAAGGGTCTTTAAATGCTTTAAGCTAGAACCGTATTTCTCAACCTCAGCAACTTTAAGAAGTGTGGACTTCAACTCCCACAATTCCCCTACCCAGCATGCTGGCTGGGGAATTCTGGGAGTTGAAGTCCACACATCTTAAAGTTGCTGAGGTTGAGAAACATTGGGCTAGAAAGCACAGGCACCCTAAGGACATTCATTCCTCCTTACAGAAGGGAAGCAGAGGTGGGACCAAGGGGGGCTCATCATTAAGGTCTGGACCTCTCCAATCACGCCACAGCTTCACTGTTGAAAAACTGGCTTCAGGTAGCGCAGGTGGTTTTCCTTCTTTCTAGTTGGGCCGATTCAAGAGGAAGAAAATACCAACGTTATCCTGTTGGTGAGCTAATTCGTCAGCCGTGCATTTCACACCTGCACCTACACAAACGTTGACCTTGCGAGAACCAAGCAAGTTTGAAAGTAAGATGCAGAGCACACTCCGTATTAGCACTGAGCAGGTGCACATATAATTGGGGCTGGGGGAGGGAGGGGGAGAAAGGGGCTTAAATATACTTTTTCCAGCACTGAAATATGGGCAGTTGATTGGCTCACTGAAATCTCCTGGGGATGGAAAAGTATTGCTTAAGCTTCTGATTGACACCAAGGGACAATTTTTGCCCGGAAGCCTTACCGAAGCAGCCCAGCCTTTTATCCAAAGCCCTGATCTTCAAACAGATGATTTTAAGACAGCGGGACTGAAGCTTCCTTGAGGAAGAGCAAAGGACAGCGCGCGCGCACACACACACACACACACACACCCGTTTCTCCTGAACCTTCCAGCAGACCCTGCCATTGGTTAAATCAGTTCTTCTGCAAATTCACTAGGAACACAGCCCTTTCATGTCTGGAACTGGGCAATTTAATCCTAGTTTGAATGGAGCTTGCATTTGGCTGCCTGTTAGTCATGGCAAAAGACACTTGGCATTTATGGCCAGGCTCCTGCAAAGAAGAGTGAGCTGTTTTGCCTCTTTTTCTCCATAAAACACCCATGGGCATAAGCAAGGAGAAAAGGCTCCAGGAATGATGCTTTGTCACAGAAATACTTTCCGCAACTTTCATACGAAGCGGCGTTGGCTTTCCTCAGCAATTGCAAATGAAAGAAATGTGGCCTGCCTTTCACTTTCTCGTAAAGGCCCGAAGAAGAAACTTAGGAAAGACCCGCCCAGACCACTCAAGCGATAAATAGGGAGGGCGGGAGATTTGCGCTTTCAGACTTGCAAGATTCTGTTCATGTAGCCTTACGATAAAGCAGAATTAGCTCATCTGGTTGTGTTTCCTGTCTGGTTTACCTGGGAAGGCTGACACTTACAGAGAAGAAGAATGGAAAAAAACAATTTGAGTTAAATACAACTTGCTTGAGTAATCAAGTGGGTTTTCACCAACAATTTAAATTGGTATGAACAGGCATATGAGGAAAGCAGTTGGGCTAAAAAAAAAGTCCTTTATTTCTAAAGCATGAAGGAGCAAGTGGAACCACTCAGAGCATCCCCCCCCCCTCTTCTAAAATGGCACGTATAGCACTAGGATGGCCTAGCGGCCTCCCATTCAAGGACTAATCCAGTTCCAAACCTGGTTAGATTTGGGGGATCAGCCAAGGTCAGCTTGATGCTGCAAAGGGCCATCTTTCACCCCAGCCAGCTTCCCAACCTGGCATCCTTCATACTTTGGACCACTGCTGCATCTAACCATGATGGATGAAGGAAGTCTGATCCAAGCAGTTACCTCAATATCGGAACCTTTGTTTTTTCACTCAGATTGCCAAGGATTGGATCTGGGGCCTTCAGCACGCAAAGGAACTGCGGTTTCAAACAATCATCCATTTTTTGCATTTATAGAGGTCCTTCCTCACTACCCCCGTGTTTCTCAACTCGGCAACTTTAAGATGCCTGGAGCTCAACTACCGGAATTCCCCAGCCAGCCACGCAAGAAAGGAGCATCACTGGAATCCCCGTCAGGTTTGTTTCTTGCCCTGGCCTACCTCGAAGGGCCGATACCTACTTTGTTTATGCTGAGCCTAAAGATTTGTTTTCAGAACCGGACTGAACTTACCTACTTTTCACGCACAAAAGCCAAGCCCTTTTCATTTCAGCAGCTTAATTTAGACGTTCATGTGCTGTTGACGTTTTCTATTGGGAGTCCGACATGCTTGTCAAGCTATTGCAAATTACCAGCAGATTGTTATCTAGCTCTGCTCGCCTAGCCGTCTCCCGCCCTCTTCTGCCCTCTTCTGCCGAGTGCCACCGCAGTACTGTTTCCCAAGCGCTCACTTGCAAGCAGGAACAAGACATTCGTTTGTGTCACCACCTTAAGCTGTGGGCATTTCCAGCTGCACCCGAATGTTTTCTGCATTACTGCCGGCCTCATGCACCAACAGGAACAACAACAAACAAATTTAAAAAAAAATACAGAAGGCAGTTGTTTTATAGCATTCTATAATGTCACTCCAAAGAAACGTGATCCTTCCCGGCAACCTAATAAAACACAAGAAACTTCTAAACCCCTAGTCTCAAGGATCCAGAGGCTGCTTGGTTTAAAAAGGGTGGAAGAGTCACAAAATTCATGTAATAGTAATTGAGTGTGTGATGCTCAGTAGCATGACTGCCAGTGCAAATTAGGAATCCATTCCAAGTGACTGGGCCACAAACATTTCTTTCTCACCCTTCACATATTCTGAGGCTCACTTGCCAACATCCAAAATATGGTCTGAGGAATATGTCTATGAAGGTTCTCAGTCATCCAGGTGGAATTGTCTGTAGCTTGAATCATGTCAACTGGATTTCTATTTTCTCAGTGGAAACGTTTCGCTCCTTATCCAAGGACTTATCCAAAGTCCTTATCCAAGGACTGAAGAAGCTCCTTGGATAAGGAGCGAAACGTTTCCACTGAGAAAATAGAAATCCAGTTGACATGATTCAAGCTACAGATGGTCTGAGGAACTTCCGGGACTGCTATTTAAACCAGGGTTTCTCAACCTTCGCAACTTTAAGATGTGTGGACTTCAACTCCCAGAATTGAGAAACTGTTCTAGAATACATTACAGGTAGTCATCGACTTACAACCATTCGTTTAGCGCCGTTCAAAGTTATAACGGTCCTCGCACTTACGACCGTTGCAGTATCCCAGCAGTCATGTGATCAAAATTCAGGCACTTGGCAACCAGCTCGCACTTAGGTGCTGGCTGGGGAATTCTGGGAGCTGAAGTCCACACATCTTAAAGTTGCCACAGTTGAGAAACCCTGATTTAAACCCTGCAGCATTAACTACTAGAATACAGACTGCTCAGAGACGCAAAGGAATTAAATATCCTATTAGACCAGTGCTTTCCAAAGTCCCACCGTTGGCGACACACCAACGGTGGCGGCGTGGGGGTGCGCGTGGCAGCAGCAGCCTCGTGTTTTGCGCTAAAACCCGGAAGCGCTGATGGCGCGCTGCTGCCTCACCCACTGCGCACTGCCGCAGGGGCGGCGGCGGCGCGCCATCAGCACTTCCGGGTTTTGTCGTGACACACAGTTTGGAAAGCTATGTATTTGACCCATCTCTGGAGAGACGCAGAGATGAAGAGTCCTATGAACTGTTTAAGATGGCATATTCCTCACCAACCTGAGCTGATCCTCTAACAATATTTTCAGAAATGTGAGCATTAAAACAACTGAATAGGCCTTCTAAAGCTAAGGGCTTTCTCAATCATCACAAGATGCACTATTTCTTTACAAATCTCAACAAACAAAGGTGTCCTTATCATCCAGTCCATCAATTAACGATTGTAAACTTCAACACAGTCACTCCCTACACATCAAAATTCCAGCACTTTAAATGTTCTGACACAATCCTAACAATATTCTGCAAAGAAAAGGACCTGAAAATTACACCCATTACCTTATTCTTACCGCTGCATGCCAAAAGTTGCTCTGAGTAACTTTTCGTTAACATGAACCCACAGGCAACTTTATCTAAGGCTAAAACTTCCTGATGCTTTGCTCTGAAAGGAAAAAGGTTTAACTAGGTCACTATCTGCCTGTCAAAGCAAAACTGATTCTCTTGCCCCACCCTTGTCCTGTTCTGAATCTCTCAGCCTGTAGTAGTAGAACTGACTTCAAAAAAGCATTTTTGGTTTCTAAAGGAAGCCTTCAATAGCTTCCCTGAGAGCTTGCCTCAAAAAAGAGGGCGCAAATCGAATAAATACATCACGTTTTTTCCTTGCCGGCCCTGACTGAGTGATCAGTTTGTTAAAAAGTTTATACAACGTCCATCCTAAGCCGATAACCCAAATACGTTTTCAGAATTAAAAGAGGGTAGGGCTCTTGATGGCCTGTCGTTATACCTCTTCAGGTGGTAGGCAGAGAACTGCAACAATACAAGACCAAGCCTATGACTTATTGCTAATGTTGGTTTAATCCCGGCCATTGAAAAGCTATCCGGATGTCAAGATCTTAACAGTGTATCTAGAAAGCAGCCATGCTAATAATGTGGCCTGGTGCAAGGTGGCTGCGTGTTCCTCAGCAAGATTCTCTCCTGACACATCTGACAAGGTTTGGGGATTATGCATTCACACATAAACCAAGAACTGTTGTGCATCACCCTTAAAGGCATTTAACAGGGGGATCTCATGCTCCAGAAAGAAGAAATCTGAAAACGTGGGAAATCTTACAGCTGGCGTCTTTGGAATTTGGCAAAGCTTTGCTTGTACTGGCCAGAGGGTGGGAACCGCTACCAAGATGGAGATTCTTCCCTGCCCCACCCTGAAATACTGCTTTTGACAGAGAGGAAGGATTCCAGCATAGGACACCTTCAACAGATCAGAGGAACAGGAAGTCAACGTCCTAAATCCCGATAGTCTGCAATGTACACAGGCTATCACGATTCAGGGCACTGACTTTCTATGCTGGAACAACACAGGAAAACAGCGGGGAACCCACTCCAATCAAAAACCTAAAACACACCCAGGAACCAGACCTTCTACCACCTGCAGCTTGCGAGCACAGTTCGCAAAACGCGACATTTCTCATATTATTCCCTCTTGAATCTCTGCTGGCGTTGCAAAAAACAACAAAGCCTTTCCTGAAATGTTTTACTGGGAGGCCGCTACGGCTACACAATTCTTTTCTCCGAGACTCACATTTCTCGACGTATCAATCTGCCTTTAAGACCAGGCCTTTTTCTCTTGGGCTGAACCTAGCAGCTCTTAAAGCATTACGGGCTGCTCTGTTAGGTTCGAAAGCCCCGAAGACGGCGTCTCCCCAGATCCCTGAAGTGATCTGGAATTGAAATTTAAGCAACGGAGTTGCCTCTTTTGACCTTTGTAGTGTTCTGGTTTTAACAGTGGCCGTTATTAATGTTTAATTCCTTGTATTACCAGCACACCTTGGAAGGAAGAAAATGTGTTCGTTGCTTTCCTATCTACCTTTCTTGAAGGAGTTGAGAACGGTTTAACCTCTTCACACAACCACTATTTTATGCTCACAAGGAAGCTAATTAGAGTGAAACAGCTTTCTTCATTCTGGGATTCTCCAGTTGCATTAGACTACAGAAGGGGTCCCCAACCTGTGGGCCCATTAGGAAGTGGGCCGCGGGGCTCCCTCCTGCAAACCCCGCCCCCGGTGCACACGATTGGCTCCCGCCTGCAAACCCCACCCCCTGGTGCATGCGATTGGCTCCCGCCTGCAAACACCCCCCCCCCTCCATGGAAAAATTTTCTTCCACAACTGGTCCATGGTGCCAGAAAGGTTGGGGACCGCTGGACTACAGAATCAAGAAAAATGGACTAAAAGACAACAACCCACAGTAAGTGGGATTTTAAAAGGCAAGTCTCAAATCTGCAAAAGTTACTAACCCATGAAAGAGCCTGTCTGCCTATTGCCTCCAGTTCTATGTAATTTGTGGGTCATTTGCAAAGCATTTTCTTGCCTAGTTGCCTCAAGGTAACACCTCTGGCACGTGAGCACAGAGCCGTTTAAAAGCCAGCATCGCACCACCTCTCTGAGAAAAGCACATGTAAGAAAATGGAACTTTTAAAAATCGCACCCCCCCCCCCCCAGTGTGTCTAGCCACTGAGTAAGACCAATGGTTCAGGCTTGAAGAAAGCTATGACTTCAAGCAGAAGCCACCCGGGGTGGAATTAAAGAGCCTCGAAAGGCTGATACACCAGCTCAAAATTTTCTCCGCAATATGCCAGAGTCGAAAGAGAAACAGCAAACCTGCAGGCCCTTTGTAGGGTCACTCATGTCTTGGTCACTTCGCAGATAGACTATGCAAGGTGCTCTACATGGGGCTGCACTTGAAAACGACCCAGAACTACAGCTGGTACAGAAGACGGTGCCACAAGCCGTGATGCTCAGCCCGTGCCATGCTCTGTGGGCTGCACTGGTTACCAGTTAGCTGCTGGGTGCAATTCAAGGGGCTGGTTACCACCTATGAAGTCATTCATAGCATTGAGTTTGGGTATTTGAGGGACTACCCGTCTCCAGCAATTTCTGCCTGCCCGTACACTGATATCAGGCAGACGGGGCGTGCTTCAGGTTCCTTCAGTTAAATAGCGTCATCTGTTGGGACCTAGGAAGTGTGCCTTCTTTGTCACAGCACCTGCCTTCTGGAACAGCCCCCCACCCCGAGTTTCACATGGTCCCCACCTTACCAGCCTTAAAAAATATAGCCCTTCCCCCAGGCCTTGGGTTACAGTGACTTGGGGGGAGGCGTTTGTGTTTTATCTCCGTGGGGGGGGGGGGGGGGAGTTGGTTATCATTCCCTCTGGATGATGCTGCCTTTTGGGGGTTTATGTTGGTTTTACTGTTTTTACATACTCATTGGAGTTGGGCAGCTTACAAATTCAAAATATAAATAAGTAAAACAGTAACGGTGTTGTCGAAGGCTTTCGCGGCCGGAGTTCGATGGCTGTTGTGGGTCTTCTGGGCTGTGTGGCCGTGTTCTGGAAGTTGTGGTTCCTAACGTTTCGCCGGCATCTGTGGCCGGCATCTTCAGAGGGCAGGAGCACAGACTGAAGCGAACTCTCTGTGCCCTCTGAAGATGCCGGCCACAGATGCCGGCGAAACGTTAGGAACCGCAACTTCCAGAACACGGCCACACAGCCCGGGAGACCCACAACAGCCATAAAACAGTAACTGTGGCTATTCCCTCAGCAGCAGCACCTGCAGATCTTCTCAAAAGCATTATTTCTACCCGAAAAGACTCAAGCAATTTGTCTGAAGGGCATCTGGTCTGTTTAACTCGAGGGGCCATCAAAACACAGCCTGAGTTACATAGCCGGTGTTATGAAATCTACAAAGCTTTTCCTTTTTTCTGGTCAACAGCTTAACTCTGCATTTCAAAATATCTGACTCTGTTTATATCACTTATATCATCTTTCAGCTTAAGCGTGCAACATTATTCAATGGCCAATCCCCAAATTCAGAGAGGGTTAGAGCAGCCTCTGAGAATCACCTGTTCAAGTCTGACAACTAAATTCCTTCAACCAAAAGCTATTCAAAAGGAGAATAAGGCAAATTCCCAACAGGAATACATCAGATAGCCTGCCTCAAATGTGGAGCCTGCAGCCTTAGAAAGCTTTTGACCTAATGCAGAAACAATTACAATGTGCTCTCCTTCTTTTATGGCTGCTATTGTTTGGCTTTCATTCAGGCCTGCCAACCCTTCCTAGGATTTAGAGGCGTGATGCACTTTGCTCAATCAGCTCCCCCAGGGCTGCTAATCTGAGGACCTCCCAGAATTCAGAAAAGTTGCAGCAAAGGCACTCTGAGGGGGCCACGGGGAGAACCCCCAAGAACTCTCAAGATGGGGGTGCCGGGAGAGGAGGAAGAGGCTCAGCCTGGTGGAGGGAAAACCCACAAACAGTTCCAGCTGCCTTTTAATAGCACCTATTATTAATTATTATTTAATAGCACACATACTCCCAAGTCTTCGGGGCCATCACCTCCTGCTAGGAAGCCGGACAGATCCCTATCTCTAAAGTCTTCCATTGTGGTTCCTTTTTTACTTTGCAGGCTAGCACACAACCTGGGCTTTCCTAGTGGTGTCCCATCCAAGAAGGCCCAAATCTGCTGGGCACCAAATCTCTTCACACCCGCCTTCTTTATGCCCCCGTTGGACCTTCCAGGACCCCCTCAGTTGTCCCAGCACCCCCCCCCACCTGCCAGCACTACAGGTCCAAGACCCCTCCCTGCAGCCAAACACAGCTCCCCCCAAGTGCCCCCCATCCGCCTGAGTCCTCCTTGGCACCCCAGGACCTTTGAGCCCCTCCCTCCAGGTAAAGGTCTCCCGAACACCCCCATCTCCGCCTCCCCCTCCGTCATGAAACCCCACTCACTCATAGCGGCAGCCCCCTATCTGCTCCCAACTCAAGAAGACGACCCACTTCCCCTGCTCCCTTGACTGAAGACCCCCCAACCGCAGGCAGCCCACTCCCCGCCAAGCCCGCTCCCCATCGCGGCCCCCGCCCCCTTTCGCCCTCGGGCAGCGCGCCCCTTCCCAGGGCCCCTGCCCCCCGGCCCAGAGGCAGGCGCAGACACCTCCCCAGCCGGCCGCCTCCCCTTTGGCCTTCCGGAGACCCCCGACTCAAAAGAGCGGCTACCTTTCCGCCTGAAGAAAGACATGGCGGCGCCGGCGGGCAGGCCTGGGCCGTCCCTCAGGGCTCCTGGATCGCTTTCCTCTTCCTCCTGCCGCCGCCGCCGCCTCCCGCGCCCCACACCGAGGAGGAGGAGGAGGCGGCAGCCGCCATGTTGTCAACAGCGGCCGCCGCGGCGCAGGCTCCTTCTTCCGGGCGGCGCGGGCGCGCGGAGGATATCGGGAAAGAGGAACCGGCCCGGAAGCCCTTTGCCCTCAAGCGGTATGGCTGCCCAGCGTGCATGTGGCCGGCCGGCTGGCCAATCAGAGGGCGAGAGGGGGGTCGGGGCGTCAGGGGAGGCCATCTTGGAACCCCAACCGCGCCGGAGGGAGAGGGAGGCGGAGAGGCCATCTTGGAAGAGGGCGAGTTCTCCGGCCGGCGGACCTCTTGAGGCCGGGCAAGAGAATCCCGCTCGGCCATACCTGAAACAGGAGGGATGCCCGTTCAGCCATGTTGGATAAGGGCAACTGCCCCAAACCGAGAAGAAATATTGTGCACCACGCAATATCTGCAATTTACACAGAGAAAAAAAATGTCTCTGTAAAATGTGTAATTTAAAAGTGGTGGGAGTCGCCACAGAGGTGGCTCGGCCAAGCATTCTTTACATGTGTTGGACTGCAGACTTCACCTAAGCCCACGTTGATGGGAGTTGTAGTCCAACACACCTGGAAGATGCCTGGTTGGAGGACATAGCTTTAAAGCAAAGCAGATGCTCCCCCATAACTCTTTCATCCTTCCTCGCTGTCAGGAGCCCCTGAAGTAAGGCCTGATGTAGGATGGATTCAATCCGCCCTCCATTAATAAGGGTTCAAAGGACATTTGTTCCCACAAACTTGTTTTTATGGGTTTCTCTCAAAGCTGACAAGGTGCTGTTAGGTGAAAGACTAGAGATGAAAATATGCTGTGTAGGGTCCATACTTGGCAATGAAGATATTGAAGTGGTGGACAAATTCTGCTTTTTAGGGTCAACCATCAACAGTAAAAGAGCTGTTGAAGCAGTCAAGAAATACTCCACAGAGCAACCATGAAGGTCTTGGAAAAGATATTCAAATGTTGTGTCTATACTACAAAGATCAGAACTGTGCAAGCCATGGTTTTCCCTGTGACCCTCTATGGAAGCAGAAGTTGGACCTTGAAGAAGCAGGATAGGAAGAGTATTGATGCTTTTGAAGGTTGGTGTTGGAGAAGATGGTTGAGAAGACCATGGACAGCCAAGAAAACAGGCAAATGGATCCTAGAACAAATCAACCCAGAGTTCTCCCTCGAGGCACAAATGACCAGGCTCAAATTATTCTACTTCAGACACATGATGAGAAGATCCAGCTCTCTGGAGAAGTCCATAATTGTGGGAAAGGTGGAAAGAAAGATAAGAAGATGACAGCAGCAAGGTGATGGGTGTAAAGTTCGAAGGGCTGAAAGACCAGGTTAGGGACAGATCATCTTGGAGAAAACCTATCTATGTGGTCGCTAAGAGTTGAAACTGACTTGATGGCACATAATCAATCATTCAACCAACATGAAGACTCTGGAGAAGTCCGTAATGCTGGGAAAGGCGGACAGAAAGAGAAGAGGACGACCAGCAGTAAGGGGGGTGGACTCAGTTCCAGTGGCGATGGGGGCACCATTGGAAGAGCTGAAGGACCAGGGTTGGGGATGGATCATCCTGGATAAAATCTATGGGTTGCTAAGAGTCAACACCGACTTGATGGCACATCATCAATCAGAGTACATAGGCTCCCCTAGCTGGGCCTACCTTTTTGGTCTGTTCTGAAGGTGAGCAGTGGGAGGAGAGAAGAACCAGCATGGTGCCCAGAGGACAGGCAGATTTAAACGCAGTATCTGACGTCTGCTCACACGTAATTAAATGCAAATGAACAGAATAGGTCCTATTCCCAGCAAGCATCGATTTGCAGCCTGGAATTTTTTTTTATGGGTTGAATTGAGTGGTGTGTTTTTAGAGTTTGACTAACCCCTGTAAATCTCTAAACCACTGAATTGGGGATAGGGATACATCTCACCCTTCGTGCTCCCAGAAAGCAGTGTGTGTGTGTGTGTGTGTGTGTGTGTGCAGCCAGTAATGTAGCATGTGCCCTTGTATTATTTAAAAAGGGAGGGACCCCTTGAGTTGAGACCTTGTTCAGAAAAGCGAAGCAAAGTCAGATTTGGATGGGAGACCACCAAGAAATGTAGTCTATGACATAAACAGAAACTGTCTGTTGGACTGTTTATGTCCAACTGTCTTGGAAGACGCCAACAGCAAGCTTGTTCTTTTATTGTCACCAATAAAATTATAACAGTGTGTCTCCATTATCAAGCTCTGCACCTGCAGGGTATGATCAAGGAAGTAAGAATCACACACACTCAATAAGGATTAATGGTACAGAAATAGTACTATCTACTACTGGTGGTAAATTACTACTAGTAGTAATAAACTACAGAATCTTGAAAATGGGGACAGGAACCTCCAGTTCTTGTTCATTAGCAAGTTTATTACGGTGGAGTCCCTTTGAATATTTGGAATTTGCTCCTGGGCTTTTGGCAGACTGGACTGAGCTACCTTGTATGAGATAAGCTACTAACAAACTCCTTTCCCATCTCTTACTTATGTCTACTTCCTGTTACTTTCTCAGCCTCCCCACAATCTTTCACAACACTCTCCAGGAGCTGAGTTCAGTCTTTAGAGATGATGGAAATGGGGCAGGGGGTCAAAAAAGTCAAGGTGGCAGCACCAACGATATGATTGAAGCTCTACATGGACAAGGTGGGGGATTCATGGCTTGGAAACACAACATCTCAGAAGGGCTTCAGGGTGTCCACTGACCACAAGGTGACCATGAGCCAGCAGTGTGAGACAGCGGCTAGAATTGCTAATGCAGTTCTGGGCTGCATCCAAAGAACATCCTGTCAAAGATGGAGGAAGTCCTTATTCCCTTCTACCGGGCGTTGGTAAGACGACACCAGGAGTGCCATGTATGATTCTGGGCACACTTTTCCAGAAGGATATTGACAGGTTAGGACAGATTCAGAAGGTGATACAGAGAACACATTCCACAAAGGGGATGTTTCTTTTTATATAATAATGTTTATTAAAGTTTACAGATATAAAGAAAAAACTAATACAAAAGGAAAGGAAAGGAAAAAGAAAAGAGATACTGTATATAAAGAAATGACTTTCCCCTTCATCAAGACAAGTACAATTTCAGAACTTATCACCTTCTCTAATATTATAACGAAAGATCTCTTCTTCCCGTAGCTCATCTCTTATCTATAAACAAATTTTAGAGCCTCGTCATTCAGTCCTATCCAGCAAAAGTCCGTTAAGAGTTACCGGCAGAGCTTTCCAAACTGTGTGTGGCGACACAAAAGTGTGTCGCCACACACAGTCTGGTGTGTCGCCACACAACCTGGAAGCGCTGATCATCATCAGCGCTTCCGGGTTTTCCCACGGCGACACACCAACGGCGGCGCGCAAAAACCCAAAAGCGGCAGCAGCACTTCCGGGTTTTTGCGCGCTGCTGCAACGGCGGCACTTCCGGGTTTTCCTGCGGCGACACACCAACGGCGGTTGGTGTGTTGCCGCGGGAAAACTTTGGAAAGCCCTGGTTACCAGAAATAGCGAGAGGCTGCAGGATGTTCTGATGAACTGGGGATGTTCCGACTGGAGAAAAGAAGATGGAGGAGAGAAAGGATAGCCGGGTTCAGGTCCATAAAAGGCTGAGTTGCCGTAAGAAAGATGGTCAGGATCTTTTCCATGACCACCAAATCTAGGACCAGAAACAACAGGTACAAGTTGCAGCTACCTAGATTTCATTTAAATACAAGGAAAAATTTCCTGACCATTCAGAGCTGTCCAACAGTGGAAGAGTCTCCCTATGGAAGTGGTGGGTCTCCATCTCTGGAGCTTTCTAAGAAGGATGGTTGGTAGGCTGACCATACATCCCGTTTTGAACGGGACAGTCCTGTTTTTTTTAGCATTTTTCAACCGCCCCGTCATTTTGATAAAAATCTCAATATTGTCCTGTTTTTTAAACCCGGCAGGAATGGCACGGAAGGAGGATCCAAGCCGGAGCTGCCGATTGGAGGCAGCCCTGAAGAGGAAGCCCTCCCGCCTATCAGCGCACGGCAAAGGAGGGACCGGGGGTGGGGTTTGCAGGCAGGAGCCAATCGCGTGGACCGGGGGTCGGGGTTTGCAGGTGGGAGCCAATCGCGTGGACCGGGGGGTGGGGTTTGCAGGCTGGAGCCAATTGTGTGGACCGGGGGGGTGGGGACCCCTGTCTTTTTCATGAATACGGAATATTACATAAGACCCCATCCCGTTTTGCCATCCCAATGTCCCGTTTTTGTCTCAAGGAAATCTGGTCAGCCTATTGGTTGGTGACCCTCCACATGCATGGCTGGCTGGGGAATTCTGGGAGTGAAAGCCCACCCCTCTTAAAGTGGCCAAGTTTGAAGTTTTTTTTCCTTTTAAAAATTATTTTGTTGTGTAGCCTGGGTGTTGCAAAAAACCTGGAGCCTGGAAAGATTTGGTACTGCTCAGTATCCCATGTGGCTCTCTCCAAAAACACAAGGGGGCGCTGAGTGACTTGTTTTCTGCAACCAAGATGAAGTTTCACCTGCTCAGTTTGACACCTTAGAGATATTGACCTCGATCATGAAGAGTTAATAGTGAGTTCAATTGGGGGCATAAAAACACAGAAACACACACACGCCCCTCTTGCAAGGATGATTGCTAGCATTTCTCCCTTTTATTTTCCTCCTGGTTTTGGTATTCCTAATCTGTCACTTTTGCAGCGAGATAATTCCATTTTACAGCCTTGCACACCTTTGGAACTTAATTCTGATTTGGAAGTAAAACCTCAGAAGGTCATTTTTTTCCAAATAAACAGACCACTTTATGAATTAGGGCAGGGATTCTCAAACTTTGCAGAGATGTGACCCACTCCCAGGACTAATGATTTCAGCCTTGGCAGGGTAAATATACCACTTTCAAGAATTAAATTTATTTTTTTTAATTTTATTTATTCAATTTATCCCCGCCCATCTCCCCGAATAGGGGACTCTGGGCGGTTTACAAAATAGCAGAAGTTAAAATCTATACATAAAATTATCATAAAACAATAAATAGAGAGAATAAGTAAAATCCAAAAGATGGTTAAAATCCACTATCAGGATCAAGGCACTACGGGGCCAGCCACCCCCAGGAGGCACTACGTCCGTCGTCCCAGGCAAGGTGGCCGAGCCAGGTCTTCAGAGACTTCCGGAAGGCCAGAAGTGAGGGGGCCAGCCTCACCTCCGGGGGCAAGATGTTCCATAATGCGGGCACTATCGCAGAGAAGGCACGCCTCCTGGACCCCGCTAGATGAAATTCTCTTGTTGAAGGGGTCCGAAGCATGCCCTCTCTGCATGAACGGGTGGGGCGGGCTGATGTTATCGGGATGAGACGGTCCCTCAGGTACCCTGGCCCCATGCCATGTAGGGCTTTAAAGGTGATCACCAACACCTTGAATTGGACCCAGAAGCAAACTGGTACCCAAAGCAGCTCGCGAAGCAGAGGTGTTACATGGGCCGATCTCCTGGCCCCCATAACTGCTCGCGCCGCCGCATTCTGCACCAGCTGAAGCTTCCGGATACTCTTCAAGGGTAGCCCCATGTAGAGCGCATTGTTGTTGTTGTTTATTCGTTCAGTCGCTTCCGACTCTTCGTGACTTCATGGACCAGCCCACGCCAGAGCTTCCTGTCGGCCGTCACCATCCCCAGCTCCCCCATGGTTGAGTCTGTCACCTCCAGAACATCATCCATCCATCTTGCCCTTGGTCGGCCCCTCTTCCTTTGGCCTTCCACTTTCCCCAGCATCAGCTTCCTCTCCAGGGTATCCTGTCTCCTCATTATGTGGCCAAAGGACTTCAGTTTTGCCTTTAATATCATTCCCTTAAGTGAGCAGTCTGGCTTGATTTCCTGGAGTATGGACTGGTTTGATCTTCTTGCAGTCCAAGGCACTCTCAGAATTTTCCTCCGACACCACAGTTCAAAAGCATCTATCTTCCTTCGCTCAGCCTTCCTTATGGTCCAGCTCTCACAGCCATAGGTTACTACAGGGAATACCATTGCTTTAACTATGCGGACCTTTGTTGTCAGTGTGATGTCTCTGCTCTTAACTATTTTATCAAGATTTGCCATTGCTCTCCTCCCAAGAAGTAGACGTCTTCTGATTTCCTGGCTGCAGTTAGCGTCTGCAGTAATCTTTGCGCCTAGAAATACAAAGTCTGTCACTGCCTCCACTTTTTCTCCCTCTATTTGCCAGTCATCAATCAAGCTGGTCGCCATGATCTTGGTTTTTTTGAGGTTTAACTGCAACCCAGCTTTTGCAGTTTCTTCTTTCACCTTCGTCATAAGGCTCCTCAACTCCTCCTTGCTTTCAGCCATCAAAGTGGTATCATCTGCATATCTGAGATTGTTAATGTTTCTTCCAGCGATTTTAACTCCAGCCTTGGATTCCTCAAGCCCAGCACGTCGCATGATGTGTTCTGTGTACAGGTTGAATAGGTAGGGTGAGAGTATACAGCCCTGCCGTACTCCTTTCCCAATCTTAAACCAGTCCGTTGTTCCATGCTCTGTTCTTACCGTTGCTACTTGGTTGTTATACAGATTCCTCAGGAGGCAGACAAGATGACTTGGTATCCCCATACCACCAAGAACTTGCCACAATTTGTTATGAGTAGAGCGCATTACAATAATCTATATGAGAGATGACAAGGGCATGAGTGACTGTTCGGAGGGCATCTCGATCCAGGAAAGGGTGCAACTGGCGCACAACTTGAAGCTGTGCGAAGGCCCTCCTGGCCACGACTGCCACCTGCTTGAGCAGGAGTCGTGAGTCCAGGAGGACCCCCCGATTCCGCACTGGATCTGAGTGGGGTAGTGCTACCCCATCCAGAACTAAAGATGACAAATTCCCAGAAACCGAGAGGCCATCAATCCATAGCCACTCCGTCTTACCAGGGTTCAGCTGAAGCCTGTTGTTCCCCATCCAGGCCCCCACAGCCTCCAGGCACTGAGATAAGGCATCGACCGCATCACTTACTTCACCCGGGATGGAGATATATAACTGAGTATCATCAGCATATTGGTGATACCTCATCCCGTGGTATGTTAAGCTATCGCATAAAACAATGATAGAAACTTACAACGTCCAAATCTTTTCAGTGGAAATAAACAATGAAAAATCAGATTGAAAATCCTGTTTGTAAAAGGAAGGATGACATGGTTAGTTTTAAGAAATTCTGGAAATCTGGGTTTCCTTTTCAAGAGTCTCATGTTTATTTTGCATTTATATTTACTTTCCACAGTATCTATTCTGACTTTACTGTTGGCTTGTCCAGGCAGTGAATTCTGACAGTAATCCTGCTTTGCATCCGCAATTCTTCCCAAATTCCTGCCCCCAAGTACATTCACAAAACCAGGGGATTGGAATCTGTTGTTTCGGAAGTCCTGATTTAAGATACAAATAGTCCTCATTTAACAACCACAACTGGGACCAGAATTTCGGTTGCTAAGCGAAGCGGACATTAACCGAATCTGACCCAAATTTACGACCTGTTTTGCAGCAGTCACTAAGCGAACCACATGGTCATTAAGCAAATCACACGGTTCCCTATTGATTTTGCTTGCCAGAAGCTGGCTGGGAAGGTCAAAAATGGCGATCACATGACCATGGGACGGTCACAAATGTGAACTGGTTGCCAAACGTCCAAATCGTGATCACGTGACCGTGGGGATGCTGTGATGGTTGTAAGTGTGAGGACCAGTCATAAATCGTTTTTTCCAGCACCGTCGTAAGTCTGAACCATCACTAAACAAATGGTTGTTAAGTGAGGACTGCCTGTAATGTGTTGATTCACACAGCATTGAAGACCAGGGCTGAGTTCCTACAACACCCTGAGCCGAAACTCCAGTCGCTTTTACACAGGCCTACCACGGTTCCCTCCCCACCATTCCGTGCCTTCTCAAAGAATCACAGAATTCTACTGTCAGAATGACCCTGGAGGCATCTAGTCTCACCCCAACTCAGTGCAGGAATTCAAATTAAAGCACCTTCAACAAATGGTTATCCAGCCTTTGCTTGTATATATCCAGGGAAGGGGAGCACAAGATTTCTTCCTTCCCACATTCCCAGGTAGTTTTTTTCATTTAGAACGGTGTGTTGAAAGAGGTAAACAGAGTTCTTGAGGAGAATTTTAGAAATTTAAATGGAGTTGATAATGTCTATGAAGGTTCTCAGTCATCCAGGTGGAATTTTCTGTAGCTTGAATCATGTCAACTGGATTTCTATTTTCTTAATGGAAACGTTTCGCTCCTTATCCAAGGGGCTTCTTCAGTCTGAGCAAAGTTGGTAAGGGAATCCTAAATATGTTCCTAGGTAGCTGTGTGACCTTACACCTGGGGCTAGATCATGGTTATATTGAGATGTAATTTTTAAGTCCTTTTATCATCTAATGGAGGGTCGTTAAAAACACCATGCTGCTGTTGAGCTTCTGAAATGGTCTTAATCTTCCTAGGCACAGAAGACAACACGGGGAGGAAGATGGGGGAGAGTTTGTGCCTGAGGCCCCCACCTCTATTCAAGGAAGGATTTTCCAAGTTGGCATAAATGGATTCCTTGACCCCTCTCTCAAACCACCTATCTTCTCTGTCTAAAATGTGAACATTAATGTCCTCAAATGAGTGTCCTTTTTCTTTTAGATGAAGATAAACTGCTGACTCTGGTCCTGTGGTGTTATTTCTCCTGTGTTGTGCCATCCTCCTGTACATAGGTTGTTTGGTTTCTCCAATGTAGAGTTCAGAGCACTCCTCACTGCACTGGATTGCATAAACTACATTGCTTTTCTTATGTTTTGGAGTTTGATCTTTGGGGTGTACAAGCCTCTGTCTCAGTGTGTTGGTGGGTTTGAAATATACAGGTATGTGGTGTTTGCCAAATATCCGTTTTATCTTTTCAGACACGCCAGCCATGTAGGGAATGACCAGGTTCTTTCGTTTACTCTGAGTCTCAGCCCTATCTGTCGCTGTTTTAGGTCTGGTAGATTTAGATTTGGTGAAGGCCCAATTTGGATATCCACAGGCCTTCAGGGCTGTTCTCAGGTGCTGATTTTCATTCTTTTTGGAATCCATGGAGGTGGGGATGGTTTCTGCTCTGTGTGACAATGTCCTGATGACTCCTAGTTTGTGCTGCAGTGGATGGTGGGAGTCAAACATCAGATATTGATCTGTGTGTGTGGGTTTCCTGTAGATCCCTATTTCTAGCTTGCCACCGGTCCCAATGAGGACTTCACAGTCTAGGAATGCCAGTCTGTTGTCCTTGGTGTCTTCTCTGGTGAAGCTAATGTTGGCATCTATAGTGTTTATATGGTCCGTGAAGGCCTGTACTTCCTGGGCCTTGATTTTGACCCAGGTGTCATCCACATACCTAAACCAGTGGGTGGAGTTGATAATGTTGTTGGAGCGTGTGTGTGTGATGTGTTGGCAATGAGATATTTTTCCAACAGGGGCCTCGACTTGGTTCTGTTGACTGACTGGAATTATGCATTACATTTTTATATTTGACTGCTGCCTGGAGTTCCATATCTAGACCAGCGTTTTTCAAACCTGGCAACTTAAAGATGCGTGGACTTCCATTCCCAGAATTCCCCAGCCAGCTAAGTTGCCAGGTTTGAAAAACGCTGGTCTAGATGGCTATCCATATACATTTTTATATGAATAAATAAAAAATGTGCAGCAGGAATGGTGGGGGCAATCAATTTAATTTGTATCCTACTTTTCTGCCAAGGATATTGTGTCTCTCTGTGTAGCCACATATTATCTTAATAATCGACCAAGGGTAGCATCCCTGTGTGAAACCTGTTTCCCCCAGATTTTTTAATTTTAATTTTCTATATTTAATAGCAATGTTCCGGTCAGAATTACCTTGAAAGATTAATTCCACTGCACGAGAATAACATATCATCACTGTTGCTAGAAATCAAGTACAAGTGATTTCCCATTCGTATTTAAGTCTGCCCTGCCAAATGTTAATTTATTAATTACATTCATTTTTTAGCCTTCATGCACCCATTCAGAACCAAACCCATCCTTGAAAGGCCTGGCGCAGTGTCGCATAGGCTCATCTAGAGAGTTCACCATAACCACGACGGAGAAATCTTTTCCACAAAGGGCAGTTGACCGATCATGATTACAGGACGACGCTTATTAATCCTACATAGGCCGCAAAACACAGTCTGACCGCTAGGGGGCAGCAACGCCTTAGAATACACGTGTCCCTCGGTGGCTCGAACAGGGGCCGGGCTGGGTTCACGCTCCGGGCTAAGCGCGACCCTAAGCGAGGGGAACTCTTCGCGTGTTGCGCCGCGGCATCTCCCCACGTTCTTTCAGCCAGCCGCCCACCGCGGGACTTGGGGCAGCTAACAGGCGCACGAACTCGGAGCCCCGAGTCGTGGAAAAGACAGGGGGGGGGCGCGTTCAAAGCCTCCGCGCCCCCCAGGAACCCCCCTCCCCGCGCATCTCCGAGCCTGGCTTTGCTCCCCCGCTTAACTGCCCCCTTGCAAATCCAGCCCGGGGAGCGGGAGAACCCCCCGCCCCGCTTCCCCCCCGCGGCAGGGGCCCGGCGAGCCCCCGGCAGCCGCGCAGGCGGGTGGGGCCGGCGCGCCTCCCGGCCCGCACGTGATGGGGAGCCGGCTCCAGGGAGACGCCCACCGGGAAGGCGAGGCCAAGCGCCGGGCGGCCGGGCGGCAGCGGCGCAGAGAAGGCACCTGCGGCAGGCGCCGGCTCCCGGGCTCTGCCACCCTCATGGCCCGCCCGCGGCTGCTGTGAGCCCGGAGGGGGCGCCGCCTGGCCCGGCCCCCTCCATGCCGGCGCGCCGGAAGAAGAAGGCGGCCGGCGGGCGCGGGGAGGCGGCACTGCTGCCCGAGCGCCCGGCGGCGGCGGTGGCATCGGCGGCGGGCCGGGCGCCTCCCGCCGCGGCTCTGCCCAGGATGTTCAGCGGCGTGGGCTGCTTCTGGGTCCTCCTGTCCTCCTGCCTGGTGGCCGTCTGCAGCTTCAGCTTCCTCTCGCCGGCGTGGATCGTCCGCGAGCGCGGAGGCGGCCGGCGCTGGGGAGGAACCGCGCCCGCCGCCCTGGAAGGCGGCGGCGAGGTGAGCTTCGGCTTGCTCTGGCACTGCTCGGAAGCCGCGCGGCGCGTGGACGACTGCTACGCCCTGGGCGGCCTGGGCGGCTTCGGCGAGATCCCCTCCGCCTCCTGGCAGGTGAGCGCGTTGCCCCCTTCGCTTTGGGGGCCAGGGCGTTGCAAGCCGCCGCCGCCGCCGCCTCTCGCAGTGATAGCAATGGGCCCCGGCTGCGATGGAGCGGGCTTGCTTTCGCCCGCGTTGCAAGTTGCAACGCACCCGCGATCGCGCTTTGCGCCGCCTGCGAAGGCCCGGTCGGTTGATCCGGGTGGTCCGACTCTTAGCCGCGCTTCCCGGCTGCAGCGGCTGGGCTCCGGGCTCGGCGCAAAGCGAGCGCTCGCGGGGTTAGCGCGTCGTGTGAACCCGCCCAAGGCGCCCCTTGCCCCCCCCCCCCCCCCCGTCCAGGCTGGCTCCCTGTTCCTGACATTTCCACGGCTGGGGTTATCTTTGTGGCGTTGCAGCGTCCGTGTCCCATCTTGGAAAAGCAGCCGTCGAACCTATAATAATGACGATAATGGAAGATCAGCGTGGAGGTGGCTAGTGAAATCGGCTTGCAGCAAGCGGGGTGGGCTGGACACCGAGTTTCCTTTTGTTAAATGGGAGCCCATTTAAAAAATGCACACCATTTGGGCTCCTGACCGGGGGTCCTCCAAGTCGGGCCTTCAGCTTTGTGGGAGTTGCAACCCAGTCGGTCCGTTTGGGGGGACAGGATAAGGCAGCCAAACGCCGCTCTTTTCCCTTGAGTTGGGGTAGAATTGCTGCAAAGCAGAGGAGACAATCCTTGATGAAGCCAGAGGTAGAGTCCCTGCAGCTTCAAATAGGTATTATGCCCTCATTGTGGGAGGTTGTGCGGATCCAGAATTGGCCTTTATAGCCACTTACGGATCCACCGTTAAAATTTTACCTTTGGAAGACAATCTTACTCGGCTACGAGTGATCGCCAATGAATGATGAAAGTTCATCCTGTTCCAATCTGATTTATAGAGGGTTTAAAAAAAAATCCTGATTTCTGGTATGGATTCTGATTTCTTAAAAACATAATGGAGTGTAAATTTGAAAAGAGAAATGGCTGGGAACCGGCTGTTAACCCAAAGAGGAGCCTCCACTGAAGATTAGCAGGATTGGCTTCAACAGGTCTCTATGCAGCGATGCAGGCGTATTTTTGTAAGCTTCCCGCAGAGTTGTTAATGGATCACTTTATTTTCACCCTGCCTTCTTTTGTTGGAACGTGCTTTGTAGTGCTTTGTGGTGACGGAGAAAGGACAAAAGAGTCTGGGGTCCTTTAGGAGGCGAACCCATCTCATGGGCTGTTTGATTCCCCCCCCACTAGCAAAGCTGACGCCCTTCCTTTTAGAAATGGGGATTGCGAAGCTATTGGCGGCAGCTTCTTCGGCCAGTGAAATCGGAATATCAGCTTTTCTGTCTTGAGATTGCCTGGCTGGGAGTATTTGTGTGTGTGTATGTGGGAAGGGTTAGAGGAAAGGTTTCTTGAGAAGCTTCTCTTGTCTTCAGGAGTGTCTGCAAGGGACCGCCAAAAAAGTCAAGATGGTGCCACGACGGTGTGTTCAAACCTCTGCCTATTTTTTTATGTGTGATATAAGCAGAGCTTTGAGTGTCCTGTTGAGGCTGCCATCTTGACTTTTTTGACCGCGCCCTGCAGACATTCCTGCTTGTCTTGCTGGGAAATCGGTTCAGAAAGCCCCTTCCTCGCAGGTACTGGGCAAAGTTTCAAAAAGAGCCATCCCCTTGGATCGAAACATCAGCAACTGGAGAAAAGGTGTACAGAGTAAGAGAGAGATGACCTTGACGGAAATATGCAGGAACCGTTATTTAGGCAAAGGGGGCTGAAACATTTTTAAGCCCTGGGAAACAAGGTAATATTTGGAAGCCGCTCAGACAGATACCTCCCTAATTAACTGAACTATAAGAGGGAAAAAGAGGTCCAGCGCAATTAGGCTTGCAAGATTCTGTTACTATAGCCCAGGGCTTTCCAAAGTTTTTCCCGTGGCGACACACCAACCGGCGTTGGTGTGTCGCCGCGGGAAAACCCGGAAGTGCGGCAGCGCGCAAAACCCCGGAAGCGCTGCTTCCGCTTTTGGGTTTTGCGCGCTGCAGTTGGTGTAAAATAAAAGGGAGAAATGCTAGCAATCATTCTTGCAAGAGGGAAAACCCGAAAGCGCTGATGATGATCAGCGCTTCCGGGTTGTGTGGCGACACACCAGACTGTGTGTGGCGTCACACTTTTGTGTGGCAACACACAGTTTGGAAAGCTCTGCTGTAGCCCATCTCAATAAAAGTAGTTTTAGCTTTCCTGTGGAGTTGATTTCCTGGTCTGCTCTCCCTCCTGAGGCTGACAGGAAGGGAGAGAGTTGCTCTGCCTTTTGGGGATGGCGTTTCAAGGGCCAGTGGAGAAAACATCATCAAAATCTGCATTCGTTATCCATGGATAAAAAAGTTTTCTTCACTAGCATTTGGGATTATTCCATTTTCTCCTTGCTTTTCAACGTCTGCCTTCCTTTCCTTTGTGTATGGGTTTTAAACAGTTTGCTGATTTGTTAAAAATGAATGCTATGGGTTTTTTCTTTTCTTTTAAGAAGAAGCAAACCGAAATTTGCCCATCCAAGTGAAAGGGCCTGTGGCATCTTTGTCTAAAATAATACCCTGGTTATCCTGCGATCGTTTTTTCACTGCACTGGTCCTGACTTTACATTGTGTGAATCCAGCCACCTGGTTTGGAGGCAGCCTTAGCCTTAGATGGTGAAGCCAGCCAGTAATGGTTTAGTCAACCGCGATTAACATGGCTTGATGTGTGTTTAAAAGTGATGCTGGTTAGGTTGAAGAAAGTCCAATTGCAGTCTTTTCTTCTCTGGTGTCTTCCAGATGCCTTGGACTATAATTACCATCATCTCCAACCCAAGTTCAAGGCCTTATTTGAATCTGGAGCTACCTTAGAAAATGGGAGTTTTTTCATCTTAGCTCCTTAGTCTTGATCTGAGGGAGAACAAGAGACCTCTGATTTTTTTTTCTGGCCCAAAAAACGTAAACTGAAAGTTCCACCCTTTCCACTTGCTGACAATAGGACGCCTTTTTAGTTTTACAGGCAGTCCTCACTTAACAACCACAATTGGGACCAGAATTTCAGTTGCTAATCGAAATGGTCATTAAGAGAATCCGACCCGATTTTATGACCTTTTTGTGGTGGTCGTTAAGCAAATCACCACAGAGCTTAAGTGAACCATATGGTCATTAAGTGAATCATGTGGTTCCCCATTGATTTTGCTTGCCAGAAGCCGGCCGGGAAGGTCAAAAATGGTGATCATGCGACCACGGGATGCTGCAATGGTCATAAATGTGAACTGGTTGCCAAGCACCCAAATCGTGATCACATGACTGTGGGGATGCTGCGATGGTCGTAAGTGTGAGTACTGGTTGTAAGGTGGTTTTTTCAGCACTGTGGTAAGTCTGAACTGTCACTAAACGAATGGTGGTTTAAGTGAGGACTAGTATGGGCAACTATGGCCATTGGTAATGTCCAGGGACTCTTCCTGTCACATGTTTCCCGTTCATTTTTGTTACCAAATGGAAGAGAGATTCCCTCAGGCATCTGAAAGGGAAGCAGTTTGTAGTGCCTAAGAATGCGTTCCTAAGAATGGACAGCAAGGGGTGGATAGATATTGAATGCCCTTGTGGGGTGGGGCTAGTATTTAATGTATGTATATTGTGTGTGCTTACGTTGAAGCTCAGTGCAAGAACTGTTTTCCCCATAATGACTGTGAGACGGGTCTGAGTGTAGAGGAGCACAGAGATGACCCTGGAGAAAATATGTGGCGACCGTTAGGAAAACGCAAGCTGAGCCCAGGAAAACAGGAAGGGTGGGAAAGAAACTCAAGTTGGCTCATCTTGACTCTCTTTGTTGTAAGAAGGAGGGAAGGGTCAAGGCTTTCAAGAGTCTGTTGTTGGAGCCCCTATCACTAAAATGGAATTCTGGTCTTTCTTGTGCTGCCTCTTTCCTGAGCTGGCCTACCTCGAAGGACTGGCAGTGAGATTACTGACCCAAAGCCACCCAGTGGCCTTCTGTGGTGGAGTGTGGACTAGAACCTGGGTCTCTCCCCTCCTAGCCCGACACCTTAATCCAGAGCTTTCCAAACTTTTCATGTTGGCGACACACTTTTTAGACATGCATCATTTCGCGACACACTCTTACAGCAGGGCACAAGGCAGGCACTAGGACCTGCGCGGAATCACAGCAGGTTTGGAGGCAGCCAGGCACAAGGCAGGCACTAGGACCTGCACGGAATCCTGGCAGGGCTCGGAGGCAGCAGCATCCGTGACACACCCAGACACTGCAGCCGACACACTAACGTGTCCCGACACACAGTTTGGAAAGCTATGCCTTAATCCCTACACTACCCTGGTGCTTCCCTCTCAAGAGTATGGATACCAAGGATATAAGACCTGACCTATGGTGGGATTCCGGTTTGCAGGAACAATTTATCCTTTGCGCCCTGGGAAGCCTCTGGTTCAAATCCAGGGGTCAAACCTCCCTTAAGTCAGGGGAGGATCAAGCTGCGTTTGGCTACTCCTAGCTAACCAGGAGGAGGACAGCACAGATGGGCAGCTTGGCATTTAAGGGGTGGGGCACCTAAACCTTTCTCCTGGTTTGGTCACCTCACATATGGACTGTGCAATACGCTCCACCTGGGTCTGCCCACCCCAAGTGTTCAAACAGAATCAGCAGACCCCTTGATTAATCAGTGTCACCCAGTGGGGCCCAGGAAGCGGGCCTTCTCTGTCGCGGCCCCTGCCCTCTGGAGCAACATTGTCTCTGAGATTCAACAGCTCCCACACTGACTTTATTTAGCTCTTAAAACCTGGCTCTTCCCACAGGCCTTGGGCTTAAGCGGGGGCACACCCTGTGGGACAATTGGTTCATTAGACTATGTATCCGGACTTTCTTTTTTAGGTTATGTACGTTCTTGTTATGGCTAGTTTTCTTATGTAACCCCCCCATGATAGATCAGCACGGTCTATGCATTTCATAAATAAATGATTTATTAATAGGCCACATGGCCATTCTGGTTGAGCTCCCTTATGTCTCTACAAAGGTCTCTCCCTCACAGCTGTTCCAACATGCACAGAGAGAAAAGGGTGTTCTGGCATCCCCATTGTTGGAAACAGGTGGTGGGGTGACCCAGTTCGCAAGGCGAGGTTCATAATTGTTAGTCATAAGGACAGCTTCTCTGGCAAGCGATCTACTGTAAACTCAGCCTCCTGTTACTAAGAGAGAAACCCATTAAGCAAATCGTGCTTAGTTCCGTGCGCGTCCTACGGCCACATGACCACGGAAGCGTCTTCGGACAACGCTGGCTCCTCAGCTAACAAACGGAGATGAGCACCGGCCCCTAGAGTCGGACGCGACTGCACAAATGTGCAGGGGGAACCTTTGCCTTTATGATGCATGAACTCATCCTGGTGTGAAGCCCTATTGCCAGCAAATTTGGTATTGGGGCATGGATTATCTGCACTGAAAATCTTACAAATAGACTATTCCAGCCTTTGTCAACTTTTTAACTCTGATCCTGGAGGAACCCTTGAAATATTTTTCAGGCCTGGGGGAACCCCTGCTCATTCAGGCTCAAATAGAGGCCAGAAGTTGCAAAATTATTATATTCGTTTCATGGGTAGGCCTGGATATATGCGGAGTCTTTGGTGCTCTCTGAGCCTCGTTGTTTTCTTGCAGACATTTCATTGCCAGGCTAGGCAACATCTTCAGTGCGAAAAGGGAGTGGGACTTGCTCTCTGTTTATATACCCTGGCTTGTCCTGCCTGTGTTGGTGGGGGTGTTGTACTCTCCTTGGTAGTTTCTTGATTGGGCTGTTGTTTGCTGCTTGGTTGATTGACTGAGTTAATAGTTCCTTGATTAAGGTATATTGTGCTGTTTGATTGTTGAGGAACATGGTATATAAACAGAGAGCAAGTCCCACTCCCTTTTCGCACTGAAGATGTTGCCTAGCCTGGCAATGAAACGTCTGCATGAAAACAACAAGGCTCAGAGAGCACCAAAGACTCCCCATTTCAACCGTGAGCTACAAATATTCTCTTTGACTGGATATACGCATTAATGGTGTTCTTAAACTAAAAATGAAGAATGAAACTTGACTCTTTAATGCGAAGTTGCCTGAATTTCAAACCCTGGTTGAGAAACCTTGGACTATTCTAATATGCTTTACGTGGGGCTTTTGCTGAACTCAGACTGGAAACTATAAGGAGTGCAGCAATACTTGCTGCCAATCTGCTACGCAGCCAAGTTCAGCATTTCGCTCTTGGCACTGCAGCCCTGAAGAATTTGGGCATGTATTTCCTGAGCAAATGCTAAGATCTTTGGAAGAGGCTTTCTCATGGAAATGTGTCTTCTCCTCCGGTGTAGCACTACCACTTCCTTCCTGGTATTCAGAAAATGCCAAGCATGAATTCTGCTATGCTTGTTTAAAAATCTCTGCGTTGAGGCCTGAATATTATGCAGATCTGGGAAATTTTAAATGTCTTAAGCCAGTGATAGACAATATTTTAAGCATTGGGGCTGCACTTTTTAATTTTATTTATTTATTTAATTTTGCCACCGCCCATCTCCCCCCAAAGGGGGGACTCTGGGCGGTTGACAATAAAAATAAAAACATTAAAATACCATAAACAAAAATAAATATCGAATACAAATACAATATAAAATATAAAGTATATTATTTATTAAAATTAATAATTATTATATTATTATAATTATTATAGTATATTAAATTATTATCTTTAAAGTTAATTGTTATTTTTCTGGCACCTAGGAAGCACCATGGGCAAAGCAGTGATGTCACAGAGTCAACATAGGTCAGAAATTTGAGGCCTTTTCTGTGTAAAGTTACCTGGATATGTTAAGTTTATCTAAGGCTTAACATAAAAAGGTAAAGGTTCCCCCTGCACATTTGTGCAGTCGTGTCCGACTCTAGGGGCCGGTGCTCATCTCCGTTTCTTAGCCGAAGAGCCAGCGTTGTCCGAAGACGCTTCCGCGGTCATGTAGCCGGCATGACGCGCGCGGAACGCTGTTACCTTCCCACCGAAGTGGTACCTATTCCTCTACTTGCATTTGCATGCTTTCCAATTGCTAGGTTGGCAAGAGCTGGTGCTGGTGCGGGAGCTCCCTCCGTCACGCGGGGCTAGGGATTTGAACCTCCGAACTTGCGACCTTCCGATCGACAAGCCTGGCATCTTACCCGCTGAGCCATCGCGCCCCTTTTGAGGCTTAACGTATCACATCCCGATTTTTCATACAAGAAGTATAAAAGCCAATTAAAGTAATACAAAGGAAGCTAATAACTGGTAATCATGCTGAAAGACATGTGTTTTGGAATGTTGTCATCTATTGTGGAAACCAATGGTGAACCATACTGCTTTATTGATTTGGGCATGGTGGTGTGAACAGAGGGATTGTATATTGTTAATTGAGTTTTGGGGTTAAGGCAGTGTTTCTCAACCTTGGCAGCTTGAAGATGGGTGGACTTCAACTCCCAGAATTCCCCAGCCAGCATGGCTGGCTGGGGAATTCTGGAAGTTGAAGTCCACCCATCTTCAAGCTGCCAAGGTTGAGAAACACTGGGTTAAGGAGTAGTGAGAACCCAGCTAGAGTGTCTGGATTCAGGACCGTGGATAGCTCCCTTAGGACAAAACAGCCGGGCTGCATATTCAGCACCATGGAGAGTGAACGTGGAGCCATTATGCAGCCTAACGATTTGGCCTGAAATAGCAAGAATTCTTTTAGAACAGCTGTCCCCAATGCTGGCTGGGAACTCTGGATGTTGTAGTTCCAGCACATCTGGTAGGGATCTACTTGGAGAACGTTGGTCTTATGACAGCCCCCTCCACCCCCCCCCCCCAAAAAAAAAAAATCCCGTTTCTGGCTTTTAAATGCATGCTGCACTTTTCTGTAACCACCAGCCCCTTTCCTGTGGGGACTGGAGAGGGGAACTCCGTGAAGGATGCCCTTTAAAAATTCATTCCACCGGATGTGGAAAGATCCAGGGGCTGGATCTGCATTCCCTTTAGGATTGCTGCCATTTATTTCCCACTGTTCTTACTTTTGAGCCAGCTGGTTCTAGATCCCGGAGAGAAATGAATGGGGCCATCCTAAAAAATAATGGCAATGAACAGAGGCAAGCTACGGGGCCAACCTACTTCTATAGACACATGCATGTATGTTTATAACAGCCTGTACTGCCTTTTTCCTCTGCTAAGAACTCACGGCCCTGTGCTTTGAGGCTGTGGCTGGTCGCATCAAACCGGCACATCGTTTATTTATGTGGCTGCTGACATCCCTGCTGGAGATCTGTCAGGTGGCCCGATCAAGGCACAGAGGTCTGTTGCCCCTAATGGTGGCTCTGGGGTTGGCATTCAGAGAGGGGAAGGCGCTCTCCCTTTGGAGCACCAGTAATGGCTGGGGGAAAAGAGCCAGGTGTGTGTGTGTGTGTGTGTGTGTGTGTGTGTGATTGGGCAGTCAGCCAAGGCTGGCACCCGAGGTGCTGCCTAATTAACATTTCATTAAGCCTTTTTCCTTGCCTTGATGGAGGTCCCAGGGTCACGCCATTGATGTGCTAATTTCATTGCTGCTTTTGTCTTTTTCTCAGCTGTCCATCATTTTGCGCACACGGGGAGAATAACAGATTTTAATGGTCCATATAGAACCCTTGGTCTGTTTTTCCCTTCCTCTTTTGTCCTCCCAACATCTGTAGTAGGTTGATACTGTTGTAGTAGCATCTCCCAGTCTGATGCCCTCCAGAACTGCCATCATCCCAAGTCAACACCCCACTTCCCCAGTGGGGGTGGTGGTCAAGACCAAACCTATATTTGCTCTACTTTCAATTTAATCCAAATTAGAAGAAGTTGGTGGGGCCAGGACAAAAATTAACGTTGATGTCATTTAACTAAAAATGAATTAAATGCAGTTAATGTGATCAAATCCCAGGTGTTTATTTGTTTCCCCTTCCTGCTATTTTAAAAAGTATGATTGAGCCCTGCAGCCTCAAGTTGGGCACACCTAAGGAAGCCACGGGTTCGAAACCCTAGGCCTCCACTCCATCATTGATCATTTTTGCCCGCTGTCTGTGTTGATTGTTGTTGTTGTTGTTGTTCAGTCGTTTAGTCGTGTCCGACTCTTCGCGACCTCATGGACCGTAGCACGCCAGGCCTTCCTTTCCTCCACTGTCTCCCGGAGTTTACTCAAATTCATGTTCATTACATCGGTGATGCTATCTAACCATCTCATCCTCTGCCGTCCCCTTCTCCTTTTGCCTTCAGTCTTTCCCAGCATCAGGGTCTTTTCCAGTGAGTCCTCTCTTCGCATTAGGTGGCCAAAGTATTTGGGCTTCAGCTTCAGTATCTGTCCTTCCAGTGAGCAGTCAGGGTTGATTTCCTTTAGGATTGACTGGTTTGACCTCCTTGCAGTCCAAGGGACTCTTAAGAGTCTTCTCCAGCACCACAGTTCGAAAGCATCAGTTCTTCGGCGCTCAGCCTTCCTTCTGGTCCAACTCTCACAGCCATACATTACTACTGGGAAAACCATAGCTTTAACTATACGGACCTTTGTCGGCAAGGTGATGTCTCTGCTTTTTAATATGCTGTCTAGGTTTGCCATAGCTTTCCTCCCAAGGAGCAAGCGTCTTCGTCTGCGGTGATCTTGGATCCCAAGAAAATGAAATCTGTCACTGCTTCCATTTCTTCCCCTTCTATTTGCCAGGAAGTGATGGGACCAGATGCCATGATCTGAGTTTTTTTAATGTTGAGTTTCAAGCCAGCTTTTGCACTCTCCTCTTTCACTCTCATCAAGAGGCTCTTTAGTTCCTCTTCACTTTCTGCCATTAGGGTGGTATCGTCTGCATATCTGAGGTTGTTGATATTTCTCCTGGCAATCTTAACTCCGGCTTGTGATTCACCCAGCCCGGCATTTCTCATGATGTACTCTGCATATAAGTTAAATAAGCAGGGTGATAATATACAGCCTTGTTGTACTCCTTTCCCAATTTTGAACCAATCGGTTGTTCCATGTCCGGTTCTAACTGTTGCTTCTTGATCCGCATACAGGTTTCTCAGGAGACAGGTAAGGTGGTCTGGTACTCCCATCTCTTTAAGAATTTGCCACAGTTTATTTATTTTTTTATTTATAATTCGATTTGTATTTACCGCTCCATCTCCCCACAGGGGGACTCTGGGCGGTTTACAAAAATCGGCAATTAAAATTCAACAATTAAAACAGCATATTACCTATAATACAATAATAATTAAATATAAAATCCAAGATGCGATGGGTTGATATTTAAAAGGGCTCTATGGCACCAGCCATCCCCAAGAGGAACTATTCCCCCCCCCTCCCACGCAAGGCGGCAGAACCAGGTCTTTCTGAAGGCCGGGAGCGATGGGGCCTGCCTCACCTCTGGGGGCAGCATATTCCAAAGGGTGGGCGCCACTATAGAGAAGGCACGCCTCCTAGACCCCGTCAGGTGACATTCCTTTATGGACGGGATCCGCAGCATTCCCTCTCTGAATGACCGAGTGGGACGGTTCGACGTTATGGGGATGAGACGGTCCCTCAGGTAACCTGGCCCCATGCCATGTAGGGCTTTAAAGGTGATAACCAACACCTTGAATTGGACCCGGAAGCACACAGGTACCCAGTGCAGCTCGCGCAGGAGAGGTGTTACATGGGCCGATCTTGGGGCACCAATAACTGCGCACGCAGCCACATTCTGGACCAGTTGAAGCTTCCGGATACTCTTCAAGGGTAGCCCCATGTAGAGCGCATTGCAATAGTCTATATGGGAGATGACCAGGGCATGAGTGACTGTACGGAGGGCATCCTGATCCAGGAAAGGGCGTAACTGGCGCACAACACGAAGTTGTGCAAAAGCCCTTCTGGCCACGGCTGCCACCTGCTCTTTGAGCAGGAGCCGTGAGTCCAGAAGAACCCCCAGATTCCGCACCTGGTCTGAATGGGGTAGTGCAACCCCATCCAGAACTAAAGATGATAACTTCCTGGATCCACAGGAGCCATCAATCCACAGCCACTCCATCTTACCAGGGTTCAATCGAAGCCTGTTGTTCCCCATCCAGACCCCCACAGCCTCCAGGCACTGAGAAAGGGTAGCCACTGCATCACTTACCTCACCAGGGATGGAGATACTGTATATAATTAGGTATCGTCCGCATATTGATGGTACCTCATCCCATGGTGATGGATGATCTCACCCAGCGGTTTCATGTAGATATTAAATAGGAGAGGGGAGAGAACCGAACCCTGCGGCACCCCACAAGAGAGGGGGCGAGGGTTGGATCTCTCATCTCCTATTACCACCGATTGGGACCGGCCCCGGAGGAAGGAGGTGAACCAGCGCAAAACTACGCCTCCCACCCCCAACTCCCTGAGCCGTCCCAAAAGGATACCATGGTCGATGGTATCGAATGCCGCTGAGAGGTCGAGAAGAGCCAGGATGGATGCACTCCCTCCATCCCGCTCTCGCCAGAGATCATCTGTAAGCGTGACCAATGCAGTTTCCACCCCATATCCCGGCCTGAAACCTGACTGGAAGGGGTCCAGATAATCCGTATCATCCAGGATCCTCTGGAGTTGCAATGCCACCACTTTCTTTCGGGAGACAGGACGAAAATTGTCCAGTACAGTAGGGTCCAGTGATGGTTTCTTGAAGAGGGGGTGCACCAGAGCCTCTTTAAAAGCAGCTGGAAACACCCCTCCCCCAAGGATGCATTAACCATCACCTAGACCCAACCACAGGTCACCTCCCGGGCTGCCTGTACCAGCCAGGGAGGGCATGGGTCCAGATGACATGTGGTGGCCCTTACAACCCGAAGGATCCTGTCCACTTCCTTAGGTCCAACAGGGTCGAACTGTTCCCAGATAACAGGGTAAGACTGTTCCCTCGGCATCTCCCCAGACTGTGCTACACGCTTGGAGTCCAACTTAGACCGAATCTGAGCGATTTTATCCTGCAGATGCTCAGAAAACTCCTCCGCACGGCCCTGTAAGGTCACAGACGCCACCTTACCTAAAAGAGATTGTGTTATCTTAAACAGGGCCGTCGGGCGGCATTCTGCAGACACAATAAGAGCGGAGAAATATTGATGTTTTGCCGCTCTTACCGCCACAAGGTAGGCCTTAACTGCGGCTCTAGATTGTGTTCGGTCGGATTCAGTCTTTGTCTTCCTCCAGCGGCGCTCTAGGCGTCTCTTGACCCTCTTCAAGACCCTCAACCCCTCCGTAAACCAAGGGGAGTATCGGGTCAAGTGTGGTAAGAGAGGCCTCATAGGCGCGATCCTGTCCAAGGCCCCGGCCGCCTCCCTATTCCAGGCTGCGGCCAGGACCTCTGCTGGAGCGTGCAGTAGATCCTTGGGGATAACCCCCAGCTCCCCCTGAAGCCCTATTGGGTCCATTAGTCGCTGGGGGCGGACCAATCGACTGGGTCCTGCCTCCCTGCGGAGTGGGGCAGCATAAGAGAATCTCAAGGCCACCAGGGCATGATCTGACCATGACAAAGGGGAAAGATGTAACTCTCCCCTCAGAGTACACTGCCACTGCTCTGACAAGAAAACTAAGTCCGGGGTGAGTCCACTGTCTCGAGTTGGGTCTCGGATAATCTGGAACAGGCCCATGGCTGCCATGGTAGCCATGAACTCCCGGGCCGCCTCCGAGGACCGCCCCAGGGACGGCAGATTGAAATCCCCCAGAACCATAAGCCTAGGGAATTCCACCGCCAGCCCCGAGACGGCCTCCAGCAGCTCAGGCAGGGATGTCGCTACGCAGCAGGGAGGCTGGTACAGCAGCAACACTCCCAACTGTTCTGTTTGTTGTGATCCACACAATCAAAGGCTTTAGCATAGTCAATGAAGCAGAAGTAGATGTTTTTCTGGAACTCTCTTGCTTTTTCCATGATCCAGCGAATGTTGGCAATCTGATCTCTAGTTCCTCTGCTTCTTCGAAATCCAGCTTGCACTTCTGGTAGTTCTCGGTTCACATACTGCTGAAGCCTAGCTTGTAGGATTTTGAGCATAACCTTGCTAGCATGTGAAATGAGCGCAATTGTACGGTAGTTTGAGCATTCTTTGGCATTGCCCTTCTTTGGAATTGGAACGTAAAGTGACCTTTTCCAATCCTGTGGCCACTGTTGAGTTTTCCAAATTTGTTGGCATATTGAGTGCAGCACTTTAACAGCATCATCTTTTAGGATTTTAAATAGCTCAGCTGGGATACTGTCTTCTCCACTGTGTTACTGTGTTACTGTGTTGATTAGAGTCCAATAATATTAGGGCCACCACAGGATGCCCTGTCTGGCTCTAAAATACCTGGTTTCTGGAAGTCAGTCTGAGGGATGAGGAGATATAATAACAGTCCTGCAATAATTGAAGGGCTGTCAAAGGGAAGAGGGTGCGGAGTTATTCTCTGTAGTGTTTGAGGGTAGGGCAAGAACCAACGGGTAGAAAGTTAACACAGAGATCCAAACCTGAAATAAGGAGGAATATCTGTGGGAGCTATTAAGCCAGTGTTTCTCAACCTTGGCCACTTTAGGATGTGTGGACTTCAACTCCCAGAATTCCCCAGCCAGCATAGCTGGCTGGAGAATCCTGGGAGTTGAAGTCCACACATGTTAAAGTTGTCAAGGTTGAGAAACAATGGCCTTATCCAATCTGTTGCACACCTGTTGCACCATCTTTTTGCTGTTGTACTGTTTGATTCTTTGCACACCAGACAAACAATCAAGCAGTAAACAATACCCTAATCAAGGAACAACAAGGAGAAAACCACACCCCACCAACCCTGGCAGGGCAAGCTACTGTATATAAACAGGCAGCAAACCCCACACTCCCTTGCACTGATGATGCTACCTAGTTGGGTAATGAAATGTCTGCAAGCCAACCACCAAGCTCAGAGAGCACCAAGGACTTTTATCACTGGCTGTCACCACATTTTGTGGCCATAAATTCTGCAGGTTAATTTTGTCTTGTAAAAATCTGTAAAATGGGATCAGGGTTTTGATCGCATGGTTGTAGCTGCCATCTTGATCCCCCCCTTTCCTCCGTGGACACCCTCTGCACCCAAGATTTCTTTGGGAGCAAATCCATCAAGTGAAACTCTGCTAAGGTACAAAACCTGCATTCATTTGTAAAAGCGGCACGTGAATAAGTGTATGTGATTTGGAAAGCTGTGTTCAAAAAGGTAGGTGAAATTATAGAAGAAGAAGCTTACACAGGAGCAAATTCCATTAAAAAAAAAGCATGCCTCAGAGAAATGGGCATATCAAAGGACATCACTGAGTGGCTTGTACAAAAAAGAGGGCTCTCTTAGGAAATTTACATTAATAACTCTGCAATTTAGGGCAAGTTATATACAAATGATGAAAGCTTTGTTTCTTAGGGAAAGCAGTGACTTTAAAAGCCAGATAGATTGCAATTCTGCCCTACTAACAGAGATAATATAATACAGGGGTCCCCAACCTGTGGGCCGTGGCCCACTAGGAAGTGGGCCGCATAGCAGGTGAGAGGTGGTGGTCTGTGCGATTGGCTCCTGCCTGCAAACCCTGCCCCCCGTCCATGTGATTGGCTCCTGCCTGCAAACCCTGCCCGCACCCGCACAATTGGCTCCCACCTGCAAACCCCGCCCCCTGGTCTGCGCGATTGGCTCCCGCCTGCAAACCCCGCCCCCCGGTCCATGCGGTTGGCTCCCGCCTGCAAACCCTGCCCAGTCCGTGGAAAAATTGTCTTCCACGACTAGTCCCTTGTGCCAAAAAGGTTGGGTACTCCTGATACAATAGATGGTGTGGTAGTGGGAAAAGCCATCTGCATGCTCTGGTGCTCTCATCATTTTGGTGTTGCTTCAACATTTTGATGTCATGAAGGTTTTGTACATGTATGTGATGTCAGGACACAGACACAGACACCCACCACACCCCCCCCCCCGTGACGCTGCTATCATTTGCTTTCCTGTGGGTGCCTTTGTTGAGTTCATACATTGCATCATAACATGGCTGAGTTGAATTTCACTTAGCTTGTTGTGAGAGCTCAGCATTGTGATCTGTAAATCATAGTTTATGGCTAAGCATCGTAGACAGAGACAGCCAATGGTGGTTTATTCAATAAACATCCCCTGAATAAAGTAGACGCTACTGCTGCTGGACGGCAAGGGGACAAATTGATCATTTTCCTGGCTGCTAGAAAGCCGCCGCCTGCATCCTTGTGAACAATTTCAGCAGATTAATTAGCAGTCTTGACTTCTGGCCCCTGCGGTTAATTGTTTTGTTTTGTTATTTTTTTTTAAAACAAAGAGGTTAATACTTGGGAGTTGAAAATGCTGGATGTCCTTGACCTCGCTCTTTCACTGCTTTGCAGAATGCCTCTCTGAAATGTCTTAATATTTGCAAGTGGGAAGTGCACTGAGAAGAAGCTTCTGATTGTTTTGACACTTACTTTCCAGAGGAATGGCCTTTAGGAAAAAGCCTTATTGGGCATGTGCAGAGTTTGATGCAACAGCATTTCTTTACGACAATTGTCCAATATTCAGAAAGATGCTACATTATTTAAGCATGAAATGAACCGGCTATTATCAGAGACCAGTCATGGGTAACCTTGGGCCAGTCACTCTCTCTCAGTCCTAGGAAGGAGCCAATGGCAAACCAGGAGACTGAGAGTTCTAGTCCCGCCTTAGGCATGAAAGCCGGCTGGGTGACCTTGGGCCAGTCCCTGTCTCTCAGCCCTAGGAAGGAGCCAATGGCAAACCAGGAGACTGAGAGTTCTAGTCCCGCCTGAGGCATGAAAGCCGTCTGGGTGACCTTGGGCCAGTCCCTGTCTCTCAGCCCTAGGAAGGAGCCAATGGCAAACCAGGAGACTGAGAGTTCTAGTCCCGCCTCAGGCAGGAAAGCCGGCTGGGTGACCTTGGGACAGTCCCTGTCTCTCAGCCCTAGGAAGGAGCCAATGGCAAACCAGGAGACTCAGAGTTCTAGTCCTGCCTTAGGCATGAAAGCCGGCTGGGTGACCTTGGGCCAGTCACACTCTCAGCCCGACTCGCCTCACAGGGTTGTTGTTGTGGGGAAAATAGGAGGAGGAAGGAGCATTAGGTATGTTCACCGCCTTGAGTTATTTATAAAAATAATAAAGGCGGGATATAAAATAAATTAATAAAATAAATTAATATTAGTGTATTTTAATCTGTATTTATTTTTAGTTTTAGTGTAAAACGCCCAGAGTCGCTTCGTGCACTATGGGCTGTGACGAAATTTGAAAAACAAACAAACAAACAAACAAATAAATATTACCTTTGAGAGGTAAGAGTTCCCCGTTGGGGGAGATGGGCGGTTATATAAATTAAATGAATAAATAATAATAATAATAATGGGCTGGTTCACAGTGTCCTTTTAGCATCTTTTGGTCCTAAAAGAGGAAAAAAATTTTTTTTTAAAGAGTTCTTAAACCTTGAACCTTTTTTTCCAGGTAGTGGAAGAAATCGGAATAATAGAGCGCTTTAGGGGAAGTTTTCCTTTCTCTTCATCCTCTTCCCTGGCTTACTTGCGCTCCAAGCTAATATTGGGCTGGTGAGGCACTTGTGCATATTCTGTGACATCACAGAAGCCTGACCAATGGCTGGATACTTTTCTTTTATTCATTATCAGATTGTACTCAGGTGCCCCTGGCCAACAGCCTGGGAGTTTTTAACCACATTAAGCAATGCAACCATCACTTGAAAACAATAAAAGCAGTAAATAATAATTAAAGCAATAAATATGCAACCTGATGAGAAGGGCCACAATACATAAATAATATAAAGGGTACGCTAATCTTTAAACATTAAATGGGGTAAGGAGTCCCCCGGGTATTAAGGAAAGAGCTATCCATGCAGTGGACAATCTAGCCTCTAAGGGTGACTATCCCTGCACCGAGAAATCTAGCCCCTCTGTTCTCTTCCTAAAAAGAGCCTTGTTGTGCAGTTCCAGAATGCTGTTCCTCGGCAAAAGCGACAGTCTTCTCCAACTTGATGCCAAAGTATGGCAAAGTAGGATGGCAATACTAGCCCCTACAAATGAGGAAGGTGCGATGTTGAGGAAAGACGTGCTACCGTTTTCTTTTTTTTTCTGTCGCTTGGTCGCTATTGATCTCTTGTGATCCTAGGCACAGAATCTGGGGTTTGAATTATTTCCCTGCCACTGAAAGGCTGCTCAGGGCTGTAAAACCTTCATTGTCTCCTACTTTTTTCCACATTCTCCTGGGGGTGATTAATTGTTTATCCGCAAACAAATTACAAACCTCTTGGCTCAGGCCCATAAATTTGCCTTTATGTGGCTTAATAAATCCCAGCCAGTGACAAGTGATATCAAGGGCTTTATTACTCTTTTAGTAGCATGAACAGCAGTCATTATGTTAACTTAAAACTTGGTGTGTGTTTTTTCTTAAAAAACCTTGAAATGCAGGCATACAAAACTTTGTTTGAAACTGTAGGAATTCAAAAAGGTAAAGGTAACACTTCTGTCAAGCGTCGATTCCTTTGGACTTTTTGGGCATGTTCATATTGTTTTCTGGGCAACGGCATGAAAGAGGTTTGCTGATGACTTATTCCAGATTTTTTTAAACTACCCAGTCTAGCCTAAAATGTTAGGGTTTCCTGGTGGTATCCCATCCATGTACTAACTGGGTCAGCCAAGGCCAGCCAGGTGGTGCAGTATCATGCCAGTAGGCATTAACCCTAAATGAAACCCAAACATACATTCATTCATTCATTCATTCATTCATTCATATATTCATATTTCTATCACCGTCCATCTCCCCCAAAAGGAGAGATCGGTGTATCTCAAAAGCCAGATCAATTTCAGGTCCTCTAACCAACCAACTTTCCTTTGGTGCCCTCCAGGATGTCTGGACACAACTGCCAACCGCCTGTGTTAGTCTGACAAGCGATGGGAGGTGCTGGGAGGTTGATCTCAGCGGCTTCTGCACCAACACAGATTTCTCCCTTGGCCCCGTATGGAGACACCCCCAAGTGCCAAGTTGATTCGATGTGCAAATCCTGCCAAGCCACTCTTTAACTAGGCTTTAAAAAGGTAAAGGTTCCCCCCGCACATTTGTGCAGCCGTGGCTGACTCTAGGGGCCGGTGCTCATCTCCGTTTGTTAGCCAAAGAGCCAGCGTTGTCCGAAGACGCTTCCACGGTCATGTGGCCGGTATGACATGTGCGGAATGCTGTTACCTACCCACCGAAGTGGTACCTATTCATCTCCTTGCATTTGCATGCTTTCCAATTGCTAGGTTGGCAAGAGCTGGGGCTGGTGCGGGAGCTCCCTCTGTCACGCGGGGCTGGGGATTCGAACCTGCGATCTTGCGATCGACAAGCCTGGTGTCTTACCCGCTGAGCCACCACGCCCCTTAACTAGGCTTTACTAAACCATAAATTAACTGCATTTGCAGAACCTGTGGAGGCCAAACCAACCAAGCCACCTTAATTCCTGACGGCATTGTGCAGAGACAACAATGAGACGGCTCTGAGCAGCTGCCCTCTCTGATTAGAATCCTCTTCTGCTGCTTTTTTAAACTCAACTGATCCTCTTTTGTTTTGCTTTTTTCCATATTGTGGGTCAGGTGGGTTTTGGGTTACTTTTTTAAAAAATTATATATTGAACAGATATTGTTGGTGTGCTTTTTCATCTCATTCCCCCCTCCGCCCATCCTTTCCCACTAAATTATTTTTGGTAACCTGCCCTTCCCTTTGCTTCCCGATCTCCCCTCCCCTCCCTTTCCGCTTTCCCTGCAAATCTTTTCTTCCTTTGTCTATAATAAAGGACTTTAAAAAAAGCAACCGTCTAGGATTCCCCCAAAGGTCAGCATTTTTAACATTTGCTCTAGCAGCTGATAATAGGAAGTTGGCTTTCCTGTTCCAATGAGCGGGGAGTGTTTTTCGGTTTTTTCCATTGTTAAGTAGTAGGGAATCTGTCCTTTTGGATCAATTGTCTGCCTTTTCGCTGTGACTTAACCATGACAGATTGGGGCGGGTTTCAGGAAACGCACCTAGCTGGATGAACCCAAATTTCCCTGCTCACACAATAAATTGAGCTGTAAACCAGACAAACATTGGTCAACATGTGGCATCACCAACCCAACCCAGAAAAAAAAAAACCAATTAAGTACAGGATATAGAAACATATTTTTTTTCTTGCCAGCCTAGCAATTCGAAAGCATGCAAATGCAAGTAGATGAATAGGTACCACTTCGGTGGGAAAGTAACAGCGTTCTGCATGCGTCATGCCGGCCACATGACCGTGGAAGCGTCTTCGGACAACGCTGGCTCTTCGGCTAACAAACGGAGATGAGCACCGGCCCCTAGAGTCGGACACGGCTGCACAACTGTGCGGGGGGAACCTTTACCTATCCAGATGAGTGCCTTTTGCCTTCCATGTCCTGCGTTGAAAGAGGAGCTGTAGCAAAATTCCTTGAAGGTGCAAGCTTGGTGCAAACTGCAGAGAGATGGGCAGTAGAGAAATAATCGTCGGGGGGGGGGGGAACCAAGCTGGGGTGCCTTTGATCACTTTGATCACTTTGCACAAAGAAATGGCCAAACCAATGATTCTGTACATTCCCTGGTTACCTCCGATGCCGTTTGGCATAACAGCTATCCAAGGGAAGCTGTTTTTTTTCTCATGAATAATGGTGGTGAATGAAGGGGGTGTGGTGGCTCAGCGGATAAGACGCCAGGCTTGTCGATCGGAAGAGCGCAAGTTCGGAGGTTCGAATCTCTAGCCCCACATGATGGAGTGAGCTCCCCCACTCGCCCCAGCTCTTGCCAACCTAGCAATTTGAAAGCATGCAAATGCAAGTAGATGAATAGGGACCACTTCGGTGGGTAGGTAACAGCGTTCCGCGTGCGTCATGCCGGCCACATGACCGTGGAAGCATCTTCGGACAACACTGGCTCTTCGGCTAAGAAACGGAGATGAGCACCGGCCCCTAGAGTTGGACACGACTGCACAAATGTGCGGGGGGAACCTTTACCTTTACCTATGGAAACAATTATTTGTTAACTGATTTTCATGCCATCAATTTTCCCCGGCGGTGAGCTTTTGTAATAAATAGAACATCCATATTTAGAAACAGTGTACCTTTGGATGTGGCGTTCTTTGGAGCCTGCAGAAAGCCAAAATTCCTTTAGACATTTGTGAAGATGGGTCCCACAGGTATTGTCCTGAACAGACCTAACCTTTTTTCAAGGATGTTTTTTTCTTTTTAATTGAATCAAGACCAAAGCAGGGATCTTCTGCAAACGTGCAAACTTTTGCTAATTTGAAACAGTTGCTCCATGCTCGAAACAGATTGTTTCAACTTTTCCCAAAGAGTTTTGATCTTGAAATGGCCTGGTTTCCCAGGCAAAGCAGGTGTTTCAAGCTGAAAATAGGGCTATTTTCAGCTCAGAACATTTCTGGAATGCTGGAACAGCATCAAAATATTTTTGGACGAGCCTTTCAGGTTGTTCATATTTTTAAGTCGTCTTTTTCTCCTATTTCCAGATCTGCTTGATTTTCCTCCCAGTTCTTTTATTTTGTATGTTTCTTCTCCTAGGTGCGTACATTTGCAAGTGATCTTCCCAAGGATCCTGTAAAGAAGAAAAGCGTTGTTTTTACTCACGGGCGCATTTTTGGCGATGCAGTTCTAGATCGTCTGCAAACATTTGGCAGGAAACCTTTCTTTTAATAGATAATGACCCAGTAGAGCGTGTTTTGAATCGAAAGTCCACCGTTAAGATCAGCTGGCACTAAATGCATGCCAAATGAATTTCTACCCCCCCCCTTGCCCCAAGCTCTTGTCCTGGGAGAATTATAAAGGACATTCATTGATTGAGACATTTAAGAGAGTTCCAGAATGTTGGACATTTCCTGCATTTTAAGTTCTGCTTAAGATTTCTCAAAGCCAAAAGAATGTTGGGTTCCTGCCATCAGAATTGGTTGGAAGTTGCAACGCAAACCCGGTTAGAGTCCATGAATCTTTAGAAAAGCCCCCTCCCCATTTTAACTGAAAGTCCCGCCCTTCCCCCAGGGAGCAAAGAGGGTGGGGCTCCCGTCTTACTCCTTTCCCATAAATAATACATCTGCGTTGGCAGATCCAAACAGAAATTATTTTCAGAGCCAGCTAAGAGTGTGAAGAATATTTTGTACGTGCACATGGGGGTGGAGGTGAGTGTAAAGAAGGGGCAAGTGATAAAATGCATGTCACAATGCAAACTGCACCCTTGTTCTTTTTGTCATTTTTTTGGGTCATTTTTTGGTCATCTCCTCAAAGTTAGGAACAGATGCCTCCGTGGGCACCCGTCTGGGCATGCGTGTGCTCACGTGTGCAGGTGTTTTGGGGAAGTACAGGCAGTCCTCTTTATTTATTTATTTATTTATTTATTTATTTATTTATTTATTTATTTATTTCAGTCCTATTTATTTATTTATTTATTTATTTATTTTTCAAATTTATTCCCCACCCATCTCCCATGCAAGGGAATCGTTATTCACGGGTTCCGTGTTTGCAAGTTTGCCTGTTTGCTAAAATTTATCGGTGACCCCAAAATCAATATGGCGCATTCCCGGTTATTTGCAAACATGTGCAGAGTGGCGAAAATGTCGAGTCGCCACTCTGCATATGTCTGTCTTCTCTTGGTAACCTTGCTGGTTAAAATGGCCATCAAAAGTAAGATTTTTAAAAATAAAATGTTAAATTCTTAATCTTTATTTTTTCCCCCAGGGCTTTCTTTATTTGTAACAGATATATAAACATGATCAGTTGACAAAAATGTTGTGACCAGCGGCTTGTAGACTATAACCCTGTATTTCCCTAGGAGCAGTGGTTCAGTGTTCGCGGCGATTTTATAGAACGTAACTACTTTAAATAATGAGAATTTACAGCAGTGTTTCTCAACCTTGGGGAATTTGGGAGTTGAAGTCCACATGTCTTCAAGCTGCCAAGGTTGAGAAATGCTGATTTACTGTACAGGTAGTCCTCACTTAACGACCACAGTTGGGATGGGAATTTTGGTTGCTAAGCAAAGCAGTCATTAAGCAAATCCGACCCGATTTTATGACCTTTTTTGCGACGGTCGTTAAGTGAATCACCATGGGCATTAAGCAAACCACATGGTTGCTAAGCAAATCACGCAGTTCCCCATTGATTTTGCTTGCCAGAAGCTGACTGGGAAGGTCAGAAATGGACATCACATGACCATGGGATGCTACGACGGCCATAAACGCAAACCAGTTGCCAAGCACCCAAATCGTGATCACGTGACTGCTGGGATGCTGCAATGGTCGTAAGTGTGAGGACCGGTTGCAAGTTGGTTTACCCATCACCGTCGTAAGTCTGAACCATCACTTAACGAATGGTTGTTAAGTGAGGACTACCTGCATCTCCAGTGGATTAATTATGTAGATGAGAGTAGGGTGTCTGCCCTGGGTGCGTGGTCAGAATTTGGCTGAACGGCGGCAATGTGACCTTGGCGGTGCTCAGACCTGCCCAAGTGATATTGAAGTGTTGCTGCAGCTCGGGGGCCCCAACATCTGCTGTGGCCCTGGAGGCCTAATGCTCTGACATGGAAATGAGGTGTTTTTCCACTCATTTCTTGCTCTCGAGCAACAGCAAAACGGGAGGGATTCTACAAGGGAAGGCTGACGGATCCTCTCTCCGAAAAGTCTTGCGGGTCTCTGATTCTCCATGAGAGTCCCAGATTTATCTGTCTGCAACTCGAGCGAGGCTGGCGCATCTTTTTTTTTTTGCACCCGGGGCCCCTTTCACTCAAAGCACTCGGTGGGCGGGGCCGACGTAATCGGTGGGTGGAGCCAAAAGGGAGATTCTTAGAGCTTCACCCACCTCTGCGCTCGTGGGAAGAATTTCCCCACCGTCTCCTTTTGATTAATTTGTCAAACGAATCAGCTCATTCAAGTATGCCTGCCGAGCGACTGTCTGTGAGCTTAGACGATGGAGAGATGCCGCCCCAAAGACCTCCCTCCAATTAGCACCATCTGGGGCATGTGGCAACTACAGTTCCCATCATCTCCAGCCAGAATAGGGATACAGTTAGTCCTCGCTTACCATGTGGGTCAGCACTACTTTTACAGCTAAGGAACAGAATCTTGCAGGTCTGAATGCGCTTCCTCCCTCTGTCTGTGTGTGAACTAAGAATTGCTTTGTCTAAGACGTTTACTGTTCTTGGCTCAGACTCAAGACCCCCTTATCTGACCGTTGCCTTGTTAGCAGCTTTTCCTCCTATCCCCCAAGGCCATTCCCTCTGCCTTCTACTGGATTGTTTGCTCCTTCGGGTGAAGTCTAGTCTGCGGCTCTTCCACCTGGCTCCCAAGGTCATTCCCACATACCATTACACTAGTGGAGCAGCAGCAGGGCTGGGGGTTGGTGGTGATGAGGCCTGGAGATGTTGGAGATGCTCAACAGTGCATCTTTTGTTGTTGTTCAGTCGTTTAGTCGTGTCCGACTCTTCGTGACCTCATGGACCATAGCACGCCAGGCCTTCCTGTCCTCCACTGTCTCCCGGAGTTTACTCAATACTTCCTAGAAAAACACACATCCTCTCACAAACGGAGAACCACTAGAGAGTCGGGAGATGGAGTTCCCATTCTGGTTTTCTTTGGAGCCATGAGGACTAGAAACTCGACTTTTATTCTTGAATAAAAGAATATGTAAAAGTCTATAAAAACAATTTTTGTTGTTCAGTCGGTTAGTCGTGTCCGACTCTTCGTGACCTCATGGACCATAGCACGCCAGGCCTTCCTGTCCTCCACTGTCTCTGAGTTTACTCAAATTCCTGTTCATTACGTCGGTGATGCTATCTAACCATCTCATCCTCTGCCGTCCCCTTCTCCTTTTGCCTTCAGTCTTTCCCAGCATCAGGGTCTTTTCCAGTGAGTCCTCTCTTCGCATTAGGTGGCCAAAGTATTTGAGCTTCAGCTTCAGCATCTGTCCTTCCAATGAGCAGTCAGGGTTGATTTCCTTTAGGATCGACTGATTTGACCTCCTTGCAGTCCAAGGGACTCTCAAGAGTCTTCTCCAGCACCACAGCTCGAAAGCATCAACTCTTCGGCGCTCAGCCTTCCTTCTGGTCCAACTCTCACAGCCATACAGCCATACTTTCCTGGTTTTTTAAAAAAGGCCAGCAGGCTGCACAACTGTTCTTGGTGGGCCACGTGTTCTGCAGGCTCTAGACCGTGGCCATCCAGATGCATCTGCGGGCTAAGAGGTGGTCGGTTCAGATTCCACCCTCCCACCATTATTTATTTATTATTTATTGGGCTGTTGTGGGTCTTCCGGGCTGTGTGGCCGTGTTCTGGAAGTTGTAGTTCCTTCCACAATTCTTAGGAACCACAACTTCCAGAACACGGCCATACAGCCCGGAAGACCCACAACAGCCATTGAACTCCGGCCGTGAAAGCCTTCGACGATACATTTTATTTATTTATTTATTTATTTATTTATTTATCACATTTCTATCCCGCCCATCTCCCTCACAAGGAGGGACCCTTATTATTCCTTGCAACCAACATTTGGATGCATGATAACCCCAACCCAGAGGTAATACCAGTTATCTTGGCCCTGGATAGATCTGACCTCCGTGAATTTATCCAATTTATCCCCCTTTACCGCAGTTCTTGGGCAATTATGGGGGTATTGTGTCAGGCTTGTGCAACACCTTTGCTCCATCAGTGCTAGTTACCGGTTGGCGTCTGTGTGCAATTGAAGGAGCTGCTTATCTGACTGTGCCATTCGCTCAACCAAATCTGTTTTTCCAGATCTACCCGAGCTCGTCTGAGCTGCAATTTCTTCTTGCAAGAGAAATTCGTCTTGCCACCGTTCTGTGGTTGCCCTGCTGTCCCTTTTTCTCTCTCTTCTCCTCTTCTGCATCAGCGTGGGAAGATAATCAAAATAGTTTTTTTTAAAGATCTGATACAGGAACCCAGCTGTCATTGTAAAATCCAGGGTACAGCATGGATAATGCAGTGGTGGGTTGTTTTAAAAGTTCTTTAAATCTTTCTGCCCAGAAAAGAAAAGGAGAGAAAGAGAAAAGGAGGGGGAAGTTAGCAACATTGATGAGTGGACTTCAACTCCCAGAATTCCCCAGCCAGCATGCTTCAAGATGTGTGGACTTCAACTCCCAGAATTCAGGCTGGCTGGGGAACTCTGGGAGTTGAAGTCCACACATCTTAAAGTGGCCAAGGTTGAGAAACACTGTGTTAAAGTAACCTAATGAAAAAGATAAAGCTAGTACTCCTGGTTGTGCTTCTTGTCTGGTCTACTTCTCAGGGCTAACACTATCTCAGCGCACGCAGCTCAGATGTGCATTTCCAAGATTTGGTGACCAGCATTCCAATTTTTAGCAGTTAAGCCCCAATCATCCACCTGAAAACAGGCTGAAAATACACCTTTCTGCTGACGTCCCTGCGTTGCCAGAAGACCTCTGGCGACCGTCCTTTCCTGACATTTCAGCATCCTTGGCACAGGACGTCAGTTTTTTTTAAAAAAGGCATTCATTATGGAGCGCGCTCACCTACAGCTGCCGTTCTTTGGCAGCGGGACCCCAGTTGTCAGCTGCTGGGCACCTCCGTCGAAGCGTGTGTTTTTTAATTAAGAAACATTTGGATGCGGCTGGTGGAGCTGGTAACAGCTCGTTTCGGCAATCAGCAGAGGCAGCGAAATGCATCGGTGGAGTTTAATGGGCGCTCATGTTCAGTCCTTAATCCCACCATGCATGTAATACATTTCCTATTATCACTCTGCCTCGGCATCTTAATTACTCCCAGGGACGAGCGGCGGGTGAACCGTGGGCAATAGATTTCACAGGAAGCTTAAGCCGTGGAAAGTTAATCTGGGGAAGGAGCTGTTCCTGGATGGAAATGGGGGGCAGCCCCATCACGCCCACATTCTGCGTCTCCAAACAACAGGCAGTCAATATTTTAACAGTCCTTTTTAAGGGGAGAACGAACGCAGACTCAGGATATTCCGGTTGCTGTGCTGGTAACTTTTTTTGCGGGTAATGTTTGAGAAAGGGCAACCAATGGTGGTTTGTTTTTAAAGTCTAGGTTCAGTCTGGGGTCTTAAGACTTATGCTGTACGTTCCTCCCCCAAACATTTGACTTTTGGGGATTACTGTACTGGTAGTCCTCGCTTAGCGACCACAGTTGGGACTGGCAACTCTGTTGCTAAGCAACACAGTCGCTAAGTGAAACACGTGACCGCCACTTGCGATTTTACTGCTGGCTTCTCCTTTGACTTTGCTTGTTGGAAGCCGGCTGTGAAGGGCGCAAATGGCTATTACATGACCGCAGGATGCTGCGACATGGTAATTGTGAGCCAGTTACCAAGTGCCTGAATTATGATCATGTGACTGCAGGGACGCTGTGACAGTTGTATGTGTGAGGACCGGCCGTAAAGTTACTTTTTCAGCACCGTCGTAACTTTGAACAATCACTAAACATGGCAGTCGTTAAGCGAGGACTACCTATATTTGCAGGAGGTTCTTCAGACTTATAAAAACTACAAGTAGTCCTCGACTTACGGCCACAATTGGGACAGGAACTTCCATTGCTAAGTGAGACGTTGTTAAGTGAGTCATGCCTGATTTTACGACCTTTTTGCCACTGTCGTTAAGCGAATCACTGCGGTCATTCATTGAATTACATGTTTATTAAGCGAATCCGGCTTCCCCCATTGACTTTGCTTGTTGGAAGCCAGCTGGGAAGGTCGCAGATGGCGATCACATGACCCTGGGATGCTGCAACCATCGTAAATACATGCCGGTTGCCAAGCGCCTGAATTTTGATCACGTGACCGCAGGGATGCTGCAACAGTCGTAAGTGGAAGGACCGGTCGCAAGTCACTTTTTTCAGCGCCGTTGTAACTTTGAACGGTCGCTATCTTGGCTCCTGAAGATACATGTACAGAAGTTGGGACAGATCTGCCATCAATCCAGGAATTGCCCCCAAATTGACTTTGCAATGCTGGGTCCAGTGGTACATCTTCTCTAAAGGGTGTTGTTAGCTTAAATCCTTCGCCCCCGAAAAATGTCTGCAGGGATGATGATGATGATGATGATGATGATGATGATCTCTCTGGGGTCTGGCATCCCAAGGACAGTCCTATTCTAACGAAAGCTCTGCGTGTTTTATTTTCAGACGAGTGCGGTGTTGTGTGCGGGGGGTTGCGCTCTGTTGGCGTTCAGCTCCCTGCTAGCGGTGATTGTCCTCTTTCTTCCCAGCGGGCAGTGTGAGAGACGGATCTGCACCCTGGCTGGGTACATTCAGACTGCAGCGGGTAAGTGGACCGGAACCCTGGTTTGTCTGAGGGAATCCGCAAGCCTTCTCCTCTCTTCTGTAACTAATCCTGATTCGAACTGAGCCGATTGCCTCTTGTGGCTTTATTACACTTAAAAAAAAAAAGTCTGTGCATGCTTCTCTCATTCTACAGAAATAACCCTTCCTGCTGTTTCAAGGTCTACATCAATGTTTTTCAACCTTGGCCACTTTAAGATGGGTGGACTTCAACTCCCAGAATTCCCCAGCCAGCCATGCTGGCTGGGGAATTCTGGGAGTTGAAGTCCACCCATCTTAAAGTGGCCAAGGTTGAAAAACACTGGCCTTTCTGCATTTAATCTTGCCTGCTATTAATGCCTTCCTGCTTTTAGCAAATGAACTAGAAACGGAGGGGGTCATACCAGCCCTGCTACATTCATGAAGTTAAATGTACATTGTTCAGTATTTTAAGTTAAAATCACAATAACTTGATTGCAGAGTCTATGAAGGTTCTCAGTCATCCAGGTGGAATTGTCTGTAGCTTGAATCATGTCAACTGGATTTCTATTTTCTCAGTGGAAACGTTTCGCTCCTTATCCAAGGAGCTTCTTCAGGCAGTTGATTGCAGAGTATGCTCAAGAAGTCCAAAGGACTGTTCTATATTCTTATATGAAATGCTGATAACATTCCTGCGAACCCCGCCTTCCTATTTTGGTTTCCATTTCCATGAGAACTAGAAACGTAGGATGATTTCAAGCAAGACTTCTGTCATTCAAGCTTATTCATAGTCTTTTTCCCCAAGCTTCATTGTCTTCTACTTGTAACCATGTTCTTCCATCCTCCACACCCCCTTCCCAAAAAGTAATCTGCTAGGGAGGGGGGAAAATGGGAAGTTTGCAATATATATTTTGAGGTCTTCCTCAACCTCGGGTCCTCCGCCAGAGGCCTGGGAGTTTGAGGGTTCTGCGCAGGATCTCGGCTGTTCCTAGCACTGCACTCTTCTGGACAGAGAGCTCCGATGTTGCTCCTGGGATCTGCTGGAGCCCCTCTCCCAGCTTAGGAGTCACAGCCCCGAGTGCCTCCACCACCACTGGGACCACTTTGGCCCTCACTTCCCAAGTCCTCTCCAGTTCCTCCTTCAGGCCCTGGTACTTCTCCAGCTTCTCATTCTCCTTCCTGATGTTGCTGTCACTTGGCACCGCTACATCTATCACCACCGCCGTCTTCTGGTCCTTGTCTACTACCACAATGTCGGGTTGACTGGCCAGGACCTGCCTGTCCTTCTAGATCTGGAAGTCCCACAGGATCTTAGCCCTGTCATTCTCCACGACCTTCTGTGGAACCTCCCATCTGGACTTGGGAGGGTCTGGCCCATACGCTGCGCAGATGTTCCTGTACACAATGCCAGCTACTTGGTTGGGCCATTCAGTGTATGCTGTTCCTGCCTGCATCTTATAATATAAATAAATAGAATATTGCAATCTTGCAAGCCATGAGGGCTAGAAACTTGAGCTCACGCACGTTCTCAATCTTCCCAGTTTGAACCAACTTCCCAGGTCTCAACAAACACACACAAACACACATCTTACACCCTGCCACTATGGGTTGGACTGTCTCTGAGGCCTCTCTGCACAGTCCGCACCTCGGGTCCTGTCTAGTGTGGTAGACAGTGTGTGTGTGTGTGTGTGTGTATATATACATACACACATACACATACACACACACATACTGTATACACACACACACACACACACACACTTTTAACTGGGAGTGCTTGGAATCTTTCATTTGGAAGTGTGTCTCCATAATATGGAGGTGAAATACGGATGGAATAAAATTATGTCCATAAAATGCCATCAACTTTTGCTTACAGCATGATGTTTGCAGAACTGCTTTGCTAACTGGCTGTTAAATAAATTGATTGATTGATTATGTGCCATCAAGTCGTGTTCGACTCCTAGTGACCACATAGATAGGTAGATTTTCTCCATGAGGCTATTCAGTTGGCTGCTTTTTAAATAAATGATTGTTTCAAGGAAGAGGCTGGGGAAGAGTGGATGATATTCAGGGGCATTGGTGGGGGTGGGGGGGTCAAAAAAGCCAAGATGGTCTTGGCTTTTTTGACACACCGATGCCCCTGAACCAGTGCGCCATCTTACTCTTTTGACCCCCCTGCACATGCTCCTGAAAGTCTTGGCAATCATATTGTCCATTTCAGAGCTTTGGGGTCTACCTTCAAATGGAATTTTAGATTACTGCGGTTGATTTAAAGAGGCAAATAAGAATTAACCCACAACAAACCGAAATGCAGAAATATTGGGCCCTGTTGGTGGGTGGGTGAGACTTAAAAGAGCTCATTAACTTAATTGGACACATGCAATAAATTCTCTTTTGTCAATACCTCTGACAGTTGCTTATCTATTTTCCCTCCTGCTCAGAATGACTCCTGATCCCAACTTGGAGGGTCTTGTTTTTATTTAATTGTCTGGGTTCATTTTGTCTAATTGGCTTCTCCTCAAAAGGACCAGGGCATCTCTGCTGGCCTCAGCACTGGCATTAGGGAAGTACAGGTAGTCCTTCCTTAACAACCATTCATTTAGTGATGGTTCAGACTTACGACGGTGCTGAAAAAAATGACTTACGACCAGGTCCTCACACTTACGACCGTTTCGGCATTCCCCCTGTGGTCACGTGATCACGATTTGGACGCTTGGAAACCAGTTTTATTTATTTATTTATTTATTTTATTATTTCAATTTATTCCCCGCCCATCTCCCATACAAGGGACTCTGGGCGGGGTTTGCATTTATGACCGTTGCAGCGTCCCGTGCTCATGTGATCGCCATTTTTGACTTTCCCGGCCGGCTTCTGGCAAGCAAAATCAGTGGGGATCTGCGTGATTTGCTTAAGAACCATGTGGTTCGCTTAATGCCTGCTGTGATTCACTTAACGACCACTGCAAAAGTCATAAAACGGGTCAGATTCGCTTAATGACCGCTTCACTTAGCAACCGAAATGCCGGTCCCAATTGTGATTGTTAAGAGAGGACTACCTGTACAAGAATTCCAATAAGATGCAGTTTTATTGTTGTGTTTCCTGTGCTACGAAGCGCTGTGCGTAGGAACAGGCCACAGCTGTCAGAGCCTGTCCCCGGGCTATTGTGGAGCTCGATATCTCTGGGCTGTACCAGTGGCTATTAAAGGCTTGCTTTAATGAGCCTTGATGGCTGGTGACTAATAGCTGCCATATGCATCCCCACTTCCTTGGCTGGGGCCGGAAGGACAGTCGGTTGGAGGAGACAAAAACCTGGATTTATGCTGCTGGCTGGTCGTTGTCCATTCCTGAATACGGTTGTGGATGGGTGGAGCCTGGCAGAAATGTCCGTTGCTCCTCATTTTGAACTCTGCCTTTTTATCTATTAAAAGGGTTGGATCCTCTGGGGTTCCACGCTCTCAGCCCAGCCTACCATGCAGGGTTGTTGTTGTTGTCGTTGGGCAAATGGGAGGAGGCAGAGCTATGCATTCCGGCTTGCGCTCCGGAACGAAAGCTGGGATAAAAATACATAAAGAACCAGCAACCTTGGATTGAGGGGCCTGGATTGCGATCCGAAGCACTGAGTTGGACTTGAATTTTTTCCCCCAGGAAATCTGTAGCTAATAGTTGCAGGGGTGTCAGCAAGGGGAGGGGGTCAAAAAAGTCAAGATGGTGGCCATGACTGTGCAATCGAATGGAATGGGCATGGCTGCCATCATGAATTTTGCTTTGATTGCACAGTTGTGACACCATTTTTGTCCCCCCCCCCCCCCGCAGATGCACCATGGACAATTGTGTTACATTGAAGCAACTGTCCAGAGCAGTGTTTTTCAACCTCAGCAACTTTAAGACGTGTGGACTTCAACTCCCAGAATTCCCCCAGACAGCATGCTTTGCCTCTTTTGGAAAGCTCTAAATTCAGCCTAAGGCCTTGATTTTATCTTCTGGAGGAGAAACTCATCTACTGTATATTACAAGGCACGGAGCACTTTCTTGAACTTTCTTGCACTTGCTTAAACTACAGATACGACCCTGAAGCATTTAAACCAGTGTTTCTCAACCTTGGGAACTTTAAGACGTGTGGACTTCAACTCCCAGAATTCTCCATGGCTGCTGGAGAATTCTGGGAGTTGAAGTCCACACGTCTTAAAGTTGCTGAGGTTGAAAAACACTGATCCAGAGATGCATCTGTTCACAAGAAGACCCTTGAAAGGATCAGCCAAGAGAGTTTTTTGGTTTTAGCAAGTTTTAGTTTCTTGTTGCCTGTGTTGGGACAGGGTGAACAAATGTACCAAAAAAGGAGTAAGCAATATGCCATGGTCTTACGATCAAAATTTAAAACCAACAGTCTAATGCATGGCTCAAAGTAGAGATGCTATAGATTAAAGAATGTTTAAATCAGCGTTTTTCAACCTCGGGAACTTTAAGACGTGTGGACTTCAACTCCCAGAATTCTCCAGCAGCCATGGAGAATTCTGGGAGTTGAAGTCCACACGTCTTAAAGTTCCCAAGGTTGAGAAACACTGGTTTAAATGCTTCAGGGTCGTATCTGTAGTTTAAGCAAGTGCAAGAAAGTTCAAGAAAGTGCTCCATGCCTTGTAATATACAGTAGATGAGTTTCTCCTCCAGAAGATAAAATCAAGGCCTTAGGCTGAATTTAGAGCTTTCCAAAAGCCTATTGAAAACTGATGACAGTTGTGCAATTTTTTAATTATTTGCAGGCAGCCAGGACCTGTATGGCCGCAAAGGTGGTATGGCGGAATTGTCTGTAGATCAACTTCTTGTTGTGAGCTACCCAGAGTTGTATTTAAGAGGGGAGGCCCTACAAATCTTTTAAATAAATAAGATAAATAAAATAAACCTGGCTTAAGGCGCTTCCCGTTTTGCCTCCAGCCACGAGGCTGAGCCTCGAAGGCTGGACTGAATGCAACCAGCATCCATTCCAGACATGCCCTTTGCAAAATGTTATGCCACCTTCTCTGTGATACCACTCAGTGGCTAGCAAAGTTTGGAAATAAAACCAAATAGGAAAATGAAATGCACATTAAATTTAGCAACGAAAGACTGAAAGCGTCTAATGGCGAGAAAGGAAGTGTCTTCAGGTTTCCTAGACTCTGCAAGAGGAAGGGAACAAGGACCTCAAGGGTGTTCAGTCTGTTGCCTGAGAGCAGCACGTAAAATGACAGCGCATCTACAGTAAGCATGTGCAGAGTATTTTTCTCAACCACAGGCTCTGTTTCACCTGTAGTAAGGTAGATCTGTATGAGTTGTCAGGGATATCTGCCAGGGGTTAGAAAAGTCAAGATGGTGGCCACTTTGACCACACACATTTAAAGGGGGCGGGGCTTCTATTCCATGGTTGAGGGCTCCATATTGGCTTTTTAAACTCCGCTTGCAGATGCCCCTGTGAATATTGCAACAATGTGTGTTGTTGCCTTCATTGTTGTATGGTTTTTGTGCTGTTTTAATTATTGTTAGTTGCCCAGAGTCATGAATTCGAGATGGGCATCCATATAAATTGAGACAAAATAAAAAATAAATCTGTCTGTCTCTTCGGATGCCATTTTGGATCTTCACTCTTCCCTCATGGAAACCTTTGGCCACGTAACTTCAATAAATTGATTCTGAGAAAATAGATATTGAAAAACATCCCTTCTAGAGCAGGGTTTCTCAACCTTGGCAACTTTAAGACATGTGGACTTCAACTCCCAGAATTCTCCAGCCAGCAACTGTCTTAAAGTTGCCAAGGTTGAGAAACCCTGCTCTAGAGTTTATTTCCACTAGAACAGATTTTTTTTTCTTCTGTCTCTTTAGGCTGTTACAACCTGACATTTATGCTAGAAACAACATTGGCATGTTGCGTGCTGTTTGATTTGATTGATTGATTGATTGATTGATTGATTATGTGCCATCAAGTCGGTGTCAACTCTTAGCAACCACCTAGATCAGAGCTTTCCAAACTGTGTCGCCACACAAAAGTGTGTCGCCACACACAATCTGGTGTGTCGCCACACAACCCGGAAGTGCTGATTATCATCAGCGCTTCCGGGTTTTCCGGACACACCAACGGCGGCGCGCAAAAATCTGAAAGCGGCAGCAGCGCTTCCGGGTTTTTGCATGCTGCCGCAATAGCGGCACTTCTGGGTTTTCCCGCGGCGACACACCAACAGCGGTTGGTGTGTCGCCACGGGAGAACTTTGGAAAGCCCTGACCTAGATAGACTTCCAGGGTGATCTGTCCCCAACCTGGTCCTTCAGGTCTTCCAATGGTGCCCCCATTGGAAAGTTGATAGACTTAGTTACGCTGGCAGTCAGTTTCCTTCCACCTTTCCCAGCATTAGAGAGCTGGGTCTTCGCATAATGCACAGCTTTCCAAACTGTGTGTCGCGACACTTTAGTGTGTCGCGACACACAGTCTGGTGTGTCGCCACACAGCCCAGAAGCGGCAGCGGGGGTGTGCATGGCGGCGGCAGCGGCGCACCATCAGTGCTTCCGCCGCCATGCACACCCCCGCCCCCGCGTGCCCCCTACCCCCCGCCGTGCACGCCCCTGCAGCCGTGCGCGCCACCGCACCACCGCCGCGGCTGCCGTTGGTGTGTCGCGAACGGCAGCACTTTAGAAAGCACTGGCATACTGTATCTGTCAGACTTGCTTTACTCTCCTGCCATGTATTTCAGCCTACACGTGTCAAGTAGCATAGCAACAGACCCGTGTCAGCTTCTTAGCTAGCAGCACTTTTTCAGCAAGCGGCTTTGCAAACCGAAACGAACCGTTAACCGTAACCGCCCTCGCGTTCCTTCACGAGCTGTGGAAGACCAAGGACGCTGATAAGACACCTGCACTCTAACTGGACGTAACAGATTGGGAGGGGGAAGGTCAGGAGTGAGAAAGTCTTTGTTTTTACAACTGAGGAGGAGTGAGGTCAGAGGGATGTTAATAAGTTTGAATGCTTGGCGCCAGTTTGTTATTCAGAGCTTTGCAGCTGTTCCATGTAATCAGATTTTAATAAATGAATTCTTTAAGCTTTCCTATGGACTGTCTGGAGAATTTCTTAAGTTAAGATCTTGGTACTGGAACCATCACAGTGTCTAATTATGCTATCAAATAATAATAATAATAATAATAATAATAATAATAATAATAATAATAACAACAACAACAACAACAACAATAACAACAACAACAGCAACAACAACAACAGCAACAACAATAATAATAGAATAAGAATAAAATAATAATGAAAATGATAATGATAATGATAATTTGAGCCTGGTCATTTGTGCCTCGAGTGAAAACTCTGGGTTGGTTTGTTCGATGATCCATCGATTTGTTTTCTTGGCTGTCCATGGTCTTCTCAATCATCTTCTCCAACACCAAAGTTCAAAAGCATCAATACTCTTCCTATCCTGCTTCTTCAGGGTCCAACTTCTGCTTCCATAGAGCAGAGCTTTCCAAACTTTTCATGTTGGTGACACACTTTTTAGACATGCATCATTTCGCGACACACTCTTACAGCAGGGCATCATTTCGCGACACACTCTTACAGCAGGGCATCACTTCACGACACACTCTTACAGCAGGGCACAAGGCAGGCACTAGGACCTGCGCGGAATCCTGGCAGGGCTCGGAGGCGGCAGCAGCCGCGACACACCCAGACACTGCAGCCGACACACTAACGTGTCCCAACACACAGTTTGGAAAGCTCTGTCATAGGGGGTCACAGGGAAACCATGGCTTGCACAGTGCTGATCTTTGTAGGTAGAGACACATCCCAGCATCTGAATATCTTTTCCAAGGCCTTCATGGCTGCTCTGCTGAGGTCTAGTCCATGGCATATTTCTTGATTAATGCTGTTTAGTGTAATTAAATATGATTCAAGGGAGAAAAATCTAGTCAATGGGATTACTAAAGCTAGTCTGTTAAGGCCAGGACATTGTCCTCATTTTGCAACTGTCTGCATAATGCTGACTTAATTGGCTTTGGGGAGCTGGAAAAAGTGAGGACATCTCATTTTATTAAAAAAAATACTGATGGAAATCATCAAAGCTCCTCAAGGAACCCAAGGGAATATTCATTTGGGATCCTTGTGAAAGGTTAATTAAAAATTACACAATCCTAATTTTTCCCCTCTAATTAAATTCTCCAGGTCTGGAGGACTTTTTCATTTTTCATGCAAAGTTTGAACGTTGATTGATGCCCTGATGGAGCAGTTTAAAGGGGAATAAATGCCATTCTGCATTATAAGGAGAAGCAGATCGGGCTAATCCACATGAACTAAAATATATGCTTGAGTTTACAGGTTTCAGTGGGCAGAAATCCCTTAAAAGGGAAATCTCGCCTGGAGTTTTACAAGTCTCTACAGCTGCATTCTGCTTAATCCTTAGTTGGCTGCATTGCACAATTTTGTTGGCCAAGGCTCACATTTAGCAAAGGGGGGGTGGGGCAGAAAACATCTGGACCTTGCCAACAGTATCAGGCTGGGAAACTAAATTTGGGGAATATCTAGCGATGGCAAAATTAACAGTATTAATCCAGAACAGAAATTTATCAAGAATGGCTTCCATATACAGGTAGTCCTCACTTAACAACCATTTGTTTAGTAATGGTTCAGACTTACAACGGTGTTGGAAAAAAAGACCTACGATCAGTTCTCACACTTATGACCATCACAGCGTCCCCGAGGTCACGTGATTACGATTTGGGCACTTGGCAACCGGTTCGCATTTATGACCATCGCAGCATCCCGTGGTCACATGATTGCCATTTTCGACCTTCCCAACTGGCTTCTGGCAAACAAAATCAGTGGGGAACTGCGTGATTTGCATAATGACAATGTGGTTTGCTTAATGCCCACAATGATTCGCTTAACGACCACAGCAAAAAAGGACATAAATTGCATCAGATTCACTTAATGACTGCTTTGCTTAGCAACCAAAATTCTGGTCCCAATTGTGGTTGTTAAGTGTGGACTACCTGTGTGTGCGCGCATGTGTATATATGTATAATGTCAGACAATAAAACAAACTCAGATACATAGAGTACAGTTTTTAAGGGGGAAATATTTGTTGTAAAGATAGTAAGCAGAAGCAATTTTAATGTTTATAAATATTTTGATGTAACCACCAGTCGGGTACAATGGGAGGCAATTTAGAACTTAAGATTATTTTTTCTGATTTTTAAGAATTATTTATTTTTTAATTTTTTTTAATAAGATCATGTGCATTTATTTTAGGAGTAATGATAAATAGTGGTGACATTCCTATTAATATTTAGGGTTTTGTAGTGATTTTCAATTATTTCTTAAGATGATATTTGTTTGTTTGTTTGTTTGTTTATTTATTTATTATGTAAATATTTACCATCGTAAATACATACAATGATAGCCAGATTGGTCTAGTGCAGGGGTCGGCAAACTTTTTATGCCGGGAGCCATTTTGACATGCTCGTGCACATTTTGAAATGCTAGAGAGCCAGGGGGCGGGGTTTGCGGGCGGGGGCCAATCACGTGGAAGGGGGCGGGGTTTGCGGGCGGGAGACGGCGTCCACCCGGCCCAGCTGCCCGGGGTCCAGGGAGATCAGCTCCGGCGGGATCTGTGGCGAAGAGCGGCTGTGGGGGGGGGGGCGGGCGGCGACGACAAGCGACGCGCTTCAGGCTTTCAGCGCTGGAAGGAGGCCCGCCTTCCAGCGCTGAAAGCCTGAAGCGCGCCGCTTGTCGTCGCCGCCCGACCCCCCCCACGGCCGCTCTTCGCCCGCCCGCGTTGAACAAAGAAGATGATGGAGGGTGGGAAACGAGGCCTGCCCGCTTACCTGCCTGCTTGCCTCCCTCCGCGAGGCCCTCCGCTGCCTTCCCGGGGTCCAAGCCGGATCGGGGGCCTCGCGGAGAGAAGCAGGCAGGCAGGTAAGCGGGCAGCCCTGGCCTCCGCCGCCGGGCCCGCCCCCCTCGGCCGCTTCCGCCTGCCCGCGTTGAAGGAAGAAGACGATGGAGGGTGGGAAACGAGGCCTGCCCGCTTACCTGCCTGCTTGCCTCCCTCCGCGAGGCCCTCCGCTGCCTTCCCGGGGTCCAAGCCGGATCTGGGGCCTCGCGGAGAAAGGCAGGCAGGCAGGTAAGCGGGCAGCCCTGGCCTCCGCCGCCGGGCCCGCCCCCCTCGGCCGCTTCCGCCCGCCCGGGTTGAAGAAAGAAGATGATGGAGGGTGGGAAAGGAGGCCTGCCCGCTTACCTGCCTGCCTCCCTCCCTCCGCGAGGCCCCCGCTGCCTTCCCGGGGTCCAAGCCGGATCGGGGGCCTCGCGGAGAGAAGCAGGCAGGCAGGTAACCGGGCAGCCCTTGCCTCCGCCGCCGGGCCCGCCCCCCTCGGCCGCTTCCGCCCGCCCGCGTTGAAGAAACAAGATGATGGAGGGTGGGAAACGAGGCCTGCCCGCTTACCTGCCTGCCTGCCTCCCTCCGCGAGGCCCCCCACTGCCTTCCCGGGGTCCAAGCCGGATCGGGGGCCTCGCGGAGAGAGGCAGGCAGGCAGGTAAGCGGGCAGCCCTGGCCTCCGCCGCCGGGCCCGCCCCCCTCGGCCGCTTCCGCCCGCCCGGGTTGAAGAAAGAAGACGATGGAGGGTGGGAAACGAGGCCTGCCCGCTTACCTGCCTGCTTGCCTCCCTCCGCGAGGCCCTCCGCTGCCTTCCCGGGGTCCAAGCCGGATCGGGGGCCTCGCGGAGAGAAGCAGGCAGGCAGGTAAGCGGGCAGCCCTGGCCTCCGCCGCCGGGCCCGCCCCCCTCGGCCGCTTCCGCCTGCCCGCGTTGAAGGAAGAAGACGATGGAGGGTGGGAAACGAGGCCTGCCCGCTTACCTGCCTGCTTGCCTCCCTCCGCGAGGCCCTCCGCTGCCTTCCCGGGGTCCAAGCCGGATCTGGGGCCTCGCGGAGAAAGGCAGGCAGGCAGGTAAGCGGGCAGCCCTGGCCTCCGCCGCCGGGCCCGCCCCCCTCGGCTGCTTCCGCCCGCCCGGGTTGAAGAAAGAAGATGATGGAGGGTGGGAAACGAGGCCTGCCCGCTTACCTGCCTGCTTGCCTCCCTCCGCGAGGCCCTCCGCTGCCTTCCCGGGGTCCAAGCCGGATCGGGGGCCTCGCGGAGAGAAGCAGGCAGGCAGGTAAGCGGGCAGCCCTGGCCTCCGCCGCCGGGCCCGCCCCCCTCGGCCGCTTCCGCCTGCCCGCGTTGAAGGAAGAAGACGATGGAGGGTGGGAAACGAGGCCTGCCCGCTTACCTGCCTGCTTGCCTCCCTCCGCGAGGCCCTCCGCTGCCTTCCCGGGGTCCAAGCCGGATCTGGGGCCTCGCGGAGAAAGGCAGGCAGGCAGGTAAGCGGGCAGCCCTGGCCTCCGCCGCCGGGCCCGCCCCCCTCGGCCGCTTCCGCCCGCCCGGGTTGAAGAAAGAAGATGATGGAGGGTGGGAAACGAGGCCTGCCCGCTTACCTGCCTGCTTGCCTCGCTCCGCGAGGCCCCCCGCTGCCTTCCCGGGGTCCAAGTCGGATCAGGGGCCTCGCGGAGAGAGGCAGGCAGGCAGGTAAGCGGGCAGCCCTGGCCTCCGCCGCCGGGCCCGCCCCCCTCGGCCGCTTCCGCCCGCCCGGGTTGAAGAAAGAAGATGATGGAGGGTGGGAAACGAGGCCTGCCCGCTTACCTGCCTGCTTGCCTCGCTCCGCGAGGCCCCCCGCTGCCTTCCCGGGGTCCAAGTCGGATCAGGGGCCTCGCGGAGAGAGGCAGGCAGGCAGGTAAGCGGGCAGCCCTGGCCTCCGCCGCCGGGCCCGCCCCCCTCGGCCGCTTCCGCCCGCCCGCCCGCGTTGAGCGAAGATAATGATGGGGGGCGGGAAACGAGGCCTGCCCGCTTACCTGCCTGCTTGCCTCTCTCCGCGCAGGGGCTGCTGCGGCTGGAGATGGCGCTGCCTCCCTGCTGCGCCGGGCCTCGCTCAGTGCGAGAGCCAGGGGGCGGGGTTTGCGGGCGGGGGCCTATCACGTGGAAGGGGCGGGCGTGAGTTCAGCTGCGGAAGAGCCACACTCAAGGGGCCAAAGAGCCACATCTGGCTCGCGAGCCGCCATTTCCGACCCTTGGTCTAGTGGTTAAGGTGCTGGGCTAGAAACCAGGAGTCTGTGAGTTCTAGTCCCACCTTAGGCATGAAAGCCGGCTAGGTGACCTTGGGCCAGTCACATACTCTCAGCCCTAGGAAGGAGCCAATGGCAAACCAGGAGACTGAGAGTTCTAGTCCCGCCTGAGGCATGAAAGCCGGCTGGGTGACCCTGGGCCAGTCCCTGTCTCTCAGCCCTAGGAAGGAGCCAATGGCAAACCAGGAGACTGAGAGTTCTAGTGTCGCCTTTGTCACAAAAGCCGGCTGGGTAATCTTGGGCCAGTCACACACTCTCAGCCCTAGGAAGGAGCCAATGGCAAACCAGGAGACTGAGAGTTCTAGTGTCGCCTTTGTCACAAAAGCCGGCTGGGTAACTTTGGGCCAGTCACACACACTCAGCCCTAGGAAGGAGCCAATGGGAAACCAGGAGACTGAGAGTTCTAGTCCCGCCTTAGGCATGCAAGCCGGCTGGGTGACCCTGGGCCAGTCACATACTCTCAGCCCTAGGAAGGAGCCAATGGCAAACCAGGAGACTCAGAGTTCTAGTCCCGCCTTAGGCACGAAAGCCATCTGGGTGACCCTGGGCCAGTCCCTGTCTCTCAGCCCTAGGAAGGCGCCAATGGCAAACCAGGAGACTGAGAGTTCTAGTGTCGCCTTTGTCACAAAATCCGGCTGGGTAACCTTGGGCCAGTCACACTCTCAGCCCTAGGAAGGAGCCAATGGCAAACCAGGAACTGAGAGTTCTAGTCCCGCCTTAGGCATGCAAGCCGGCTGGGTGACCCTGGGCCAGTCCCTGTCTCTCAGCCCTAGGAAGGCGCCAATGGCAAACCAGGAGACAGAGAGTTCTAGTGTCGCCTTTGTCACAAAAGCCGGCTGGGTAACCTTGGGCCAGTCACACACTCTCAGCCCTAGGAAGGATCCAATGGCAAACCAGGAGACTGAGAGTTCTAGTCCCGCCTTAGGCATGCAAGCCAGCTGGGTTGCATGAGGGACCTTGGGCCAGTCCCTCCCTCTCAGCCCAACTCAGCTCACAGGGTTGTTTTTGTGGGGAAAATAGGAGGAGGAAGGAGTATTTGGTATGTTTGCCGCCTTGTGTTATTTATAAAAATAATAAAGGCGGGATAGAAAATGAATAAATAAAATACATACTCAATCTTCATATGAAAGTTTGGCATATCAACCAGCTGTCACCCCAGTAGGGAGAGCATCTATACAGGGTAGAGAGAAGACCCTTCTGTGTGAGGCATACAGAATCTCATAGAAGTAATCAATCAATCAATCAGTCAGTCAAACCAATCAAATCTTTATTATGGTCATAGACCAGCACACGTATAGAAGTAATTGGGGAGTATCCAGGGGGAGAGAGCAATTCATCTGGGAACGTTTGGCTCTGTCTGTAATGGCATGTAGGAAAGGCCTTGGGAGACGGGCGAAGAGATGCTGCCTTGGGAACGGTCAGATAAGAGAGGGCGTAGCCCGCAGCTGCATAATGGAAGGAGAAAGAGGCCCGGAAGAGACCCTCCCTAGTTTCTCAGGCTGTATAGGAGACGGGGGGGGGGGAGAATTATACTTTCAGACTTGCAAGAATCTTGTAATGGTATGTGGGAAAAACCTTGAGAGACGGGCGAAGAGATGCTGCCTCAGGAACGGTCAGATAAGAGAGGGCAGAGCCCGCAGCTGGAGAGTTGGCGGGGCAAGAGGCTCAGAAGGGACCCTCCCTCGTTTCTCAGGCTGTAAAGGAGATGGGGGGGGGCGGAGATTGGTACTTTCAGACTTGCAAGATTCTGTTAATGTAGCCTTACAATAAAGTAGAATTAGCTCATCTGGTCGTGTTTCCTGTCTGGTCTAAGGCTGACAGTAACAGAGCATCTCTTTTGTAAGAAGGACTTGGTAATGCATCTGCAATGGTATGTGGGAAAGACCTTGGGAGACGGGCGAAGAGATGCTGCGTAGGGAACGGTCAGATAAGAGAGGGCATAGCCCACAGCTGCATAATGGGAAGAGAAAGAGGCTCAGAAGGGACCCTCCCTACTTTCTCAGGCTGTAAAGCAGATAGCGGGAGCATCGTATTTCCAGGCTTTCAAGATTGATGTCAGCCTTCCCAGGTGGACCAGAGAGGAAACACGGCCAGATGAGCTAATTCTACTTTATTGTAAAGCTACATTAACAGAATCTTGCAAGTCTGGAATATGTATTCTGAATCTCATTGTCAATCAAGTTGCCCTCTTGCTCCTAAATTGGAGGCATAGATGGATTCATTTCCCTGCGTCTCAACATTTTATTTGCTTACCATATATACTAGTATATAAGCCCATCTGCAGATAAACCAACCCTCGGTTTTTTAACCAAAATACCATGAAAAATGTGCCACCTGCAGATAAGCTGACCTGCATTTTTCATGGTACTTTTGTTAAAAATTCAAGGCTCTGCTTATTTGCAGATGGGCTTATATGTGAGTATATATGGGAAATGTGGGGACCGGAATTTCGGGTGCTACGCGAAGCAGTCATTAAGCGAATCCGACCCGATTTTACAACCTTTTTCGCGATGGTTGTTAAGTGAATCACCGTGGGTGTTAAGCGAACCACGTGGCCATTAAGCGAATCACGCAGTTCCCCATTGATTTTGCTTGCCAGAAGCCAGCCGGGGAGGTCAAAAATGGCGATCACGTGACCACAGGATGCTGCGACGGTCATAAATGCAAACCGGTTGCCAAGCGCCCAAATCATGATCATGTGACCATGGGGACGCTGTGACGGTTGTAAGTGTGAGGAGCGGTCACAAGTCGTTTTTTTCAGCACCTTCGTAAGTCCGAACTGTCTCTAAACGAATGGTTGTTAAGTGAGGACTACCTGTAATGTGCAAAGGGCTGCATTAGATCCCCCAAAATCCATATCCACTTCCTCAGGATCTTCTGGCCCAAAGTCGCCCCGGATAACGTGGCCAGTCCATGGTTCTGTCAGTGCCCCCAGACCTGCTGCGTGGATCCGAGCGCCTTTATCCAACAGATGCCTAGAATATTCTTAACAGTGGCCAGTAGTTCCTCTTGGGAGTGGCTGGTGCCATGAAACCCGCCTTACTGTTAACATCTTTCTGTTTGGATTTTATATGTAAATTATTGTTGCTGTAATTTTATATTTTTAACTTACTGTTGTGAACCGCCCAGAGTCTCCAGGTGTGGAGGAGATGGGCGGTGATACGAATTTAAAGAATAAATAAATAAAATAAATAAATATTCCTAACAGTGACCCTGCAGATGATTCCCTGCACCCCCACCCAACTTTCCCCGCGAGACCCACTCAACCTTAAACAGGGCTGGTGGCCAACAATCTGAAAAGCCAGTTCCTTATAAGAATGAATGCTGAACCCCAAAGCCTGGGAACGGCGCTTTTTATGCCTTTGGACAAAGGAGTCCAGCAAAGGGTTGTCGGCCCACGTTCTCTTCCCGGGATTGAACGCCAGCCGCACTAGTCAATAACCCTCTGGAGATTTATCGCTTATATATATTCCTGTGGTTCTTGTGAACAATGTACTTTGGGCTCTTCAGAGGGAGTGGGGGGTGGTAGGTTTTCCTCCCCCTTTCTTTCCCTGGGCATCTGGTGGTGGTGGGGAGAAAAAAGAACCATCTTCTTCCTGTTTTCTTGCCAAAACAGCTCTCTTGCAGGCTTCATTCCAAACATGCCAACAGAGGCTAAAATTAGTTTGAAGGAAGAGGGCACGCACGCCTGCATCTGAACAAGGCGTCTCGTTTCCTAATTGCAAAGCCTCCCCTTCTATTTCCTTTTTTTAAAATGACTTTAAATGAGTTTCTTTTTTTCAAACTCGGCAAGTTTCAGATGTGCGGACATGCCGGCTTGGGAATTATGGGAGTTGAAGTTAATTTTTGCCAAGGAGACAGATGTGCAGACACCGCCCTCTCCTGCGCTAGTCCCACTCCAGATGTGTCCAGATCAACTTCCGAGCCGTTGCCTGTCCCAGCACATCTGGAGGTCCACCCTCGAAGCAGCCGGCCTTTTGTGGTGAACGGCACCGAGGGACAAATGGTGGTTCTCTCTTGCGTTAGAACAGAGCCGGGGGGGGGGGGGGGGCATTGGGGAACCAGAAGGGGACTGGGGGAGGCTCGCTGAGCTTCTGAGGTTTGAAGAAGCGTGCCGCGATAGCAGTTAAAATAAAACTAGCCCTAACTTTAATCTTCTCTCAGCTGCTGCTTCCAGTTCAGTCTGCGGGTGCCCTTATCTGGTCTTGGACTCTGGTCTGGGGCTGCAGGAGGCCCTCTGTGAAACAGCCCAACAAATCTGGTGAGATTTGGCCCCAGGTCCCTGGAAGAGTGGGGAGAGCTGTCCTGAATTTCGAAATCCATGCCGAAATCCAATTTCATGTTTGCAGTCACGGGGGGCCTTCGATAGCTAGCAAAGAAGAGATCTCTGGTCACAGCTTGGGGAGGAGATGAGTCACATCTAATCGATCCTGCACTGAGTAAGAGGTTGGACTAGATGACCCCTAGAGTCCCCTCCAGCTCTGGTTTTTTTTATTTAATTTAATTTAATTTAATTTAATTTAATTTAATTTAATTTAATTTAATTTAATTTAATTTAATTATTTAATTTAATTTAATTTAATTTATTATTTTATTTTATTTTATTTTATTTTATTTTATTATTTTAATTTTATTATTTTATTTTATTTTTATTTTATTATTTTATTTTATTTTATTTTATTTTATTATTTTATTATTTTATTTTATTTTATTTTATTTTATTTTATTTTATTTTATTTTATTTTATTTTATTATTTATTTTATTTTATTTTATTTTATTTTAATTTAATTTAATTTAATTTTATTATTTTATTATTTTATTTTATATCCATCCATCCATCCATCCATCCATCCATCCATCCATCCATCCATCCATCTTCTATCACCGCCCATCTCCCCCCACAAGGGGGACTCTGGGCGGTTTACAACAAAGTCAGTAATTAAAGCAGGGCTTTCCAAAGTGCCGCCGCTGGCATGGCGGCGGTGCGGGGGGGCTTGCAGCGGCGCGGGGGGGCCTGCGGCGGCGCATGCATGCACGGCAGCGGCGTGGGGGGCGTGCGGAGGTGTGGGGGGCGTGCGGCGGCGCACGCATGCATGGCAGCGGCGCGGGGGGGCGTGCGGCGGCGCGGGGGGCGTGCGGCGGTGCGCGCATGCACTGCGGCGGCGGCAGCTACTGCTGCCGCCGTGCACGCGCGCACCGCCACTTCCGGGTGGTGTGGCGACACACCACGCTGTGTGTGGCGACACACTTTTGTTTCGCGACACACAGTTTGGAAAGCTCTGAATTAAAGCATATAAAATACAAAATGCTTCGCTATGCATGCTCGGCTAGTATCAGAAAGGCAAAATGGCTCCTCCTTCTCCAGAAATGAGTGCGGTTGGAGGATTGTGCCTGCAACAAATGGAGGATTCATGGAACCCCTGCTTAGAGCTGCCCAGCTCACACCCCTCGCGATCACCCCAGATGTGACAAATGGCCTGTAAACATGTGTGCACACTTTCCATTAGGTCCAGTATCCCCCTTTGCAGGTAGGGCTCTGCACCCCTTTCTGCTCTGCGTCGGCACCGTTTTGGAGCCGCGATAAAAAAAGGGAATGCAGGTAGATCCCTAGATGGGGGGGCTCTCAGAGGACCCCCCTCAGAGAAGAGTTCAAAAACTCCCCATCGGGGCACCCCAGGAGGGGGTCTGGCACCAGTTTGCATAACGCGAGCCACGCACTCCAGGCACAGATTACATTCACACAGAGCGCTAACCCAGCATGCAATTTGGTGTGCTTTATGGCTGTGTGAACTCACGGGTAGCATTTTTGTGGTGCAAAATCAATAGTAGCGCCTTTGGCCGCAAAACAGGGTGAGCCAACCCACAATGAGCGTGTACTCTGAATCCATCAGTAGATTTGGGCTGGGAAAGTCCAGTTGGGGTTTTCAGGGGGTGGGAGAAATGCCCTTTCTCCCAGGGCCATCTACGGAGGAGGGTCAGAAAAGTCAAGATGGCTGCCACCCCTCTTTTAACCTGTGTGACATCCTCCTGGGGATTAACCCCATCCTGCATGCACCCTAACCATGCAGCAAACGGGGGCATTGGTGCAAAAGCATTCTTTGCAGAAAGTGGGGCTGCTGGTGGAAAGCTCAAAGCCCCCCCCCCCCCCCCCCCCACTTTCCAACAGCTTCCTCCAACATCCATTTTTAAAAGGCTGGTTCAGTTATTCCCAAACTGGCTTCCCTCTGTGGATGCAAATGACAAATCTGCGCGCTGCTTTTCCTGTGACCTTGGCAGAGAGTGGCTGGGAAGCCAATAAAAGCGACAAACTCTGTTGCCTTCTGATAGGGATATAAAAACTATAATTACTTCAGGAATGAGTTATGAGTCGTTGGAAGTGGGGCCTGCCTTCCCTCTCTCCTTTGTCCCCCCCTGCCCCTCCCTCTGTTTTTGTTTTATTGAATTATCCAGAGGTATTCTGCAAAGAGAGGTAGCAGATGGCTGGCTGTGGCCAGGCGTTTAATAGGTTGAAATACTGCCTGTCAGAGAGTCTCCCTGCAGCCGTGGTGGGTGCGCATCCCTTCTCGGGGGGTAGGGGGGGAGACACACGCTTGGCTTGTGTTTACAGCAGTGTGGGACGAGTATCGTGGCGTTTGATGGAAAGGTGGGCTCGCGCTGCGTGGGTCCGCCGCCCTGCTGGACGTCTGCGGCCTTCCCCGCTCTGCTTCCGCAACACTTTCGTCTGTGATTTCCTCCCCCCTGGAAGTGGGGAGTAAGAAGCTCCCCCACCATTAGTGGTTCTTACTCCCTTGATGGCCACCTTCCGCTAATAAAGTTGCGGGGTGAGTTCAGGGAGATGAAGTGGGGACATTGGAAAAGGAGAGAGAGATATAAGCAGGGACGCTGCGCTTCTGATATCTGAAGAAGCGTCCCCCAATATTTAAAATAAAACTGAGTCCAACCCGAATCTTTCTCTCACCTGCTGCTCCCGGTTCAGCCTCTTGAAACTGCCAAGGATGTGGTTGGCATAAAATATTTGATCCGTTGCAGACCTTGCTGGTCTCTGGGTGGAAATGGGAGGGGCCAGGAAGACAGAGGCTCAGATTTGGGTTGGGAAGTTAACACTGTCTTTGCTCCACAATCCCTAAATGCAAAATGTTCAGGTGCAGGAAAAGATGATTTCCTGAATTCCTGTTCCTTTTACAGGTAGTCCTTGCTTAATGACCATTCATTTCGCGACAGTTCGGACTTACGATGGTGCTGAAAAAACCAACTTACGACCTGTCCTCGCATTTACGACCGCCGCAGCGTCCTGCGGTCACATGACCACCATTTTCAACCTTCCCAGCCGGCTTCTGGCAAGCAAAATCAATGGAGAACCACGTGATTCGAGTAATGACCACATGGTTCGCTTAATAATCAAGTGATTCGCTTAACAACCACCGCAAAAAAGGTCGTAAATTCAGGTTGGATTCACTTAATGACCGCATCACTTAGTGACCGAAATTCCGGTCCCAGTTGTGGTCATTAAGCAAGGACTATCTGTATTTAATAATGAATTCTTCCATGGTTGGGGAGGAGAATGCAATCTTTAGAATGAAAGCATGTAAGTGGAAAATCTATCACCCCTGTCCCACAACCATGTGTTTGGGCCAGCAGAGTTGCTCATTATATGCGCTCTACATGGGGCTACCCTTGAAGAGTATCTGGAAGCTTCAGCTGGTCCAGAATGCGGCCGCGCGGACAGTTATGGGTGCTGTAAGATCGGCCCATGTAACACCTCTGCTGCGTGAGCTGCATTGGGTACCGGTTTGCTTCCGGGTCCAATTCAAGGTGTTGGTTATCACCTTTAAAGCCCTACACGGCATGGGACCAGGTTACCTGAGGGACCGTCTCATCCCCGGAACATCGACCCGCCCCACCTGATCAGCCAGAGAGGGCATGCTACGGATCCCATCGGCTAAAGAGTTTCATCTAGCGGGATCCAGGAGGCGGGCCTTCTCTGCAGTAGCGCCCGCCCTTTGGAATACCTTACCCCCAGAGCGGAGGCGGGTTTCCTCGCTCCCGACCTTCCGGAAAGACCTGAAGACCTGGTTCTGCTGCCTGGCTTGGGACAGGCATGCCAATAGTTCCTCTTGGGAGTGGCTGGTGCCATGAAACCCGCCTTATTATTAACATCTTTCTGTTTGGATTTTATATGTAAATTATTGTTGCTGTAATTTTATATTTCTAACTTATTGTTGTGAACCGCCCAGAGTCCCCAGGTGTGGAGGAGATGGGCGGTGATACAAATTGAATGAATGAATGAATGAATGAATGAATATTTTTATTCCATGTTCTACCCAAGCTAGGGTTGGGATACATGGAGACACACTTCCTGGAGCCCACCAGGTGACACTGCTTCACCAGTGGTACCTGGATCATGCCCACTCTGCCAGATCCTGTTAAAGTCCGGCTCCCATCTTCCATCTTGTTTTGATACAAGCCACAATGGTGCCAAATGAGGATACATGTGGCATGACAGGATTGTGCAAATGCAGATGTATCATCATGTTGATATCCTTGCGACTTGTAGTGGATACTTGTGTCAGGCTACACCCAAGTATGGGAACCAATGAGATTATTTCACAAGAATCCAAGAACTTCTGAGAAGCAATTTTGACTGAAGAAAAGTTAGGAAGCCCTCATGAAAAATTCTAAAAACGGCAGGATTTCAGAAGGAAGCTCTAGAGCAGGGTTTTTCAACCTCAGCAACTTGAAGATGGGTGGAGTTCAACTCCCAGAATTCCTCAGCCAACATGCTGGCTGGGGAATTCTGGGAGTTGAAGTCCACCCATCTTAAAGTTGCTGAGGTTGAAAAACGCTCCTCTAGATCAGCAGTCCCCAACCTTTCTGGCACCAGGGACCGGTCGTGGAAGAAAATTTTTCCACGGACTAGGGGGGTTGGCTCCAGCAAAGGAGATCGTTACCTTGTCGTGGTGCTGGAGCTTGAGCACCTCAATGAAACCATGAGCTAAACCATGAAGGGACACCCAAGACGGGAAGGTCGTGGCAGAGAGGTCAGACTAAATACGATCCCTGGGGAAGGTAATGGCAACCCACCCCAGTATTCTTGCCATGAAAACTAAATGGATCAGTACAACCAAAGATATGTCGGTATACCATCGGAAGATGGGACTCCCAGGTCGGAAGATGGTCAAAATGCTACTGGGGAGGAACAGAGGATACGTTCAACTAGCCCCAGATGTGATGACGCAGCTAGCTCAAAGCCGAAAGGACGGCTAGCGGCCGACGGTGCTGGTGGTGAACGACGAATCCCATGTTCTAAAGATCAACACACTATAGGAACCTGGAATGTAAGATCTATGAGCCAGGGCAAATTGGATGTGGTTATTGGTGAGATGTCAAGATTAAATATAGACATTTTAGGTGTCAGTGAACTGAAATGGACTGGGATGGGCCACTTCACATCAGATGACCACCAGATCTACTACTGTGGACAAGAGGACCACAGAAGAAATGGAGTAGCCTTCATAATTAATAATAAAGTGGCTAAAGCAGTGCTTGGATACAATCCAAAAAACGATAGAATGATCTCAATTCGAATTCAGGGTAAGCCATTTAACATCACAGTGATCCAAATATACGCCCCAACCACAGATGCTGAAGAAGCAGAAGTAGATCAGTTCTATGAGGATCTGCAGCACCTACTGGATAATACACCAAAAAGAGATGTTATTTTCATTACAGGAGACTGGAATGCTAAGGTGGGTAGTCAGACGACACCTGGAATTACAGGTAAACATGGTCTGGGAGAACAAAATGAAGCAGGACATAGGCTGATAGAATTTTGCCAAGACAACTCACTGTGCATAACAAACACTCTCTTCCAGCAACCTAAAAGACGACTTTATACATGGACTTCACCAGATGGTCGACACCGAAATCAGATTGACTACATCCTTTGCAGCCAAAGGTGGCGGACATCTATACAGTCGGTAAAAACAAGACCTGGAGCTGACTGTAGTTCAGATCATGAACTTCTTATTGCAAAATTTAGAATCAGACTAAAGAGAATAGGGAAGACCCACAGATCAGTTAGATATGAGCTCACTAATATTCCTAAGGAATATGCAGTGGAGGTGAAGAATAGATTTAAGGGACTAGATTTAGTAGATAGGGTCCCAGAAGAACTATGGACAGAAGTTCGCAACATTGTTCAGGAGGCGGCAACAAAAAACGTCCCAAAGAAAAAAAAAACCAAGAAGGCAAGATGGCTGTCTGCTGAAACACTGGAAGTAGCCCAAGAAAGAAGGAAAGCAAAAGGCAACAGTGATAGGGGGAGATATGCCCAATTAAATGCAAAATTCCAGAGGTTAGCCAGAAGAGATAAGGAATTATTTTTAAACAAGCAATGTGCGGAAGTGGAAGAAGACAATAGAATAGGAAGGACAAGAGACCTCTTCCAGAAAATTAGAAACATCGGAGGTAAATTCCAGGCAAAAATGGGTATGATCAAAAACAAAGATGGTAAGGACCTAACAGAAGCAGAAGAGATCAAGAAAAGGTGGCAAGAATATACGGAAGATCTGTATAGGAAGGATAATAATATTGGAGATAGCTTTGACGGTGTGGTCAGTGAGTTAGAGCCAGACATCCTGAAGAGTGAGGTTGAATGGGCCTTAAGAAGCATTGCTAATAACAAGGCAGCAGGAGACGACGGTATCCCAGCTGAACTGTTTAAAATCATGCAAGATGATGCTGTCAAGGTGATGCATGCCATATGCCAGCAAATTTGGAAAACACAAGAATGGCCATCAGATTGGAAAAAATCAACTTATATCCCCATACCAAAAAAGGGAAGCACTAAAGAATGTTCAAACTATCGAACAGTGGCACTTATTTCACATGCCAGTAAGGTAATGCTCAAGATCTTGCAAGGTAGACTCCAGCAATTCATGGAGCGAGAATTGCCAGATGTACAAGCTGGGTTTAGAAAAGGCAGAGGAACTAGAGACCAAATTGCCAATATCCGCTGGATAATGGAGAAAGCCAGGGAATTTCAGAAAAACATCTATTTCTGTTTTATTGACTATTCTAAAGCCTTTGACTGTGTAGATCATAACAAATTGTGGCAAGTTCTTGGTGGTATGGGGATACCAAGTCATCTTGTCTGCCTCCTGAGGAATCTGTATAACGACCAAGTAGCAACGGTAAGAACAGAGCACGGAACAACGGACTGGTTTAAGATTGGAAAAGGAGTACGGCAGGGTTGTATACTCTCACCCTACCTATTCAACCTGTACGCAGAACACATCATGCGACATGCTGGGCTTGAGGAATCCAAGGCTGGAGTTAAAATTGCTGGAAGAAACATTAACAATCTCAGATATGCAGATGATACCACTTTGATGGCTGAAAGCGAGGAGGAGTTGAGGAGCCTTATGACGAAGGTGAAAGAAGAAAGTGCAAAAGCTGGGTTGCAGTTAAACCTCAAAAAAACCAAGATTATGGCAACGAGCTTGATTGATGACTGGCAAATAGAGGGAGAAAAAGTGGAGGCAGTGACAGACTTTGTATTTCTAGGCGCAAAGATTACTGCAGACGCTGACTGCAGCCAGGAAATCAGAAGACGTCTACTTCTTGGGAGGAGAGCAATGGCAAATCTTGATAAAATAGTTAAGAGCAGAGACATCACACTGACAACAAAGGTCCGCATAGTTAAAGCAATGGTATTCCCTGTAGTAACCTATGGCTGCGAGAGCTGGACCATAAGGAAGGCTGAGCGAAGGAAGATAGATGCTTTTGAACTGTGGTGTTGGAGGAAAATTCTGAGGGTGCCTTGGACTGCAAGAAGATCAAACCAGTCCATACTCCAGGAAATCAAGCCAGACTGCTCACTTGAGGGAATGATATTAAAGGCAAAACTGAAGTACTTTGGCCACATCATGAGAAGACAGGATACCCTGGAGAAGAAGCTGATGCTAGGGAAAGTGGAAGGCAAAAGGAAGAGGGGCCGACCAAGGGCAAGATGGATGGATGGTATTCTGGAGGCGACAGACTCAACCATTGGGGAGCTGGGGATGATGACGGCCGACAGAGGGCTCTGGCGTGGGCTGGTCCATGAAGTCACGAAGAGTCGGAAACGACTGAACGAATAAACAACAACAAGGGGGGTTGGGTTTGCAGGTGGGAGCCAATTGCGTGCACCGGGGGGGGGGCAGGGTTTGCAGGCGGGAGCCAATTGCTCACACCACGGTGGCCGGGTTTGCAGACAGCCAATTGCTCGCACGGGGGGCGGGGTTTGCAGGAGGGAGCCCCGCGGCCCACGCCCTAACAGGTTGGGGACCCCTGCTCTAGATGTTGAACCAATAGACAAATCCTTGGGGTCTCCTTTTTGCACAGGAGGCTGTTCCCATCTCCCTTTAATTTTGCAACAGTCCAGTTTCCTTTGTATTGTTTTTAGCTGACCAGAAGAACCAGTGCTCCCAATCTCTGCCATCTTCTCCAACTGAACCTTGTTAGCTAGTGCTTTAAAACAAGTGTCTTCTGTTGAAAACAATGCCCCCAACACTTCCACGAAGTCAAACAGCCTGCTCATCTTGGTTTTTGTTGTTGTTGTTCTTTTTGTCCCTGTGCATCTATTATTCAAAGGAAGGAATTGCTTTTTCAAAAACAAAACAAAACGAGCATTTCACTCCCAACAGCAGTGGATGGTGGATGGGAGTGATTCACACCTTTTTGTTGGAGAATAAAAGGATTTTTGTTTCTTGTCAAGCAACAGTAGATCTAGTTGCAATTAAACAGACAGGCGCCTTCCCCAATGTGGTGCCTTCTGGATGCTTGCAATGCAACGGCTCCAAATTTCTAGCCAGCATAGCTGAAGTGCGGGAGTTTCTGTGAAGTTTGTTTTATTTTGGTTTATTCGTCGTATTTATATAGCCACCCATCTCACAAACTTGGCTCTGGGTGGCGTCCAGTGAAAAACAAGCTGTAAAATGAACGACATTAAAAAACATTCCATAATTTAAAAAGACATCAATATTATTAAAAGACTAGAAGAGACAATGTCTAACATTTCTGGAAAACATCACATTAGGGTTAGGGTTAGGTTAGCTGGAAATGCAAAAATTCCTAAGGGCCTGGATGATAGCCAGTGTCTCCTCATGTTCCTTTTGCACAGTGTTTCTCAACCTTGGCCACTTTCAGATGTGTGGACTCCAACTCCCAGAATTCCCCAGCCAGCATGGCTGGCTGGGGAATTCTGGGAGTTGAAGTCCACACATCTGAAAGTGGCCAAGGTTGAGAAATGCTGCTTTAGCAGAATCTACACTGAATAAGGACGAGATGACTCCAGATCTTGTAATCCCAAGTCTTGTTTCTAAGGCAGGTAGTGCTCTTTTGCTCCCTATGTATGTGAGTTTCTTTTCCCACGGGGAATAATTTGGCACTTGTCTCTATTAAATGTTAGGCTGCATTACTAGTATAATTTCCAAATCGTGGGATAGCATCCTTCTGCCATATTCTCCATCCCATTTGAGGACTGCGGATATGGGTACCTTTAGCCTGGAGAAGGGGACGCTTGCAGGGAAGATGAGGGGTGTTTTCAGACATCTGGAGGCGGTGGAGATGGGTAGGCTGAGCTTGAATTCAGAGGGGCTGCATAGAAGCTGCTGAGAATATCGGGGGGCTGGTCAACAGGCTGCATAGAAGAGGAGGGCAGAGTTAGGGGCATCCTTGGGGGTCAAATGGCAAGCGCAGCCACATGACTGAAGCCCCAGCCCCTTTTTATGCACATCACCCGTGCAACTGCCAACATGATTTTTTTGGGGGAGACACCCCCATGGACCCACAGGACGGGGCTCCTACCAAGTAAGATGCCCAAGGCAATTGTCTCTCTTCCCTCACCCCCAAAGGCCGTATTGCATTGCCTCTACAGGTAGTCCTCGCTTAACGACCACAATTGGGACCGGAATTTCAGTTGCTAAGTGAAGCGGTCATTCAGCGAATCCAACCCAATTTTACAACCTTTTTTGCAGCAGGTGTTAAGCAAATCACAGTGGGCGTTAAGTGAATCATGCGGTTCCCCACTGATTTTGTTTGCCAGAAGCCAGCTGGGAAGGTTTAAAATGGCGATCACGGGACGCTGTGATGGTCATAAATGCGAACCGGTTGCCAAGCGCCTAAATCATGATCACATGACCACGGGGACGGTGTGATGGTCATAACGGTGAGAACCGGTCATAAGTCTTTTTGTTCAACACCGTTGTAAGTCCAAACTGTCACTAAACGAATGGTTGTTAAGCGAGGACGACCTGTATTTCAAATCAGGTGAATGTTATAAATAAAGGACCTCTCCACCGTGTTTTCCAGTATGCTCAGAATGAGGATTAGTTGCAGAATTTTGCACTTTTGTTTTTAAGTGCAGAACTTGGATTCCTTCTGAGCAAATCTGAAAGGTTTCCAGGACAGAATAAGTATCAGTCCCTCCCATCCGGCTATATCTCTCTCTCTCTACATTTGGGGAGGAATAAACACAAAAGAAACTCCTTATTCTGCCATCCTCAATCCTGTGTTTTGCTTGCTTGGAGAGAAACAGCCAGGTGGTTGGAAGAAGAGAAGGAAGCACAGGTGTTTCTCTCCCCCCCCCCCTTCCACCTGCCCACCATTGCCCTGTTTTGCAAATCACATTCTCAGCAATGGTTGTTATTTCAAGGACGGGACGTGCCCTGGAGATTCTGCTTTCATCATCTTCACAGGAGGCCATTAGCTAATAAGGCTTTGTGGAGGCCGCAAAGCTGGAAGTGAATTTGCCCATAGGGTGGGATATTTGAGCAGCTCAGATGATGAGAAGGTTCGATTTCTGGGTTAGCAGTTGGCTAAAAGCAGTGCTTTTCAGCCTCGGCCACATTAAGACGTGTGGACTTCGACTCCCAGAATGCCCCAGCCAGCATAGCTGGCTGGGGCATCCTGGGAGTCGAAGTCCACACGTCTTAAAGTGGCCGAGGCTGAGAAACACTAAGAAATTCGGGCAAAAGTCCTCTTCACTGGAAGAGGATGCCCACCGTCATCCTTTGAAAAGAGCTGTGTCCTTCTGGGATGCTCAGGCATTCATCTTGGATTTTGATTGAAAAGATTTATAGGGCCGCCCATCTTAAACAACTCTGGGCGGCTCACGACCACAGCAAAACCAGTAACTGTAAAACAACCATGGAACCGTAAAACGATCCAACAAAAACCCTGCGCCTTAATTGTCCCCTTCGGATGCCCCACAGCAAGGTCAGGTTACCCTCATCCCATCCATCCCATCCCATCCCATCCCATCCCATCCCATCCCATCCCATCCCAGTGCCTAGGTAAAACGCCAGCTCTTCACGTCCTTCTGAAAGGCTAAAAGGGTGGGGGCCTGCCAAATCGTTGGGGGGGGGAGTGTCCATAAGGTAGGGACAGCCATGGAAAAGCTGCACTTCCAAGGTGCTACTAGGTGGCAGGATTTCAGGGAAGGGGTCTGCATCATGCCCACCCTATCTGATCTGCTGGGACGGGCAGGTGCTCTTGGGGACTGGCAGTCCCGCAAATAACCCGGCCCCAAGCCATGTAGGGCTTTCAAGGCGGTAACCAGCACCTGGAATTGCACCCGGGAGGAAACTGGAGCTGGTGCAGCTTGCACAACAGAGGTGCAACATGGGTGAATCTATGAACACCCCATACTGTGCGCGCCACCGCATTCCGGACCAGCCGTAACGTCCGAGTGGCCTTCAAGGGCAGCCCCATGTAAAGCGCATTGCAGTAATCCAACCGGGAAGTGGCCAAGGCGTGAGCGAGGGTGACATGAGTTGTGGTTGGTGCAATTGGAACTGAGTTTACGTTTCAAAGCAGGGCAGTGGAATTCAGGCTTTGGAGTGGCCCAACCCGCTTTTGGGAGCAGGGCCCCCAACCCGGCATTCCATGGTTAAATGTGACTCTTAGCTGAATGGAAGTTCTCCGCCTCTTGATGGCTTTTCTACATTGGCCAGGGGCTGTTGCCAGAAAACCGGGTTGTGTGGAGATTCTCCCTCTCGTTTTCTGCTTTGCCTACCAAAAACTCCAGATTCACACCTTAGCATCTCCAGTATAAAGTGGATCAGGATACATACAGGTAGTCCTCGACTTACGACCACAATTGAGACCAGAATTTCTGTTGCTAAGCAAGGCAGTCATCAAGTGAGTCACACCCGATTTTACGATCTTTTTGCCATGGTCGTTAAGTGAATCACATGGTTGTTAAGCAAATCAAACTTCCCCCATTGACTTTGCTTGTCGGAAGCTGGCTGGGAAGGTCACAAATGGCAGTCACGTGACCCCGGGACATTGCAACTGTCGTAAATACATACGATGATAGCCAGTTTGGTCTAGTGGTTAAGGTGCTGGGCTAGAAACCAGGAGTCTGAGAGTTCTAGTCCCGCCTTAGACATGAAAGCCGTCTGGGTGACCTTGGGCCAGTCCCTATCTCTCAGCCCTAGGAAGGAGCCAATGGCAAACCAGGAGACTGAGAGTTCTAGTCGCGCCTTAGGCATGAAAGCCAACTGGGTGACCTTGGGCCAGTCCCTGTCTCTCAGCCCTAGGAAGGAGCCAATGGCAAACCAGGAGATTGAGAGTTCTAGTCCCGCCTTAGCCACGAAAGCCAGCTGGGTGACCTTGGGCCAGTCCCTCCCTCTCAGCCCTAGGAAGGAGCCAATGGCAAACCAGGAGACTGAGAGTTCTAGTCCCGCCTTAGGCAGGAAAGCCGTCTGGGTGACCTTGGGCCAGTCCCTCCCTCTCAGCCCTAGGAAGGAGCCAATGGCAAACCAGGAGACTGAGATTTCTAGTTGCGCCTTAGCCACGAAAGCCAGCTGGGTGACCTTGGGCCAGTCCCTGTCTCTCAGCCCTAGGAAGGAGCCAATGGCAAACCAGGAGACTGAGAGTTCTAGTCCCGCCTTAGGCAGGAAAGCCAGCTGGGTGACCTTGGGCCAGTCCCTGTCTCTCAGCCCTAGGAAGGAGCCAATGGCAAACCAGAAGACTGAGAGTTCTAGTCCTGCCTTAGGCAGGAAAGCCGTCTGGGTGACCTTGGGCCAGTCCCTATCTCTCAGCCCTAGGAAGGAGCCAATGGCAAACCAGGAGACTGAGAGTTCTAGTCGCTCCTTAGGCATGAAAGCCAACTGGGTGACCTTGGGCCAGTCCCTGTCTCTCAGCCCTAGGAAGGAGCCAATGGCAAGCCAGAAGACTGAGACTTCTAGTCCCGCCTTAGGCAGGAAAGCCGTCTGGGTGACTTTGGGCCAGTCCCTATCTCTCAGCCCTAGGAAGGAGCCAATGGCAAACCAGGAGACTGAGAGTTCTAGTCCCGCCTTAGGCAGGAAAGCCGTCTGGGTGACCTTGGGCCAGTCCCTGTCTCTCAGCCCTAGGAAGGAGCCAATGGCAAACCAGGAGACTGAGAGTTCTAGTCCCGCCTTAGGCAGGAAAGCCGTCTGGGTGACCTTGGGCCAGTCCCTGTCTCTCAGCCCTAGGAAGGAGCCAATGGCAAAGCAGGAGACTGAGAGTTCTAGTCCCGCCTTAGGCAGGAAAGCCGTCTGGGTGACCTTGGGCCAGTCCCTGTCTCTCAGCCCTAGGAAGGAGCCAATGGCAAGCCAGAAGACTGAGAGTTCTAGTCCCGCCTTAGCCACGAAAGCCAGCTGGGTGACCTTGGGCCAGTCCCTGTCTCTCAGCCCTAGGAAGGAGCCAATGGCAAACCAGGAGACTGAGAGTTCTAGTCCCACCTTAGGCAGGAAAGCCGTCTGGGTGACCTTGGGCCAATCCCTCTCTCTCAGCCCTAGGAAGGAGCCAATGGCAAACCAGGAGACTGAGAGTTCTAGTCCCGCCTTAGGCATGAAGCCGCCTGGGTGACCTTGGGCCAGTCCCTCTCTCTCAGCCCAACTCACCTAACAGGGTTGTTGTTGTGGGGAAAATAGGAGGGGGAAGGAGTGTTAGGTATGATCGCCGCCTTGAGTTATTTATAAAAATAATAAAGGCGGGATGGAAAATAAATTAAATGCATACATACATGCTGGTTGCCAAGCGCCTGAATTTTGATCATGTGACTGTTGGGAATGTTGTGATGGTCGTAAGTGCGAGGATTGGTCGCAAGTCACTTTCCAGTGCCGTCATAACTTCGAACGGTTACTAAACAAATTGTCATAAGTCGAGGACTACCTGTATAGATATTCAGGAAAGTTGTCTGGTCAGAGGATGCAGGATTTAGATGGAGGAGCAAAAAGAAATCCATAGAAGAACATGTCTACCTTTTTTTTTTAAATATGCAACTTTGGAGAAATCTTCAAAGCCATCTGGTGAACTGTAATCTCCCCCCCCCAAAAAAAATATGTTCATTTTTCCAGGCCTTTCTCTTTTTTTTTTTAATAAATTTTATTGAGTTTTAAAATACATATTAAAAGTTAAAGCAGAAAATAAAGATAGAAATTCAAAGTAAGAAAAAAGTAAAGAAAAAGTGAAGTCAAGAAAATAATAAGCAAAAGAAATATAGAAAATAGATAGTCTCCTGTCTATCTTTGGTCTTTAAATACAATAATTTGCTTTAAATGTTAGTCTTTCATACAATACACAGGAACTTTTCTTTGTCATATACACTTCAATTTCTATAATCCAATCTTCTGGTCTTCATGTAAGTTTCACCTTTCTTGCAATTCTCCAATTAGCCATCTGTGGTTTCCACTCCTTGGGATTTGTTGTTGTTCAGTCGTTCAGTCGTGTCCGACTCTTCGTGACCTCATGGACCATAGCACGCCAGGCCTTCCTGTCCTCCACTGTCTCTCGGAGTTTACTCAAATTCATGTTCATTACATCGGTGATGCTATCTAACCATCTCATCCTCTGCCGTCCCCTTCTCCTTTTGCCCTCAGTCTTTCCCAGCATCAGGGTCTTTTCCAGTGAGTCCTCTCTTCTCATTAGGTGGCCAAAGTATTTGAGCTTCAGCTTCAGCATCTGTCCTTCCAATGAGCAGTCAGGGTTGATTTCCTTTAGGATTGACTGGTTTGACCTCCTTGCAGTCCAAGGGACTCTCAAGAGTCTTCTCCAGCACCACAGCTCGAAAGCATCAATTCTTCGGCGCTCAGCCTTCCTTATGGTCCAACTCTCACAGCCATACATTGCTACTGGAAAAACCATAGCTTTAACTATACGGACCTTTGTCGGCAAGGTGATGTCTCTGCTTTTTAATATGCTGTCTAGGTTTGCCATAGCTTTCCTTCCAAGGAGCAAGCGTCTTTTAATTTCATGGCTGCAGTCACCGTCTGCGGTGATCTTGGAGCCCAAGAAAATAAAATCTGTCACTGCTTCCATTTCTTCCCCTTCTATTTGCCAGGAAGTGATGGGACCAGATGCCATGATCTGGGTTTTTTTAATGTTGAGTTTCAAGCCAGCTTTTGCACTCTCCTCTTTCACCCTCATCAAGAGGCTCTTTAGTTCCTCTTCACTTTCTGCCATTAGGGTGGTATCGTCTGCATATCTGAGGTTGTTGATATTTTTCCCGGCAATCTTAACTCCGGCTTGTGATTCATCCAGCCCGGCATTTCTCATGATGTACTCTGCATATAAGTTAAATAAGCAGGTTGATAATATACAGCCTTGTCGTACTCCTTTCCCAATTTTGAACCAGTCGGTTGTTCCATGTCCGGTTCTAACTGTTGCTTCTTGACCCACATACAGGTTTCTCAGGAGACAGGTAAGGTGGTCTGGTACTCCCATCTCTTTAAGAATTTGCCAGAGTTTGTTGTGATCCACACAATCAAAGGCTTTAGCGTAGTCAATGAAGCAGAAGTAGATGTTTTTCTGGAACTCTCTTGCTTTTTCCATGATCCAGCGAATGTTGGCAATCTGATCTCTAGTTCCTCTGCCTCTTCGAAACCCAGCTTGCACTTCTGGTAGTTCTCGGTTCACATGCTGCTGAAGCCTAGCTTGTAGGATTTTGAGCATAACCTTGCTGGCATGTGAAATGAACGCAATTGTACGGTAGTTTGAACATTCTTTGGCATTGCCTTTCTTTGGAATTGGAACGTAAACTGACCTTTTCCAATCCTGTGGCCACTGTTGAGTTTTCCAAATTTGTTGGCATATTGAGTGCAGCACTTTAACAGCATCATCTTTTAGGATTTTAAATAGCTCAGCTGGGATACTGTCTTCTCCGCTAGCTTTGTTGTTAGTAATGCTTCCTAAGGCCAACTTGACTTCACTCTCTAGGATGTCCGGCTCAAGGTCAGTGACCACACCATTGTATTTATCAGGGATATTAAGATCTTTCTTGTATAGTTCTTCTGTGTATTCTTGCCACCTCTTCTTAATATCTTCTGCTTCTGTTAGGTCCCTGCCTTTTTTGTCCTTTGTCATGCCCATCTTTGCACAAAACGTTCCCTTGATATCTCCGATTTTCTTGAAGAGATCTCTAGTCTTCCCCATTCTATTGTTTTCCTCGATTTCTTTGCATTGTTCATTTAAGAAGGCCTTCTTATCTCTCCTTGCTATTCTCTGGAATTCTGCATTCAGTTGTTTATATCTTTCCCTTTCTCCCTTGCCTTTTGCTTCCCTTCTTTCCTCAGCTATTTGTAAAGCCTCATCAGTCAGCCACTTTGCTTTCTTGCATTTCTTTTTCTTTGGGATGGTTTTAGTTGCTGCCTCCTGTACAATGTTACGAACCTCCATCCATAGTTCTTCAGGCACTCTGTCTACCAGATCTAATCCTTTAAATCTATTCCTCACTTCCACTGTATATTCATAAGGGATATGATTTAGGTCATACCTGATTGGTCTAGTGGTTTTCTCTACATTCTTCAATTTAAGCCTAAATTTTGCAATAAGAAGCTCATGATCTGAGCCACAGTCAGCTCCAGGTCTTGTTTTTGCTGATTGTATAGAGCTTCTCCATCTTTGGCTGCAAAGTATATAATCAATCTGATTTCGGTATTGACCATCTGGTGATGTCCATGTGTAGAGTCGTCTCTTGTGTTGTTGGAAAAGAGTGTTTGCTATGACCAGCGTGTTCTCTTGACAAAACTCTATTAGCCTTTGCCCTGCTTCATTTTGTACTCCGAGGCCGAACTTGCCTGTTATTCCGGTTATTTTTTGACTTCCTACCTTAGCATTCCAGTCCCCTATGATGAAAAGGACATCTTTTTTTGGTGTTAGTTCTAGAAGGTGTTGTAGGTCTTCATAGAACCGGTCAACTTCAGCTTCTTTGGCATCAGTGGTTGGGGCATAGACTTGGATCACTGTGATGTTGAATGGTTTGCCTTGGATTCGAACTGAAAGCATTCTGTCGTTTTTGAGGTTGTACCCCAGTACTGCCTTTCCCACTCTTTTATTGACTATGAGAGCTACTCCATTTCTTCTAAGGGATTCTTGCCCACAGTAGTATATATAATGGTCTCCTGAATTAAATTTGCCCATTCCTGTCCATTTTAGTTAGCTGATTCCCAAGATGTCGATGTTCAATCTTGTCATCTCATGTTTGACCACATCCAGCTTACCTTGATTCATAGTTCTTACATTCCAGGTTCCTATGCAATATTGTTCTTTACAGCATCGGACTTTCCTTCCACTTCCAGACACATCCACAATTGAGCGTCCTTTCGGCTTTGGCCCAGCCGTTTCACTCTTTCTGGAGCTACTCGGAATTGCCCTCCGCTCTTCCCCAGTAGCATTTTGGACACCTTCCGACCTGAGGGGCTCATCTTCCGGCGTCATATCTTTTAGCCTTTTGATACTGTCCATGGGTTTTCTTGGCAAGGATACTGGAGTGGTTTGCCATTTCCTCCTCCAGTGGACCACGTTTTGTCAGAACTCTCCATCATGACCTGTTCTTCTTGACCTGACTTCATTGAGTTACGCAAGCCCCTTCGCCACGACAAGGCAGTGATCCATGAAGGGTTCATTTAAGTGTTCTTAGCTGTATCAGTTTAATATTTTTTATTCACTCTTTCCATTTTTACATCTATATATCCTTAATAAAGTCCAATTAGTCTTAAATCCATTTTTCCGGGCCTTTCTCAGTTGTTGGCGTAGTCTCTTTTTCTGCCAAAGAATTAGTTAAGGATTTGTACCGGTGCAGGCTTTCATGGCTGACATCGATGAAACAGTGAGAACTTTCGGGCTGAGTGGCCGTGGTCTAGTTTTCTTCTGTTCTGACATTAGTATCAAACTTTTATGCCGTACTGTTCTTTCCCCCTCTGTCTAAAAAAAGCACACACACCTGGGAATGCATCCCGGGGGGATGGGGGTGTGAGTATCATGGGAAACGGTGAGACTCGGGGTAGAATGTTTGACCCAGTTCTGAGTCTCCAAGAGACGTGCCACACAGAAGAACCATGTCCCAGTTTTCTTCCTCTGTATTTTCTAGAATCATAGAATTCTGGCTTCCCGTCCAACTCCCTGTCCAATGCAGGGATTCTCAGACTACCCCAGAAAAATGGCTGTCCAATCTTTGCTTGAAAACTTCCAGGGACGGAGTACCACGAGTTCAGGAGGCAGGCTGAATGCTACTGCTGGGGAAAGTCACTTCTGGTGTGATGGCCACTGAAATTAATTTCCAGTACTGTATGTACTTTATAAGGGTGTAGTGGCTCAGTGGGTAAGACGCCAGTCTTGTCGATCGGAAGATCACAAGTTCGGAGGTTTGAATCCCTAGCCCCGCATGACGGAGTGAGCTCCCGCACTCGCCCCAGCTCTTGCCAACCTAGCAATTCGAAAGCGTGCAAATGCAAGTAGATGAATAGGTACCACTTCGGTGGGAAGGTAACAGCGTTCCGCGTGCGTCATGCCGGCCACATGATCGTGGAAGCGTCTTCGGACAGCGCTGGCTCTTTGGCTAAGAAACGGAGATGAGCACCGGCCCCTAGAGTCGGACACGACTGCACAAATGTGCGGGGGGAACCTTTACCTTTACCTGTGTCAGTGCTTTCCAAAGTGCCGTGGTTGGCGACACACCAACGGCGGCAGTGGTAGTGCGCGGGGGCACGTGCACAGCGGCGGTGCGGTGGGGCACGCGGTGGCAGCGTGCATGGCAGCGGCCTCGCTAAAACGCAGAAGCGCTGATGGCGCACCGCTGCCGCTGCTGTGCACACTGCCGCTGCGCGCGCCCCCGCACCGCCACCGCACGCACCCCCGTGCTGCCGCTTCGTGACACACTAAACTGTGTGTTGTGACACACTAAAGTGTCGCGACAAACAGTTTGGAAAGCTATGACCTATGTACTTTATGCATTATGTGTCACTCCGTGTCTTCTCTCTCTACCAGCTAAGCTCAGACAAGAAACCTTTTTTGTATTTCTTTTTTGTATTTCTGGGGCTCCTTTTTCTCAAACCAGGGAGGGGAGGAAGAAGGAAGGAAGGGGAGGAGAGGCAGAGGAAGGGAGGAAGGGAGGAAGGAAGCTCTCTATTGAGATTTTTCTGAACTGACTTAGCACACTCTAGGCCAGCATTTCTCAACTTTTTGACCCTGGAGGAACCCTTGAAATATTTTTCAGGCCTCGGGGAACCCCTGCACATTCAGGCTCAGATAGAGGCCGGACGTTACCAAATTATTATATTCATTTCATGGGTAGGCCTCTATAGATGCACTAACAGTGTTCTTCAACTGAAAATAAAGGATGAAACTTACTTCTGACCAGAGCAGAGGGGAAATGGCCAATTTAGAGACCTCAGTCCCATCCCTGCCCTGCAGCAGTGACCGTTGACATCCTCTTGCCCATCAAAGAGATCCGTAGAATGCCCACTGACTTTGAAGTTGGCCTGAAAGACAAGTTCCTCCTGTGTGGAATTTGAGCCCAGGAAGAAATCTTGTTGCCATTAAAAAAAAAAATATTGATTGATTGATTGATTGATTGATTGTGCACCCTTGAATTCCTTTATGAAAGCCCACCTCCTCTTGATCACATGTATGTTTGGATCAGATAGTCAGTGAAGGTTGCAGAAGATACAGGTAGTCCTCGCTTAACAACCACCATTGAGACCAGCATTTCGGTTGCTAAGCAAAGTGGTCATTAAGCGAATCTGACCCAATTTTACAAACTTTTTGCAGCGGTCATTAAGCGAATCACCATGGGCATTAAGCAAACCACATAGTCATTAAGTGAATCACGCAATTCCCCATTGATTTTGCTTGCTGGAAGCCAGCTGGGAAGGTCGAAAATGGAGATCATGTGACCACACGACGCTGCGATGGTCATAAATGTGAACCAGTTGCCAAGCACCCAAATTGTGCTCACGTGACCGCGGAGACACTGCGACGGTTGTAAGTGTGAGCACCAGGTGTAAGTCGGTTTTTCCAGCACCCGTGGGGGAGTTGGGCGGTGATAAATTTGATAGATAAATAAATAGATCTGGAAGACATTCTAAGAATACAGTTGCTTGTCTTCATGCCAACTGGAATGATGCTTTTGAGATACTGTGTGGTTGTCTAAATGTACAGTCTCATTTTCATGGTGGCTCAGCGGGTAAGACGCCAGGCTTGTCGATCGGAAGATTGCAAGTTCGGAGGTTCGAATCCCTAGCCCTGCGTGTGGAGTGAGCTCCCGCACTAGCTCCAGCTCTTGCCAACCTAGCAATTCGAAAGCATGCAAATGCAAGTAGATGAATAGGTACCACTTCGGTGGGTAGGTAACAGTGTTCCACGCGCGTCATGCCAGCCACATGACCGTGGAAGTGTCTTCGGACAACGCTGGCTCTTCGGCTAACAAACGGAGATGAGCACCGGCCCCTAGAGTCGGACACGACTGCACGAATGTGCGGGGGTAACCTTTACCTTTTTTAAGAACAAAGACAAAATGATTGTGGCTGTGTAGCTGTAAGAGGTGGCCCCCAGACTGATCAAGGTTCTGGAGACCTTTCTACAGGAACCTCTGCAAGGGGAGCGTCCGTCAAAAAGGTTAAGATGGTAGCTGAGGCCATACGATTGCAGCCACCTTCTTGGCTTTTCTGTCTCCCCGATCTTTTTTTTAAATAAAGCTTTATTAAATTTCAAAAGAGATGAAGTATAAAGAAGCAGAAAAAAAGAATTAAGAAGAAAAGAGGAGAATTAGTGCAGAAAAGAAAAAGACAAGAAAGAAAAGAATAGAAAAAGAATAGCTTCCGACTTCCTTCCTTCCTTCCTTCCTTCCTTCCTTCCTTCCTTCCTTCCTTCCTTCCTTCCTTCCTTCCTTCCTTCCTTCCTTCCTTCCTTTTCTATCCCGCCTTTATTATTTTTATAAAAAACTCAAGGTGGCAAACATGCCAAATACTCCTTCTTCCTCCTATTTTCCCCACAACAACAACCCTGTGAGCTGAGTTGGGCTGAGAGACAGGGAGTGGCCCAAGGTCACCCAGCCGGCTTTCAGGCCTAAGGCGGGACTAGAACTCAGTCTCCTGGTTTCTAACCCGTTGGTACAGATACAAATATAAAATCCATTAACCTCTTACTCTAAGATTAACAATAGTACACAATATTTCTATAATCATAAAGAATTCTAATCATCAAATCCCAAAATTAAAGTTTCATTTCTTTCAGTCTCAAGCAAAAAACTACTTTGATTAAAGAAAAGACTTTGTCTAGCTATGTTTCTACTTGGAAACCTCTTTTGGACTTTTTGCTTGAAACCCAATCTTTTTTTTACAAACAGCCAGCTGCAGGCTGTCCTGTTAGCAGTGAAAAATAACACCACCAAATCACGGAAAGTCTGTTGGAAAATCAGAAAGTCTGTACCTTAATGTAGGCAAGGATACATTGGCTCAAAATGGGAAGAAATTCAGTTACGGAATTCTCATAACACCACCCCCACCATCTCAATAAACCTCGCTAAAGAGAACTCTGAGAGAATTGTGGTGGGGAAGAATCCCTTTCGGTTTTAAGGCAACTCACAAATGTTCTTTGGGCTCCTGACAAAGGGGGTAAAGTGGTTGAATGGCTGACCACACTGGGTGTGTGTGTGTGTGTGTGAATGCATCTTTGCATGAAGAAGTGAAATGATTAACCATTGAGACGGTGGTCTGGCCATTCCTGGAGAAGTCCTTTGTCCTGGGCTCACAGGCGTTGACTCATAATCTGGTTCATTACGGCATTAAATCTGTTGAACTAGTCTTGCATCTGTAAATGGTCCAAGTTCAGGCCAGCCTACCTCATAGGGTTGTTTGAGGAAGATGGGAGGAGGGAGTGCTACATACGTTGTCTTGAACTCCGGACTGAAAGGTGGAATATAAATCTAGTAAAATAAATCAAACCAGAACACCAAGGCATGGGTAACATATGATAATGTAAAATAGGGGAAGTCCAGAAATGAGCTGAATTGAGATCCAAGAAGCTTCTCTGTAACATGGAGTTTGATGGTAGTCAAGGCTGCTCCTTATAGATTAACATTGACCTGGAAACTTGGCCATGTGTAGGTGGCTATACTGTGGGTTTCTGATCCTGCCAGAGCATAACTGGCCCAGATCAGGCTTGGTTTCCTCTGCAGATTACTCCTGAGTAGGCCTACCAGGATACATTGTTGCTTAGCAGAACCAAGGATTAATTCCCAGGATTTTTTTTAAAATCCAATCAAAGGTTGGGGGGGGGAAGGGTGCTTTACAGGTAATCCTTGACTTATGACCATTCGTTTAACGACAGAGAGAAGTTACGACGGCCTCGGAATGGTCGCTTTACAGCTTGTAAAGCACTTCTGAGCGTCACAAAATGTTGCAAACCCCCCCCCCCCCCCCACGGTGTCATGATTGCATTTCGGGCACTTGGCATGCAGCTCCCATTTACGACCGGTTGCAGCGTCCCGCGGTCACATGATCGCGTTTTGCGACTTTTTTGCTGTTTTCCGGCAAAAAAAACCCATTGGGGAAGCTGGATTTGCTTAACGACAGCGGTGATTCACTTAACGACCGCTGTAAAGATGGTTGTAAAATCAGGTCCCGTCACGTGGTGACTCAAGTTACGACTGCAACGACTTATGATGGAAATTCCAGTCCTAGTTGTGGTCGTAAGTCGAGGACTACCTGTAATTATTCCTTGCCAGCAAAAAACAGGCCAGGAATGGCCAATACGCCACTGGCTGGCCTGTTTTTTGCCAGCCAGCAGGGAACAAAAGGGGCTTTTGCAGCGTCTGAGTGTGTGCAATGATGTCATCGAGCCAGCCCTGCCCTGCCCTCACAATGCGGGCACTTGAAAGGGAAGCTTGCAGAGTGGCGTCCTTGCTAGGCAGGGCTGGTGCTAACATTTCCTCCTTTGCTGTGGACCCCCCCTCCGTTCAAGAAGCACAGGGTGCCTTCTTGCTCCCTGTGGTGCCGTGCTGGGGGGTGCGCCAAAATGACAAAATAACCCATGGGGGGGGGGGGCGCGGAATCCATGTTTGCCCCGGGTGACACAGACCCTACTTCCATCCCCGCCTGAACTCCGCCATGCTCCAAGTCTCCCAAAAAACGGGTGTGTGTGTGTGTGTCTCATAAAATGTTTATATTTTATATTTATTTTTACTTTCATATTTATATCTGGTAATTTTGTATTGATATTTTAGATGTTTTTACGCTTATTGTTTTAATGTGCTTGTCGTTGTAAACCGCCCAGAGTCCCTCTTTTTGGGGGAGGTGGGCGGTGGCGAAATTCGAAAAACAAACAAACAAACAAACAAATAAATAAAACAAAATGTCTTCGAGCACCTCTTGAAGATCTCTCAGGGCACCCAGGCTGCCTCTGATTTATTTATTTCGTGTCCAGATCAAACTTTACTCTGCCAAAATGTAGCCACCGCCACAGCGTTGTCATTAGCTTGCAGTAGGTCGTCGACAGTACAAGGCTCCGACAGTAATCGACACACCATCAGATGCGCCGGGTCTTGGATTTCTCCGCATTCACATAATGTATTGTCGTCAGCCAACAACCCCCACTTAAATAAATTCGTATTGCACCTTGGTACCCCCACCCTCATCCTATTCATTGTCCTCCTTATGCTTCTGTTTTCCTCCCCCTCCCCTTTTTAATGAACGTTGTTTTAATTCGTGTATACACACACACACACACATTATCTTATACCCACCGCTATGCATAGGACGTTGTTAACAGTAGCCATATGGACACCATCTGCACAAGAAAAGCACAATAAAGCACCCATCCTATAGATTTAAAAAGGATATAATGAAATGAAGCCAGAGTAGCAGCCGTTATCATAAATTGGGGTGCCCTGCAGCTGATATATCTTTGGGCTCTTACAGCTACCCTGAACAATTGGGTCTGGCTGCTTCCGTGATGGTTTTGTTTTCCTGTTGCCTCCCCCCCCCTTTTTTTTCCCCTCATGAATAATGGTGGTGAATGAAGGGGGTGTGGTGGCTCAGCGGATAAGACGCCAGGCTTGTCGATCGGAAGAGCGCAAGTTCGGAGGTTCGAATCCCTAGCCCCGCGTGACGGAGTGAGCTCCCGCACTCGCCCCAGCTCTTGCCAACCTAGCAATTCGAAAGCATGCCAATGCAAGTAGATGAATAGGTACCAGTTCGGTGGGAAGGTAACAGCGTTCCGCGTGCATCATGCCGGCCACATGACCGCGGAAGCGTCTTTGGACAACGCTGGCTCTTCGGCTAAGAAACGGAGATGAGCACCGGCCCCTAGAGTCGGACACGACTGCACAAATGTGCGGGGGGAACCTTTACCTTTTAATGGTGGTACAATATTTTTAAATGCATTGGTTTTACGGTTGTGTTTTTATTATTTTTATTGTAGCCTGCTTTGAGATGTGATCGTATGAGAAGATTGATTGATTGATTTGCACATGCACACGTTAAATACATGAGCTCCTTGGCCAGGATGCAGGAAATCTTAAAGCAGATGTTCGTGCAGCAAATGCCTCTCTGTCAATTTCCAACAAGGGGAAACGTTTCTGTTGCTGGTTTTTGTTGCATTTTTCCAGCAAGAAATCTGCCCTCATTTGGCCTAGACCCATTAAATCAGTGTTTCTCAACCTTGGCAACTTTAAGATGCGTGGCTGGGGAATTCTGGGAGTTGAAGTCCACGCATCTTAAAGTTGCCAAGGTTGAGAAACACTGCATTAGATCTGCCTGCAGGAGCAGAAGAAGATGCGCCTTTGCCTTGTTCCTTATGGTGTTAGAAACAGCTCATCAAGCCCTCGCAAGCAGAAGGCTAGAATGCCAAGAAGGAATATCTCCTAATTTTTGCTGCCTGCCACACTGGTTTTCTATCTGCAGGGATTTCTTTGCTGCCCTGGAACACAAAGAGATAGCTCATAGCTGTTCCTCTAAACTGGCCCAGTTTGCTTGGTCGTGGCGATGTGCGACAGGCATTTTGTCATTCATAAGCCAGCGCGTATGTGCTTAAGATAGCAATGGTTACATGATGGTTCAACCATGAATTCCAGAGATGAGAACGATGGCCTGCCTCAGACTTAATAACTTGGCTGTTCTATTTATCCCTGGGCATCGTCCGACTTGCTAAGATCTCTCATAGGTGGCCCTCCGTGGCCCTCTGTGGTTCATGCCTGCACAACGTGGTAGCAGTGATCTTAGAAAATCCAGCTTGGGCGTCTCCTCTAATTGTGAAAGGGTTTGGAAAGCTACATTGAAATAAGCCCAAAAGGCATTATTTGACCCTTCTGGTACATTGCATTTTGACAATGATAAGCTATATATAATGATGAGCCTTTGATGTATTGACAGCATTCCTCCAGATGGGAGGAGGGAGGATGAAAATTTATGAGGTTGCAAACAAGCACTCACTCTCCGCTCTTCCCCCCAGCAAGTGTAGAAAGGCCCAATTTAGCTCCCATAAAAGAAGGTGTTTTTCAGGGAGCGGGGACAATAATGCAGAAATGTTCTTGTATGGATTTATTAATTTTCTTTTTCAAAGGGAGAGCAAGCAGAACGAACAGATTGCAGTCAATTGTTGCTAAGTGGCTGCCGTTTGGAACAGCTCGGGAGGGAGGCGCCCAACCGCCGTCAACGCTCGGGAGAGCGCGAGGCCATCCGTTGGCCGTCAGATCGATAGCCAGGCCCTTTCGGAGAAAGTGGAAGGGAAAGAGAAGATCCTTCAGGCTGGATCAGGCCATTTGCCCCAGCTCTGTGCCACACACCAGCATCCAAACACAAGCAAGCTCTGAACCAAACTTGGCAACTTGAAGATGGGTGGACTTCAAGTCCCAGAATCCCCTAGCCAGCCCGCTTTAAGATGGGTGGACTTCAAGTCCCAGAATCCCCCAGCCACCCCGCTTTAAGATGGGTGGACTTCAACTCCCAGAATTCCCCAGCCAGCATGAAGTCCACCCATCATAGCCCACATCCCCCCACAAGAAATGTTAGGAGTGTCCCAGAATGATCAAAGCTTATGTTATGAAAAACGAAATCTTCAAGTTGAGTTGGGCTCTTGGGGACCACATGCAGCTTTCTTGGCAACAGTACAAAAGTGGCTTGTCCGTTCCACTTCTTGGGATGCTTTTGAGACTTATCCCTCTAAGTTGAGATTTCCTGGTGGTCTCCCATCCAAGAACTCTCCAGCCTGACCTTGCTTAGCTTTCCAAGATCCAGACTGATGAAAGGATAGAGGGAGAGGAATGTAGGACTGCCCTTGAGCAGGAAATGGGAGAGGTGAACTGGTTCCTCAGCCCTGGGGAAGTGTGTGTGTGCGTGTGCGTGTGCATGTGTGCGCGCTTTTTCCAATGTCCTTATATAGCCAGGGTTTCCGGTTCCATTTCTGACTGGAGCTGCACCGGTCCATCTGCAGGGATGCCTTACTGACTAAATGGGTCTCTTGGCTTTGTTTCAAATGCACTGTAGAGTACTCTCTAATATTATTTTTTAAAGTAAGTCGATCAATAACGCAATCCTGGGGCAGGGGGAAAGATACTCAGTGAAGGTGAAGGTTTAGCCACAGCCCCCCCCCCCCCGCAGACCCAAACCTGCTGAGCCAGCCAGTTACCGGCAGAAAGAATGGGCCTCTGGGCATCGTGCACAATTCTGAGCGGTGGCTGGATGCCTCGGTTGTGAAGGACCAAATGCTTTCACACGTCTGGATTTTTTCCAAGGGAACCTCCATGCCTCCTTGCCATTTGGGGGGAGATGGGCGGTGATAGAAATATGAAAAATAAATAAACAACTTCTTCGGGATTGTGCTTTAGAAATGCACCCTTGGCATCTTACCTCGAAATGCGGAATCGCAGCCTGGTAAATGCACCCTAGGTTGTGTTTCTGCAGCTTAACACCCAGGGCATTTTTGAGTTGCAGACAACAGGAGAACACAGGGTCAGGTAGTCCTCAACTTATGACCGTTCATTTTAACAAAGGTCCAAAGTTACGACAGCCTCGAAACGAGTGCTTTATGGCCTGTAAAGCACTTCCAAGCATCGCAAAATGTCGCACCAGCCCTCCCCCCGCGGCCACATCATTGCATTTTTGGCGCTTGGCAAACGGCTTGCATTTATGACTGCAAACACCCATTGGGGAGCTGGATTCGCTTTATGACCTGTGATTTGCTTAACAATCACCATAGAAATGGTCGTAAAATTGGGTCTGGTTGCGTGGTGACTCGACTTATGGCTGCAATAACTTATGATGGAAATTCCGGTCCCAATTGTGATAGTTAGTCAAGGACTACCTATACACTCAGAGGAAGATCTTCAAACTATTCCTAAACATCTTTGCAGAAGCATATGAAAAGCTCGACCTCTCGCTTAACATTAAAAAAACCAAAGTGCTTTACCAGCAAGTTCGAACCAATCCCTCCGCAGCACCATCAATCCAGCTTAAAGGTGTGTCACTAGAAAATGTCGACCACTTTTCTTACCTCGGCAGCCATCTATCTACAAAAGCCGACATCGTCGCTGAAATTCAGCATCGCCTGAGCTCTGCGAGTGTAGCTTTCTCCCGAATGAAGCGTAGAGTGTTTGAGGATCGGGACATTCGCAGGGAGACCAAAATGCTTGTTTACAAAGCCATTGTACTACCAACCCTTCTGTACGCCTGTGAAACATGGACCCTCTACAAACGCCACCTCCAACTCCTTGAAAGATTTGTCTATGAAGGTTCTCAGTCATCCAGGTGGAATTGTCTGTAGCTTGAATCATGTCAACTGGATTTCTATTTTCTCAGTGGAAACGTTTCGCTCCTTATCCAAGGAGCTTCTTCAGTCTGAGCAAAGTTGGTAAGGGAATCCTAAATATGTTTCTAGGTAGCTGTGTGACCTTACACCTGGGGTCATGGTTATATTGAGATGTTATTTTAAGTCCTTTTATCATCTAAAGGAGGATCGTTAAGATCACCATGCTACTGTTGAGCTTGTGAAATGGTCTTAATCTTCCTAGGCACAGAAGACAAAGCAGGGAGGAAGATAGGGGAAAGATTGTGCCTGAGGCCCCCACCTCTATTCAAGGAAGGATTTTCCAAGTTGGCATAAATGGATTCCTTGACCCCTCTCTCAAACCACCTATCTTCTCTGTCTAAAATGTGAACATTAATGTGAACATTAATTCTTGAAAGATTCCATCAACGCTGCCTCCGAAAAATTCTGCAAATTACTTGGGAAGATAGGCGGACTAATGTTAGCGTATTAGAAGAAGCGAAAACCACCAGCATTGAAACAGTGATCATCCAACATCAACTTCGCTGGACCGGCCATGTTGTTCGAATGCCTGACCATCGTCTTCCAAAGCAGCTACTTTACTCCCAACTTAAGAATGGAAAACGGAATATTGGTGGACAGCAAAAGAGATTCAAAGATACTCTCAAAGCTAATTTTAAAAAATGTAATATCAGCATTGAGAACTGGGAAGCCCTAACTCATGAGCGTTTCAATGGGAGGTCAGCCTTTATTAAAGGCGCTACGGACTTTGAAGAAGCACGAGTACAGGGCGAAAGGGAGAAAAGAGCTAAAAGGAAGGCACGTCAGGCGAACCCTCATCATGACCGTCTCCCACCCGGAAACTTGTGCCCTCATTGTGGGAGGTTGTGCGGATCCGGTTGTGTGGGAGGATTGAGTAGGAAGAAAGAATCTGGGCTAGTTTTTTGGTTTGGAGTGTTAAATTTTATTATTTGTTCCGAAAATAACATGTGTATTTATTTGAAGGTTTATAGAGTGCCCTTCAATTTAAAATAAATGTTTGGGGCAGTCGGCATCAAAGGTTATGCAGGATGAACTACAAAGATCTGCTCCGGAAGATTTAATCCTCAGAGCAGGGACGCGCCCCTTGGGGTGGCCAGGTCAGTAGTAAGTTTCCTGCTCGACCCAGCCACCTGGGTTTCGGCGCAGAAGAAACCTGCGGATTTCATCATACACGAAGATGACTACAGAGAACGGTAAAGCACACAGCCACCACGTAAGTCGGACCGGGTACATACGTAGAGCCACCTCCATTCCTGGACAGTAGGAGAGAAACATAGCTAAGGTGGTTTCTTCAATCAGGCCGAAGATCATAACCTTGTTCCTCATGCCCTGGTGGATGATGGACAGTTTCCTGGTCTTGCAGATGATGAGGTCGGCCCACTGCACCACCACGATGCTGATGAAGAAGGCGGTTTGGCAAGTGAATTCCACCACTTTGCGCTGCTCGTAAGTCCATTGCTGGCCGTAGCTGTCCTCCAAGTCATTCAGGGTGTGGTCGTCCCACTGCAGGCGGATCCCTAGCAAAGTGGAAGGCAGGAACCCGTTTTCGGCCATGATCACGAAGTAGGTGAAGAAGCCGGCGAGGGCCTGCATCATGCCGATCTGTCCGTACGCCATGCTGATGAGGCGCTGGTTCACCAGCTTGTCCGTCTTGGAGTTCCGCGGCTTCCTTTTCATGATGTCGCTCTCTGCTTTCTCGTAGGCCAGGGAAATGGCGGGCACCATGTCGGTGCCGAGGTCAATGCACAAGATGGTGATGGTGCCCAGGGGCAGTGGGACGTTGAAGACCATGAACACAAGGAAAGGGGAGATCTCTGGAATGTTGCTGGTCAACGTGTAGGCAATGGACTTCTTCAGGTTGTCGAAGATCAGGCGGCCTTCCTCCACGCCAGTCACAATGGAGGCGAAGTTGTCATCAAGGAGGATCATGTCGGCAGCCTGCTTGGAGACGTCGGAGCCCATGATGCCCATGGCAACGCCGATGTTGGCTTTCTTGAGGGCTGGGGAATCGTTCACCCCGTCTCCGGTCACGGCTACAATGGCCCCCTGCCTCTGGCACCCTTCCACGATGATCAGCTTCTGCTGCGGGGAAGTTCGGGCAAAGACGATCTCGGGGTGGTCCAAGATGATCTTGTCCAGCTGCTTGGAGGTCATATCCTTGAGGTCGGCGCCATGGATGACGCAGGCCTTGGCTTCGTGGGGATCGACCTGGCTGACCGGGATCCCCAGCCGGGCCGCAATGTCTTCTACGGTCTCGCTGCCCTCAGAGATGATCCCCACCCCCTTGGCAATGGCTTTGGCCGTGATCGGGTGGTCTCCGGTGACCATGATCACTTTGATCCCGGCACTGCGGCACTTTCCGACAGCATCCGGCACGGCGGCACGAGGTGGGTCGATCATGGAGATCAGCCCCACGAAGCAGAGCTTGGTGGTGGGGAAATTGGGCTTCTCCGCATCAAACTTAAAGCCACGGGGGAACTGTCGCTCCGGGAGGTAGCAGTGGCAGAAGCCCAGGACTCTCTCGCCCAGCCCTCCGAGGCTATTGTAGGTGTTTAGAAAAGCATCCTGCATCTTCTTGTCCAGGTTCTCCACCTTCCCTTGCAACAGGATGGTGGAGCAGCGCTCTATGATCTTCTCCGGAGCCCCCTTCATCACCAGGAGGTGACCTTTGGACTTTTCTTCGGCTTCATGGATGGATAGCTGGTACTTGTTGGTGGAGTTGAAGGGGATCTCGGCCACTTTGGGGTTCTTCTGGCGCATCTGCCTGACGGACCCACAGGACAACTCGATGCACTTCAGGAGGGCCGACTCGGAGGCGTCCCCGGTGGTCCCCTTCTTGGCAATGGGGAGATGCTCCTGGTCCGCTTTGAAGTCGGCCCTGTTGCACAAGCCTGCGATATGGGCCAGCGCTGTCCACGTGGGCGAGCGTGTGTTAAATACGGCCCCGGCGTAGGTCTCGGTGGTGATGGCTTCGTGGACCTCATTGTCGAACCATATGTGGGCGACGGTCATGCGGTTTTGAGTGAGGGTTCCTGTCTTGTCCGAACAGATGGTGGAGGTGGACCCCAGGGTCTCCACGGCCTCCAGGTTTTTCACCAGGCAGTTCTTGCGAGCCATCCGTTTGGCGGTGAGCGTCAAGCAGACCGTGACTGTGGCTAGCAGCCCTTCTGGCACATTAGCCACAATGATACCAATCAGGAAGACGACAGCTTCCAGCCAATTGTAGCCAAGGGTCATGGCCAGGATGAAGAATGACACCCCCAGGAAGACAGCAACTCCGGTGATGATGTGGATAAAGTGTGCTATCTCTTTGGCGATGGGGGTCTGGCTCTCGCCCAAGCCGGACGTCAGTGAAGCAATTCGGCCCATCACCGTGTGGTCCCCCGTCAAGATGACAATGCCCTGAGCTGCACCTTCAACACAGTTGGTGGAGAAGAAACCGATGTTTTGTGTCTCCAGTGGGTTCTCATTGGTAAAATTGGGTGACCGGGTTTGTGGCTCTGACTCCCCAGTCAGGGAGGAATTGTCCACTTTGCAGCCAGTGGCAGAGATGACCCTTATGTCCGCAGGAATGCGATCGCCTCCTTTCACCTCCACCAGATCTCCCACGACCACATGCGCAGCGTTGATCTGCAGCTTTTCACCCTCCCGGATCACGAGGGCTTGTTGAGGGACCATATTCTTGAAGGATTCCATAATTTTGGAACTTTTTGCTTCCTGATAATAGGAGAAACATCCGGTCACGATAACGACTACTGCTAATACCATGCCCAGGTAGAAGTTGTCTTTCTCGACTTTTCCACCCATTACGATCTGGACCCAGTAAGCCAGAAAGCAAAGTAAGGACCCGATCCACAATAGGACGGAAAATCCCCCAAAGAGTTGCTTGCAAAATTTTACCCACTCTGGCGTGGTTCGGGGAGGAGTCAGGGTGTTTGGGCCATTCGTTTCTAAGAGCTGGGCAGCCTGCTTCTTGGTGAGACCTTTGGAGAGATCCACCTCATACTTACGGCTGAGTTCCTCAAGAGACAGCTTATGATCATCAAGGTTCACCTCTCGTTTCAGGTCTTCCAGTTCTTCTTTTGGCTTTGTTTTATTTTTCCTGAAGCAGCTCAGGCACTTGCCCATGATGGAGGTTGGATCACCCAAGTCAGCCCCCCAACTCTTAACTTTCCCTCCTTAAGGGCGTGTAGTGCAGCTCCTGGGGGGAGGAAGGGGCAGGCCGTGTTGGAGAAGAACCATCAGGAGAAGGAGAGCTATACTCTCAGAACAGATTCCTCCACCAGAGAGAAGCGGGTGGGTGATGAAAAGCAGATGAGCCAAATGGGCACAGGTTGGGAGCAAAGGTTCTCCAAAGAAAAAACAGAAGAGGCAATGTATAGTCGAAGGCTTTGTAGAGAAAGAAGAGGCAATGTTTAGCAACCATCCAAAGCTTAATGTCCCAAGGACTGAGCTCCACCAGTAGCAACAAAGGACACATCCATTGTCCTGCTGTTAGGTAACCAAACAATGCCTGTCTCTTAGCAACCAAGATGTAAATGCTTCCGTTGGTGATGTCATACCCCCTAGCAACTGACACCATTGTTTCTGTGAAATTCCTGGCAATCAGTAAGGGGGGGGGGCATCTTCCCTCCTTATTCTAGGAAGGGCAGGGCAGAGGAGGAAGAGGAGGCAAAAGAGATGATGAAGATGATGATGATTCCCAGGAATGGTTGTTCCTGTGGCAGATGTAAAAACCTACAAATATACAAATAGCTTAGAATTTCTTAAGAGTGAAATAACTTTGAAGGAGTCAACCAGAGCCCTGCCTCATTCAGGATACATTTCCCACACTGGAAGTTCAGAAGTGATAAATTGCCAGAAGGTAGCATCAATTTGTTAAGAACAAGTCTTGCCAGATTAATTTTATCTCTTTTTTTCATTGGGTAACTTCCTTAATAGACTATGGGTATGCTATAGACATAATATATCTTGACTTCAGCAAAGCATTTGACATAGCATTATAAAATTATATTCACAGAATACTCAACAGTGGTTCCTTATGAAATCAGAGAGAGGTATCAAGTGGGGTGCCACAAGCATCGGTCCAGGGTCATGTAGTCTTTGGTATTTTTTTTAATGATTTGAATGATGAGGTAGACAGGATGCTTATCAGATTTGAAGGTGATACAAAATTGGGTACAATAGCTAATACTTCTCAGATGCTGCTAAGCTATATGGACAGGAGACAATTAATTTAAAGAACAAGTCATTCTGAGTCTAGATGAATACATTTATTAGAAAGAAGATTATAGTAGCAGCCCGAGAATTCCAGCAAGTACATTACTTTCGAAATGAGAAACTCGTATCTCTGCAAATCAGAGCAGCTAGATTGTGGTTTCCGTTCCTGTACTCTTTTGAATAAGAGGGAGGAGAAGATGGGACACTGCAGTGAAGATGGTTTTGGAGGTGGCTGATAACTTCTTATTGATGCGAGACCCGACTCACGAAATACTGAAGAAAGCCGAAATAAACCTTGTCTTGATAGATTGGAGAAAGGAGCTAGAAGTACTAGAGTGGAATGTAAAAAAGGGCAAATTCAAAATTCTTCGTTTAGGAAACAGAAATTGAATCCACAGTATTGATAGGTACCTGACTTTTGAGAAAGATCTTGGAATAGCTGCTGATTGTAACCTGAATATGATCCGGTGGTGTGATGTGGCTGCAAAAAAAAAAAAAAAAAAAGCAAATGCAATTTTGGTCTACAATAACAAAACATAATTTCCAAATCATGGGAAGCAGCCATTTCATTCTCTTTTACTTTACACCTGAAAGGCGGTCTCCTTTTCTGGGCATTCCACTTAAAGAAAGATTCAGGAAAGCTGGAACAAGTTCCGAAGAGGCAGTGAAGATGCTTAGGGATTAGAAATTAAGTCCTATGAAGAGAGATTGGGATGTTTGGCCTTGAGGAAAGATTACTAAATTGTGGGAACATGCGTCAGTGCCCAGGATAACTTCATATCTAAATAATCTGATGCGGAATTCAGTTCTAATTGGAAACTATTTCTAGATTATAGTTTAGTACACGGATTTGTACCGCATCCAAAATTTGGGATTTTATATATAGAGTCTATAACTCAGCTTTGTAGAAAATTAGATTTCTATTCCTGACCTAATTTATTATAGATTATGGCCCTTATATAGGTAGCCATAGCTCAAAGATTCATAGGGATTCTCAGTTTCTCCTTCCAGAAGTGATATGACATATTTTACAATTAATGTTATATTGAAAATTGTAACTTTTATGACAATTTAAATCCTTTGTTTGCTTCTTTGCATTTCACTGTCTCCTGCTCTTTTATTCCTTTTACACATTTTTTATTTCTTCTTGTATATATTCTTTCTTTAAAATGTTTAATTTTTTTTAAAAAAAAAGCCAAGTGAGAAAGCATGATGGAGCAGGGAGATGATAGCTCTCTTCAAATCTCAAAAGGCTCTTATGTCGATGAAGGTTCTCAGTCATCCAGGTGGAACAGTCTGTGGCTTGAATCATGTCAACTGGATTTCTATTTTCTCAGTAGAAACGTTTCACTCCTTATCCAAGGAGCTTCTTCAGTCTGAGTAAAGTTAGTAAGGGAATCCTTAAATATGTTTCTAGGGTGGCTGTGTGACCTTGCACCTGGGGCTAGGTCATGGTTATTTTGGGATGTTTATTTCCAAGTCCCTTTATCATCTAAAGGAGGATCGTTAAGATCACCATGCTGCTGTTGAGCTTGTGAAATGGTCTTAATCTTCCTAGGCACAGAAGACAAAGCAGGGAGGAAGATGGGGGAAAGATTGTGCCTGAGGCCCCCACCTCTATTCAAGGAAGGATTTTCCAAGTTGGCATAAATGGATTCCTTGACCCCTTTCTCAAACCACTTACCTTCTCTGTCTCAAAAGGCTCTTCTATCACAGGGCATCCCAACATGTTTTTCTTCATCTACAGCAGTGTTTCTCAACCTTGGCAACTTTAAGATGTGTAGATCTACTGTATCTACATGCTACCGAAACTCTTGTGTCTGTTTGATACTTTGTAACCTTTAACTAGGCAAAATGGTGCGTCATAGGGCAACAATTTTTGAACCCAGGTGCCTCAAATGGGCCAACTTACAGAATGCATCCAAAATCTGGGACCCATGACTCCCATGGAATTGAAATTTGGCAAATTTTATAAAACATTTTATGACATAAAAATCACCATAAAACATGTTATGACATAATACAAAATGTCATAAAACATTTCTTGTGGTCTACTCCTGATGTTTGACTGCTATACAGTTCAATATGAATGATACGGGCTATTTTCAAGGCATTTTAAAGCATGCTGGCTGGGGGATTCTGGGAGTTGAAGTCCACCCATCTTAAAATTGCTAAGGTTGAGAAATACTGATCTAGAGTGCAGGCCATGGAATAATGGATTTAAGATACAGAAAGGCAATGATTGTTATTCAGTGACAATGTGATGGTTTTGATCCTTTAGCTATTAATTCAGAGACTCTTACTACAAGCCATCAAAGGATATGAAAGAGTTCTTTATTAAAGCAAGTGATCCTTTCCAAGGCAAAGACTAGACTGAGAAAAAGCCCGCGCAAAACAGCAGTTACATCGTCCACCTTCATACCAGCCCCCCCCCCCACATTGGGGGATTCACTTCGTGACAGCCCCTCCCTACAATTCTCGCAGTTTCCATACTTTCCAGTCACAAATTCTTCACTAACAAGCTGATAGCGCCATTCGGGCTGACCTTGGTGTCAACAACCCTAATCAACATTCCTAACGGCCCTGCAGGCATGCCAGCCTTCTACTCCAAAGCATTCCTAATGGCCCTGCAGGTATGCTAAACTAATCTACAACCCCATAACTATGCTGGCAGGATGCTCCATCCTGACAGACAAGCTAAATGTACATTTTGATGTTTGGAATTGTAAATATATTTCAAAAATGTTGCAAACGTAGTGATATTACAGTATTCTCACATGACGTTTTTGCACCAGAACACCAAAACCTTACACGGAATTTATCTATCTATCTATCTATCTATCTATCTATCTATCTATCTATCTATCTATCATCTATCTATCTATCTATCTATCATCTATCTATCTATCATCTATCTATCTATCTATCTATCTATCTATTATCTATCTATCATCTATCTATCATCTATCTATCTATCTATCATTATCTATCTATCATCTATTATCTATCTATCTATCAGCTATCTATCATCTATCTATCTATCTATCTATCTATCTATCTATCTATCTATCATCTATCTATCTATCATCTATCTATCTATCTATCTATCTATCTATCTATCTATCATCTATCTATCATCTATCTATCTATCTATCTATCTATCTATCTATCTATCTATCTATCTTCTATCTATCATCTATCTATCTATCTATCTATCTATCTATCTATCTATTATCTATCTATCATCTATCTATCATCTATCTATCTATCTATCATCTATCTATCTATCTATCATCTATTATCTATCTATCTATCAGCTATCTATCATCTATCTATCTATCTATCTATCATCTATCTATCTATCATCTATCTATCTATCTATCTATCTATCTATCTATCATCTATCTATCTATCTATCTATCTATCTATCTATCATCTATCTATCTATCTATCTATCTATCTATCTTATCTATCTATCTATCTACCTATCTATCTATCATCATCTATCTATCATCTATCTATCTATCTATCTATCTATCTATCTATCTATCATCTATCTATCTATCATCTATCATCCATCTATCTATCTATCTATCTATCTATCTATCTATCTATCTATCTATCATCATCTATCATCTATCTATCTATCTATCTATCTATCTATCTATCTATCTATCTATCTATCTATCTATCATCTATCTATCTATCTATCTATCTATCTATCAATTATCTATCTATCATCTATCTATCTATCTATCTATCTATCTATCTATCTATCATCTATCTATCATCTATCTATCTATCTATCTATCATCTATCTATCATCTATCTATCTATCTATCTATCTATCTATCATCTATCTATCATCTATCTATCTATCTATCTATCTATCTATCTATTATCTATCTATCTATCTATCTATTATTTAAATTTATATCACCGCCCATCTCCCGCAACCGGGGGACTCTGGGCAGTTTACAATAAAACCAATAGTTAAAAATATAAACATGAAATTACAAAACCAGTATAAATAGAATAAATAAGTGTAAAATCCAAGGGCTAATAGATCTCAGATAATAGGGAGGGCATTACGGCACCAGCCACCCCCAAGAGGAGCTATTGACCTTCCCATCCCAGGAAAGGCGGCAGAACCAGGTCTTCAGGTCTTTCCGGAAGGTCGGGAGCGAAGAAACTCGCCTCAGCTCCAGGGGCAAGGTATTCCAAAGGGCGGGTGCCACTGCAGAGAAGGCCCGCCTCCTGGACCCCGCTAGATGGAACTCTTTTGCCGATGGGATCCGTAGCATGCCCTCTCTGGCTGATCAGGTGGGGCGGGTCGATGTTCCGGGGATGAGACGGTCCCTCAGGTAACCTGGCCCCATGCCATGTAGGGCTTTAAAGGTGATCACCAACACCTTGAATTGGACTCGGAAGCAAACTGGCACCCAATGCAGCTCGCGCAGCAGAGGTGTCATATGTGCTGATCTTATAGCACCCGTGACTGCCTGCACGGCCGCATTCTGGACCAGCTGAAGCTTCCGGATACTCTTCAAGGGTAACCCCATGTAGAGCGCATTGCAGTAGTCTATATGGGAGATGACAAGAGCATGAGTGACTGTTCGGAGGGCATCTCGGTCCAGGAATGGGCGTAACTGGTGCACAACCCGAAGCTGTGCGAAGGCCCTCCTGGCCACGGCTGCCACCTGCTCCTCGAGCAGGAGTTGTGAGTCCAGGAGGACCCCCAGGTTCTTCACTGGTTCCGAATGGGGCAGTGCCACCCCATCCAGAGTTAAAGATGACAACTTCCTGGGAATCGAGAGGCCATCAATCCACAGCCACTCCGTCTTACCAGGGTTCAGCTGAAGTCTGTTGTTCCCCATCCAGACGCCCACAGCCCCCAGGCACTGAGAAAGGGCATCGACTGCATCACTTACTTCACCCGGGATGGAGATATACAGTTGAGTATCATCCGCATATTGATGATACTTTATCCCGTGGTGATGGATGATCTCACCCAGCAGTTTCATGTAGATATTAAATAGGAGAGGAGAGAGAACCGAACCCTGCGGCACCCCACACAAGAGGGGTCGCGGGTCAGATCTCTCCTCTCCTATCACCACCGATTGCATTTGCTAGAAGATTTGACAGTCTTTGCAGATTCCAACAGATACAGAACAGAACAGAGTAGTATGTCTATGAAGGTTCTCAGTCATCCAGGTGGAATTGTCTGTAGCTTGAATCATGTCAACTGGATTTCTATTTTCTCAGTGGAAACGTTTCGCTCCTTATCCAAGGAGCTTCTTCAGTCTGAGCAAAGTTAGTAAGGGAATCCTTAAATATGTTTCTAGGTGGCTGTGTGACCTTGCACCTGGGGCTAGGTCATGGTTATTTTGAGATGTTTGTTTCTAAGTCCCTTTATCATCTAAAGGAGGATCGTTAAGATTACCCTGCTGCTGTTGAGCTTGTGAAATGGTCTTAATCTTCCTAGGCACAGAAGACAAAGCAGGAAGGAAGATAGGGGAAAGGTTATGCCTGAGGCCCCCACCTCTATTCAAGGAAGGATTTTCCAAGTTGGCATGAATGGATTCCTTGACCCCTCTCTCAAACCACCTATCTTCTCTGTCTAAAATGTGAACATTAATGTCCTCAAATGAGTGTCCTTTTTTCCTTTAGATGAAGATAAACTGCTGACTCTGGTCCTGTGGTGTTACTTCTCCTGTGTTGGGCCATCCTCCTGTACAAAGGTTGTTTGGTTTCTCCAATGTAGAGTTCAGAGCACTCCTCACTGCACTGGATTGCATACACTACATTGCTTTCCTTGTGTTTTGGAGTTTGATCTTTGGGGTGTACAAGCCTCTGTCTCAGTGTGTTGGTGGGTTTGAAATATACAGGTATGTGGTGTTTGCCAAATATCCGTTTTATCTTTTCAGACACGCCAGCCATGTAAGGAATGACCAGGTTCTTCCGTTTACTCTGAGTCTCAGCCCTATCTGTCGCTGTTTTAGGTCTGGTAGACTTAGATTTAGTGAAGGCCCAATTTGGATATCCACAGGCCTGCAGAGCTGTTCTCAGATGCTGCTTTTCATTCTTTTTGGAATCCATGGAGGTGGGGATGGTTTCTGCTCTGTGTGACAATGTCCTGATGACTCCTAGTTTGTGCTGCAGTGGATGGTGGGAGTCAAACATCAGGTATTGATCTGTGTGTGTGGGTTTCCTGTAGATCCCTATTTCTAGCTTGCCACCGGTCCCAATGAGGACTTCACAGTCTAGGAATGCCAGTCTGTTGTCCTTGGTGTCTTCTCTGGTGAAGCTAATGTTGGCATCTATAGTGTTTATATGGTCCGTGAAGGCCTGTACTTCCTGGGCCTTGATTTTGACCCAGGTGTCATCCACATACCTAAACCAGTGGGTGGGCACCGTTCCCTGGAATGTGTTGAGTGCTTTCTTCTCCACTTCTTCCATGTATAAATTGGCCACAATGGGTGACACAGGAGAACCCATGGCACAGCCGTGTTTTTGTCTGTAAAAGTCACCTCTGTATGTGAAATAAGTGGTGTTAAGACACAGGTCCAGAAGATGGCAGATCTGGTTTGGGTTGAGATGGCTTCTCCTTTCCAGGGTGCTGTCCTCTTCTAGTCTCTTCCTGACAGCGGATAGAGCATGAGTGGTGGACGGTAAGGTTGGGGGGAGGAGGTTGAGCACTGGACAGAGCTGCAGATATTTTAAGCCGGCTCTCCAAGAGAGGAGAGCCCTGACAGCCCTCAGCAAAGATGAAACAATCACCATTTTACCTGCTGACAAAGGAAGATGTACAGTGGTTCTAAACACTGCAGACTACCACAATAAAATTACCTCACTTTTGGAGGATCACCATACATATGAAAAACTGAAAAGAGACCCCACCAACAATTACAAGAAAAAGGCAATAGACAGTTTGAAACAATTGGAACATGATGGCTCCATCGATAGGATTACCTACCACCGTCTGTATCCTGGAGAAGCCATCCCCTGCATCTACGGACTTCCTAAGATCCACAAGGAAGGAACATCCCTCCGACCCATAGTCAGCAGCATCAATTCGGTAACATACAACATTGCCAAACACCTCTCTACCATACTAGCACCTCTAGTTGGACACTCTGAACACCACATCCATAATTCGGAAGAATTTGTTTCCAAAGCAAAGATCCTGAAACTGGATACAGATGAAACTATGGTCTCCTTTGATGTGTCCTCCCTTTTCACCAGCATCCCCACCACTCATGCTCTATCCGCTGTCAGGAAGAGACTAGAAGAGGACAGCACCCTGGAAAGGAGAAGCCATCTCAACCCAAACCAGATCTGCCATCTTCTGGACCTGTGTCTTAACACCACTTATTTCACATACAGAGGTGACTTTTACAGACAAAAACACGGCTGTGCCATGGGTTCTCCTGTGTCACCCATTGTGGCCAATTTATACATGGAAGAAGTGGAGAAGAAAGCACTCAACACATTCCAGGGAACGGTGCCCACCCACTGGTTTAGGTATGTGGATGACACCTGGGTCAAAATCAAGGCCCAGGAAGTACAGGCCTTCACGGACCATATAAACACTATAGATGCCAACATTAGCTTCACCAGAGAAGACACCAAGGACAACAGACTGGCATTCCTAGACTGTGAAGTCCTCATTGGGACCGGTGGCAAGCTAGAAATAGGGATCTACAGGAAACCCACACACACAGATCAATACCTGATGTTTGACTCCCACCATCCACTGCAGCACAAACTAGGAGTCATCAGGACATTGTCACACAGAGCAGAAACCATCCCCACCTCCATGGATTCCAAAAAGAATGAAAAGCAGCATCTGAGAACAGCTCTGCAGGCCTGTGGATATCCAAATTGGGCCTTCACTAAATCTAAGTCTACCAGACCTAAAACAGCGACAGATAGGGCTGAGACTCAGAGTAAACGGAAGAACCTGGTCATTCCTTACATGGCTGGCGTGTCTGAAAAGATAAAACGGATATTTGGCAAACACCACATACCTGTATATTTCAAACCCACCAACACACTGAGACAGAGGCTTGTACACCCCAAAGATCAAACTCCAAAACACAAGGAAAGCAATGTAGTGTATGCAATCCAGTGCAGTGAGGAGTGCTCTGAACTCTACATTGGAGAAACCAAACAACCTTTGTACAGGAGGATGGCCCAACACAGGAGAAGTAACACCACAGGACCAGAGTCAGCAGTTTATCTTCATCTAAAGGAAAAAGGACACTCATTTGAGGACATTAATGTTCACATTTTAGACAGAGAAGATAGGTGGTTTGAGAGAGGGGTCAAGGAATCCATTCATGCCAACTTGGAAAATCCTTCCTTGAATAGAGGTGGGGGCCTCAGGCATAACCTTTCCCCTATCTTCCTTCCTGCTTTGTCTTCTGTGCCTAGGAAGATTAAGACCATTTCACAAGCTCAACAGCAGCAGGGTAATCTTAACGATCCTCCTTTAGATGATAAAGGGACTTAGAAACAAACATCTCAAAATAACCATGACCTAGCCCCAGGTGCAAGGTCACACAGCCAGCCTAGAAACATATTTAAGGATTCCCTTACTAACTTTACTCAGACTGAAGAAGCTCCTTGGATAAGGAGTGAAACGTTTCCACTAAGAAAATAGAAATCCAGTTGACATGATTCAAGCTACAAACAGAGTAGTAGCAACCGAAAAAGATACCAGCTTTGGAACTAAGCAAATACTTTGGTCAGTTCCTCATTTTGCTAGTCTTAAATTCATTCCATTTCATTTCTGCTTCAGCACTAAAACAAAAAAACCATCAGAAATATACATGGATTATTTTGCAGTTTTTCTTAATAAATGTATTACTGTATGCATTTGATACGCAGTTTTGCTGATCTGTAGGATTTACAGGAAGGGCAAAGAGTTTTCCTTAATGTAATGCCATTTTGCACAATTTTTACCTTTTATTTTTATTTTTATTTTTTTTATTTTTATTTTTATTTTTATTTTTATTTTTATTTTTATTTTTATTTTTATTTTTATTTTTATTTTTATTTTTATTTTTATTTATTTTTATTTTTATTTTTATTTATTTTAGGCACTCCCCGACAGGGACTGGACCAAGGTCACCCAATTGGCTTTCGTGCCTAAGGTGGGACTAGAACTCACAGTCTCCTGGTTTCTAGCCTGATGCCTTAACCCAGAGCTTTCCAAACTGTGTGTCGGGACACGTTAGTGTGTCGGCTGCAGTGTCTGGGTATGTCGCGGCTGCTGCTGCCTCTGAGCCTTGCCAGGATTCCGCGCAGGTCCTAGTGCCTGCCTTGTGCCTTGCTGTAAGAGTGTGTCACGAAATTATGCATGTCTAAAAAGTGTGTCACCAACATGAAAAGTTTGGAAAGCTCTGCCTTAACCACTACCCCAAACTGGCTCTCATCTGTATCTATTATGAACTTAAATAAATAGCATGCAGGTTGTGGCTCCCTCAATTCACTGAGATGATATAATCTGGGGGCTGCTGCTAAATTATGCTGAACCCCAAGATCTTCTAATAGCAATCAAATTCTTCAGTGGAAAAGTGGCATTTGCTGTGGCCATAAGACAAAGTGATGCCGCTCAGTTAAATTGCTTCAAAGGAGATAAATTCACGGCGGGTAGATGGAACCTCAGGGATCAGGGCAGTCTACCTCTGAATACAAGACGCTGAAGACAAAGAGTAAATAAAGAGGGTAAAGATACTGGGGATTTGGCCCTCCAGTCTCTGTTTGAACTATGGTTTATTGACTTATGGCCTTAACCATGTTTGCATCCTGCTTTTCAGCTTCCTAGGAACCCAAGCAAGGTTGCTACCTAAGCAGTCCCACGTTCAAATTCTCCTTTGGTCCTGGATGTATTTGGCGGTATCGGGGGTGTGTGTTGGTGGTGGTCAAAATCTGCAAGATGCACCCGCTTACAAAACGGAGGGAGTTTCGATCATGTCCCTGCCACCCTGCAGATTTTAACACACATACCCCCGGAGATCCCTGGGTTTAGATGAAACCATCTTTCAGCCTCAATTTCCCAGCTGCAATGAGGGAGTTTACCTCTGTTGGGTTTATCTCTTTGGGGTTTTTTCTGCAGGGTTTTTTGGGGGGTTGCACCTACCTTATTAGGTGCTGTGCTGTAATACAGGTAGTCCTCGCTTAACGACCACAATTGGGATCGGAATTTCGGTTGCTAAGCAAAGCGGTCATTAAGTGAATCCGACCTGATTTTATGACCTTTTTGCGGTGGTCATTAAGCAAATCACCACAGGCACTAAGTGAACCATGTGGTTGTTAAGTGAATCATGCGGTTCCCCATTGATTTTGCTTGCCAGAAGCTGGCCAGGAAGGTTGAAAATGGTGATCGCATGACCATGGGACTCTGCAATGGTCATAAATGCAAACCGGTTGCCAAGTGGCCAAATCATGATCACATGACCGGGGGGGGGAACACTGCGACGGTTGTAAGTGTGAGGGCTGGTCGTAAGATGGTTTACCAGCACCGTCATAAGTCCGAACCATCACTAAACGGATGGTTGTTAAGCGAAGACTACCTGTACCATTGTAAACCACTGTCGGATCCATTAATAAAGGGCAGTCTCTAATTTTAGAGAGATACTGTTTTCAAAGAGCAAATAAAAATTAGATCTGAATGCTTCAGGTTTATAGAATAGAATAGAATAGAATAGAATAGAATAGAATAGAATAGAATAGAATAGAATAGAATAGAATAGAATAGAATAATAACTTTATTGTCATCCCACTATACACCAAGTGCACAATAGAATGAAACTTCGTTGCAATTGGCTCACAATTTCAATCAAACAATAAAATACTACTACTACTACTACTACTACTACTAATAATAATAATAATAATAAAAACCATAGTTACTCTAAAATATACATTCTTTAGCTCACCATTTCAGTCAAACACTAAAATACTAATAAAAAAATCCATAATAACCGCCCAGAGTTCCCTTGTGGGGAGATGGAGCGGTATATAAATTGAAATATAAATAAATATAAATAAAATAATTACTATAAAATATACATTCTTTACATATCCAACATTTCACCTAAAAGAACTTATTTAAGCATTCAAGAATCCATTAGCCTGGGGGACAGAGCTGTTTCCCAATCTGGCTGTTCTACCTCGGATACAGCGGAACCTCTTCCCAGAGGTCTATGACGGTTCTCAGTCATCCAGGTGGAATTGTCTGTAGCTTGAATCATGTCAACTGGATTTCTATTTTCTCAGTGGAAACGTTTCGCTCCTTATCCAAGGAGCTTCTTCAGTCTGAGCAAAGTTACCCAGAGGGTAACAAAGAAAACAAACCATGATGAGGATGGGAGGCGTCACTGATGATCTTTCGAGCTCTGGACAAACAGCGTGCATGTGCTAAATCTTGGATGAGAGGCAGAGATATCCCAATTATCTTTTCTGCTGCCCTTACCACTCTCTGCACAGACTTTCTATCTGAGGCACTACAGCCTCCAAACCAGATGGAAATACAATTAGTAAGTACACTCTCTATAGTGCCTCTATAGAAAGTAAGGAGAATGGAAGATGGGAGATGTACTTTCTTCATCCGACGCAAAAAGTGCAAACGTTGCTGTGCTCGCTTTACCAAAAATGTGGTATTAAGGGACCAGGTCATTATAGATATATTTTTCTCCTTTTCTGTAATAGCTAGGGTTGAGATTTTTGGGGAGAGCTGGGAAAGGGATGGAGGGGGTCTGCTTTGCACCCAGAAAGTTTTAAGTTCTCAGCATCTGCAGGAATGGTTGGCAAAGAGGCTGGTCAGTTGTGATAACTTTAGCTGGAAAAATGGCCAGGAAGATAACAAGACAGGAGCTTGTGTTTCTGATGAAATCTGCTGAATATCCCCTTTCCTGACTCACATTTTATTAAAAGTCAGACGCTTTTGTGAGCTGCAGTTGAAAAACCATTAGGAACCCTTGCTTCAAAGGACAATAAGGTGGAAAAAGATATAACAAATTAACAAGAAAATATAATAACTGCCCAGAGTCCCCTCCGGAATGGGGGGAGATGGGCGGTGATATAAGTTAGAAATATAAATAAATAAATAATTTAAATCCTACGTCCGCTGAGCCACTTCATTGCTGCAACTCCCCAAAGCTTCTGCCTTTTGAATAAAAAGTGCTCCCAGACTCCTGATTTTTGGCAACCATAAACAAACACAACTCTCCCCCTGCAATGTCTGCTCAGAACAATGAGGACTAGAGTCTTTACTATGGGGGGAAAGGGCCATAGCAGGATGGGGGGAGCACCTGTTTGCATGGAAAGAGCGCCCAATTTATTTTCTGACATCTCCAGTGAAGTCTGGGGGAAAACCTTGCTTGAAATCCTAGTGAACTGTTGCTAATTAGTGTAGAGCAGTGTTTCTCAACCTTGGCAGCTTGAAGATGGGTGGACTTCAACTCCCAGAATTCTCCAGCCGGCTGGGGAATTCTGGGAGTTGAAGTCCACCCATCTTCAAGCTGCCAAGGTTGAGAAACACTGGTGTAGAGAATTGACTCGCTGGTGGGACCTCTTATACAGTAGAACCATTTTTTTCCCTCCCTCCTCCTGGCTGCCTGGTTGAACCCCAAGGCAAGCCAGCCTCTTTCAGAAACCATGGGAGATTGGCTGGGGTCGCCCTCGAGGCGGTTTTGCGCCTCCTTTTTCAGAAAGCAGACAGCACAAAAGAATATTGTTCAGCGACAGCTCCAAGCCCTCCCCACAGATTCCCATCGTTTGAGCAGTGAGATTCACCAGCGCTGCTGGTGCAGCAAGTCAGCTCTTCATCCCTTCCTCGGCTGTTTAGGATTCAACAAATGTCGGGCGGTTGAATAGGCATGTCATCCAGGTCAAGAGACAAGCCCAACGGCATGTCCTGCGGATCCAGCCGGGTATTATTCGGTCTCTCTGGGTTTTCCTGGGCCGTGCAAAAGAACGCACCGAAGCCCTGTAATGCGTTAAGACGACACGCAGAGGGGTCGGAAAAGATCCGGCCTTGTGGGAACAACAGCCTTTGTGGCAGTGGTGGTGTTCTTACCACCCAGTTTTCTTTCCCCCTTAAATCGGAGGAAGCCGTGTGAGAAATCACGATGGAGCAGCAAGCCTGTTTTGAATCTTAATACAAGCACGAAGGGCAAAGTCATGTTGCTATTATTCCTCACCTTTCCAGCCAGGAGCCTCAGTCTGCAGGATTGGCTGTTCTCTCTGCACCACAACCCTGTGAGGTGGGACAGGCCGAGAGATCATGGCAAGCTTGAGGCCGGCTGTTTGAGCTTCCTGCTTGAGTGAGGGCTGGAGTCTCCCAGCTGGCAATCCCACACCTTAACCCAGCCTTCTCCAACCGGGCTGGGCTGCAATGCCAGTTATTCAGCCATCCTGGCCGGGCATCCTGGGAACTGCCATTCCAGCACATTGGGAGGGCCCGTGGCTGCAGAAGACTCCTTTAATGGCACACTCGGGCTTCAGCCGTATCGCTCTGTCCTGCTTTCTGCCCTTCTCTAAGGTTTCCATGGTTCAGGAGAGGCTCACGGGAACCAAATGGGGGCCCGTTGGCTGCATCCTAGGGCACAGCCCGCCCTCCCTCCCTCAGTAAGCTGATGGAGATTCTTACCAGGACCTGGTAATTCTTTTCTGAGGGCTTCGCCTTGCTCATACGTTGCTTCTCAGCTCAACTTGAAGCTGATGTTGGGTGCTGTGAGCTGGAGGGCGAGGGGAGGTCTCGCGTTGATGGGCCCCTTGGCTTTTCCTGTGAGCTGGCCGTGGTGCTGAATGTTGTACTTTCTTACCGAATGTGCAGCGTGCTGGCGTGTATGTGCGAGAGGCGGGGGAGAGACTTTTCCTTGTGCGCATCATCCATAAATTACTGAGATGTGGTGCAAAGGAAACAGTTTTGGTCCTGAGCTATCAACAAGAAGACCTGGGTCAAAACTTTGATTCTGTAAGTCTGCAACCATGAGAAATACTCCTGGATAAAGTGTTTCCCACCTTTTTCTTCGCAGTACCTGGAAATTATCTCTGCCTTCGAGATTAGTGAAAAATGAGGAGGCCTGCGCCAAAACATTGCTGTGCTTCTTACATGTATGTTCTGCTCTTTCTCCAGGAACATAAAGCAATGCTTGTGATAGTCTCGCCTCATTTTATTCCCATAACAACTCTGTAAAGTAGGGGCCGAGTTTTGGCCACACAGTGACCACCACCACCCCGGCACACTTAATTGTCTCTTGGTTATGCTGTCCTCACTTAATGACCATTCGTTTAGTGACGGTTCAGACTTACGATGGTGCTGAAAAAAACAACTTACAACCGGTGCTCACACTTATGACCATTGCAGCGGCCCACGGTCATGTGATCATGATTTGGGCACTTGGCAGCCGGTTGGCATTTATGACTATTGCAGCATTCTGTGGTCACGTGATCGCCATTTTCGACCTTCCCGGCTGGCTTCTGGCAAGCAAAATCAATGGGGAACTGCATGATTCGCTTAGCGACCATGTGTTTCGCTTAACGACTGCAGTGATTCACGTAAGAACCGCCGCAAAAAAGGTTGTAAAATCGGGTCAGATTCGCTTAATGACCGCTTCACTTAGCAACTGAAATTCCAGTCTCCGTTGTGGTCATTAAGCGAGGACTACTTGTAATGGACTAAGAGACCATCCTTGGCCATGGAAACACTCTGGGTGCCTTGAGGCTAATCTCTCTCTCTCTCTCAGCCCAACCTCCCTTGCAGGGTGGTGGTTGAGATGAAATGAAGAGACGGAAGCTCCTTTGCTCCTGGAAGAAACACGGAATAGAAATCTAATGAATAAATAATTGCATAAAATGGAATGATCTGTTTGCAAAGATGCATCTTAGAGATGGCCCTGTGATCCCAGATGACCACAGAAGCTGTCGGTCCCCTGCACAGCTGCGCCGGTCCTGGTGCACGCCACTGCTTTTGCAAAAACTCTCGGGAAGGAACGAAAGAAAAGCCCACGGAAAGAGATGCCATATTCCTTTGGATGGCAATGCCAGAAGAATGAAGCTGTGAAAAGGAAGAGATCAGCACAGTTGTACAAACCTTTCCTTGCAATGGCAGGCTGTCATTCCCCCCCCCCCCCCTTGCTAAATTGTGACGTGTGAGATGGATATGTGTGAAATGCCCATCATTTGGGTTGCTTTTGATAGAATAATAGCGTAACCATCTTGCATGCCACCTGCTCTGCTATCCCTCGGATGTTGACGCAGGCTTTCAGTCACAATCAAGACACGTTTATTTTCCATTTTAGCCTGTCCAGAGCCCTGTCTTTTCATCCGTAGAACAACGGCTTCCTCAGTAAACCCATTTTTGGGATCCACACTCTGCGTAAATGACCCAAACAGTTGATTTGGTAAGCAGCAAAACGGCTAACGGACTTTAAGATTAACCAAGCATCGGCTGGAACTTGACCTGACCTGGTTAAGGATGTTGTGTGGATGGACCCAGAAAGGTAGATTAATGCAATTTCCCCAAGGCTGGGAAAGCAAACTGGAAGGGGGGGAAACACTTACATTTTCTTGGAGGAGGGCAAGGGACGTGGGAACAAGGGGGTTAATCAAACGGGGAGGGGCTGGGTGATGATTGGGGATTAGAACCATCAATCAACGTGTGGCAATGCAAGGCCCCTCCCAGTTTATATTCTGGAGGTGGGAGGAACTGAGAGAATGGGATTTGGGGGTGACGGCGGAAGGAGGGTTGGAGAATCTGAGTTTTCCCATCTGCCACATGGATGGGATTACCAATATGTGTTTCACTGCAAGGAAGGCCAGGATCGGCAACCTATAGATACGTTGGCTGTTGTGGGTCTTCCGGGCTGTGTGGCCGTGTTCTGGAAGTTGTGGTTCCTAACGTTTCGCCAGCATCTGTGGCCAGCATCTTCAGAGGGCAGGAGCACAGATAGAAGCAAAATCTCTGTGCTTCTATCTTCTATCTGTGCTCCTGCCCTCTGAAGATGCTGGCCACAGATGCTGGTGAAACGTTAGGAACCACAACTTCCAGAACACGGCCACACAGCCCGGAAGACCCACAACAGCCATTGAACTCCGGCCGTGAAAGCCTTCGACAATATATTATAGATACGTTGCTTTGTGTCCTGACTTCAATTGTAGGAATAACACGCTGAGGCTTGGGATAGAAGCTCTTTGTTTATTGTCCTACCTTCTTAACAGAATCCAGCTAAACTAACATATCTAGTAATGCTCAGAAAGAGTCCACGAATTCAGGGCGGGGCTTTCTTCAGCCTCTTGGGAGGGAAACATAGAGATTCAGTACTACGAATGTGTTTCCCTTCCTGGAGGGAGCCCCCTCCATCTCTGCCCGTTATCTCCCTGACACCTTGTTTGTTTATTAATTTCTTATTTATTTATTAAATGTGTTTCTAGGCTGCCTTGGTGGCTTCCATAGGAAAACAAAAGTACAATATAAAACGTCCCCGGCTCAAAAAATAAAAACACAATGGCAAGGCAACAACACAAAGAGGAAAGAATGAAGAAATGGAAGAGAATATACATAGCTCAGGGTCGAACTGTGGAGTCCTTGGTGCTCTCTGAGCTGGGTGGTTGGCTGGCAGACGTTTCGTTGCCCGACTAGGTGACATCATCAGTGCTGGTGAGGGCGGGGTTTGCTCCCTGTTTATACACAGTGGCTTGCCCGGCCAATGTTGGTGGCGTGTAAATGTAAAACCACATTTACACACCATTCAAAAGAGACAATAAAAAAGCAAAGAAGGAAACAAAAAGACCAGAACGCATCCCCTCCAGCAGCCAACACCCAGATAAGCAGGGATCAACACAAGACAAACAATCAAGCAGACAACAATACCCCAATCAAGGAACTACAAAGGAGACAGACAATCAAGCAGACAAACAATCAAACAGAACACAGTACCCTAATTAAGGAATCACCAAGGAGAACACCCCCCTACCAACACTAGCAGAGCAAGCTACTGTATAGAAACAGGGAGCAAACCCCACACTCCCTCGCACTGATGATGTTACTTAGTCGGGTAGTGAAACATCTGCCAGCAAACAACCCAGCTCAGAGAGCACCAAGGACTCCACAGAATGAAGAAAGATGGCCGCTTCCCATCCAACCAGGGGAAGGGTGTACGAAACAACTCGGTCTCCCCTGAAAGATCAGCAAAGAGGGAGTCCATCTGATCTCCCCAAGGAGGCTCTTCCGGAACGTCGGTGCTGCAACAGAAAAGCAGCATATCCTCCCTTCATGCCCCCCCCCCCAAAAAACCTTCGTGGTAGATCTAATCAGTTGGGCCAAAACAGGCTGGAGAAGGCAGTCCTGTAGGTATCCATGTGCCAAGCCAAGGCTTGAATGTTACCTATTTGAAACCCATTTTCAGTTACCTGACAGAAGTTCCCTTGTTTTCTTGCTCAAATGCCCTCAAAGTGACCTGCTGTTCTGTATCCTGATTTCCATTCCCTGCTTTAAGTTACATTACATTACATCAGTAAGTTACATTACATCAGAGATACAAAGAGAAAAATGAAAGGATTTCCAAACCAGAGATACAAAGAGATACATCAGAGATACAAAGAGAAAAATGAAAGGATTTCCAAACCAGAGGAACAAGTTTGGGGATGGCAGCAAAACCAACAGATCCTTTAAGGATACTCCTGAAGTATTCCTGGAAGCTTGGCACTCAGACAAAGCAACCATCAACAGACATATAGAGGTAAACAACATTTACATACCATTCATAAGAGACAATAGAAAAGCCAGAAGACCAGAACACCTCTTGGCCAGCAATCAACAACAAGATATGCAAAGATTGACAGCAAGATTAGCAGCAGAGGAGCAATCAAACAACAAAATAGACCCTAATCAAGGAACTATTAACTCAGTCAATCAACCAAGCAGCACACAACAGCCCAATCAAGGTACTACCAAGGAGAACAACACCCCCACCAACACAGGCAGGACAAGCCAGGGTATATAATCAGAGAGCAAGTCCCACTCCCTTTTCGCACTGAAGATGTTGCCTAGCTTGGCAATGAAACATCTGCAAGAAAACAACAAGGCTCAGAGAGCACCAAGGACTCCACAGATACTCCTGAATTAGTGAATGCGCTTTGGTTTTTAAACAAGAAAGAAAACTAAAGGAAGGACCCCACGGCTGCCATTTTGACTTTTTGACCTCCCCTTCAGACGCCCCTGATAGGGTTGATGCCCAGCTGGCTGAGCCCCCCAGCTGGCCAGGGATGGGATTTTTCTGAGGAGGTTCCAATCTTTGAGAATTCGGGTAGGGTTTTCTGGTGTCCAGGTTCTTTTAGAGTTTGAGCTGTCATTGCCACGTTTTTCCTGTCTCAGAGGGTGGGAAATGGCACCAGCCATGTTGGGTCGGGGGGAGGGCTTTGGCATGGCAAGAAGAGGATTGGGGGCCAACCTCTCTTTTAAGAGCATCGTTCCAGGCTCTGGCAGAGGGAGAGGCTCAGCATGGAACATGTAGGAGGAAGAACATGGGGATTTTCAATAAAAGAGAATATCTGTAGCTCAGGGTTGAACTGTGGAGTTCTGGTGGTTTGCTTGCAGACGTTTCATTACCCAACTAGGCGGCATCATCAGTGCGAGTTGGGTAACGAAATGTCTGCAAGCAAACTATCAAGCTCAGCACCCGAAACTCCACAGCGGGGATATTAACTCCCCCTCCGGAGAGATGCACCTCTCAATTCCCTTACGCCAGTGACTGAGTCAAGGCATTGTTTCTATTTAGCAGCAGTGTATTTAATTAAAAGTTCAGCACATTTATAATTTCGAAGGACTGTGGTGTTAGCCCCCCGCAAGACGCACGCCTTAATTTATTGCAGGAGCGCTCTCGGGCCAGCGATGCGTGACGTGGGACCCGACATGGATGGCTGGGGGGGGTGCTGGGATTAGTGGGGTCGGTAGGGATATGACATGCAATCTGCAAAAGGTCGAGCTCTGGCCCAAGACCGCTTCAGCCTCCCTTCCCAAAACAGCATGGACAGCGACCTCGGGGGTGTGTGTGTGTGTCTCATTATTGGCAGACCAGTTAAGCTCTGCGGTTGGATAAAATCCCAGCATTTCAACCGAGACCACAAGGCACTAAAATGAACATTGGGACCAGTTTTCCTGGGGCCGATTCAGGCTGGGCTTTTCCTCCTCGTGCAAGGACCACTTGAGGAGCAGTCATGGAGCATCTTGGAGGGCGAAGAGAGTCTCAGCTTGGGACGTGGGCGAAGTTCGGGGGTTGAGAGATGGCAGCGAGTGTGACAGTAATGCCTAGTGGGTAGAGCAGGATCTGGTCTATAACCGGCTGGCATTTGTGGGGGAGGGTTATGCTTGCTTAGAATAAGTGGCGGCACGGTCAACCTAGTTTAAGTTTTTGAGTAGGGTTTGCATATGTTTCCTGCCTAGTAAAAAGGGGGCATGGCATTGATTGATTGATTGATTGATTGATTGATTGATTGATTCATTGATTCATTCATTCATTCATTCATTCATTCAATTTAAATAGCCACCCCTGTCACATATGTGACT